>JARFIW010001390.1:0-670705 GCA_036346225.1 Platerodrilus igneus
ACCTCCCGAGTGTAAAATTTCAGATTTTTATACCTAACGGAAGTTAGTTTTGATAAGTTTTAAAGTTAAAAAACTTTATTACAGATTTTTTTCCTGATTTTCTGGAAGTGATTAAAGTGCGATCAATGGTTATGGATATCTATGTTAACTACCCCAAATCACCTCCCGAGTGTAAAATTTCAGATTTTTATACCTAACGGAAGTTAGTTTTGATAAGTTTTAAAGTTAAAAAACTTTATTACAGATTTTTTTCCTGATTTTCTGGAAGTGATTAAAGTGCGATCAATGGTTATGGATATCTATGTTAACTACCCCAAATCACCTCCCGAGTGTAAAATTTCAGATTTTATACCTAACGGAAGTTAGTTTTGATAAGTTTTAAAGTTAAAAACTTTATTACAGATTTTTTCCTGATTTTCTGGAAGTGATTAAAGTGCGATCAATGGTTATGGATATCTATGTTAACTACCCCAAATCACCTCCCGAGTGTAAAATTTCAGATTTTTATACCTAACGGAAGTTAGTTTTGATAAGTTTTAAAGTTAAAAAACTTTATTACAGATTTTTTCCTGATTTTCTGGAAGTGATTAAAGTGCGATCAATGGTTATGGATATCTATGTTAACTACCCCAAATCACCTCCCGAGTGTAAAATTTCAGATTTTTATACCTAACGGAAGTTAGTTTTGATAAGTTTTAAAGTTAAAAAACTTTATTACAGATTTTTTTCCTGATTTTCTGGAAGTGATTAAAGTGCGATCAATGGTTATGGATATCTATGTTAACTACCCCAAATCACCTCCCGAGTGTAAAATTTCAGATTTTTATACCTAACGGAAGTTAGTTTTGATAAGTTTTAAAGTTAAAAACTTTATTACAGATTTTTTCCTGATTTTCTGGAAGTGATTAAAGTGCGATCAATGGTTATGGATATCTATGTTCTACCCCAAATCACCTCCCGAGTGTAAAATTTCAGATTTTTATACCTAACGGAAGTTAGTTTTGATAAGTTTTAAAGTTAAAAAACTTTATTACAGATTTTTTTCCTGATTTTCTGGAAGTGATTAAAGTGCGATCAATGGTTATGGTTCTTGTTTAAACCCCAAATCACCTCCCGAGTGTAAAATTTCAGATTTTATACCTAAAAGTTAGTTTTGATAAGTTTTAAAGTTAAAAAACTTTATTACAGATTTTTTTCCTGATTTTCTGGAAGTGATTAAAGTGCGATCAATGGTTATGGATATCTATGTTAACTACCCCAAATCACCTCCCGAGTGTAAAATTTCAGATTTTTATACCTAACGGAAGTTAGTTTTGATAAGTTTTAAAGTTAAAAAACTTTATTACAGATTTTTTTCCTGATTTTCTGGAAGTGATTAAAGTGCGATCAATGGTTATGGATATCTATGTTAACTACCCCAAATCACCTCCCGAGTGTAAAATTTCAGATTTTTATACCTAACGGAAGTTAGTTTTGATAAGTTTTAAAGTTAAAAAACTTTATTACAGATTTTTTTCCTGATTTTCTGGAAGTGATTAAAGTGCGATCAATGGTTATGGATATCTATGTTCTACCCCAAATCACCTCCCGAGTGTAAAATTTCAGATTTTTATACCTAACGGAAGTTAGTTTTGATAAGTTTTAAAGTTAAAAAACTTTATTACAGATTTTTTTCCTGATTTTCTGGAAGTGATTAAAGTGCGATCAATGGTTATGGATATCTATGTTAACTACCCCAAATCACCTCCCGAGTGTAAAATTTCAGATTTTTATACCTAACGGAAGTTAGTTTTGATAAGTTTTAAAGTTAAAAAACTTTATTACAGATTTTTTTCCTGATTTTCTGGAAGTGATTAAAGTGCGATCAATGGTTATGGAAAATTTTACCCCAAATCACCTCCCGGAGTGTAAAATTTCAGATTTTTATACCTAACGGAAGTTAGTTTTGATAATTTTAAAGTTAAAAACTTTATTACAGATTTTTTCCTGATTTTCTGGAAGTGATTAAAGTGCGATCAATGGTTATGGATATCTATGTTCTACCCCAAATCACCTCCCAGTGTAAAATTTCAGATTTTTATACCTAACGGAAGTTAGTTTTGATAATTTTAAAGTTAAAAATTTATTACAGATTTTTTCCTGATTTTCTGGAAGTGATTAAAGTGCGATCAATGGTTATGGATATCTATGTTCTACCCCAAATCACCTCCCGAGTGTAAAATTTCAGATTTTATACCTAACGGAAGTTAGTTTTGAAATTTTAAAGTTAAAAACTTTATTACAGATTTTTTCCTGATTTTCTGGAAGTGATTAAAGTGCGATCAATGGTTATGGATATCTATGTTAACTACCCCAAATCACCTCCCAGTGTAAAATTTCAGATTTTTATACCTAACGGAAGTTAGTTTTGATAATTTTAAAGTTAAAAATTTATTACAGATTTTTTTCCTGATTTTCTGGAAGTGATTAAAGTGCGATCAATGGTTATGGATATCTATGTTAACTACCCCAAATCACCTGGTGTAAAATTTCAGATTTTTATACCTAACGGAAGTTAGTTTTGATAATTTTAAAGTTAAAAATTTATTACAGATTTTTTCCTGATTTTCTGGAAGTGATTAAAGTGCGATCAATGGTTATGGATATTATGTTAACTACCCCAAATCACCTCCCAGTGTAAAATTTCAGATTTTATACCTAACGGAAGTTAGTTTTGATAATTTTAAAGTTAAAAAATTTATTAAGATTTTTTCCTGATTTTCTGGAAGTGATTAAAGTGCGATCAATGGTTATGGATATCTATGTTAACTACCCCAAATCACCTCCCAGTGTAAAATTTCAGATTTTTATACCTAACGGAAGTTAGTTTTGATAATTTTAAAGTTAAAAATTTATTACAGATTTTTTCCTGATTTTCTGGAAGTGATTAAAGTGCGATCAATGGTTATGGATATCTATGTTAACTACCCCAAATCAAGTGTAAAATTTCAGATTTTATACCTAACGGAAGTTAGTTTTGATAAATTTTAAAGTTAAAAACTTTATTACAGATTTTTTCCTGATTTTCTGGAAGTGATTAAAGTGCGATCAATGGTTATGGATATCTATGTTAACTACCCCAAATCACCTCCCAGTGTAAAATTTCAGATTTTTATACCTAACGGAAGTTAGTTTTGATAAATTTTAAAGTTAAAAATTTATTACAGATTTTTTCCTGATTTTCTGGAAGTGATTAAAGTGCGATCAATGGTTATGGATATCTATGTTAACTACCCCAAATCACCTCCCGAGTGTAAAATTTCAGATTTTATACCTAACGGAAGTTAGTTTTGATAATTTTAAAGTTAAAAAATTTATTACAGATTTTTTTCCTGATTTTCTGGAAGTGATTAAAGTGCGATCAATGGTTATGGATATCTATGTTAACTACCCCAAATCACCTCCCGAGTGTAAAATTTCAGATTTTATACCTAACGGAAGTTAGTTTTGATAAATTTTAAAGTTAAAAATTTATTACAGATTTTTTCCTGATTTTCTGGAAGTGATTAAAGTGCGATCAATGGTTATGGATATCTATGTTAACTACCCCAAATCACCTGAGTGTAAAATTTCAGATTTTTATACCTAACGGAAGTTAGTTTTGATAAGTTTTAAAGTTAAAAACTTTATTACAGATTTTTTCCTGATTTTCTGGAAGTGATTAAAGTGCGATCAATGGTTATGGATATCTATGTTAACTACCCCAAAAAAAAAAAAAAAAAAAAAAAAAAAAAAAAAAAAAAAAAAAAAAAAAAAAAATTTTTTTTTTTTTTTTTTTTTTTTTTTTTTTTTTTTTTTTTTTTTTTTTTTTTTTTTTTTTTACAGATTTTTTCCTGATTTTCTGGAAGTGATTAAAGTGCGATCAATGGTTATGGATATCTATGTTAACTACCCCAAATCACCTCCCGAGTGTAAAATTTCAGATTTTATACCTAACGGAAGTTAGTTTTGATAAGTTTTAAAGTTAAAAACTTTATTACAGATTTTTCCTGATTTTCTGGAAGTGATTAAAGTGCGATCAATGGTTATGGATATCTATGTTAACTACCCCAAATCACCTCCCGAGTGTAAAATTTCAGATTTTATACCTAACGGAAGTTAGTTTTGATAATTTTAAAGTTAAAAACTTTATTACAGATTTTTTCCTGATTTTCTGGAAGTGATTAAAGTGCGATCAATGGTTATGGATATCTATGTTAACTACCCCAAATCACCTCCCGAGTGTAAAATTTCAGATTTTTATACCTAACGGAAGTTAGTTTGATAAGTTTAAAGTTAAAAACTTTATTACAGATTTTTTCCTGATTTTCTGGAAGTGATTAAAGTGCGATCAATGGTTATGGATATCTATGTACCCCAAATCACCTCCCGAGTGTAAAATTTCAGATTTTATACCTAACGGAAGTTAGTTTTGATAAGTTTTAAAGTTAAAAACTTTATTACAGATTTTTCCTGATTTTCTGGAAGTGATTAAAGTGCGATCAATGGTTATGGATATCTATGTTAACTACCCCAAATCACCTCCCGAGTGTAAAATTTCAGATTTTATACCTAACGGAAGTTAGTTTTGATAAGTTTTAAAGTTAAAAACTTTATTACAGATTTTTTCCTGATTTTCTGGAAGTGATTAAAGTGCGATCAATGGTTATGGATATCTATGTTACCCCAAATCACCTCCCGAGTGTAAAATTTCAGATTTTTATACCTAACGGAAGTTAGTTTTGATAAGTTTTAAAGTTAAAAACTTTATTACAGATTTTTCCTGATTTTCTGGAAGTGATTAAAGTGCGATCAATGGTTATGGATATCTATGTTAACTACCCCAAATCACCTCCCGAGTGTAAAATTTCAGATTTTTATACCTAACGGAAGTTAGTTTTGATAAGTTTTAAAGTTAAAAACTTTATTACAGATTTTTTTCCTGATTTTCTGGAAGTGATTAAAGTGCGATCAATGGTTATGGATATCTATGTTAACTACCCCAAATCACCTCCCGAGTGTAAAATTTCAGATTTTTATACCTAACGGAAGTTAGTTTTGATAAGTTTTAAAGTTAAAAAACTTTATTACAGATTTTTTTCCTGATTTTCTGGAAGTGATTAAAGTGCGATCAATGGTTATGGATATCTATGTTAACTACCCCAAATCACCTCCGAGTGTAAAATTTCAGATTTTATACCTAACGGAAGTTAGTTTTGATAAGTTTTAAAGTTAAAAAACTTTATTACAGATTTTTTTCCTGATTTTCTGGAAGTGATTAAAGTGCGATCAATGGTTATGGATATCTATGTTAACTACCCCAAATCACCTCCCAAGTGTAAAATTTCAGATTTTTATACCTAACGGAAGTTAGTTTTGATAAATTTTAAATTTAAAAAAGAATTTATTACAGATTTTTTCCTGATTTTCTGGAAGTGATTAAAGTGCGATCAATGGTTATGGATATCTATGTTAACTACCCCAAATCACCTCCGAGTGTAAAATTTCAGATTTTTATACCTAACGGAAGTTAGTTTTGATAAGTTTAAAGTTAAAAACTTTATTACAGATTTTTCCTGATTTTCTGGAAGTGATTAAAGTGCGATCAATGGTTATGGATATCTATGTTAACTACCCCAAATCACCTCCCGAGTGTAAAATTTCAGATTTTATACCTAACGGAAGTTAGTTTTGATAAGTTTTAAAGTTAAAAACTTTATTACAGATTTTTTCCTGATTTTCTGGAAGTGATTAAAGTGCGATCAATGGTTATGGATATCTATGTTAACTACCCCAAATCACCTCCGAGTGTAAAATTTCAGATTTTTATACCTAACGGAAGTTAGTTTTGATAAATTTTAAAGTTAAAAACTTTATTACAGATTTTTTCCTGATTTTCTGGAAGTGATTAAAGTGCGATCAATGGTTATGGATATCTATGTTAACTACCCCAAATCACCTCCCTGAGTGTAAAATTTCAGATTTTTATACCTAACGGAAGTTAGTTTTGATAAATTTTAAAGTTAAAAACTTTATTACAGATTTTTTCCTGATTTTCTGGAAGTGATTAAAGTGCGATCAATGGTTATGGATATCTATGTTAACTACCCCAAATCACCTCCCGAGTGTAAAATTTCAGATTTTATACCTAACGGAAGTTAGTTTTGATAAGTTTTAAAGTTAAAAACTTTATTACAGATTTTTTCCTGATTTTCTGGAAGTGATTAAAGTGCGATCAATGGTTATGGATATCTATGTTAACTACCCCAAATCACCTCCCGAGTGTAAAATTTCAGATTTTTATACCTAACGGAAGTTAGTTTTGATAAGTTTTAAAGTTAAAAAACTTTATTACAGATTTTTTTCCTGATTTTCTGGAAGTGATTAAAGTGCGATCAATGGTTATGGATATCTATGTTAACTACCCCAAATCACCTCCCGAGTGTAAAATTTCAGATTTTTATACCTAACGGAAGTTAGTTTTGATAAGTTTTAAAGTTAAAACTTTATTACAGATTTTTCCTGATTTTCTGGAAGTGATTAAAGTGCGATCAATGGTTATGGATATCTATGTTAACTACCCCAAATCACCTCCCGAGTGTAAAATTTCAGATTTTTATACCTAACGGAAGTTAGTTTTGATAAGTTTTAAAGTTAAAAAACTTTATTACAGATTTTTTTCCTGATTTTCTGGAAGTGATTAAAGTGCGATCAATGGTTATGGATATCTATGTTAACTACCCCAAATCACCTCCCGAGTGTAAAATTTCAGATTTTATACCTAACGGAAGTTAGTTTTGATAAGTTTTAAAGTTAAAAACTTTATTACAGATTTTTCCTGATTTTCTGGAAGTGATTAAAGTGCGATCAATGGTTATGGATATCTATGTTAACTACCCCAAATCACCTCCCGAGTGTAAAATTTCAGATTTTTATACCTAACGGAAGTTAGTTTTGATAAGTTTTAAAGTTAAAAAACTTTATTACAGATTTTTTTCCTGATTTTCTGGAAGTGATTAAAGTGCGATCAATGGTTATGGATATCTATGTTAACTACCCCAAATCACCTCCCGAGTGTAAAATTTCAGATTTTTATACCTAACGGAAGTTAGTTTTGATAAGTTTTAAAGTTAAAAACTTTATTACAGATTTTTTCCTGATTTTCTGGAAGTGATTAAAGTGCGATCAATGGTTATGGATATCTATGTTAACTACCCCAAATCACCTCCGAGTGTAAAATTTCAGATTTTTATACCTAACGGAAGTTAGTTTTGATAAGTTTTAAAGTTAAAAACTTTATTACAGATTTTTTCCTGATTTTCTGGAAGTGATTAAAGTGCGATCAATGGTTATGGATATCTATGTTAACTACCCCAAATCACCTCCCGAGTGTAAAATTTCAGATTTTTATACCTAACGGAAGTTAGTTTTGATAAGTTTTAAAGTTAAAAACTTTATTACAGATTTTTTCCTGATTTTCTGGAAGTGATTAAAGTGCGATCAATGGTTATGGATATCTATGTTAACTACCCCAAATCACCTCCCGAGTGTAAAATTTCAGATTTTTATACCTAACGGAAGTTAGTTTTGATAAGTTTTAAAGTTAAAAACTTTATTACAGATTTTTTCCTGATTTTCTGGAAGTGATTAAAGTGCGATCAATGGTTATGGATATCTATGTTAACTACCCCAAATCACCTCCCGAGTGTAAAATTTCAGATTTTTATACCTAACGGAAGTTAGTTTTGATAAGTTTTAAAGTTAAAAACTTTATTACAGATTTTTTCCTGATTTTCTGGAAGTGATTAAAGTGCGATCAATGGTTATGGATATCTATGTTAACTACCCCAAATCACCTCCCGAGTGTAAAATTTCAGATTTTTATACCTAACGGAAGTTAGTTTTGATAAGTTTTAAAGTTAAAAACTTTATTACAGATTTTTTCCTGATTTTCTGGAAGTGATTAAAGTGCGATCAATGGTTATGGATATCTATGTTAACTACCCCAAATCACCTCCCGAGTGTAAAATTTCAGATTTTTATACCTAACGGAAGTTAGTTTTGATAAGTTTTAAAGTTAAAAAACTTTATTACAGATTTTTTTCCTGATTTTCTGGAAGTGATTAAAGTGCGATCAATGGTTATGGATATCTATGTTAACTACCCCAAATCACCTCCCGAGTGTAAAATTTCAGATTTTTATACCTAACGGAAGTTAGTTTTGATAAGTTTTAAAGTTAAAAACTTTATTACAGATTTTTTCCTGATTTTCTGGAAGTGATTAAAGTGCGATCAATGGTTATGGATATCTGTTAACTACCCCAAATCACCTCCCGAGTGTAAAATTTCAGATTTTTATACCTAACGGAAGTTAGTTTTGATAAGTTTTAAAGTTAAAAAACTTTATTACAGATTTTTTTCCTGATTTTCTGGAAGTGATTAAAGTGCGATCAATGGTTATGGATATCTATGTTAACTACCCCAAATCACCTCCCGAGTGTAAAATTTCAGATTTTTATACCTAACGGAAGTTAGTTTTGATAAGTTTTAAAGTTAAAAACTTTATTACAGATTTTTCCTGATTTTCTGGAAGTGATTAAAGTGCGATCAATGGTTATGGATATCTATGTTAACTACCCCAAATCACCTCCCGAGTGTAAAATTTCAGATTTTATACCTAACGGAAGTTAGTTTTGATAAGTTTTAAAGTTAAAAACTTTATTGCAGATTTTTTTCCTGATTTTCTGGAAGTGATTAAAGTGCGATCAATGGTTATGGATATCTATGTTAACTACCCCAAATCACCTCCCGAGTGTAAAATTTCAGATTTTTATACCTAACGGAAGTTAGTTTTGATAAATTTTAAAGTTAAAAACTTTATTACAGATTTTTTCCTGATTTTCTGGAAGTGATTAAAGTGCGATCAATGGTTATGGATATCTATGTTAACTACCCCAAATCACCTCCCGAGTGTAAAATTTCAGATTTTTATACCTAACGGAAATTAGTTTTGATAAATTTTAAAGTTAAAAAAATTTATTACAGATTTTTTCCTGATTTTCTGGAAGTGATTAAAGTGCGATCAATGGTTATGGATATCTATGTTAACTACCCCAAATCACCTCCCGAGTGTAAAATTTCAGATTTTTATACCTAACGGAAGTTAGTTTTGATAAATTTTAAAGTTAAAAACTTTATTACAGATTTTTTCCTGATTTTCTGGAAGTGATTAAAGTGCGATCAATGGTTATGGATATCTATGTTAACTACCCCAAATCACCTCCCAGTGTAAAATTTCAGATTTTTATACCTAACGGAAGTTAGTTTTGATAAATTTTAAAGTTAAAAATTTATTACAGATTTTTTTCCTGATTTTCTGGAAGTGATTAAAGTGCGATCAATGGTTATGGATATCTATGTTAACTACCCCAAATCACCTCCCGAGTGTAAAATTTCAGATTTTTATACCTATCGGAAGTTAGTTTTGATAATTTTTAAAGTTAAAAAAATTTATTACAGATTTTTTCCTGATTTTCTGGAAGTGATTAAAGTGCGATCAATGGTTATGGATATCTATGTTAACTACCCCAAATCACCTCCTAGTGTAAAATTTCAGATTTTATACCTAACGGAAGTTAGTTTTGATAAATTTTAAAGTTAAAAAATTTATTACAGATTTTTTCCTGATTTTCTGGAAGTGATTAAAGTGCGATCAATGGTTATGGATATCTATGTTAACCACCCCAAATCACCTCCGAGTGTAAAATTTCAGATTTTATACCTAACGGAAGTTAGTTTTGATAAATTTTAAAGTTAAAAAATTTATTACAGATTTTTCCTGATTTTCTGGAAGTGATTAAAGTGCGATCAATGGTTATGGATATCTATGTTAACTACCCCAAATCACCTCCCAGTGTAAAATTTCAGATTTTATACCTAACGGAAGTTAGTTTTGATAAATTTTAAAGTTAAAAAATTTATTACAGATTTTTTCCTGATTTTCTGGAAGTGATTAAAGTGCGATCAATGGTTATGGATATCTATGTTAACTACCCCAAATCACCTCCCAGTGTAAAATTTCAGATTTTTATACCTAACGGAAGTTAGTTTTGATAAATTTTAAAGTTAAAAATTTATTACAGATTTTTCCTGATTTTCTGGAAGTGATTAAAGTGCGATCAATGGTTATGGATATCTATGTTAACTACCCCAAATCACCTCCCGAGTGTAAAATTTCAGATTTTTATACCTAACGGAAGTTAGTTTTGATAAATTTTAAAGTTAAAAAATTTATTACAGATTTTTTCCTGATTTTCTGGAAGTGATTAAAGTGCGATCAATGGTTATGGATATCTATGTTAACTACCCCAAATCACCTCCCGAGTGTAAAATTTCAGATTTTATACCTAACGGAAGTTAGTTTTGATAAATTTTTAAAGTTAAAAATTTATTACAGATTTTTTCCTGATTTTCTGGAAGTGATTAAAGTGCGATCAATGGTGGATATCTATGTTAACTACCCCAAATCACCTAGTGTAAAATTTCAGATTTTTATACCTAACGGAAGTTAGTTTGATAAGTTTTAAAGTTAAAAATTTATTACAGATTTTTTCCTGATTTTCTGGAAGTGATTAAAGTGCGATCAATGGTTATGGATATCTATGTTAACTACCCCAAATCACCTAGTGTAAAATTTCAGATTTTTATACCTAACGGAAGTTAGTTTTGATAAATTTTAAAGTTAAAAAATTTATTACAGATTTTTTCCTGATTTTCTGGAAGTGATTAAAGTGCGATCAATGGTTATGGATATCTATGTTAACTACCCCAAATCACCTCCCAGTGTAAAATTTCAGATTTTATACCTAACGGAAGTTAGTTTTGATAAATTTTAAAGTTAAAAATTTATTACAGATTTTTTCCTGATTTTCTGGAAGTGATTAAAGTGCGATCAATGGTTATGGATATCTATGTTAACTACCCCAAATCACCTCCCAAGTGTAAAATTTCAGATTTTATACCTAACGGAAGTTAGTTTGATAAATTTTAAAGTTAAAAATTTATTACAGATTTTTTCCTGATTTTCTGGAAGTGATTAAAGTGCGATCAATGGTTATGGATATCTATGTTAACTACCCCAAATCACCTGAGTGTAAAATTTCAGATTTTTATACCTAACGGAAGTTAGTTTTGATAAATTTTAAAGTTAAAAATTTATTACAGATTTTTTCCTGATTTTCTGGAAGTGATTAAAGTGCGATCAATGGTTATGGATATCTATGTTAACTACCCCAAATCACCTCCCAAGTGTAAAATTTCAGATTTTTATACCTAACGGAAGTTAGTTTTGATAAATTTTAAAGTTAAAAAACTTTATTACAGATTTTTTTCCTGATTTTCTGGAAGTGATTAAAGTGCGATCAATGGTTATGGATATCTATGTTAACTACCCCAAATCACCTTTTGAGTGTAAAATTTCAGATTTTTTATACCTAACGGAAGTTAGTTTTGATAAACTTTAAAGTTCAAAAAATTTACTACAGATTTTTTTCCTGATTTTCTGGAAGTGATTAAAGTGCGATCAATGGTTATGGATATCTATGTTAACTACCCCAAATCACCTACCAAGTGTAAAATTTCAGATTTTATACCTAACGGAAGTTAGTTTTGATAAACTTTTAAAGTTCAAAAATTTATTACAGATTTTTCCTGATTTTCTGGAAGTGACTAAAGTGCGATCAATGGTTATGGATATCTATGTTAACTACCCCAAATCACCTCCCGAGTGTAAAATTTCAGATTTTTATACCTAACGGAAGTTAGTTTTGATAAATTTTCAAGTTAAAAAAATTTATTACAATTTTTTCCTGATTTTCTGGAAGTGATTAAAGTGCGATCAATGGTTATGGATATCTATGTTAACTACCCCAAATCACCTTTTGAGTGTAAAATTTCAGATTTTTTATACCTAACGGAAGTTAGTTTTGATAAACTTTAAAGTTCAAAAAATTTACTACAGATTTTTTTCCTGATTTTCTGGAAGTGATTAAAGTGCGATCAATGGTTATGGATATCTATGTTAACTACCCCAAATCACCTCCCGAGTGTAAAATTTCAGATTTTTATACCTAACGGAAGTTAGTTTTGATAAACTTTTAAAGTTAAAAAATTTATTACAGATTTTTTCCTGATTTTCTGGAAGTGATTAAAGTGCGATCAATGGTTATGGATATCTATGTTAACCAAATCACCTGAGTGTAAAATTTCAGATTTTTATACCTAACGGAAGTTAGTTTGATAAATTTTAAAGTTAAAAACTTTATTACAGATTTTTTTCGTGATTTTCTGGAAGTGATTAAAGTGCGATCAATGGTTATGGATATCTATGTTAACTACCCCAAATCACCTCCCAAGTGTAAAATTTCAGATTTTTTACCTAACGGAAGTTAGTTTTGATAAATTTTAAAGTTAAAAATTTATTACAGATTTTTTCCTGATTTTCTGGAAGTGATTAAAGTGCGATCAATGGTTATGGATATCTATGTTAACTACCCCAAATCACCTCCCGAGTGTAAAATTTCAGATTTTTATACCTAACGGAAGTTAGTTTTGATAAATTTTAAAGTTAAAACTTTATTACAGATTTTTCCTGATTTTCTGGAAGTGATTAAAGTGCGATCAATGGTTATTGATATCTATGTTAACTACCCCAAATCACCTCCCTAGTGTAAAATTTCAGATTTTTATACCTAACGGAAGTTAGTTTTGATAAGTTTTAAAGTTAAAAATTTATTACAGATTTTTTTCCTGATTTTCTGGAAGTGATTAAAGTGCGATCAATGGTTATGGATATCTATGTTAACTACCCCAAATCACCTCCGAGTGTAAAATTTCAGATTTTTATACCTAACGGAAGTTAGTTTTGATAATTTTAAAGTTAAAAAATTTATTACAGATTTTTTCCTGATTTTCTGGAAGTGAAAGTGCGATCAATGGTTATGGATATCTATGTTAACTACCCCAAATCACCTCCCGAGTGTAAAATTTGAGATTTTTATACCTAACGGAAGTTAGTTTTGATAAACTTTAAAGTTCAAAAAATTTATTACAGATTTTTTTCCTGATTTTCTGGAAGTGATTAAAGTGCGATCAATGGTTATGGATATCTATGTTAACTACCCCAAATCACCTCCGAGTGTAAAATTTCAGATTTTTATACCTAACGGAAGTTAGTTTTGATAAATTTTAAAGTTAAAAAATTTATTACAGATTTTTCCTGATTTTCTGGAAGTGATTAAAGTGCGATCAATGGTTATGGATATCTATGTTAACTACCCCAAATCACCTCCGAGTGTAAAATTTCAGATTTTTATACCTAACGGAAGTTAGTTTTGATAAATTTTAAAGTTAAAAATTTATTACAGATTTTTTCCTGATTTTCTGGAAGTGATTAAAGTGCGATCAATGGTTATGGATATCTATGTTAACTACCCCAAATCACCTCCCGAGTGTAAAATTTCAGATTTTTATACCTAACGGAAGTTAGTTTTGATAAATTTTAAAGTTAAAAATTTATTACAGATTTTTTCCTGATTTTCTGGAAGTGATTAAAGTGCGATCAATGGTTATGGATATCTATGTTAACTACCCCAAATCACCTCCGAGTGTAAAATTTCAGATTTTATACCTACGGAAGTTAGTTTTGATAAATTTTAAAGTTAAAAATTTATTACAGATTTTTTTCCTGTTTTTTTCCTGATTTTCTGGAAGTGATTAAAGTGCGATCAATGGTTATGGATATCTATGTTAACACCCCAAATCACCTCCCGAGTGTAAAATTTCAGATTTTTATACCTAACGGAAGTTAGTTTTGATAATTTTAAAGTTAAAAAATTTATTACAGATTTTTTCCTATTTTCTGGAAGTGATTAAAGTGCGATCAATGGTTATGGATATCTATGTTAACTACCCCAAATCACCTCCCAAGTGTAAAATTTCAGATTTTTATACCTAACGGAAGTTAGTTTTGATAAATTTTAAAGTTAAAAATTTATTACAGATTTTTTCCTGATTTTCTGGAAGTGATTAAAGTGCGATCAATGGTTATGGATATCTATGTTAACTACCCCAAATCACCTCCCGAGTGTAAAATTTCAGATTTTATACCTAACGGAAGTTAGTTTTGATAAATTTTAAAGTTAAAAATTTATTACAGATTTTTTCCTGATTTTCTGGAAGTGATTAAAGTGCGATCAATGGTTATGGATATCTATGTTAACTACCCCAAATCACCTCCCAGTGTAAAATTTCAGATTTTTATACCTAACGGAAGTTAGTTTTGATAAATTTTAAAGTTAAAAAATTTATTACAGATTTTTTCCTGATTTTCTGGAAGTGATTAAAGTGCGATCAATGGGTTATGGATATCTATGTTAACTACCCCAAATCACCTCCCAAGTGTAAAATTTCAGATTTTTATACCTAACGGAAGTTAGTTTTGATAAATTTTAAAGAAAAAATTTATTACAGATTTTTTCCTGATTTTCTGGAAGTGATTAAAGTGCGATCAATGGTTATGGATATCTATGTTAACTACCCCAAATCACCTCCCAGTGTAAAATTTCAGATTTTTATACCTAACGGAAGTTAGTTTTGATAAATTTTAAAGTTAAAAAATTTATTACAGATTTTTTCCTGATTTTCTGGAAGTGATTAAAGTGCGATCAATGGTTATGGATATCTATGTTAACTACCCCAAATCACCTCCCGAGTGTAAAATTTCAGATTTTTATACCTATCGGAAGTTAGTTTTGATAAATTTTAAAGTTAAAAAAATTTATTACAGATTTTTTCCTGATTTTCTGGAAGTGATTAAAGTGCGATCAATGGTTATGGATATCTATGTTAACTACCCCAAATCACCTCCCGAGTGTAAAATTTCAGATTTTTATACCTAACGGAAGTTAGTTTTGATAAATTTTAAAGTTAAAAATTTATTACAGATTTTTTCCTGATTTTCTGGAAGTGATTAAAGTGCGATCAATGGTTATGGATATCTATGTTAACTACCCCAAATCACCTCCCGAGTGTAAAATTTCAGATTTTTATACCTAACGGAAGTTAGTTTTGATAAATTTTAAAGTTAAAAACTTTATTACAGATTTTTTCCTGATTTTCTGGAAGTGATTAAAGTGCGATCAATGGTTATGGATATCTATGTTAACTACCCCAAATCACCTCCCGAGTGTAAAATTTCAGATTTTTATACCTAACGGAAGTTAGTTTTGATAAACTTTAAAGTTCAAAAAATTTATTACAGATTTTTTCCTGATTTTCTGGAAGTGATTAAAGTGCGATCAATGGTTATGGATATCTATGTTAACTACCCCAAATCACCTGAGTGTAAAATTTCAGATTTTTATACCTACGGAAGTTAGTTTTGATAAACTTTAAAGTTCAAAAAATTTATTACAGATTTTTTTCCTGATTTTCTGGAAGTGATTAAAGTGCGATCAATGGTTATGGATATCTATGTTAACTACCCCAAATCACCTCCCAAGTGTAAAATTTCAGATTTTTATACCTAACGGAAGTTAGTTTTGATAAATTTTAAAGTTAAAAAATTTATTACAGATTTTTTTCCTGATTTTCTGGAAGTGATTAAAGTGCGATCAATGGTTATGGATATCTATGTTAACTACCCCAAATCACCTCCCGAGTGTAAAATTTCAGATTTTTATACCTAACGGAAGTTAGTTTTGATAATTTTAAAGTTAAAAAATTTATTACAGATTTTTTCCTGATTTTCTGGAAGTGATTAAAGTGCGATCAATGGTTATGGATATCTATGTTAACTACCCCAAATCACCTCCCAAGTGTAAAATTTCAGATTTTTATACCTAACGGAAGTTAGTTTTGATAAATTTTAAAGTTAAAAAAATTTATTACAGATTTTTCTGATTTTCTGGAAGTGATTAAAGTGCGATCAATGGTTATGGATATCTATGTTAACTACCCCAAATCACCTCCCAGTGTAAAATTTCAGATTTTATACCTACGGAAGTTAGTTTTGATAAATTTTAAAGTTAAAAATTTATTACAGATTTTTTTCCTGATTTTCTGGAAGTGATTAAAGTGCGATCAATGGTTATGGATATCTATGTTAACTACCCCAAATCACCTCCCAGTGTAAAATTTCAGATTTTATACCTAACGGAAGTTAGTTTTGAAAATTTAAAGTTAAAAAATTTATTACAGTTTTTTCCTGATTTTCTGGAAGTGATTAAAGTGCGATCAATGGTTATGGATATCTATGTTAACTACCCCAAATCACCTCCCAGTGTAAAATTTCAGATTTTATACCTAACGGAAGTTAGTTTTGATAAATTTTAAAGTTAAAAAATTTATTACAGATTTTTTCCTGATTTTCTGGAAGTGAAAAGTGCGATCAATGGTTATGGATATCTATGTTAACTACCCCAAATCACCTCCCGAGTGTAAAATTTCAGATTTTTATACCTATCGGAAGTTAGTTTTGATAAATTTTAAAGTTAAAAAAATTTATTACAGATTTTTTTCCTGATTTTCTGGAAGTGATTAAAGTGCGATCAATGGTTATGGATATCTATGTTAACTACCCCAAATCACCTCCCGAGTGTAAAATTTCAGATTTTTATACCTAACGGAAGTTAGTTTTGATAAATTTTAAAGTTAAAAAAATTTATTACAGATTTTTTTCCTGATTTTCTGGAAGTGATTAAAGTGCGATCAATGGTTATGGATATCTATGTTAACTACCCCAAATCACCTCCCGAGTGTAAAATTTCAGATTTTATACCTAACGGAAGTTAGTTTTGATAAGTTTTAAAGTTAAAAAATTTATTACAGATTTTTTCCTGATTTTCTGGAAGTGATTAAAGTGCGATCAATGGTTATGGATATCTATGTTAACTACCCCAAATCACCTAGTGTAAAATTTCAGATTTTTATACCTAACGGAAAGTTTTGATAATTTTAAAGTTAAAAATTTATTACAGATTTTTTCCTGATTTTCTGGAAGTGATTAAAGTGCGATCAATGGTTATGGATATCTATGTTAACTACCCCAAATCACCTCCCAGTGTAAAATTTCAGATTTTTATACCTAACGGAAGTTAGTTTTGATAAATTTTAAAGTTAAAAATTTATTACAGATTTTTTCCTGATTTTCTGGAAGTGATTAAAGTGCGATCAATGGTTATGGATATCTATGTTAACACCCCAAATCACCTCCCAAGTGTAAAATTTCAGATTTTATACCTAACGGAAGTTAGTTTTGATAAATTTTAAAGTTAAAAATTTATTACAGATTTTTTCCTGATTTTCTGGAGTGATTAAAGTGCGATCAATGGTTATGGATATCTATGTTAACTACCCCAAATCACCTGAGTGTAAAATTTCAGATTTTTATACCTAACGGAAGTTAGTTTTGATAAATTTTAAAGTTAAAAAAATTTATTACAGATTTTTTTCCTGATTTTCTGGAAGTGATTAAAGTGCGATCAATGGTTATGGATATCTATGTTAACTACCCCAAATCACCTCCCAAGTGTAAAATTTCAGATTTTTATACCTAACGGAAGTTAGTTTTGATAAATTTTAAAGTTAAAAATTTATTACAGATTTTTTTCCTGATTTTCTGGAAGTGATTAAAGTGCGATCAATGGTTATGGATATCTATGTTAACTACCCCAAATCACCTCCCGAGTGTAAAATTTCAGATTTTTATACCTATCGGAAGTTAGTTTTGATAAATTTTAAAGTTAAAAAAATTTATTACAGATTTTTTTTTTTTATTTTCTGGATGTGATTAAAGTGCGATCAATGGTTATGGATATCTATGTTAACTACCCCAAATCACCTCCCAAGTGTAAAATTTCAGATTTTTATACCTAACGGAAGTTAGTTTTGATAAATTTTAAAGTTAAAAAAATTTATTACAGATTTTTCCTGATTTTCTGGAAGTGATTAAAGTGCGATCAATGGAAATCTATGTTAACTACCCCAAATCACCTCCCAAGTGTAAAATTTCAGATTTTATACCTAACGGAAGTTAGTTTTGATAAATTTTAAAGTTAAAAATTTATTACAGATTTTTTCCTGATTTTCTGGAAGTGATTAAAGTGCGATCAATGGTTATGGATATCTATGTTAACTACCCCAAATCACCTCCCAGTGTAAAATTTCAGATTTTTATACCTAACGGAAGTTAGTTTTGATAAATTTTAAAGTTAAAAATTTATTACAGATTTTTTCCTGATTTTCTGGAGTGATTAAAGTGCGATCAATGGTTATGGATATCTATGTTAACTACCCCAAATCACCTCCCAAGTGTAAAATTTCAGATTTTTATACCTAACGGAAGTTAGTTTTGATAAATTTTAAAGTTAAAAAATTTATTACAGATTTTTTCCTGATTTTCTGGAGTGATTAAAGTGCGATCAATGGTTATGGATATCTATGTTAACTACCCCAAATCACCTCCCAGTGTAAAATTTCAGATTTTATACCTACGGAAGTTAGTTTTGATAAATTTTAAAGTTAAAAAATTTATTACAATTTTTTCCTGATTTTTGGAAGTGATTAAAGTGCGATCAATGGTTATGGATATCTATGTTAACTACCCCAAATCACCTCCCAAGTGTAAAATTTCAGATTTTTATACCTAACGGAAGTTAGTTTTGATAAATTTTAAAGTTAAAAAATTTATTACAGATTTTTTCCTGATTTTCTGGATGTGATTAAAGTGCGATCAATGGGTTATGGAAATCTATGTTAACTACCCCAAATCACCTCCCAAGTGTAAAATTTCAGATTTTTATACCTAACGGAAGTTAGTTTTGATAAATTTTAAAGTTAAAAATTTATTACAGATTTTTTCCTGATTTTCTGGAAGTGATTAAAGTGCGATCAATGGTTATGGATATCTATGTTAACTACCCCAAATCACCTCCCAGTGTAAAATTTCAGATTTTTATACCTAACGGAAGTTAGTTTTGATAAATTTTAAAGTTAAAAAATTTATTACAATTTTTTCCTGATTTTCTGGATGTGATTAAAGTGCGATCAATGGTTATGGATATCTATGTTAACTACCCCAAATCACCTCCCGAGTGTAAAATTTCAGATTTTATACCTACGGAAGTTAGTTTTGATAAATTTTAAAGTTAAAAATTTATTACAGATTTTTTCCTGATTTTCTGGAAGTGATTAAAGTGCGATCAATGGTTATGGATATCTATGTTAACTACCCCAAATCACCTCCCAAGTGTAAAATTTCAGATTTTTATACCTAACGGAAGTTAGTTTTGATAAATTTTAAAGTTAAAAAATTTATTACAGATTTTTTCCTGATTTTCTGGAGTGATTAAAGTGCGATCAATGGTATGGATATCTATGTTAACTACCCCAAATCACCTCCCGAGTGTAAAATTTCAGATTTTTATACCTACGGAAGTTAGTTTTGATAAATTTTAAAGTTAAAAAATTTATTACAGATTTTTTCTATTTTCTGGAGTGATTAAAGTGCGATCAATGGTTATGGATATCTATGTTAACTACCCCAAATCACCTCCCAAGTGTAAAATTTCAGATTTTTATACCTAACGGAAGTTAGTTTTGATAAATTTTAAAGTTAAAAAATTTATTACAATTTTTTCCTGATTTTCTGGATGTGATTAAAGTGCGATCAATGGGTATGGAAATCTATGTTAACTACCCCAAATCACCTCCCAAGTGTAAAATTTCAGATTTTTATACCTAACGGAAGTTAGTTTTGATAAATTTTAAAGTTAAAAAAATTTATTACAGATTTTTTCCTGATTTTCTGGATGTGATTAAAGTGCGATAAATGGTTATGGATATATATGTTAACTACCCCAAATCCCTCCCTAGTGTAAAATTTCAGATTTTTATACCTAACGGAAGTTAGTTTTGATAAATTTTAAAGTTAAAAATTTATTACAATTTTTTCCTGATTTTCTGGAAGTGATTAAAGTGCGATCAATGGTTATGGATATCTATGTTAACTACCCCAAATCACCTCCCGAGTGTAAAATTTCAGATTTTTATACCTAACGGAAGTTAGTTTTGATAAATTTTAAAGTTAAAAATTTATTACAATTTTTTCCTGATTTTCTGGAAGTGATTAAAGTGCGATCAATGGTTATGGATATCTATGTTAACTACCCCAAATCACCTCCGAGTGTAAAATTTCAGATTTTTATACCTAACGGAAGTTAGTTTTGATAAATTTTAAAGTTAAAAATTTATTACAATTTTTTCCTGATTTTCTGGAAGTGATTAAAGTGCGATCAATGGTTATGGATATCTATGTTAACTACCCCAAATCACCTCCCAGTGTAAAATTTCAGATTTTTATACCTAACGGAAGTTAGTTTTGATAATTTTAAAGTTAAAAATTTATTACAAATTTTTTCCTGATTTTCTGGAAGTGATTAAAGTGCGATCAATGGTTATGGATATCTATGTTAACTACCCCAAATCACCTCCCAGTGTAAAATTTCAGATTTTTATACCTAACGGAAGTTAGTTTTGATAAATTTTAAAGTTAAAAATTTATTACAATTTTTTCCTGATTTTCTGGAAGTGATTAAAGTGCGATCAATGGTTATGGATATCTATGTTAACTACCCCAAATCACCTCCCAGTGTAAAATTTCAGATTTTATACCTAACGGAAGTTAGTTTTGATAAATTTTAAAGTTAAAAATTTATTACAGATTTTTTCCTGATTTCCTGGAAGTGATTAAAGTGCGATCAATGGTTATGGATATCTATGTTAACTACCCCAAATCACCTCCCAAGTGTAAAATTTCAGATTTTTATACCTAACGGAAGTTAGTTTTGATAAATTTTAAAGTTAAAAAATTTATTACAGATTTTTTCCTGATTTTCTGGAGTGATTAAAGTGCGATCAATGGGTATGGATATCTATGTTAACTACCCCAAATCACCTCCCGAGTGTAAAATTTCAGATTTTTATACCTATCGGAAGTTAGTTTTGATAAATTTTAAAGTTAAAAAAATTTATTACAGATTTTTTTTTTTATTTTCTGGATGTGATTAAAGTGCGATCAATGGTTATGGATATCTATGTTAACTACCCCAAATCACCTCCCAAGTGTAAAATTTCAGATTTTTATACCTAACGGAAGTTAGTTTTGATAAATTTTAAAGTTAAAAGAATTTATTACAGATTTTTTTCCTGATTTTCTGGATGTGATTAAAGTGCGATCAATGGGTATGGAAATCTATGTTAACTACCCCAAATCACCTCCCAAGTGTAAAATTTCAGATTTTTATACCTAACGGAAGTTAGTTTTGATAAATTTTAAAGTTAAAAAAATTTATTACAGATTTTTTTCCTGATTTTCTGGAAGTGATTAAAGTGCGATCAATGGTTATGGATATCTATGTTAACTACCCCAAATCCCTCCCTAGTGTAAAATTTCAGATTTTTATACCTAACGGAAGTTAGTTTTGATAAATTTTAAAGTTAAAAAAATTTATTACAGATTTTTTTCCTGATTTTCTGGAAGTGATTAAAGTGCGATCAATGGTTATGGATATCTATGTTAACTACCCCAAATCACCTCCCGAGTGTAAAATTTCAGATTTTTATACCTAACGGAAGTTAGTTTTGATAAGTTTTAAAGTTAAAAAAATTTATTACATTTTTTTCCTGATTTTCTGGAAGTGATTAAAGTGCGATCAATGGTTATGGATATCTATGTTAACTACCCCAAATCACCTCCGAGTGTAAAATTTCAGATTTTTATACCTAACGGAAGTTAGTTTTGATAAATTTTAAAGTTAAAAAAATTTATTACAAATTTTTTTCCTGATTTCCTGGAAGTGATTAAAGTGCGATCAATGGTTATGGATATCTATGTTAACTACCCCAAATCACCTCCCGAGTGTAAAATTTCAGATTTTTATACCTAACGGAAGTTAGTTTTGATAAACTTTAAAGTTCAAAAAATTTATTACAATTTTTTCCTGATTTTCTGGAAGTGATTAAAGTGCGATCAATGGTTATGGATATCTATGTTAACTACCCCAAATCACCTCCCGAGTGTAAAATTTCAGATTTTATACCTAACGGAAGTTAGTTTTGATAAATTTTAAAGTTAAAAAATTTATTACAGATTTTTTCCTGATTTTCTGGAAGTGATTAAAGTGCGATCAATGGTTATGGATATCTATGTTAACTACCCCAAATCACCTCCCAGTGTAAAATTTCAGATTTTATACCTAACGGAAGTTAGTTTTGATAAATTTTAAAGTTAAAAATTTATTACAGATTTTTTCCTGATTTTCTGGAAGTGATTAAAGTGCGATCAATGGTTATGGATATCTATGTTAACTACCCCAAATCACCTCCCAAGTGTAAAATTTCAGATTTTTATACCTAACGGAAGTTAGTTTTGATAAATTTTAAAGTTAAAAAAATTTATTACAGATTTATTTACTGATTTTCTGGATGTGATTAAAGTGCGATCAATGGTTATGGATATCTATGTTAACTACCCCACATCACCTCCCGAGTGTAAAATTTCAGATTTTTATACCTAACGGAAGTTAGTTTTGATAAATTTTAAAGTTAAAAGAATTTATTACAGATTTTTTTCTGATTTTCTGGATGTGATTAAAGTGCGATCAATGGTTATGGATATCTATGTTAACTACCCCAAATCACCTCCCGAGTGTAAAATTTCAGATTTTTATACCTAACGGAAGTTAGTTTTGATAAATTTTAAAGTTAAAAAAATTTATTACAGATTTTTTTCCTGATTTTCTGGAAGTGATTAAAGTGCGATCAATGGTTATGGATATCTATGTTAACTACCCCAAATCACCTCCCAAGTGTAAAATTTCAGATTTTTATACCTAACGGAAGTTAGTTTTGATAAATTTTAAAGTTAAAAAAATTTATTACAGATTTTTTCCTGATTTTCTGGAAGTGATTAAAGTGCGATCAATGGTTATGGATATCTATGTTAACTACCCCAAATCACCTCCCAGTGTAAAATTTCAGATTTTTATACCTAACGGAAGTTAGTTTTGATAAATTTTAAAGTTAAAAATTTATTACAATTTTTTCCTGATTTTCTGGAAGTGATTAAAGTGCGATCAATGGTTATGGATATCTATGTTAACTACCCCAAATCACCTCCCAAGTGTAAAATTTCAGATTTTTATACCTAACGGAAGTTAGTTTTGATAAATTTTAAAGTTAAAAGAATTTATTACAGATTTTTTTCCTGATTTTCTGGAAGTGATTAAAGTGCGATCAATGGTTATGGATATCTATGTTAACTACCCCAAATCACCTCCCTAGTGTAAAATTTCAGATTTTTATACCTAACGGAAGTTAGTTTTGATAAATTTTAAAGTTAAAAAAATTTATTACAAATTTTTTTCCTGATTTCCTGGAAGTGATTAAAGTGCGATCAATGGTTATGGATATCTATGTTAACTACCCCAAATCACCTTCCGAGTGTAAAATTTCAGATTTTTATACCTACGGAAGTTAGTTTTGATAAATTTTAAAGTTAAAAAATTTATTACAATTTTTTCCTGATTTTCTGGAAGTGATTAAAGTGCGATCAATGGTTATGGATACATTAACACCCCAAATCACCTCCCAGTGTAAAATTTGATTTTAACCTAACGGAAGTTAGTTTTGATAATTTTAAATTAAAAATTTATTAAATTTTTCCTATTTTCGGAAGTATTAAAGTGCGATCAATGGTTATGGATTCATGTTAACACCCCAAATCACCCCAATGTAAAATTTCAGATTTTAACCTAAGGAAGTTATTTTGAAAATTTAAAGTTAAAAAATTTATTAAGATTTTTTCCTATTTTCTGAAGTTTAAAGTGCGATCAATGGTTAGGATACTAGTTAATACCCCATAATCACCCCGAGTGTAAAATTTCAGATTTTTATACCAACGGAATTAGTTTTAAATTTTAAAGTTAAAAATTTATTAAATTTTTTCCTGATTTCTGGAAGTGATTAAAGTGGATCAATGGTTATGGATATCTATGTTAACTCCCCAAATCACCTCCCAGTGTAAAATTTAGATTTTATACCAACGGAAGTTAGTTTTGATAATTTTAAAGTTAAAAATTTATTAAATTTTTTCTGATTTTCTGGAGTGATTAAAGTGCGATCAATGGTTATGGATATCATGTTAACTACCCCAAATCACCTCCCGAGTGTAAAATTTCAGATTTTTATACTAACGGAAGTTAGTTTTGTAATTTTAAAGTTAAAAATTTATTACATTTTTTCCTGATTTTCTGGAAGTGATTAAAGTGGATCAATGGTTATGGATACTATTTAACACCCCAAATCACCCTCCCAATGTGGAAGTAAAATTCTCGATTTTTATACCTAACGAAGTTATTTTGTAAATTTTAAATTAAACGATTTATTCAGTTTTTTCCTGATTTTCGGTGTGATAAAGTGATCATGTATGGATATAACTTGTTAACTCCCAAATACCTCCATTAAAATTTAATTTTTATTCTAACGAATGTTATTTTGATAATATTGGGTAAACGCTTAAAAGATTTATTACAAGATTTTTTCCATTTTCTGAAGTGTTAAAGTGCACTAAGGTTATGGATATCTATGTTAACTACCCCAAATCACCTCCCAAGTGTAAAATTTCAGATTTTATACCTAACGGAAGTTAGTTTTGATAAATTTTAAAGTTAAAAGAATTTATTACAGATTTTTTCTGATTTTCTGGAGTGATTAAAGTGCGATCAATGGTTATGGATATCTATGTTAACTACCCCAAATCCCTCCCAGTGTAAAATTTCAGATTTTTATACCTACGGAAGTTAGTTTTGATAAATTTTAAAGTTAAAAATTTATTACAATTTTTTCCTGATTTCTGGAAGTGATTAAAGTGCGATCAATGGTTATGGATATCTATGTTAACTACCCCAAATCACCTCCGAGTGTAAAATTTCAGATTTTTATACCTACGGAAGTTAGTTTTGATAATTAAAGTTAAAAATTTATTACAATTTTTTCCTGATTTCTGGAAGTGATTAAAGTGCGATCAATGGTATGATACCATTAAACACCCCAAATCACCTCCCAGTGTAAAATTTGGATTTTAACCTAACGGAGTAGTTTTGATAATCAAATAAAAAATTATTAATTTTTTCCTATTTCGGAAGTATTAAGTGCGATCAATGTATGGATTCATGTTAACACCCAAATCACCTCCATGTAAAATTTCAGATTTTAACTAGGAAGTAATTTGAAATTCAAAGTTCAAAATTATTAAGATTTTTCCTATTTTTGAAAGTTTAAAGTGCGATCAATGTTAGATACTAGTTAATACCCATAATCACCCCGAGTGTAAAATTTCAGATTTTTATACCCAACGGAAATTAGTTTTAAAGTTTTAAAGTTCAAAATATTTATTATAGACTTTATTCGTGAGTTTCTGGAAGTGATTAAAGTGTGATCATTGGCTATGGATATCTATGTAACTCCCCAAATCACCTCCCGAGTGTAAAATTTAGATTTTATACCAACGGAAGTTAGTTTTGATAAATTTTAAAGTTAAAAAATTTATTAAGATTTTTTCTGATTTTCTGGAGTGATTAAAGTGCGATCAATGGTTATGGATATCATGTTAACTACCCCAAATCACCTCCCGAGTGTAAAATTTCAGATTTTATACCTACGGAAGTTAGTTTTGTAAATTTTAAAGTTAAAAAATTTATTAATTTTTTTCCTGATTTTCTGGAAGTGATTAAAGTGGATCAATGGTTATGGATACTATTTAACACCCCAAATCACCCTCCCAATGTGGAAGTAAAATTCTCGATTTTTATACCTAACGAAGTTATTTTGTAAATTTTAAATTAAAACGATTTATTCAGTTTTTTCCTGATTTTCGGTGTGATAAAGTGATCATGTATGGATATAACTTGTTAACTCCCAAATACCTCCCAATTAAAATTTAATTTTTATTCTAACGAATGTTATTTTGATAATATTGGGTAAACGCTTAAAAGATTTATTACAAGATTTACAATTTCCTATTATGCTCTGGAAGTGATAAAGTGCGATCAATGGTTATGGATATCTGGAAGTGATTAAAGTGCGATCAATGGTTATGGATATCTATGTTAACTACCCCAAATCACCTCCCAAGTGTAAAATTTCAGATTTTTATACCTAACGGAAGTTAGTTTTGATAAATTTTAAAGTTAAAAGAATTTATTACAGATTTTTTTCCTGATTTTCTGGATGTGATTAAAGTGCGATCAATGGGTATGGATATCTATGTTAACTACCCCAAATCACCTCCCGAGTGTAAAATTTCAGATTTTTATACCTATCGGAAGTTAGTTTTGATAAATTTTAAAGTTAAAAAAATTTATTACAGATTTTTTTTTTTATTTTCTGGATGTGATTAAAGTGCGATCAATGGTTATGGATATCTATGTTAACTACCCCAAACTCACCTCCCAATGTGGAAGTAAAATTCTCAGATTTTTATACCTAACGGAAGTTAGTTTTGATAAATTTTAAAGTTAAAACGAATTTATTACAGATTTTTTCCTGATTTTCTGGAAGTGATTAAAGTGCGATCAATGGCTATGGATATCCATGTTAACTACCCCAAATCACCTCCTGAGTGTAAAATTTCAGATTTTTATATCTAACGGAAGTTAGTTTTGTTAAGTTTTAATGTTCAAAAAATTTATTATACACTTTTTTCGTGATTTTCTAGAAGTGATTAAAGTGTGATCAATGGCTATGTATACACATATTAAACACCCCAAGTCACCTCCCTGCTCTCACATCATCTTGTGGGAAAGTACAGATCTCACCGTCTGCTATTTCTTGATAACATACAATGTCTTATTTCTTAGTAATCTTAATTAAACCTGCTTTTATTGCAGTTCATCGTGTCCTGCACTTGCAGTATCAGGTTGCGTCAGGAATACAAAGTAGTTACTTCCGTTTTCATGTCTGATATAAACTTTTGTTAACCTTTTGTATTATTACCTTCAATTATACAATTTAACTTTCTATTTCTTAAGACATACTAATTGCATTTAATTTTGTATACATATTAATTGGGGGATATGTAACTCCTGCCATAGATAAGAATGGCGTATTTTATTACAAAGACTCTAACCAAACGCTTTCTAATTAAGTAGGCCCTAAACTGCAACCGTAAAAAGTAAGGTATCTGATCAGTTTTGAGAAAACGGCGCCTGTATACATTTTTTGCACTTTGATTCTGATGGATTTTAGCATTATAAATTTTATCAAAATATTTTTAAACCGCTATTGTTTTAATTTAGATGGTGAGCACCTGATACAATTGTATAAGCTACATTTGTTGGTTATACGACTTTCCAACTTAGTATTGTTATAAGGTAAACAGTTTAAATAACCCGCTAAAATAAAGTAGAAAGCTTGGCAACCGTGTTATTCAAGAGGCTAGAATTAGCCGCTCCTAAAGATAGTAGCATCACATGTAACCGCGAATAAGCAAATTCGCACAAGACTGTACTGGTCCGTTTCGTGATCTGAGCCCTAGTGCGGTGCAACTATGTATTTTCCGCCCCTGCTTGGGATGGTTAATATTGGTATCCTATCTCGATGGATCGCATTTGAATAACTTCCCGAAAATAGAGAAAAAGTCTATAATTAATTTTCTGAACTAGTGTTGGTTATATATTCTTGCTGGTTACTCTAAACTATAACTAAAACCACATTTCCGGAATAGGATGTACAGCAAATCATTCTAATTCATAGGTTAGGTATTATGATTGTTGTCTTTTAGTGGTTACTCGTGGAATAAAAATTGTTACAATTGTGTTTAAACGTTTATGTTGTCTTTGTCAGCCTTGTCCTTGAGGAATGTTGGCACGATTATTATGGGTCGTGCGAGAAATATATAAACGTCAGTGACCTTCTTTATCGCAGGCGAAGCGGTTGTATTAGCTACCGTAGTTCCGATCCCTTCGGTTGCTTATTATTAATTAATCAATTACCCTTACTGTACCCTCAAGTTTATAATTACACTCAACAGTTAATTATTACTATGAATAAATGATTTTTAAGTTCAAAATTTATTACTTGTTATTCGTCATCACCAGCAGTCACGGTTACGACCGAGCTTTGTAACGCGTGCACGGTACATGGTCTTTCGAACCGGATCTATAAGGATCATTTTCGTCAAGCAGCATATGGTGGTTAAGCCCTAAGTTCCAAGAGGCATCCGTAGGTATGGTTCTATATGTCCATCAAGTGAGTAGTACAAGGCCAACACCGTGCTATATTTCATTTCAAAGCAAATTCTAGGAAATTTCCTCTATTCAGCGAGCATCATACAATAGATAACACCTCAGATTATTTCCTGCTTTTGTTATTGTTTATCCGGTCACTTCTAAAATGACCGTAATTCTTCAGTACAGGTTGTAAAACTCTAAAAAATAAGCGAGCATTCTTGAAGCGAAATCTAACTATCCTAGAAAGACATCGTCAGTTTTAATAATACGCAGGAAGACTACGGTAAAATAAACAGACAATTTGAAACGTGCAAAAAAAAACCTAGATAATTAAAAACTCATTTTTGAAGAAAATTACAGTGAGGATTACGGCGGCGTGTATGAAGAATACTTGATTGAAAATAAGCTCGCACAGTTAGTTATATTTGAAACTAAAAATAGACGTACAAAGCCGGTCTTTGTAAGGAACCCCGCTATCGAGGGTTCATTATCGTAAGCACAAACCCATGTTAAATTGCCGTCAATAAGCATTGGAGCATTCAGTGACAGGTATTCAGATTATTTAACCTTTAGGGATCAATTTTATTTTTTAATAGATGCTAATCCATCTATTCCTTAAATTCAAAACTTCAGTAGGTATTTAATTTCTGCTACAACAGCAGATATATAATGTATTAAAGTATTTAAAAATACGGAATCTAATTACTAAATCGCCCTAGATTTGTTGTGAGATAAATTTGAAAATAAAAGCATAATACTGAAATCTTATTTAAAAGCTTTGTTTGATTTTCCAAGCATAATAAAAGATTCACACAATACGATTCGAAATTTGTTGGATGTCTTTACACAACACGTTCGCACCTTAGCGTCCCGTGGCAGACCCGTTGAACATTGGGACAGTATAATCTCTTATTTGATGATAACAAAACTCCCAAAAATGTTAGAAGTGAATGAGAATAACGGTTACAAACCTCCGACGCACCTTCGTTAAACGAATTAAAGACATTTTTGAATAACAAATGCTATGCTCTAGAATTTAGTTCATTTAAGAAAGGCAATCTTAAAGGTAAAGGAATAGTGAAACACCGCAAAGCGTTATTGCACACCAGATTTGAAGAGAAATCTAAATCTTGTATTTATTGTCGAAACGACCGCTTGCTTTACCAGAATCAACAATTCCTGAAATTAGATGAAAAGGAAAGAATCAAAGTGGTTTAATAAAAAAACGCGTGTTTTAATTGTATGCGGTTGGAGCAGGTAATGAAAAAATGCAAACACTGCAATAAAAGCATCATTCTCTACTACATGTCGAAATACAAGCTGAAGGTGCTCGACAAGCAAGCCGTGCTGCCATCCACCTGTTTGGTATATATTTTAGATTGTTGGGGAAACCCTAGTGAGGGTAAGTCGACATCGAGATTTCAACGAGAGAGCACGTGCAGTCCAGAGCAATTTTAACTAAATAGTACTTTTCAGTATTATTTAGTTCAACGAGGTCAAGTACAACGTCGTAATCCAGCAGAGCAGCCATCAAAGAGGGTTTCAATTGAATAATACATTCCTGTATTATTTAATTTCAACGGTCAACATTCATCAGAAACAACGCCCACGACATCGTATCATCGTAACCGATTCTGTTAAACGCGCTGGAACTAACCAGTTCACGGGTATTTACCGAATCTAGTGGGTTTTATGAACACGTGGTAACAATTAGTTGTTCCCTCGTTTTTATAAAACCTAACATCGAAGCGTCGCACTTACATTAGTGCATTCAAAAAAGAATCGCTCCGTGTTTAGTTCTGCAAACGTGCGAAAACTTTTATTAGCTTTTGTACTTTGGTAGAACTGAATAAGAAAGTTCCGCTATTAAATTCGGTTCGATTATCTAGTCTAAGATACCTTGGGCTGTAAACGGGTTGGTGAGTCTGCCAATCTGTATATAATCGTCCCGGATCAAAATAGTGTAACTAAAAAGTACTTCTTGTTAACGTGCGGGTGCAGTACCCTTACGAGCGCCCCCGCTTTTGCAAGAGGCCGTCTTTATCTCCGCCACAATCCAACCCGCGGGCGTTGAGCGCTAAACGGGCTAGTGAGTCTGCTAGTCTGGGAGTAATTTAACCAACCGTGCGTGTCTGGAGGGGACGTTTCGTTACATTGCGCGGGCGTAGTATTTGTACTGCTGCCCGCGCCATTTAACGGAACGATGGAGAACGAGGACGTAGCAATGGCATCTTACGCCGATGCGAAAGACCCCCGAAGGCGCGCCATTGATACTTCGGAGGAGACCTGTTATGACGGCTTTACGGTGCTGAAGGAGAAGACGTCGAAACAACCCAAGACGTTCACCGCCGCCAACCTGCCGACAACGAATCGGTATGAACCTATTATCAGCCAGAAGAAGCAACAGAAATGGATTCCGATGCCATCAGTGAGAACCTTGAGTCGGTCCGGAGCTGCTTTGCAAGAAGAACAAGTGGGTGGTGGTTGCGGCGGAGCTTAACCGTCGCAGATTACTGTTCTCCAAAGCGTGCAACACCTAGGACTGGATCAGTATCACACCGGCGATCCCGACCGACTACCGTGGGATCACGGCTTTTCTGTTCGAGCACCGCAAGGAATATCATACTTATCGCCTTCATGCCGACAAGCCGCTCAGGGTAGTTTTGAGGCATCCCGGAGGAAATTGCAGCTATGGACGTCCGAACGGAACTTTTCGGACGCGCATTTCCAGTACTCTCGTGTGCACGCATGCACAAGGAGCGAGCGAGACGAGTCTTGCCCCTGGTCCTGGTCACCTTGACCAAGTCCACGGAGGCGATGCAAATCTTCGAGCTCCAGCATGTGCTGCACCTACGTGTACAGGTGGAGATACCGCACCGGCGTTCCGAAGTAGCACAATGCCATCGGTGCCAGCGATTCGGGCACACGCAGACGAACTGCAAGGCTGCCTAAGTATGTCAAGTGCGCTGGCAACTACCTTAGCGGCACCTGTTCTAAAAGCAGGGACGTTCCTGTGGTGTGCGTCAATTGCGGTGGCGCGCATCCAGCGAGCTATAGGGGATACTCTGCATTCCTAAAGTCAAGGTTGGTTGCCAAGAGGCAATACGAGACGGCACCTAAAGCACTGGTCAGCGTCCCTCATGCGAAGGTGACGCCGGGTGCCGCTGCTGAGGGAGCCCGCTCCTACGCCAGCGTCGCCAACGGCTTGGCTACGACCGTCTTTACATCGACAGCCAAGATCTCAGCTCTTGCGCAAATTGAGGAGACGCCTGCCCAGGCAGCCCAACTCACCCCCAGCGGTGGAGCGGCAGCCAGAGAGACACCGTTATGTGGAGGTACGCAATGGGGTTCACTCATCGGACTCCTCGCTGGAATCGATTTCCAGAAGCTGACTGCGATTGTCAGAAAGCTGCTGCATATAATCGTCGAGGCCAAAAACTTCGTCGATTTAGTCATGGGTTTCATTGCCTGCGGCAAGGATTTCAGCGAACTCGTTCATTTTAATGGATAGACGTCGCGGAAATCCAGGAACCCTGCAGATAGCGTTCTGGAACGCGCGAGGGCTGATGGGAAAGCGATTTGAGTTGCTGGAGTTTGCGATGAGACACGACCTAGACGTTGTTCTGGTGAAAGAAACGGTCCTCGGCGCACGAGACGAGCCTAGGCTTTCAAACTACAGGCTTGTTTCACAACAATCAAGATGGCGTTGGAGGAGGTACAGCGGCGTACGTCAAGGCAAGCCTGGAGCACTACGTGGTGGACTCGCCAGACCTAGAGCGACTTGAAGCGATTGCAGTATGTATACTACTAGAGGGTTTCGGCCCTCTACGCATGGTCTCCGTTTATAACCGGCCAGGTAGCGAATCGCTTAGCACGCAGGACCTGGACACGCTGTTGGATGCGAGACCTGTGCTTTTAGCAGGGGACCTCTACTCTAAACATCCGTCTTGGAACAGTCGGGTAGCAAATCGCAATAAACGCATATTCCGACAGTTTGCTGACAGAGGTAAGGTCGAGGTCTTAGGAGCGGCAGAATCCACTCACTACGGCAGTAGAGGCAGGCCAGATGTACTAGACGTCGCGATACTCCACTAAATGACGCTAAATACGGAGATCCGGTCCGTAAGCGACCTTAGTTCTGACCACTACCCGGTACTACTCCAACTCGGAGGGGAACGAGCCCCGGCCACCAACGAAACCCGTAGGGTTTTGTGGCCGGCATTTCCCGCCCGTCTACCGATGTTGGTCGAAGGGATGTCAAACGACATCCTGACCACTGGTGCGCTAGAGGCGCAAATGGACCGCCTCGTGGAATGCATACAGACTTCGATCAGTAGAGCCACTTCCATGAGACCGGTAGCGGATAAGAGGGGCATTATAATTTGAATAAGGGCCGCTATACTTGCGGCCACGTCCCCAATGCTCCACCCGGAGGTACTACATTGGGTTTAAACGCGAAAATAATCGTGCTTCTAATTTATTCTAACTTCATAGTTAATCCACCCTAAACAAAAAAATTAAATAAAAATCTAACAAACCTAAAAATCTAACAAACCTAACAAACTATAACAATCTAACAAACCTAAAAATCTGACAAACTGAAACAAAAACTAAAAATAGGGTTTAAATAATGGTATCCCTAGCGCTGACTTTGAAGTGTGCCCGATCAACAAGACACAAAAAATGAGAGGGGGGAGGGATCCGTAATACCGGATAGCAGACGTCGTCTCTGCTTACCAGTGCGACCTGAAGGGTTGTCTTAAAACTATCCAAATCTAGCTAACTAATTTAAATCCATCCCTAGCTTTCCCTATCATTCCCTAACTGATTTATATTATGATTACAATCTTCACAAATCTACTCTTCCTTCCCAAATATATACTGCAACCAAAATGGCGACAGAACGTCAAACAAAACAAATATGCCACAAAATACTACAATACATGCTAATAAATATAAAGTGTAAATATAAAATATATATAAATATAATTATATAAATATATAAATAAATGTCTAATAAGCGTTAAGCATATAGCAGTCCACAAAATAGCAAAAGCATCACCCTATTTATCAGGTGCACTCGCACAAGCATTATGTCGGCTAGCGCCATTACGCACAAAACGTGCTTGTTAAATTATTTCAAAAACTACTGATTAATGTAAATCAATGCTTGTGCGAGTACAGCCGACACAATTTAAGTCTTACCTCGATAATAAAATTCTCCAGCATCCGAAGATCTGGTCGTCTGCCTACATCTAACTGTAACTTACTTTTAAGGAGAAGATGGGGTGCACTGCTAAAGTCCTGGTGGGTATGCACTAAATGTTCTGGGGGGGGGGTGGATCACAATCACTATCACTTCACTTTCAAGTCCTGGGGGGATGCGCGGTTTCACTCTATTTTATTATCTTTGTTTATTTTATTGATTTAATTTAATGAGGATTTCTGATTTATTTGTTATTGTTTATTTGTTATTATTTATTCCCGATTTCTCGATTTTCCGCACATAATTATGAAGATAGGTAGTGATTGTATTAATGGCGTGGGGGTTTCTCGTGCATATTGGACATTTGGGTATAATTATCATTTTTTTTTTTTAATATCAGGTTTTTGGTTATGCTCGTATCCTTACTCACGCCAAGTTAATCTAAAATTTTTCAATCCTCCCACCAACCCCACCGAATTTTTACACGCGGTTGTCATTGATTGTCTAATCTCGCGACCCTTCCCGCGAATTCTTTTAAGGCTGCGGTCGCTGTTGGTTAGTCCGAACCTTTGTAAATACGCCTTTAGGGCGCCGTGCCCTGTTATCAACTACACCATTTTGTGATCGAGCTTGACCTCGATCCTACCTCTAGCTTCTATGCTCGGTATGAATTTGTGGGTCAACCTGCCCGTGGCAGCGTTGTTCCACCTCTCTTCCCATTGTCGAATTGATTTTTCGCGCAGCTTTCTTTTGATTAAAGACCTCGGTATAGACGAATGTGATATTCGAAAGTCGCCCGTCGCGGCCTCTTTAGCTAATTCGTCAGCCCTATCGTTTCCTACGTTACCATTGTGCGACCTGACCCAACAGAACTTTAAACGTCGAAACTCGAGCGCCGTACGCGCTATCCTCCAGACGTCCGCTTGGAGATCTGTCGAGGTGTTCATGTTTGTTAAAGCCGTTAGCGCCGATTTACTATCACTAGTTATATAATACTCGTCTCTGCCCGTATGGTTTATTACGTAATCGATAGCCTCTCGTATGGCTACCAATTCGCACTGGAAGATAGTGCACCAGTTCGCGAGTTTGGTTTGAAACCGAAACACCTCCCTTTCCTGCTTATACACGACAAACGCCGCGCCTGCTTGCCCATCGTCCATACGTGAACCGTCCGTATAAATTCTGATACCCATCGCGTCCTCATCACCTTCGACAAACTCGATTCCTCTAATATCAGCCGGGTGCCCCAACTCAGATACAACGATCTTTCTTGCAATTTCCCTATTACCAAGATTAAGATCTTCGATAATTTCGCGCCCTTTTCCTATATTTATTAATCGTCTATCTCTAATCTCCCTAACGACATATTCGATAGGGAGAGTCCTACATCACCAGGACAGCCTCCGTGGAGGTGGTCCTGTACGCCCTCGCCGCTTTTACCGCGGTTATGCGTTGTACGCTCGTCAATTGACGCATCTCCCGGACTTTACAACCTTCTGCCCATACAGAAGCTGCGTACAGTATTGCCGGCTCAATTGCTCCGGCATAAATCGTCCTCAGCGATTCGCCCCTGAAACCCCACTTTATTTTAGCCGCCGCCATCATTTTATTTGATATTTCGCCGCCCTTACTTTTTACGTATTGTACGTGCGCTTTCCAATTTAATTTAATGTCGATCTTGACGCCGAGGTAGGTAATACAATCTTTAAACGGATTTTCTCCTCCTAGCTCTAACCTAGGAGGTCTCTGTCCTGGTTTCGTGCCGAAATAAAGCGCCTCTGACTTCGCCGTGTTAAATTTTAATTTTACCGCCTGCGACCATTCGTGTAATTTATTAAGCGCCTCGTTCGGTTTTGTGCGCATATCCATTAACAATCTCGATCTTACAATTAAAAGTGTGTCATCTGCAAACCCAACGATTGAGCATCCTGCGGGCAACTTGAACCTAAAGATGCTCTCATACAACAACTTCCAAAATGTGGGACCAGAACATGACCCTTGCGGGCATCCCCTTTCCACCTCACGCGACAGAACTTCACCCGGAATTTCAACCTGTGCCAATCGCCCCGAGAAATAGCTTTTGACCAAAGACATCAAGTTTCGCGGACAACCCCTACGATCTAACTCGCAAACGATTAATGGCCACCAGGCAGCATCAAATGCTCCTGAAATGTCCAAAGCAACAACGACACAGTACTCTTTAGCATCTCTTGCCTGCTTAATTTCCCCGACAACGAACTCTAACGCGTCGATAGTCGACTTGCCCTCCACGAAACCAAACTGTCGGTTATTAAAACCGCCGTTGTTTCGCACTAGGTGCTCAACACGCGTAGTCATAACGCGATCTAAAACTTTCCCCAGCACCGGTAGCAAACTAATTGGACGATAGCTGCCCGGATCTGACGCATCCGCCTTTTTAGGTTTGGGTATAAATTTCACATTCTGGATTTTCCAGCAACGCTGAAAAACGCTCCACTTGAAGAAGTCGAACCCACAACACTTTTAATCAAAAATCTACGCGTCAGACAAATAAAGTTTATATTATAGTGAAATAGTGATGTGCAACAATTGCGTTAAGAATATGTGAAGAGTTTTTGCTGTTTTTTTTTAGAAAACGTGAGTAGAAATTGGGTAATTAATTTAAATTAAATATTCATAATGATATAGGGCTCCTAATCTGCGTCGAAAACAATTCAAATTCTATTACACGTCGAAAATAATTTTAAATCCGCGTCGAAGATAATTCTAATTATGGGAGACAATTCCAATTCTAATCTGCGTCTAAGACACTTCTAATCTGCGTCGAAAACAATTCTAATTCTGGTCTGGAATTTTGGGACAATTTCAATTCTAATACGCTGCCAATTTATGATCCGAAGTCTGGAATTTCAAGTGGTATTTAAAGCATATACAAAGAAATATAGAATAAAGCACGAGGTGATTTTGGAAACAAGGGGTAACCGTATTGAATTATTGGTTCAACATAAGGAGTACAAAGTAGAGCATTGGTTTCGATTGAAGATAATGAGGGGGCATTGATCCACAACATGAAACAAAGCAGGTCAGACATAGTTTTAAGGAATCTTTTGTAATTTAATTTTTTTACACTGAATATATTAATTTTCACACTAATTTGTAAAGAGTCAACAAGGACATTGAGTACGTTGAAACTTACGTAATAATCATAAAAAGGTCTCGAACATTTCAGATTTTTTTTGCAAGGGTGTTGTTTTTGAGACATTATTTTGAGCTAAAAGGATATAAATTTTGAGATAAATAATCCATATAATATTAATTGATTGAAGGGTGTATTCAAAGAATTTCTAAAATTGTGAAGTGTAAATATTATTTCCTTTCATTATATGCATGTTGATTGACTTCGTTTTATCAATTCACACAAGGAATCTTAAACGGGTAAAAGAAAATTGATCATCGTAACGTGGTACACTCTGTGTAAATTAAAAGGGCTAGCCGTGGCATAATTAAAGTGAACTATTAAAGTGAGAGAACACAGAGAGGTGGCGTTAAGTTTAGACGTTTATTACATCGAGTACGGCGTTATCATATCTATATATATATATATATATATATATATATATATATATATATATATTATTATATATATATATATATATATATATATATATATATATATATATATATATTAATAGTTATTAAGATGAAATGAAAACCCAACTTTGGATTATAAACAATAGCGTCTATAATAATATTAACAATAGTGTATCTCAAAATATTAATAATAATAACCAAGACAATGTCAATTTCAACAATTACAATAACAATAATAACAACAACAACAGCTTACCACCTCACAACATTAACAATTTAAATACCACCATATACTGAAAACTACCATTTATTCAGGGTTTAGCTCCGTTACTAGTAAGAGTTCTTAAACAAGCTGGTATTGCCATTGCATTCGAATACAACATTACCATTAACAACCTATTTAGTAGAATAAAGAACCCTACCCCAAATTATTAAACAGTAATCTAATTTACAATATTGTCTGTAGCTGTCAGGCAACCTACATTGGTCAAACTTCCCAATGCTTGAGGAATCGTCTGACTCAACATAGAAGTGACTGCAGGTTCAATTCTAACAAATGTGCATTAGCTAAACATGTTTATACAACCAAACATACTCCCGCATATGAAGAAATTAAAATATTAGACAAAGAGTCCAATTACAAAACCAGACTTTTTCTAGAATCTTACTATATTAACAAAGAAGAACAATGTTTGAATAATAAACAAGATATAGAAGACTCACATAGATTTTATTCTACTCTATACAGTTTAAATCACTTTAAATCTAATACGCTTCATTAAGACCTTTTTTTTCTTCATTATAATCACATAAACATTCAATCTACATCATCTACTTCAACCATACTAATCTCCCAACATATTAGTTTTTAAGACTCAATTTGTTACTAGATCTACATCCTGTTTCTACTAAATGAATTTTATTAATAATTTTTGATCAAGGTAATCATATGTTAATTTTAAATTTTGACAATTTTACTATTTTTCAAATTTGACAAATATTGATTTTATACAGTAAGGAACTTATGTATTGTATTATGTTAGTTTTATATTACAACACTTCTAATTGTAGATGCTTTTGACAAACGCAAAAAGTTTTGCCGAAATATAATATGAATCTTATTAAAATTTATTTTACGCTGATTACGAATATTCTAACACTATTCGATATCTCATTTACTTTTCGAGTTATTCGACTTTAAAATCAAAATTTTACAACCAACGAAAATTTTTGTTAATAAAAATAATTATAACTTAAATTCAATTTTTATTGTAAAGTGAACTATATTTAATAATAGAATATTCGTAAGTTTGGTCGTGAGCCGGACCTTCGGCGCAAATTTTTTTTTAAAACTTTTTTGTTTTTCTGCATATTTATTGTTAAGAAGAATATTTACAAGGATATGTGTATAAGGTTAGTATAGGGCGGAGTTTTTTTAATTTGTACACAGGCGGCCAACATATGCGCGGCGGCCCTGACTATAACGCCGAAATATCGGTTGTAAAAAGCTCTCGGGAATTAGCAAAAAATAGTACACTGTTATGCTTGAATCCATTTTTGGGCGAGGACGAAATCTTAAGGTCGGAGGTTGATTAAGAAACGTTGATATAAAATTTGAACTAAAATTCCCTTTTCTTTTATCTGGAAATTGTCAGTACACAAATATGCTAATTAAATTATATCACTTATTAACCCTACATGGCGGGGTTCAGATAACTTTAGCAAGGCTGCCAAACAAATACTGGTGAAGAAATAATAGGAACGCTGTACGTAAAATTGTGAGACAGTGTATTCCCTGTTTTAAGGCCAATCCGGTAAAAACAGAGCCCATTATGGGTCAGTTACCCTGTGTGCGTACTGAAGTGAGGCGCTCTTTTCGTGGTATTGATTATTCGGTCCGCTTTATTTAAAGAAGGGTCTCAAACGTTCAAACAGGTTCAAACGGTGTAATATTAGTTTGCATGTCTATCAAGGCCGTGCATATTGAAGAAATTAGTTGCCTTACCACAGAGGGCTTTTTAACCACGTTAAAACGAATTATTGCTAGGTTGTGTTAGGAATATCTACAGCGACAATGCTACTAATTTTATGAATGCTAATAAGGAAATGCGTAAAATATACTTCTTTTTTCTAACAGCGTTAATAATACAATTTTAGCAGAGTGTTGAGCGAAATATGAAATTCAATGGCACTTTATTCCAACTCGTGCTCCACATTTTGGCGGACTTTGAGAAGTCGCTATAAAATCCACTAAGGTGATTTGAATAGGGGTGTTAAATACTTGTCATTTACCTAATGTTTGAATTACCTATTTCTATGCTAAATATGCGTCCTATTGTTATAAGATGTGTTTATTTGCGTCGCCTAAAACTAATTATTCTCTATATACAGGGTGTTAAATGCTTACTATTTACATAATATAAGAATTATTAAATTTTCTACTAAATAAATGCAGTTTTCTGCTTCATATCGTAATTTATGGTTTCTGCACGACCCTTGCTATACAATACACCCTTAAACAACCCCTTATCACAGCATTATTCCCCCAAATTAAAATATAAAATTTTAGAACAATGACCTTTTTGGCGCCCAACGTGAACTTAAACTCACATTGGTCTAAAATTCTTATATTTTTATTTCTTTTTAAAAATACTAACTCTTCCTTTATTAATTCCCTTATTTACATTTATCTAATCTCATACCTATATCCTATTTTACTACTCTATTCATACCTATATCTATTCTTATACCCGTATCCTATTCTATTACTCTATGTATACCTATTCACAAGTTTATTTTACATTTTATTCATTTGTTTATCCATGTCCCTTTGTATGGGTGTGAACTAAATTTATTTCTAACTTCTCCCTTATTACTCTTAAATCTGGGTCCTTTTAATTCATATTTCCTAATTCCCTGTTTTCTAATTATACTCTTACTATCTATCCTATATCCTAAAAATTTAACCCTATCTTGAAAAAATTCACACTTATCTAAATTCAAAATTAAACCAGCTATATTCAGCTCTAATCAAATCCTATCTAAATGTACTAAGTGTTGCTCTACACTATCACTAAATATTAACACCTCATCCACGTAGTGGATACAAAATTCCTCATACGGTCCCAAAATATTCTGCATCGCTTTCACTAATGCAGCCGTACTCGAGGACAAACCAAACGGGACCACTCTAAATTGATATAATTTTCCTTCTACTGAAAAAACCCGTATATTTCCTTGATTCTCGCGCTAATGGAATCACCCAAAATGAACTCTTTAAATATAATTTGCTATAAATTTTCCTATTACCTATTCTCCCTAATATACTATCTATCGTTGGTGGACAATTGTATTGCGGTTTCGTTCGCTTATTAATTTTTCTTGCATCTAAACATAACCTAATGCTATCATCACTTTTCTTCACGACGACTAATGCATTTAAAAAATGTGTACTGGAGCTTTCTATGATACCTTCACGTACCATTTCTTCAATTTCTTCCTTCACTCTATTCCTATATGCTACTGGAATAGGATATATTTTAGTGTTAAACGGTTCTGTATTTACTACTTCCAACTTATGCACATAACCCGTGGCAATTCTTGACTTCGACCCTATTAATTCTGAATGCTTACTCAATAATATTTTCACCCTATTTCTTAAATCATCTGGACACTTAATATCTTCATTTTCATTACCCTCATTATCTATTTCTTCATCAAACTGATTAATATTCACGCAGTCATCTTCTATTTCAATATTACCTTCTTTATACCATTTAATATATTTCCCATTACACTCTCTTTGCATTCTGCATTTATCTTCAACCCCAACTTATCTATAATATTCATCCCAAATATAACATCTATCTTTAGTCCAGGTACTACCATAAAAACATTTTCCTATTTCACATCTCCCATTTCACATCTCAGAATTACCATTTCATTTATTCGACAAAATCTCTTATTATTTGGTGCCACCAAATTACACCTCGTTATAGGTATCGCTTTATCCCTCAATTTCTCTCGTTTAACAAATTCTTCTGCAACAAGTGATGTTTCTGCCCCAGTATCAATCAATACTTTAACTATTTTATCTTACACCTTTAAATTAATTATTAGTAATAAGTTCCTTTCAAATCTTCCTAATTCATTATCCATTTCATGTTTAATTAACTTGCGCTGTTTTTCATATCCGTTAATCCGTAGAATTTTCCTTGGTTCGTTCGTACTCAAAAATTCTGATTTCGCGTTGAAGGTCCTGCCTGACTCGTTATTTCTGCGTATGTGCGATTCGTATTCCTTATTGGCGTGCAATTAATATTCCTTGCTTGTGTCCGTCGATCATCATTTTCCTGCCTATTTATTCCTCTATTATTATTTCCTTCATGATTCGTTCTCTCTATTTGTCGCCTTGGTATTTGACCGGTATTCCTGTTTCTCCTAAAATCATTATTAAAATTGTTATGGCTCCCCCTATTAAAATTTCTTCCACGATCATAATTATAATTGTTCCGTTGATAATCCCTTCGAGTCTCCGTATTTCTTTGCATCCTTATAAAATTTATGCGTCGTTCCCTAACATTATTTTCCATTTTATCATTAGATTCCAATTCATCATACCTTTGCAAATATTCAATAAATGTATCCCGGTCTACTATATTCTGCGTCGTTATATATCGTTTTACTTCAGCGTTAAAATGTCCTGCTAAATATTTTATAACTTGTTTATCTTGTAAAGGAGGATCTAATTGCTTCGCTACAATAAATTTCTCAATCGCATATAATTCTCGCGTTATTCCTTTTTTTGAATTGTATTTTCCCATGCTCAGGTTATTCCTAATTTTATCTTGCTGATTATCACTCCAAAATTGTCGTAAAAATTTCTGCTCAAACTGTTGCAATGTTTCTATTTCGCTTTCAATTAAGTTGTACCAGATTTCAGCACTTCCTTTCAGCATTGATTTGATTAAATTTAATTTATATAATTCATCTATAGAGCCTTGTATTAACATTTAAAAATTTTTCAAAAATATCTTCAGATTTAATTTTCCGTCCCCGTAAAATTTAGTATACTGTTCAATTAAAAATTCGGTTGAATTAGCCTGATTGGTTCCCTATTATTAAAATTTACTGAATTAGTTTTTAAATTATTTATTTCTCGATTTATTGTTCTGAACTCGGTTTCACAATTTTCCTCAATGTTCCCTAATTTAATATTTAAATTCGTTATTTTATCGTTTGACTCGCTTTCATATTTTTCCTGCTTTGATTTAATTGTTCCTATATGATCCCACACACAGTCGATTTCCTCGGTAACCCTGACCATTTTCTCCTGCAGTTGTTCCCTCATTTCAGCGATTGTTTGGTTGGTTTCCCTTAATCCATTACTAAGAATTTTAATTTCTTTACCGAATTTTTTGCTGTTCTCGTCCATTTTTGTAGTAATGGTTTTCATAGCTTCGTTTTTATCCATTTTGCTATTTAATGCCATTAAAATTTTCATCATTTTACTTTCCTGTGAAATCCGTTGCTCCTCGCTAGAACTCCTCTCAAACATAATGCTTATTTGGGATCCTTTCTCCATTTTGAAATTCTTATGTTTACGCTAAACTTTTAAATACTAAATAAATCTACCTAAATTTAATTAATGTACAAATTTTTCTTGATTTTCGGTTTAGTAATTTTCACTAATTAAAGATTCTTTAAATCCCCGGTTTAATTTAATTAATTTATTTTAAATCTCACGCTCGTATTATCAAATTTATTTTGATTCAATTCGTGCCCCCACGTTGTTGCGACATATAAAAATGCTATGTATTTTTAGGAACAATCGAGCCCCGACGTTGGGCCGTCCAATAAAAACTTGATATGATAACGCCGTACTCGGTGTCAATGGGCGTTTTCCTATACTTAACTCCACCTCTCTGTGTTTTCCTATTTAAATTTGTGATTTTCTTGTTTGACTATTCTGCCACGGCTAGCTTTTATTATTCTACACAGAGTGCCTAACGTTACGATGATCAACTTTTTTCTTCTTCTCTACCCCTTTTTGATTACCTCTTTGTTTGAATTATAAAATGAAGTAAATTAATTCCATATAATGAAAAGAAATATTATGTACAAGTTTTGAAAATTATTAAAATACACTCTTCAATTAATCAATATTATAAGTCTTATTTATTCCAAAATTCATATGCTTTGCAATCAATCTAAAGTCACCAAAAACTACTCTTTTTATCAAAGAAACCTGGAACGTTCTAAACCCTTTTATAATATTACGTACTTTAACGTATGCAAAGTTTGTTGTTGACTCTGTTACACAAGTTTGTATAATTGAATAAATTCAGTAATGAAATTTAAAAATAGAAAAAAAATATCTTAAAACTAGTAAGATCTGACCTGTTCTGTTCTGCTTAATTGAACTCTTTGGTTTCCATAAATTGCTTCTTTATTTTCTCACAACTCAAAATTATATCCAAATTGTCGACGCTGCTTTGAAGTATTACATTAATTCATTTAAAACATCCCCATACATTTGAAATATTATACCATCAATTAGAATCTTCATTACATTTAAATTATTATACCATCTATTATCAACCAACATCAATTCAGAATTATTTTTATCATCCAATTAGGAGTAGAATTATACACACATTTGAATCATTATTGACCAACTAGGATTGTCCATACACTCGGATTTAGTATACACCAATTTGGAATTATTATCAACTCACTTGAATTTATTATACACTCATTTGTAATTTTATCTATCCACTGGCTTGAATCAGGATTATACACCTTTTTGGAATTATTATCAACTCACTTGAATTGTTTATACACCCATTTGTAATTATATATCTATCCACTTGAAGCCCTATTATTATATTATTAGTTTAAATAAATCACCCCAAATTCTACGTACGTTAAGCGGTAAAATAAACTTTCATATTTGTAGCACTTACTTGTCACTATCTAATTTCACTATTATATTATTACGCGTGATCAGAGTATCGCAGCTTGGCCTTCTTGAGTTAAAACTGAGCTCTGTTATCATTGTCGCTGTTAATATAGGCTCAACCTACATGGATGTGGGTTGGGTTTCCACCAAGTCCGTCTTTTATCTTAACCAATGAGGTCTTTGTATTTCCTGCATTTGAAGTGGTTTTCTGATGTAATATACTTGGTTTTCCGGGTAGTGGTTGTTTGCTTATAGATACCTCGTTATCAGACCATACTTTGTTTTGAGTAAATAATCGCGTTTTCCATATTATACAAAAATACATGATGTAATTTGAATTTTACTTTCGTCTATTTTTATTTATTTACGCATCTTTGAACTGCATTTTCTTATAAAAAATGTTGATTGTTTCTAGGCACTTACACAAGGCTTTGTTAAGTTTTATCTCTTATCTCCGTATTATTATAACTAATTAGAACCCTTTTCAATGCATGTTTAATTACATTTATTATCATTCCTCTAAATACGCGCGCCTTTACTGAAAAATATCGTTATTTGCATTACTTAAAATTATTAAAGCTCTATATAACGGGTGTTAAATACTTGTCATTTACCTAATGTAGGAATTACCTATTTCTATGCTAAATATGCGTCCTATTGTTATAAGATGTGTTTATTTGCGTCGCCTAAAACTAATTATTCTCTATATACGGGGTGTTAAATGCTTACTATTTACATAATAAAAGAATTATTAAATTTTCTACTAAATAAATGCAGTTTTCTGCTTCCTATCGTAATTTATGGTTTCTGCACGACCCTTGCTATACAATACACCCTTAAACAATCCCTCATTACAGCAATATATATATATATATATATATATATATATATATATATATATATATATATATATATAAATTCATCAATCTTGGATTTAGGTCTGCTGAATAAAACTCTAAGATGGTCTAGCCTATTTAATGCATTTTACGCGTTTCGGTCATTTAGGACAGTTTTCAAAAATCACCTACAATAAATGCTATCATTAGTTTTGATCACTTATCTCAAACATTTTTCTTAATTTACATACCTACAAATTGATAGTATCAATTTTAAGTCAAGTTGTTTAAAATACTAAAATACATAAATAATTAAAACTTATCTACAAACAAAACAACATATAAAAAATTATTTCCTTTTTCTTCCTATCTATTAGGAGTTAGTTCACAGACTATAGCAAATTTTCATTCTATATATTTGCCATGGGGCACCATTAAGGAAATGTCATCTTTAAGTTTTATAAATTTCAATAGGTTATTTTCACTCTAGATGCAATTTCATATTTATTTCCTACGAATTATATTAAAATAAATATTTGAAAAGTTTTCCTGGTCAATTTTTGAATTTATCGAATGTTCATTTCTCTGTATATGAATTGTTTCCAATACTTGTCTTCTGTTGTCCTTTTTTTCTGTACCTAAAATATCCACGTTTTCAAAATAAAAATTGTGAGCATTATTAAATGCATGTGAGGCAAGTGCTGTACAATTTTTATTACCTGTTTGTACTGAGTATTTATGCTCGTATACCCTTTTGTGTAAATACTGTTTGGTGTTCCCAATATAACATCCTTGACAGTCCTTACAATTAATTTTATAAATCACATGGGTTTTGTTTTTATTTTCAATGGTGGGTTTTAATTTTGTAAAAAAGGTTTTGGAAACATTATTAGGTTTGTGTACTATTTTTATATTGTGTTTTTTTAAATACTTTTTTATCTTTTCAGATAACCCGGGAACGTACTCGATACCTATTGTTGTTGTATTTTGATTTGTTCCATTTATTTCTTTTGTTTTAGTAGGATTGTTAAATATGTCATGTACTTTTTTCTTTATTATGTGTTCATAAAATTTAGCAGGGTAATTGTTATTATTCAAAATTTTCTTTATTTTATTTATATTTTTTGATCTGTATTTATTATGCGATAATCTAACCGCTCTTTTAATTAAGTTACTTACCACGCTTTTCTTGTATTGGTTGGGAGCATTTGTGTTATAATTTAAGCATCTCTAGCTCCATGCTTTTTTGTTTTAAAAATTGGTGTAGATTTTTTCTGCTTTATCATAATTAATTTCTAAATCCAAGAATGTAATCGAGTTGTTAATTTCAATTTCTTTTGTAAAACGTAATTTTGGATGATATGCATTAAATTTATTTACAGTTTCATCAATTTTATTTGATGGGAGGCACATTATGCAATCATCAACATATCTTTTGAAAAAAGTGGGTTTATAACTCAATTTCCTAATTACTGTGTTTTCAAGTTCCTCCAGAACTAGGTTTGCTATTGCTGGAGAAATGGGTGAGCCCAATGCCGTACCATAAAGTTGCGCGTAGATTTTATTATTAAATTTAAAGTAAGTGGTATCCATACATAATTTAACCGCTTGTATAAATTCCGTTATCGGTAGAGTTGTATACGGTTCTATAGATGACCATTTGTCTTTAACTACTTTTACCAGCAACTCACTAGGGATGTTTGTGAAAAGGGACTCAACATCTAGTGAAATAATTATATGATCTCTAGGAACTTTTTGTTTTGTTATAAAATTTTGAAATTTCCAACTATCTTTAATATGATAATCCGTATGACCTATGATGTTATTTAGAATTCCAACCAGATATTTTTCCAGCTGATTATATATCATCATCATCATTAGGTCTTCAGTCCTAGAACTGGTTAGACGCGTACCATCATTGTTCCCTATTCTGAACTAACCTACAGATTTCCCTGAAATATGCACAGTTTGCATCTATAACTGTCTGATCTAGGTCTACATCTACCTCTTTTTTCCTATCTCTGCTTGTAATATATCACATACTATTCCCCAAAAATGCCTTAGAACGTATTCCGCCCTACTATTTCTCTTTTCCCAGATATCCTTGTTCCCTACTATTTCTGTAACTTATTTGTTATTATCTTTGTCTGTCCATGCTATCGTCCTCATACATCTGAAGCACATCATTTCAAAAGGCTGCTACCGTTTTTCTGTCTGCGTTTCAGACTTCCCGTATTTCATAGGCATACTGTGCTGTGCTCCACACATATGCTTTCAACAATTTTCTTCTTATTCTATGTTTGTTGTCTTTCCTCATAGGCGATGTTCTTTCTTGTTAGATGCAGTTCGATCACTTTCTATTGTTTTACAGTTATATGCCCTATTTCTCCGACCTTCAATGGTTGTGAAGGGAGGTAAGCAGTCTGTGGCTGCCAAGTTCCCCCAACACTTAACCATTTGGCGATTTAATATATTTTCCAATTTATCTTTTCGCGTACAAGACCCATTAACAGCTGGCGGAGCTGAACGTTTACTGCTTAATGACATACCGTGCTGTTTTTCCTTGTGTCGCTGTGAGCTATTCTTGTAAAAGCGATACTGCAAGACCCAGAGTTTAAGTACTTTGCTGTATAAGCTTAACCGTGGACGATGTTACACCACGACATTTGTTCTGGTGCCGTTTGAGAGCATCCCTCCTGGTAAAGTAGACGTGACAGGGCTCGCATTTAAAAACGTTTAGTACAAAACAAAATCCGCACTATAAGACTTGACTTGTAATCGAACTAACTTATAACTAAAAAGCTTACTCTAGCGTACCTGATTTATGTTCCTTATAGAATGCATACCGAAGGTTTCCGAAGACGGCCGAACGATGTTGAGGATTCAGCGGGGAACTAAATGACGTCATAATCTTTGCTGTTCGTCCAATACATTTAGCGCCAATGCATGCACCTGGTTCGCATCGTCGATGGTGCGAATGCCGTTAGTAGAAACATCGGAAACGTCTTCCATGTTATACGGATCGCGTGCATATTAAAAATCCAAAAGGGTGATAGCACACGCACACAAATTGTGTGCAAGTCGTGCTGTAGAAGATGCAGTGCTACTATAACCATAAACTTAATAAAACACTTTAAACCATTACTAAGGAAATACCAACTTGTTGTCTACAGAATACTTACTAATAAAGCAATTTAATTTTAAATAACTTCTACGTCATACTTTAGGAAATGGTAGGCTTGAATATTTTCTAAATGAATCACCAAGCCAAAGTATATGCTTAGCGGTATTAAAATTAACCATTAATTTCCCATTTTTACGACTGTGGTTAATTATAGATTAAAATTTAATTTGTTCACGTTCGAGCTTCTCGTAAACTAACATATTTTATAGCAACAATGCGCTGTATAATACATGCATACCCCTTCGCCGCGCTACTGCTATTCTTGTAATTGCTAGAAAAAGTCACTCTCCTTTTTACTGTTACGACCGATGCAAAGCACCATTTTTTTTTATACTTTCTATAGCACATCGCGCACTTTTTCGTCTGATAATTAAATTTTGCTTCTGTACGCTTTTACACTTTCGCATAGCGGTCGGTCGCACGTAATGATTTCTAGAACCGGTAAGTACTCGATATCGCCCAAATAGAGAATTAGATGCTCGATGTCTGTCAACTTCCGATTCCCTCGTAAAAGGTAGAAAAACTCAGTCAATCATCCATCTAACTTAAACTTCGACCCGCTCCTGTTCTGATAATTTACAAACATTTTTCAAACGACAATGGGCCGAGAATTTTAAACCTCCGAGGATTTTTAGTCGTGATCAATTACACATCCGAGCTACGCGTAAACTAACATATTTTGCAGCAACTGTGCACTGTATAATACATGCATACCCCTTCTCTGCGCTACTGCTATTCTTGTAGTTGCTTGAAAAAGTCAGTCGCCCTTTTTACTGCTAGGGCCGCTAAAAAGCACCATTCCATACTTTCTTTATAAGTGTAGCACATGGCGCACTTTTTTGTCGGATAATTAAATTTTTGTTTATGTAGGCCTTTACACTTTCGCTTATTTAAACATCTAATACGATTGATTAACCACTTTCGATTATTCTAACGGAGACCACCATACATCCCGCCGCACCGTTCTTTTTGAATCCAACAATCCTATGGGCTTCCACGCACTAACACCTGACGTATCTTTCCTACTATTTGTTAAACAAAAACTACCGGTATCGCCATTGTGGACGTAAACAGATGCGGTTTACTAGACACCACGAGCAGTTGGTAACCATATACATTAATCAGTCTAAGCTATATTATTTAGTCCACGAAAACTACTATTTTTCTAAACCACAATTAATAATCGCCTTTATAGGTTTAACATTTCTACCATTACCCAATGACTGGTGCTACGTACATGGAAACTTAAATTTCTTATTGGAGAGAATTCTTATTCTCCACGCACTGCTGCGTAGTTGCATGTCCATTCCTTTTGGAGGTATATGCTCGTTATAGGTTGTAAGACCCTCGGTTTTACTTAACTACACTTCGTGAGACCCCTTTAATCTTTTTAATCGTATCTTTCTCGCCTACAATACAGTAGGACTTAACATTACTACCAACAAATTCTAATACTGGACCCCATTAAATACGTCTTTAAGTTTCCTACAACTTTTTGTTGACAAGTGTTATATTGTATTTATTATACGCGGGTAGTCACTCTTTAAGATAAATATATTTTGCTAGGTATCAACTAATATTAAATTTTTCTAGGGACCCCAAATCTGTAAATAGATTTTAAATAGGACCACCCCATACAAAGTTATGCGTTTTAAAGACCCAAATCACTAATTTTTGCTCATCTTTATTTAACACCATCTTTAGAAACTTTTTTTTGCTACGCAAGACATATGCCCTTGCTAACCATCTCCCGAGAAATCTAAAACCGCCGTGCCCCGCGAACACCACGTGGAGATAACACGTATACTCTGTCAACCAGGATAGAAGCCGGAAGGATTTGGAAGGTGGGAGAAGAACTTAAAAATTATGGAATCTTAAAACTAATATATACAATAGATTTACAAAATCCATACAAATATAAACAACTATCTTATATCTTTATGTCTCCATGCGTAGATTGTTGTACTATTAGGAATGATGTACCTTTTGTCATCTTCCCTCGATAAACTAATTTTATTAATAAGCTGCGTATGCAAATCGTATTCTTTTACTCCGGATACATACGCAGACAAGTACTCGATACCATCCAAATAAAGAATTGGATGCTTGGTGACTGTTAACATCCACTTCCCTCGTGTACGCCCAGACACATCCCAGCCCATGAGCACCCCTGCGCATGCACACCCCTGCCCATGCGCACCCCTGCGCGTACGCACCCCTGCCCATGCTCGCTGCCCATGAGCACCCCTCTCTGTGCGACTGCTATTTCGGGGTAACGTTACAGCCTTTTATAAATAAAGAACAATGTTATATACTATTATAAAATGTTTATTCTGACATTACACATAACAAATTTAAAAATATTTAATACCAAGCATGGAGTCATTTAAACTTAATTTTAATACAAAGTGTTACGGGCCAATTCAGCACTACGACACCAAGGGACGGATCGGAATCCGTGCGCGGCCTAGCTCTAGCCGGTGAGGGGTGGGTATGATAAAAGTCGTAGGTCGGGGTTGCTAAATGCCCTAAGATGACAATTATAATGGGTCGTAAACTTGGTAGTATGCCACAAATCGGGTATGACGGCAAAATCAGGTGGGCACCACCAGTAATGTCACTGTGTTAGATATAATCGGGGTCTCGTTACTGGTCGAGCAAACGCCCCTGCACTTGTTATAATGAGAAAATATGATGGCAAAGAAAACTCACGGTGTAGAATGTACTGATTCACCCTACTCACGCAAATTACTACAACAGAATAATGCACCTGGATTATACTCTTAACTCTATTTACAAACACATGGCTGAAAAGAACACATTAATTAAGTACAGTAAGTAACATGAACAAAGGTGTATATAAGCAAATGTAGGTACGGCGTATATGGAGTACGCCCCAACTACGATCAAATTAACTATGATAACTAACCAAAAGTTGTAACAGTTTTATTTTCGAGTTGATAAACCTCTTCATTAAAGGTACGAAAATAATAAAACACATTTATTAAGTAAAGTCGTAATACGTTTAACAATTAAAATATTACATTGAAACAGCATCTTGATTCGTTAGTCTATTTGTTTTGGATGTCGGTGTATTCCACAGCCAGTCGCAAAGACGCTTAGAGGTGTGACAACCTCCCCCCTTGGACCCTCCGATCGTCCGAGAGCGCGTGATAAGCACTCGGCCATAGGTAGAAGAAAGAGCAAGATGTATACGAGGACGATGGCCAGTGACCTGCGGGTCGGTTTGAATGAGTGAGCACATTTTTAGAATAACGGTTGGTAAAGTATACACTTTATTATCTTATTTAATTTGAAATTTCTATGTTTGTTGTCTTTCCTCATAGGCGATGTTCTTTCTTGTTAGATGCAGTTCGATCACTTTCTATTGTTTTACAGTTATATGCCCTATTTCTCCGACCTTCAATGGTTGTGAAGGGAGGTAAGCAGTCTGTGGCTGCCAAGTTCCCCCAACACTTAACCATTTGGCGATTTAATATATTTTCCAATTTATCTTTTCGCGTACAAGACCCATTAACAGCTGGCGGAGCTGAACGTTTACTGCTTAATGACATACCGTGCTGTTTTTCCTTGTGTCGCTGTGAGCTATTCTTGTAAAAGCGATACTGCAAGACCCAGAGTTTAAGTACTTTGCTGCCAACGGATGTATAAGCTTAACCGTGGACGATGTTACACCACGACATTTGTTCTGGTGCCGTTTGAGAGCATCCCTCCTGGTAAAGTAGACGTGACAGGGCTCGCATTTAAAACGTTTAGTACAAAACAAAATCCGCACTATAAGACTTGACTTGTAATCGAACTAACTTATAACTAAAAGCTTACTCTAGCGTACCTGATTTATGTTCCTTATAGAATGCATACCGAAGGTTTCCGAAGACGGCCGAACGATGTTGAGGATTCAGCGGGGAACTAAATGACGTCATAATCTTTGCTGTTCGTCCAATACATTTAGCGCCAATGCATGCACCTGGTTCGCATCGTCGATGGTGCGAATGCCGTTAGTAGAAACATCGGAAACGTCTTCCATGTTATACGGATCGCGTGCATATTAAAAATCCAAAAGGGTGATAGCACACGCACACAAATTGTGTGCAAGTCGTGCTGTAGAAGATGCAGTGCTACTATAACCATAAACTTAATAAAAACACTTTAAACCATTACTAAGGAAATACCAACTTGTTGTCTACAGAATACTTACTAATAAAGCAATTTAATTTTAAATAACTTCTACGTCATACTTTAGGAAATGGTAGGCTTGAATATTTTCTAAATGAATCACCAAGCCAAAGTATATGCTTAGCGGTATTAAAATTAACCATTAATTTCCCATTTTTACGACTGTGGTTAATTATAGATTAAAATTTAATTTGTTCACGTTCGAGCTTCTCGTAAACTAACATATTTTATAGCAACAATGCGCTGTATAATACATGCATACCCCTTCGCCGCGCTACTGCTATTCTTGTAATTGCTAGAAAAAGTCACTCTCCTTTTTACTGTTACGACCGATGCAAAGCACCATTTTTTTTTATACTTTCTATAGCACATCGCGCACTTTTTCGTCTGATAATTAAATTTTGCTTCTGTAGGCTTTTACACTTTCGCATAGCGGTCGGTCGCACGTAATGATTTCTAGAACCGGTAAGTACTCGATATCGCCCAAATAGAGAATTAGATGCTCGATGTCTGTCAACTTCCGATTCCCTCGTAAAGGTAGAAAACTCAGTCAATCATCCATCTAACTTAAACTTCGACCCGCTCCTGTTCTGATAATTTACAAACATTTTTCAAACGACAATGGGCCGAGAATTTTTAAACCTCCGAGGGATTTTTTAGTCGTGATCAATTACACATCCGAGCTACGCGTAAACTAACATATTTTGCAGCAACTGTGCACTGTATAATACATGCATACCCCTTCTCTGCGCTACTGCTATTCTTGTAGTTGCTTGAAAAGTCAGTCGCCCTTTTACTGCTAGGGCCGCTAAAAGCACCATTCCATACTTTCTTTATAAGTGTAGCACATCGCGCACTTTTTTGTCGGATAATTAAATTTTTGTTTATGTAGGCCTTTACACTTTCGCTTATTTAAACATCTAATACGATTGATTAACCACTTTCGATTATTCTAACGGAGACCACCATACATCCCGCCGCACCGTTCTTTTTGAATCCAACAATCCTATGGGCTTCCACGCACTAACACCTGACGTATCTTTCCTACTATTTGTTAAACAAAAACTACCGGTATCGCCATTGTGGACGTAAACAGATGCGGTTTACTAGACACCACGAGCAGTTGGTAACCATATACATTAATCAGTCTAAGCTATATTATTTAGTCCACGAAAACTACTATTTTTCTAAACCACAATTAATAATCGCCTTTATAGGTTTAACATTTCTACCATTACCCAATGACTGGTGCTACGTACATGGAAACTTAAATTTCTTATTGGAGAGAATTCTTATTCTCCCACGCACTGCTGCGTAGTTGCATGTCCATTCCTTTTGGAGGTATATGCTCGTTATAGGTTGTAAGACCCTCGGTTTTACTTAACTACACTTCGTGAGACCCCTTTAATCTTTTTAATCGTATCTTTCTCGCCTACAATACAGTAGGACTTAACATTACTACCAACAAATTCTAATACTGGACCCCCATTAAATACGTCTTTAAGTTTCCCTACAACTTTTTTTGTTGACAAGTGTTATATTGTATTTATTATACGCGGGGTAGTCACTCTTTTAAGATAAATATATTTTGCTAGGTATCAACTAATATTAAATTTTTCTAGGGACCCCAAATCTGTAAATAGATTTTAAATAGGACCACCCCATACAAAGTTATGCGTTTTAAAGACCCAAATCACTAATTTTTGCTCATCTTTATTTAACACCATCTTTAGAAACTTTTTTTGCTACGCAAGACATATGCCCTTGCTAACCATCTCCCGAGAAATCTAAAACCGCCGTGCCCCGCGAACACCACGTGGAGATAACACGTATACTCTGTCAACCAGGATAGAAGCCGGAAGGATTTGGAAGGTGGGAGAAGAACTTAAAAATTATGGAATCTTAAAACTAATATATACAATAGATTTACAAAATCCATACAAATATAAACAACTATCTTATATCTTTATGTCTCCATGCGTAGATTGTTGTACTATTAGGAATGATGTACCTTTTGTCATCTTCCCTCGATAAACTAATTTTATTAATAAGCTGCGTATGCAAATCGTATTCTTTTACTCCGGATACATACGCAGACAAGTACTAGATACCATCCAAATAAAGAATTGGATGCTTGGTGACTGTTAACATCCACTTCCCTCGTGTACGCCCAGACACATCCCAGCCCATGAGCACCCTGCGCATGCACACCCCTGCCCATGCGCACCCCTGCGCGTACGCACCCCTGCCCATGCTCGCTGCCCATGAGCACCCCTCTCTGTGCGACTGCTATTTCGGGGTAACGTTACAGCCTTTTATAAATAAAGAACAATGTTATATACTATTATAAAATGTTTATTCTGACATTACACATAACAAATTTAAAAATATTTAATACCAAGCATGGAGTCATTTAAACTTAATTTTAATACAAAGTGTTACGGGCCAATTCAGCACTACGACACCAAGGGACGGATCGGAATCCGTGCGCGGCCTAGCTCTAGCCGGTGAGGGGTGGGTATGATAAAAGTCGTAGGTCGGGGTTGCTAAATGCCCTAAGATGACAATTATAATGGGTCGTAAACTTGGTAGTATGCCACAAATCGGGTATGACGGCAAAATCAGGTGGGCACCACCAGTAATGTCACTGTGTTAGATATAATCGGGGTCTCGTTACTGGTCGAGCAAACGCCCCTGCACTTGTTATAATGAGAAAATATGATGGCAAAGAAAACTCACGGTGTAGAATGTACTGATTCACCCTACTCACGCAAATTACTACAACAGAATAATGCACCTGGATTATACTCTTAACTCTATTTACAAACACATGGCTGAAAAGAACACATTAATTAAGTACAGTAAGTAACATGAACAAAGGTGTATATAAGCAAATGTAGGTACGGCGTATATGGAGTACGCCCCAACTACGATCAAATTAACTATGATAACTAACCAAAAGTTGTAACAGTTTTATTTTCGAGTTGATAAACCTCTTCATTAAAGGTACGAAAATAATAAAACACATTTATTAAGTAAAGTCGTAATACGTTTAACAATTAAAATATTACATTGAAACAGCATCTTGATTCGTTAGTCTATTTGTTTTGGATGTCGGTGTATTCCACAGCCAGTCGCAAAGACGCTTAGAGGTGTGACAACCTCCCCCCTTGGACCCACCGAACGTCCGAGAGCGCGTGATAAGCACTCGGCCATAGGTAGAAGAAAGAGCAAGATGTATACGAGGACGATGGCCAGTGACCTGCGGGTCGGTTTGAATGAGTGAGCACATTTTTAGAATAACGGTTGGTAAAGTATACACTTTATTATCTTATGTAATTTGAAAAATTTGTTTAGCGCAACAAAATTTAGGCGATGAGAATCTAAACGACATGAATGTAGGCAACAAAATTTAGGCGATAAGAATTTAATTTACAATTTACGATGCAGTTAGTACTTTGAATACGAGAATCGACGTTAAGAAAACCACTTCATTTTACCATGTGTATTTAGAGGATGGAAAGCTGATCTAATTAATAGAAGATCGTTTGTTGCTCCGAGCCGAGATGCTACGTTGATAGAATGTAAGCAGTAAATGCCGCATGGTGATGCACTTCCTAATCCAGTCTTGGACAGCAGTTTTGTTTGGTTCGTAGTAGCTTTAAGAAATTCTTTTGTGTTTCATTCAGGAAGCACGCTATTTTGTTTGGATGTGTAGAAGTGCGTATTTGTTATTTGCTTCAACTATTGCTAAGCTGGAATTCCCAGTATTAAATTTAAAATTCACTCACTTGATTTTGTAAGAATATAATCTGTTAGTTACAATAACAGGTGTAATTACGTCACTTGTTTGTTTGAAATATGTTGTTGACACATGTATCCGTGATGGCAGATGCTTAACACTGCGTCACTACCGACTTTGAAAACAAGAATATTTTTGTGAACATTTTCATTTTAAACTGAAATTAGTACTTCGAACTTAAAGAGAAAAATTTGTATTTTAATTTCTATAATGTAATTGACCTAAACAGATCTGAGTGGGTTAGAAAATATTGGTGTAACAAGTTACACTTTGTTGTAATGTATTTGATCATGAATAGGGTTGATAAACCTTACGTTAAATTTACAAAGTAATTCAAGTAATTTTTTAATTTTGTTGCATTGAATTTTATTTAAAGATAAAGAGATTCTTTCGAGTAAATTATTAATCCAAGCTTAAAGTTTTTTATTTTGATCAAGTGTGATCAAACCTAACCACCGAGATTTAATATCTTTAAGAGTTGAATTTTGATACCACCCTTATATAGAAAATATTTTTTTTATATTTCTTTAGGTATATTTGCGGGACACAAACAGTGTTCCAATTTTCTATGTTGACTTTATTATTATTCTTTCTTACAGGAACTGCGTCTTATTCTGTTAAGACAGGTCTTTGTCAGCGAAGGCGATCTTTTTTCTTTGGGTCTCCACGTCCGCCCTTAGAAATATGCCATGCCATTAACGTGAATCAATCCGGACTTGGTGGCGCCTATTTCTTTTAGTTTGAGTATGATCCCCCAACAGATTTCGACTCCCCCCCCCCCATTGCTCATAGCTCTACCCAAGGAATAGACCCCTAGTTACGTCGGAAGACTTTGTTTTGCTGACCCCCAACTTCTAGAGTCAGATATAGGTATTAAGAAGAGAACGCTAGTTAAGACCAATAAGGAAAAAAAGTTACACTGGCGCCCATTTAAGAAAAATGCTACAAAGTAACAACTAAGTGTAAGTTCGCACTGGCCAGGGCTACCAAAGATATACTTGTGAGTACAATTATTTCTAAGATGGGGGTAGGGTTGAATGCACCTGGGCCTCACGGCAGTACGGGTTCTTAGGTTTGACGACCAAAAGAGTGTAGACTATAGCCCGAAATATCACGCGTGTTACACCGGGTGCATGCAAACCTCCGGTAACAATGTGGACGGTAGACGTAAGTCTACTTGAACTATCTAGGCGCTACAACTGGTACAGTCTTACGTTACGAAACAAGTGGTACAATTTGGAAAAGTATCGCAGCTTTAAAATTTTACGGACTAATAAATATACAATGCGCACACAAGCGGCTTTCTGTTTTACACTGTTGACTACAGTGAAAGTAGGGTAAATACGGGGCGAAACACACTATCTACTTTTAGCTTCACTGGCGGTAGATGCAAAAGAACATTCTATAGTTCAGGGTAAAATATCCCAATACCAGCGTACGAACCAGTTTGGTCACTTAGTAACTACTACAGTGCAACGCTTACCTTGAAGGGTTTGTGGGGTGAATCAGGTCACTATAGACACAGCGAGGAGAGTGGGTGTCGGTATAATGCAACAGCCCAACTAACTTTATCATAGGTGTGTGTTAATTCATCAGGTTCCCGACTAAATCGGTTGATTACAGCGTACGGCAAATGTAATCTGAGTTCACTTTTCTTTCATCCAAATAAACTCCCACTATGAATTGGCATCTTATAGGCATAACAATGACGGTATATAACATGGGATGTTAGAGTGGACCTACAAAAGATTAATTAAACACACCCCAAACGTAAAACGCGACTCGACACTTTTTAATTAATTTGACAATCCTCTCCTGTTACTTTCTAGCCTTCTTCGCAATTTTGAAAAAGTGTACAGTTTACTTGACTGTCCTTTATCACAAATTGGCATGTTTAATATGCTCGCTAAAGTAAACTATACAATACTAAACGTTGAATTAAACCGAACGTTACACCTCCCTTACGTGAAGACGAAAATCCCATTTTCGGCTTGAGTAACCAAAACCTAAATCTAAAGAAAATCAACCTGAGAACACAAAACAAAAGCAAAACATAAAACCAAAATATATCTACAACTAATCTGGATGGTGTTTAAGATCTTTGGCGTGCCATACCCCTTTAGACATGCCAGTAGAATCGGACAACGCATATGCCGAATAAGACACTTTTTTACGAATAATAAAAGGTCCAACAAATTTAGGGGCTAATTACGCGGAAAAATATTTCGCCGCGTCAGACAAAACATAATTTCTTCTCCACACGGTATCACCAACTTCAAAATCTGCGGGACGCCTTCGTAAATCATATTTGATTTTGGCGCGATCATATGCCACTTTAAGTCTCTTGACAATATCATCATAAATTTTCTGCATCGCAGCAGAACGCGATAGGAGATCTTTTCGATCAGCAAAATCAACACCATTTAAATCACGAGAATTATCAGGTACATCGGGACTTCCTTCAAGATTCATCTCACGGCCAAAATTAGCAAAATATGGCGACATACCGGTAACTTCATGAATAGCCGTACGTACGGCGCAAGCTACTTTAGGTAAATAACGATCCCAATCTTTGTGATGATCTTTCACATACGACGACAACATAGTCTTCAAAATTCTATGTACTCTCTCAACCGGATTCGCTTGAGGATGATAATAAGCATTAAATATTATCTGAATTTTATACGAGGAGGCCAACTTGCTGAATTCCTTAGAACGAAACTGAACACCATTATCGGTAAGTAAATATTGCGGAGCACCAAACACTAAAATAACATTTTCTTCAAGACGCTGCACCACAGCTGAAGCTGTAGCAGAACGCAACGGGAAAAACAATGAAAATTTCGTAAAACAATCGGTAACTGACAAAATATAGCAATAACCTCTAGAACAGGTGTGGCCAACTTTGGTGCACATAAGATCTACTTTTTATTTTAAAATTGTGTCGCAATCGACCTATTTTTTAGGTAAGAAGGGGATGTTTTTGCAATGTGCTTTTATACCGACGTGCACTTTGGCGAGCTCCATGATTAAGGGGTAAATAATCTACATACATGAGTATTTATTTAATGGGTTAAAAAACTTATGTCCAGAGGAATTAAAACAACATGAGCACTTATTAATAACATTTATGCATTAAAACTTTTTAAATTAATGAGAAACCTGAGTCTGCATTTCCTTTACTAGTGCATCATAATTTGGAGTATATCCTGACAAAGACAATAACAATGAGTCCTCAGTATGAGAATCGGTCAGGACGGAACGAAGTTTAGTTTTAGTCAATTGTAAATATGAAAATGCCGATTCGCACAGATACGTAGATCCAAAGCAAGAATAAATATATTCGCTACATTTGATAATATTGGGATACTTTTCTCGGTTAACATATTTCCAAAAATTTTCTTCAAATTTTCTGGCTTGTAAGATTAAATCAGATTGTAAAATTATAATTTCATTTTCCAAGGCGTTTTGCTCCATATCAAATAAGTCTGCAATTTTTTTGCTAATTTCCTTCACAATTAAATCTTTTTTGAAAGGAAAAGATGTAAATTCCACAATTTCTTTAATTTTTAAAATCTTGGAATCGCTTCTCAAAATCTTCCATTACATTTTGTATTTCGGCCACGTACTTGTCAATCTCATAAATAATATTTTTATTTTTTGTAAGTTGTCTGCCATATTTGGAAAATGGTTCATATTATTTTGTTGTAAATCTTCTATCAACAAAATAAATTTGGTTTTATATGCATCTATGCTGCTAATCATATCAATTATTGTTTTATTTTTACCTTGTAATTCTAAATTTAAATGGCTTAATATGGAAGTAAAATCTGTAAGGAATGCTAAGTCACTAAGCCAGGTTTTGTCATTTAAATATGCATATTTTTTCTCTTGTTCATTAAGAAATTCTATTATTTCAGGCAATAAATCACGAAATCGTTGCAGAAATTTACCTCTACTTAGCCATCTTACATCAGTATGCAATAATAAATCAGACTGACCTTCATCGAGTTTTAGTTGAAAAGACGACGTTTGAGAGAACTTCCACGAATTGAATTAACAATTTCAAACGCGATGTCCATTACTTCTTTTGTATTTAGTCTCTTGCTGGATAATACTTGCTGGTGAATTATACAGTGGTAACTCAAAAAATCTGGGAATTCATCGTCATTTCGACATAGGGCTATAAATCCATTTTTGCGGCCTATCATTGCAGCTGCGCCATCCGTTGTTATTGAAACTAATTTAAAAAGAGGTACTTTCTTATCATTAAGCAGACTTTTAAACCCGTTGAATATATCTACACCTCTAGTCCTTTCTTTCAAAGAAATCATACCCAAGAATTCTTCTTTAGATGTAAAATCTTCAAAAACTAAACGAATGAAAACAAGTAACTGTGCAGTATCACTTATATCTGTCGATTCATCACATTGAAGAGAAAAACAAGAGCATCTGTTAATATCATTTTGTAACTGTTCCTTTAAATTTCCACCCATCTTTTCGATTCGTCGCATCACTGTGTTTCGGGACAGTTGTAGATCTTGAATTGCAGCAGTAATTTCGCTCTTGTTCTTAAAATCATTAAAAAGGGAATCCGAGATTTCCAAGAACATTTCCTTTACAAATTCACCATCAGAAAATGGTTTACATTTTTTAGCTAATAGATAGCTTACTTTGAAGGATGCAGTTGTTACTGCTTGTGACTTCAATATTGGCTTTTTGAAAATATTTTGTTGATTTGTTAATTGAGTTTTAAGATCCCGAACTTTACGTTTTCGTAATTCGGAATTTGGTGGATAATCTGTTTAATACTTGTTATGTAAAGATATGAAATGTCTCTCCAAATTACCCTTTTTAGCAATGGCTACCGAGCTAAGACATATTAAGCAGCAACATTTATCATTTACCATCGTAAAAAAATAGTTAATTTCCCATTCTTCATTGAAATGATATGTTTTCGATTTTTTTGGTTTGCTATCCATGTTCATAAATAGGTATACTAAAATGCAAAAAAAATACGACTTAATAATAGGGCATGTAAAATAAGTATTAAACAGTAACAATATAAATTACAATTAATACCTGGTGTAGGTTTAGCCGATAAAACGAAATAGCTAATCATACTTAATAGTTGCGAATAATTAAATTATTATTTTAAATAATGCTTATAAATATTTAATTAAGATTTAAATAATTTTATTTAAAATATATCTCTTATATACTTGCACAATTAATTTAAAGAACACTAATCTTTCAATAATACTTACAAATGAAACAATCCGCAAGAGAAATTGACTGTAGCGTACAAACACTAACTTCAGAATGAAAATTTAACACTATATTCTGCAAAATTAGATTCCAAGAATTAATCCTAATGGCATGCAATTCAAATGTTATTATTTTAATAGTCATAAATTTCTCAGAAGTGTAAATACAAGTCAATTTTAAACGCATTGTATTTCAGATTTATTAAATAAACATCATTTATATACGTTTTTATATGTATTGTATAAGTTTTTATCATAAGCCGAAGTATTATGCTGATTTTGTAATATCCCAATTCAAATAAATTTTATATAGGTAGCAAAAAGTAGCAGCAGCAAAAAAGTTATCTACCGACAAAAGCTTTAAATAGAAAACAGAATTGCAAAAGTGCAAAGAAAAAGAACTTAATAAAACCATTTCAAATGTCAAAACAAACTAATAAAAATAATGATAATATAAAAATTATATCCTTTCTATGAGCTAATCACAGAAAACATTTGAATAAAAAGTATTTGTACTTTTTAAGTTAAAAGTTTTTATGAGATACTTTTCGCAAACCCCGAACTTGCGAGTGATCGACCAAAATTGGTCTCGCGATCGATCGGTCGATCGCGATCGACTTGTTGGCCACCCCTGCTCTAGAAGAACGCGGTAACGGACCTATAATATCACAAGATACCATCTGCCAAGGTTTCTTAACAATGGGGTGTCTGGACATCAGACCTGCAGGTTTCTTCTGCTCAGGCTTTTGCTCTAAACACACTTTACAATGGTTCACATAACGAGTAACATCAGCTTTCATTTTCGGCCAATAATGTAAACGAGAAATACGACTAAAAGTCTTAAAAATACCTAGATGACCTGAAGTAGGCTCATCATGAAACTTTACTAAAAGATCTTTACGGCGAAATTTCGGGACAACTTCTCTCCAACAATCATCTTCTTCAGAAACATCCGGATAATCAACTTTCATCCGCTTATACAGAGTATCACCAACAATTTTCCAACTATTATAGACAATCGGTTTAGTCTGCACAAGCTTACACATACGATTATACCAGCGATCAATTTTCGAATTCACAAGAGGCTCCACCTCTTCACGCTCCTCCCCAACCACATTGACAACCTTAACCTCAGGCACGGAACGAGATAACGCATCAGGTACATGATGGTCTTTACCCTTCCTATGTAAAATCTCAAAATCATGCTGCTGTAACCTAATAGCCCATCTGGCTAATCTACCTGATGGCTCTTTCAAATTATTTAACCACTCTAGGGAATGATGGTCCGTAATAACGGTAAACCTAGCGCTTTCAAGATACGGACGTAACCTCTCAATAGCCCAAATCACGGCTAAACATTCACGCTCGGTAACGGAAAAATTTCTTTCAGCTTTAGTAAGAGAACGACTAGTATAACATACAACATATTCTTGACCATCCTTGGTTTGAGTTAGGACTGCGCCTAAGCCATAACCAGAGGCATCTGTTTGTACACAAAACGGTAAGTCAAAATCAGGACATCTAACTATAGGGGCGGAAATCAAATGGTTCTTAATAGTAGTAAACGCAACATTACAAATTTCGGACCAATCAAATTTACAATTCTTTCTTAGCAAAGCCGTTAACGGGGCGATAATTGACGAAAAATTCGGAATAAAACGTCTATACCACGAAGCCATACCTACAATTCTCCTAACTTCGCTAACAGACTTCGGTAGCGGTATGTTCAGAATAGCGGTAACTTTTTCAGGATCAGGGAGTAATCCCTTACCATTCACAATGTATTCAAGATACTTAAGTTCAGGTTTGCAAAATTGACACTTCTCACGACTTAACGTCAGACCAGCATTACTTAAACGGGTAAATACATCTTGTAGCATTTCGATATGTCTCTCAAAATCAGGTGTACATAGGATTATATCGTCCAAATAAACGAAAACGTAGGGTTCCAACTCGGGACCCAACACAGTATCTATTAAACGTTGCCACGTAGCCGTAGCATTATGTAATCCGAACGGCAAACGACAAAATTCAAATAAACCACGGTTTGGTACCATAAAAGCTGTATACTGACGGGATTCCTTGGCAACAGGGACCTGCCAATACGCTGACTTAATATCTAACGAAGTAATATACTTTGCATTACGAAGACGATCTAAAATAGACGAAACATATGGCAAAGGATACGCGTCCTTCTCCGTAACTTTATTAACTTGACGAAAATCTACACAAAATCGAAACGTATTATCACGCTTCTTCACCAACAAAATCGGACTAGACCAAGCGCTGTTCGATCGCTCCACCACACCTAACTTTAACATCTTCTCCAATTCGTCATCAATATGTTTTTGCATAACCGGCGACACCGGATAATATCTCTGCTTAATCGGTTTCGAAGAGATCTTAATTTCGTGTTCAACTAAATGCGTGCAACCTAGAGATTCACCAGAATGTTTAGCAAAATGTTCATTCACCAGCCGTTCTAATTTCCGACGTTGTTCGTAAGACAAATCATGAGCCGACTCTAAGACAGAATTACTCAACGTATCATCAACAGACAAAATATCAGGATTAGTAAACTGCCATTGACCTTTCATAATATCTGGGACTAAACCAATAGAAGATCAAAAATCAATTCCTAAAATTAACGGATGCTCAACGTCAGGCATAACTAATACTTCAACAGTAACAGTTCGTTCCTTCAAAGTAATCGGTAACATAATTGTCCCCGAACTATTAACTTTTTCACCATTCGCTACGGTACAGGCGGGACGAGAATCTTTTCTTATCGGTAACTTCAACAAACGTAATAAATCCCAACCTGTCGAACCTAAAATTGTTCTACTAGCACCAGAGTCTAAAAGTCCAAGTAACTTATAACCCAAAATATCAACAGTAACATGAGGTCGCGCATCGGGTGTAGAATTCTCAAAAACATAATCCAGAATAACTTTATTCTTAACGAAATCGGCATTCCTAACCTTAACTAAATTTTGTACATAAAAAGTCGAGTTAGTAAACGTACGGGACAAAATTGCTCGACCATTCAATTTCCCCCTCGGGCCGTTTCCCGAAAATCTACGACACTTATTGCAAGTATTCACGGTAAAACCAGGATTTCCACAACGGTAGCAATATTGACGACGGCGCGGTACATCACATTGACTGGCTCTGTGATCACACTTTTATCACAATTCCAACAACGGAGTGTTTTCTGACGGATATCGCCTCTAAACCTTCGACCTGCAGTTGTAGCAACTTCGGTAGTGCATAAATCACTAGAAGAACCCATATAAGCTAAATCAGCTTCCAAATCTGTGCGACGACGAGAAGGCAGTACATAAGTATCGATAGAAAAACGTCTCTCTTCCATCTTCCTACCATACGACAATAGTTCATTTACAGAACGCACTTCAACAAGCGCTAACTGATTTTGATAAAAAGGAGCAATATTACGCATTAAAATTTTAAGTTGGTCTGGTTCCGAAACAATCTCACTTAACCTACTAAACATGTTCAGCATAACTGCAATATAAATCCCCATAGTCTCTTCGGAGCCTTGGGTGCGACACTTAATTTCCTCCATCAAGCGCTCATCATAATTAATTGGCTGAAATTCTAAACGTAGCAGACGAACTAATCCTTCCCAATTACTTACGGAACATTTATTGGCTCGGTACCATAACAACGCTCTACCGGTAAAAAGATCAACCGACTCTGAAAATAACTGAACAAAATTAATATTAAGAGCTACCCTCAGCTCATCTACACGTTCAAGAAACGCGCTTAGCGACATGGTTCGAGGCTCGCCCGAAAATTGAATTCCCCATTTTGCAACTGGGACTGATTTTGTCGAATAATTTTGAGACATTGACACTTGCGTTACAGGATTAGTATCAACAACAGTATCGTCCATACAACTATAGTACCTTCATTTACTAATTCATCGGAATCAAATTTAAGCGACAGTAATTGATAACGAGACAACAACAATGAAACTTTCGTCAAAAGTTTTTCTTTCACAGCTTTTTCTTGATCATCGGGACGACTATTATTCACACGGTCAAGATAATGCGATAATTTAGTTTCAACAGATAGCGCAGATTCTTTACAATGCGTACATTCATACGCCTCAATTAATTTTTCTAAAATAGAACATCCTTTCTCGACAGCTTCAACATCGACAGAGAATTCTGGAATCTTAACAGCAATTACCACGCCGCTCTCTTTCTCTTCTTTAAGAACCTTACGTAAATTCGTCCGTAGTTCTTTAACTAAACCTTCCGTTTTACAACCTCTAATACCAAGTGTATACTGCACCTCCTCTTTACTCAAACGTTCAACAATCATTCGTAAACCCATATTGACAAAACTTTAAACAACAATACCCAGAAAAAGAAAATAGTCTTCAAACGTCAAAAAAAGGTATTTTCTGCAACTTATAGGCACACAAATCGAGCCACACGCAATGGGCGCCAAATTAATTTGTTACGGGCCAATTCAGCACTACGACACCAAGGGACGTATCGGAATCCGTGCGCGGCCTAGCTCTAGCCGGTGAGGGGTGGGTATGATAAAAGTCGTAGGTCGGGGTTGCTAAATGCCCTAAGATGACAATTATAATGGGTCGTAAACTTGGTAGTATGCCAAAAATCGGGTATGACGGCAAAATCAGGTGGGCACCACCAGTAATGTCACTGTGTTAGATATAATCGGGGTCTCGTTACTGGTCGAGCAAACGCCCCTGCACTTGTTATAATAAGAAAATATGATGGTAAAGAAAACTCACGGTGTAGAATGTACTAATTCACCCTACTCACGCAAATTACTACAACAGAATAATGCACCTGGATTATACTCTTAACTCTATTTACAAACACATGGCTGAAAAGAACACATTAATTAAGTACAGTAAGTAACATAAACAAAGGTGTATATAAGCAAATGTAGGTACGGCGTATATTGAGTACGCCACAACTACGATCAAATTAACTATGATAACTAACCAAAAGTAACAACTAAGTGTAAGTTCGCACTGGCCAGGGCTACCAAAGATATACTTGTGAGTACAATTATTTCTAAGATGGGGGTAGGGTTGAATGCACCTGGGCCTCACGGCAGTACAGGTTCTTAGGTTTGACGACCAAAAGAGTGTAGACTATAGCCCGAAATATCACGCGTGTTACACCGGGTGCATGCAAACCTCCGGTAACAATGTGGACGGTAGACGTAAGTCTACTTGAACTATCTAGGCGCTACAACTGGTACAGTCTTACGTTACGAAACAAGTGGTACAATTTGGAAAAGTATCGCAGCTTTAAAATTTTACGGACTAATAGATATACAATGCGCACACAAGCGGCTTTCTGTTTTACACTGTTGACTACAGTGAAAGTAGGGTAAATACGGGGCGAAACACACTATCTACTTTTAGCTTCACTGGCGGTAGATGCAAAAGTACATTCTATAGTTCAGGTTAAAATATTCCAATACCAGCGTGCGAACCAGTTTGGTCACTTAGTAACTACTACAGTGCAACGCTTACCTTGAAGGGTTTGTGGAGTGAATCAGGTCACTATAGACACAGCGAAGAGAGTGGGTGTCGGTATAATGCAACAGCCCAACTAACTTTATCATAGGTGTGTGTTAATTCATCAGGTTCCCGACTAAATCGGTTGATTACAGCGTACGGCAAATGTAATCTGAGGTCACTTTTCTTTCATCCAAATAAACTCCCACTATGAATTGGCATCTTATAGGCATAACAATGACGGTATATAATCTCGGATGTTAGAGTGAACCTACAAAAGATTAATTAAACACACCCCAAACGTAAAACGCGACTCGACACTTTTTAATTAATTTGACAATCCTCTCCTGTCACTTTCTAGCCTTCTTCGCAATTTTGAAAAAGTGTACAGTTTACTTGACTGTCCTTTATCACAAATTGGCATGTTTAATATGCTCGCTAAAGTAAACTATACAATACTAAACGTTGAATTAAACCGAACGTTACAAAAGTTATACACAGAAGACAGTCCTTTCTTTATGTTTGTTTGCAGTGGTTTTGATTTTATCTAATTTTATTCGCAGCTTAAAATTTAAATCGACACCCAAGTCTTCTATCTCCTTTTCTAACCAATAGTTTGATACATAAAGACCGTCTAGGTTTTCGAATTGTAAAATGTACCGAAGTTTGCCTCTATATTTAAAGTCTTTGATTCCGCCGACAACCAGATCCATTCCTTCGTGTAATTCTTGCAGCTTGTGACAATCTTTTAATCGCAGCTTTCCCACTATATCCTGCATACGTATCTTATTAGCTTGATCGACTTCTTCTTGTCAGTATTGGAGGAAATCCTTTTTCTCCCACACACTGTTGTGTAGTTGCATATCCACCACTTTTGGGAATATATGGTTGTTATAGGTTGTAAGACCCTCGGTTTTAAATGATCCGAAAGGTTCTTTACTAGGTAAATATACAATGTTTAGCGGAACCCCTTTGCGTGTGGTGTACGCCAAGGTTACGAAACCCGCATTCCTTAGTTCGTCTTTGTTATCTGCCATTTTGATAAATACGTTTTAGAATAACCTTTTAAAAGTATACGGATTTAGCACCATCCTTTTGCAAGAACACCTACATAACTAAAAGAGTCTTTCTTACTAACCGCAAATGCATACAGCTTGTACAACCCGGATGTATCTAAGTCAGTCCATCGACACATAAAATAATCTTTTAATTCTTCCTCATTTTCTCTAATAAGATGTTCTTTGTCTAACACATCTTTGTATTGTTCGCGTATTGTCGCAGTGTTTTCCATGTAGTCCAATTTTCGCCTTTTTCCATCCATTTCCTCTAATTCCAGTTGTTTTTTCCTTCCACTTACAGCGTATGGTATACATAATGGGGCAATTTCCTTTAGCGTAAACGGATAGAGTTTACTACCAATATTTGCGCGTTGTCGTACAACCTCTGGACGAATGTTAGGTGTATTTATCAATCCCAATTCCGAAATGGCTATTTCTTTTGGAATTGTAGAATATGGTGTTGCAGATTGTGTAAAATATGTACTACCTGCTTTAATGTAGCACTTGTGTAAGATTTTTATTTTATCTTGGCTGTCTTCCTCCTCTACTATCTCCAAATAATTTACGGGTAAATAGTTAAAACTAAAAGCCGAAAGCACATATTTTATCAATGTTTCCCTTTCTTTTGGTTTTTCGGACAACTTAATTTGCAAGCCCGTCAATTTCTTCGTATTGCCATTCCCCCAATACACGTACTGTAGTAGGTTATTATACACTAAACAGCAGCTATTTTGTAGCTTGTCCGATAGCTTACTCCACATTTTGGCAAGTGGTACCGAGTACATTGGCGCCTTTAGGAAGTATAACTTACTATCTTCCAATAACGTTAAACAGTCTTTTAAGGGATTATACACCCGTTCCGCACTGACATAGCTTCCAATTGCACAATTGTATATTGTCGCTTCCAATCGCGTAATACCATGTTCTTTAGCCAAAGTAGACGCAAATGTTTCCCTTAAACGTACATCTGGACAACGTAAAAATCTAGTATATGATTGCCAAGTTGTTTATTAACACCAGGACTTGTTATCTGACACACAAATTTGTTGTATATCTTAATTCTTGCATTGGTTGTTAGCCATGTTAAACAATCAATTCCCACAGTTTTATCGTTATCAACTATAATATTACACTTTTCTTCGTATTCGCCCTTATAGCAAAAGTTATGGTTTGTAGTTAAATAATTACACATCTCCATCTTGCTAAATATACCCGCAAAATCTTGGGTTACATCCATGTCAAAAAGATAGAAATAATATTTTTCGAGTTCGTCTAATATATCTGGTAGTTCCTCCAATAAAGTTTCCAACTTAACATCTGCTAGTTCCACTTTGTATGGAACACATAGGATTTTGGAATTTTTTATTAATGCATTCGAGGTCTTCTTTTCCGATAATTTCTTTTACTCTCTGACCCATCTTGTTAGTGCTTTCCAGAGAAAACGGAAGCTTAGCTTTAACATCATGCCTAGCGGAAACAAATCGGTCAAACTTTCTTCGTAGATAGCTGTTAAATGCACCACAAATTTCTTTTTTAGGATAAACATGCTTTTGTTTGCAGATGTTTGTTCGGCGTCAGAAAAGTCGCAAATTTTAACCAACATTATATTGTCACAAAATGGTTCTGTAATTGGTGTGTGTAGTCCACCAGTCAGCATCTGTTCGCCTTCGACATAACAAATATTACCAATATCTGTTACCAGATTATTGTTGCACATATTTTCTGTCAACAGCCATAATCCAAATCGCTCATTTGTCGGTTTCACTTTATTCCCAAGAAGTTGAGAAACGTTAATCACCTTGGAGACGCTCATGTTTACCGTTCTAGCTACTATCGAATACTAAATTGAATACGAAAAATTGTTCTCTTATGTATTCTACAGAGTGGGGACGTATATTGCCGAAGATAGTCGAATATGTTGTTATCCGACCTAAGCCGAGAGGGATGCGCATCGACATATATCCGGATATATGTAGGATGTTAAGTTAGGGTGAAATTACCCCATAGGGTGAAATTGCCTCCGATCTAGGTTGGATGTGAATTTGTCAGGAGTTAGGTTAGCTGGTGTTGTCCGGTGTTAGGTTGTTGACTTGTGTGGACTTAGGTTAGATAAAGGAAAAATTGATAGGTTAGGTCAGCGTCGCGACGCTGACCTAACCTATCAATTTTTCCTTTTATCTAACCTAAGTCCACACAAGTCCAACTAACCTTGTAACAATCTTATTTTAGCAGTAAAAGAACCTATTCATTAAACGTACAATGAATATTGAAATACCTTTATTAACTAAAATAAAGATTCGAGTAACAATCAAATTTTATAGTATTACTATATCTAGGATTAGTAGTCTATTTGTTTCGGAGTTCGGTGCAATTCCACAGCCACTGGCGCGCGCGTGAGAGGTTCGAGAACCCCACTTATGATCCTCCCACCATGCAAGAACGCAGCGAGCGCACTCGTCGATAGTTAAAGGCAGCGTGAAGATGCATTCAAAAAGAATGGCGAGTGACCTCCGGGTCGCCTTATTTTGGTGAAACACTTCCTGAGTAACGGTTAGTACTTAATCCACATTTTGCATATTCGTTATCATATTAGCTAATTTAAAAATTTATTTAGCGCAACGACATGTCAGAAACCGCAACAACACGTCAGAAACTGCAACGATAAATTAGAAACCGCACGACCACTTTGAAATTACAATTTAGAAACCTTAACTTATGGACTACGCAATGAAAGATTATATTTGTAAATAAAATTAGACAACGGAAGATTACGCTATGAAGTAATGCTGCCGTGAACCAATGTGAGAAATCCGCTTCGCTCCTACATCTGTATTAAAGCATGGAAAACAAGCATATTTAGCTGCAGGCCCCGCACTGCGAAGTTGTTTCCATTGCAACCAAAGACGACAGCCGGTATTGGGTTCGTAATAGAATTAAGAATTTCCTCAGTACTTCCTTCTGAAAGTACATTATTTCATTTTGTTTGTTGGATGTACAAAATTGTTATTCAGTTTACCTGTGATTAGGCTGGTTTTCCCAGTATCGGGTTTGATTTCACTTAGTTCCGTAAATATGTGACTACACGTGGCTACAACGTAAATTAACAGCTGCTATTACGTCACCTGTTTGTTTGAACAATGCCGTCAACAATTGCACAATGGCTAACAGATGTTTAGCATTACAGTACTGCCACTTTTGATAAAATTAGAGAATATCTTGGTGATTCTTTTGACTTCAAACTAATATTAATTTTGTTAAATTAATGAGAAAATTTCGTATATTCATTTGTAAGTGACCTACACAGATCTGGTTGGGTTATAAAAACCTTAATATTGTTAGTTACACTGAACTGTAATATATTTGAGTAAGGATCAGTTGATAAACCTTTCAACAATTTTGCAAGAATATCAAATATTTATTTTATTTAATTATAATGAAATTTTATTTACTGAAACAAAGAAAATTCTTTCTAGTAAATTAATAATCTACCTTTAAAGTTTTTTTATTCTGATCTGGTTTGATCAGACCTGATAAACAAGAGACAGCAAGAGTTAAATTTTTATGATTCCATTATGTAGAAAATATTCTCTATGCATTTTAGGTATACTTGAGGGACGCAAATAGTGTTCCCATTTTTTTTTAGGTGACTTAACTATTATTCTTTCTTACAGGAGCAGTGTCTTATTCTGTTAAGACAAGTTTGTATGTCAGCGAAGGCGATCTTTTTTTCTTTGGGTCTCCACGTCCGCCCTTAGAAATTTGCTATGCCATTAATATAAATCAATCTGGACTTGGTGGCGCCTGTTTGTTTTAGTTTGAGTGTGACCCCCCTACAGATATCGACTTACCCCCCCATTGCTCATAGCTCTACCCCAGGAATAGACCCCTAGTTACGTCGGAAGACTTTGTTTTGCAGACACCTGACTTGGAGCATGGTGTTAATAAAATAGTGTTTTAGTGTCGGCCAGGAAAATTCGTTTCACTAGCGCCCATGCGTGAGGCTAGCGGAGCCAACAATTAGAGAGAAAGAAAAATCGTTACAACCTAACCTTAAATCTTCGCATAATCCGGCTGATCTTGCATCTCGGGGATTAATGCCAAGCGCGGTTATTTCATGTTCGCTATGGTGGGCGGGGCCTGGATGGCTTCACTACCCTAGTGACACGTGGCCGCCTCAACCAACATTGTCAACCTCAATTGCTGAGGTAACTACGGAAAAGAAGATCCTAACATTTGTCGCCCAAACAGATCCAAACGTCATTGACATTTTACTAAGTCGCTTTTCATCGTTATATAAAATCCAAGGCATCGTGGCTTACATTTATAGATTTTCTAAACCCATGGCTCAACGTCATACGGGTCCCTTAACAGACATTGAATTACACAATGCTCTCATGATTATCGTCCGGCATGTACAAAATGTTACATTTTCAAAGGAAATAGCTTCGATCAAGGCAAACCGTAAATTACCTAAAACCTTGCGAAAACTTTCTCCATTTGTTGATCCACAAAATATCTTAAGAGTAGGTGGGCGCTTGACACATTCTTCGCTTTCCTATTTCGAAAAGTTTCCTGCTTTATTGCCTCAGCGGCACCGATTAACCGAACTTATCATTCGGTCAACTCATGAAAGGTATTGCCATCCCGGTGTTAATACCACAGCGTATCTTATCCAACAGAATTTCTGGATCCTTTCTATTAAAAATTCAATCCGAAATTATTTATCATCATGTCATAGATGTTTTCGTACCAAACCGGTCCTGGTAACTCCTCCTATGGGAGACCTACCGGCAGCACGTATTACCCAAATCAAACCGTTCAGTATTGTTGGTGTTGATTTTGCTGGCCCTCTTTTTATAAAGGCTAGCCGCGTACGAGGCTCTAAAACTCTTAAGGCCTATATTTGCATTTTTGTTTGTTTTGCCACTAAGGCAGCACATATTGAACTTGTTTCGGATTTGTCGGCAGACGCGTTTCTTGCCGCTTTGCGACGATTTATAGCACGTCGAGGACGCTGTTCTCAAGTATTTAGTGATTGTGGTACTAATTTTGTAGGTGCCTATCGTCAGCTTACGAGTTATCTGCATAGTGCAGTAACCGCAGAAAGGATAAAGTGGTCGTTTAATCCACCTAGCGCCCCTCACTTCGGTGGCTTGTGGGAAAGCGGTGTTAAGTCGGTAAAGACACACCTAGCTCGCGTAATCGGCGGACAAAAACTTACCTTTGAGGAACTTTACACAGTTCTTACTCAAATTGAATCTGTTCTAAATTCAAGGCCACTCTGCGCTTTGAGTTCGGATTCAAATGACTTGCGTTGCCTAACACCAGGTCATTTTCTAACTATGGAGCCTCTTTCTGCACCACCAGATGAGGACCATTCAACCAACGTTTTATCATTAAAGAGCAGGTGGAAACTCCTGCAAAAACTCCACCAAGATTTTTGGGCTCGCTGGAGCCATTAGTACTTACATACTCTGAATCAGAAAGTTAAATGGCACTCTAAGGTAGGTGTCCGACAAGTTGAAAAGGACACTATTGTCCTCATCAAGGACGACCAGCTTTCTCCACTTCAATGGAAGTTTGGTCGTATTATTAATACCTTTCCCGGTGCGGACGGTATTATACGTGTCGCTGAGATCAAAACTGCGCATGGCACATTAAAACTACCTTTGGTCAAACTAGCGCCGCTACCGGTATTTTAATTTTATTTTATGTTTAGATGTATATACACATTTCTTACATGTATGGTAGTATATTATTTTTAAATATTTGTTTATTTTCATATATATATTTTTTTTATATTTTGCATAGTTGGTAATATCGCTCGCTGTAGTGTACCACCCTATCTTTCGTTACCTGTTTTCCTAGCAAGGTCAAATCCCATGTGATTTCCTTCACCTAACCTACTTCCCTCCTTTTCAAAATTCTATGAATTTGGTGGACGGTATGTTACGTCATCATTGAACAATTTGGTGCTGGTGACAATAAATGCCATTAGTGCGGGTACCCTACAGTTTAGTGAAACATTTATGCCGGCTGTGGGAGTGCGTGAAGTGACACAGTCGTACTCGAACCGTTACAGAAGAGAGTTGCACGAGAGCTTTTGGAAGCGACACCGACACCGAACGTGCGTGTTCTTGGTTGTCCGCGAACCTTTTGTGTGTGACTTTTATTGCCCACAGCGGCACAGGCTTTAAGGTATTTATACCCTTCATTAAGTAGTTTGTTGTAGTTGCTTTATTTATTACATAACCGCTCCACTGCCATCGGTATTGCTACAAAAAGCAATTGGTCCTTCCCTATAATTAACATATCTATATCACCTTATCATCCTACACTAGACGAGGCTGTCTAGTGTTAACAGTTTGGTAATTACTAGTTATACCGCCGGTAATTGAATGGTGCTAGCTTAAGAACTGGGGTGCTAACTAATGTTAGGTTCAGGGTACCTAGCGCTAAAATATTTTAAATAATAGGTGTAGGGGGGCGAGTTTGACGAACCCGAATTGAAATTAATTTGACATTCTGTCGACAAAACGAACAGCAGCCTTAGTCGGTCGCTCTCAAACACAGTCAAAAACTATAATAGTAACTTGAACTGTGCAACAAAACTTAATACTTGTGTGCGTCAGTATAATTAAACGCTAGAGAAGTTATAATTTAAGTATCTTCCACTCCATGTTTTTTTATTGTACCAATTAGTTGAAATAGTACCTGCAGCATTATATTTAATTTGAAGGTCCAAAAATGATATTGTTCTATTGCTTTCTTTTTCTACGGTGAATTGTAGTTTAGGGTGGAAGGAGTTGAATTTATTTAGGGTTTCATTAATTTTATCAATTGGTAAGCACATGATACAATCGTCGACATACCTTTTAAAAAACGTCGCTTGATAACTTAGTTGTTTAATGACGGTATTTTCCAACTGCTCTAAAACTAAGTTCGCTATGGTTGAAGAAATTGGTGACCCCATCGCTGTTCCATATATTTGGGAGAAAATTTTGTTATCAAATTTAAAGTACGTAGCTTCTAAGCATAACTTGGTTGCACGAATGAATTCCTCGACCGGTAAAGTTGTAAAAGGTTCGATTGTCTGCCACTTTTTTCGCACTATGTTTAACGCTAACTCTGTGTGAACGTTAGTGAATAAGGATTCGACGTCAAGTGAAATTATCATGTGTTTACTAGGTACGACTTATTTTATAATGAACTTTTGAAAGTCCCAACTGTCCTTGACGTAATACTCAGTTTGACCTACGACGTTTCTAAGTGTTTGTACCAGAAATTTGGCTAGTTGGTATGTGGGTGTTTTCATGCTATTTACGATTGGTCTCAAGGGGATATTTATCTTGTGGGTTTTGGGTAAGCCATATATGTATGGCGCTTGCCCATTGTGGCAAATGAGTTTGTTTTTTACATGCAATGTTATATAATTCTTTTTAAACCAGTTGTTTACAATCGAATTAAGGTTAGTTTGTATTTTTAGGGTAGGATCCATTTTTGTAGTGCATACGTAGCGGTATCATTTACTAAAGCGTTCATTTTGTTCATATAGCTTTCTTTATACATTATCACGGTGGATTTGCATTTATCTGCTCTCAGTATAAATATTTCCGAATTGGTTTTCAAAAAGTTTTTAGTTAGTTTTATATAATAATTGAAACGATTTTTAGTCATTTTGTTACTTGTATGTTTCGATGGTTGGTTAAAATGTTACAGACTTTATTTCTAATTATTACCTTCTCCTCTGTTTTTTTATCTTTAATCACCGATTCAATGCTTGCAATAATGTATCCTAAGCTTAGTATATATTGGACATGTTGGGGTATTGTACATTTTGTTAGATTTATCAACCAATTTGTATTTGTTTTTAGGTTAGAATCGTTTCTCGTATATAGGCATTTATTTAGGATATATTCGATTTTCTTAATTTGTCTGTGTTTAATTTTTTGGAAGGTGTTATTGAATTTTATATTTTGCGCTGTAAAAAATTTTTTACATACTTCCTGGCTGTAGTTGGTTACTATTGTGTTTTTAGTATGTGTTAGATTTTTATTTATTTCATGTAGGTCTGAATAGCATTGTGCAATACATGTGTTAAGGCACTGTAGATAAAACATGTTTAAGTATTTTAGGTACTGACCTTTATAATGTTTATTGAATACTATTGTTTTTGGTTTAATTCTTAAGAACTTTGGCGTAATATTTAAGGCTTTGCATCTCAATAAAAATACTTTTTTGTTTTTCTCTTTGGCTAGTTTTCCATTTAAATTACAGTATTGTCTAAAGATGGATGAATTCCTTGTGGTATTATAGCAACCAGTTGACATGTTTATTTCAAGTGTTTGTCTGGAAGATAAAACGTTATAAATCGTAGTTTTGGAAAACAAATAATGTGCTTCGTTGGTATTCCACAATAATTGATATTAAGATATAAATTTTCTTGACCATATATAAATAGTAATGAATGTTCCTGGAAAATGGTCAGGTATAAGTAAAAATTTGAAAAAAGTAAAAACCGTATTAAAAAATAACGCCTACCCAAAACAATTCTTTAAGCCATTAATTAAAAATAAAATCCACAACATATACAATAATACAGATAATACGAACAAACTCAGCCAATGTGAATAAATAGTTGGAATAGAGTACATACCTGGTTTGTCCGAAAGAATTAAAAAATGTTTAAGAAGTCATAATATCCATATTGCCCACAAACCAAATAATTTTACTAAAACATTTTTTACCAACCTAAAACCACAAGTAGAAAATAAGAACAAAACACATACAATCTATAAAATCAACTGTCTTGGCTGTAGGGGATGTTATATAGGAAATTCAAAACAATATCTTCATAAAAGAATATACGAACACAAATACTCAATCCAAACAAATAATAAAAAATGCACAGCACTTGCTAACCATGCAATAGAAACATCACACAATTTCGATTTTAAGAATGTTAAGGTTTTAGGTACTGAAACAAACGATAATAAAAGAAATATTTTAGAAACCATTCACATACAACGCGACAGACACTCCGTAAATTCCAAGTCGGACCATGAACAATTCATTAACATATACTACAGACTAATACAAAATAAATAGTAACCTGTGGCACCTCAATAAGAATACGCTTTTAAGTAATTCACATTTCTCATACTACAATTTGCTCGAATAGTATACATATTTTAAATTATCAACACTAACAGATTATTTGTTCTAACCAGTTAACTTAATCTAGTCATTCAGTATAACATTTCTAAACCTTTACGACGTACAATAGATATAATGTATCCGTTATTTATTTAAAAATGTTTTAGTGCAAGTATATGTTTATAGTGTATAATTTTATAGTATTTATGACAATGTAATTTTTAGCTGCTATTTTGAAAATGGTTATTTGGAACCGAAACGCGAAACGCGTAAAGCATGAAAATACATGAAAACCAATGAAAACAAATTGAGTTGTTTTACTTATACCTGACCATTTTCCAGGAACATTCATTACTATATATATATATATATATATATATATATATATATATATTAATATAATTTTGCTGACCCCAAATCTGAAATAATTTACCCTAATTTTAGAATTTTGAATAAACCGTAGTATTTACTTCCCCTGCGTTAATCTTTCCGTGTTCCCTTGGTTTCTGCGTTGAATCTTCCCTGTACTTTGCTGCTCTCCTGTTTCTCTCTGCGTGCTCCAATTAATCCTTTCGTCTTTCCGTAGTCAATCCCAAACCTATCCTGCCGTCCTGTTCCAATTCAATCTATGCCCTTCTATACTTCAATGTCCACTCTATGTCCTACTGCCGTTAATCTTTATCCAAATCACTCCAAAATTATTAATATCGTCGTTGCTTCGCCGTCGCTTTGTATTACCACTCGAATCTCCTACTGCCTTTAACCAAAATCGTTCCAATTCCAACACCAATCTCGTTCAAATCTAACTAAATATCCGTTACTTCCGTCGCACTATAAACACTCTTAATATTCTCCAATTATCGTCGCTTTTATAACACCGATGCTTTTATACCTTCACTTTACTAAATCATACTATGTAAACTCAAAACATTTATTTTATCCAAATATTATACAACTTTAACGCAGGTTTGCAAAACACGTCTTTTTACTAAAAGAAATCGAAATAGAATCCCCTTATTTACTTCGCTAGGCAATAAGCATAACAAAACTAGCTTACTTAATCACATTTTAAAAGCATAAAACTATCCAATAACAACTTTTCTTTTCTCTAGTGTCACAAATACCTTAACTATAGTCTTTACATACAATTCTAATTTCTACCATTGGTCCTAAACACTTCACAATTCTCCAATTATATTTTATATTTCTATTCACTTATAATTTTGAATTTACAATTCGTCCAAAAGTTGATTCTACTTAAATGAAAAGCCAAAATAATTCACACAAGACCTGGACGCTTGGTTGGTTGTAGACATCCGTAGACGCGTCCGGTTTTCCGACGGCAAATGTACTTTCAATGGCTTATAAAATTTCAACTCAGTATAAAACCTTGAGTACCGTGCATTGTATCAACGTCATTAAGTCATCTTGTTTACCTTTTGGCACATACGTTTCAAACTAAAATGGTAAATACTTTAGCATATGTAAAGTACGGCAAAATATAGTTTTTGAATTACTGGATCTTATATATGAATTATGTCGTTTGGCATACACCCTTTTTAACACAACTCTACTCTTAGAAGCCTTGTACCCCCCCTTACATAACAATATATATATATATATATATATATATAATCTAGTGTTTATTCTAACAAAGGTGTTTTGCATATTGGAATTTGAGTCCATAAAATAGCAAGCCTAATTTATAGTTTGATATTCTAGCGATGCCTTTCGATTCTTTCTGCACGTCATATCATGCTTGTCAGTCGTACAAAATTCATCGATGGAAAAGTCATCGCTACCTTAACAGAAATAAGAAGTGCTAGGTGTAGGGTTGCCAAATCGTAAAAATATAAAAACGGAAGGTAATAAATGGAGAACACTCAATTTCTAAAAAGGAAACAATACATAGCGTAAATCGGGGTGAATTGACACTGTTTTAAGCTTCAAAACGTATTATAATAAAGAAAAATTATTATTTTTGCTTTCTCCTTGTATTTATTAGATATATAGGTACAATCATACTGTGAACTAATTGTTAAAATTGGATTAGCTTTCTGACCATTTTTGTAAAAACGAAATGTATCAGTTCACCCCACCCAAAGGGTGAAGTATATTTCGTTAAAGAAAACTGCATGAGTTGAAATGAAACAAAAATACGCGCAAGTCTTTTTAAATTCTTGGCGCAAAATTCTTACAAATTAAAACTAAATAAAAATATTTAGTGCCGATTTCGGCACGTAACAAGTTAAAATGAATGCAAGTACCTACCTCTTTAATATCTTGGGATTCGATACGCCAGTCATTCACGTGTAAATAACTTGCCATTTGATTATCTTGAGGATACTTCGATGGAAGGTGTCGATGGTGGGTATCACTTTGATTAACATTTATGTCATTATTACTGTCAATCGAACTGTCTATAGAAATGTCATTATCAACGAACTTCGTTCGTTTATGAAATCGATTTGTCGTCCGTCTGTCCGTCCGTCCGAGGCCTTTCTAATGGTCGGACATCAATGTGTGATACATCAATCGATTCAGCTCGGTGTCCTGAGCTTAAGTTTTGATGTCAGTTGAAATCGGGCCACGGGGACGCCGTGCCCCCCATATTCCGTCGGGAAAATTAAAATTTCAAATAGGTCCAAAATTAATGTGCGATACATATTTGGACTCCCCTAACATAGCTGAGTCGAAATATGGTACCCCCCACAAAATCTGACCACGGATACCCGACCCCCCGGGAATTAATTTTTATTTTTGTAATGAAAACGATGACTAATTTGGTCAGAATAAAAAGTTAGCTATATGGATCAAAAGAGAAAAACTATATTTACTCTTGTTCATATAGTAAAAACATCGATTTTGGGAGAACCGGTGGCGATGGGAGACTCATATTGCAGAACCATGTTTTTTAAACTTAGAACAGCTCAGAATAAAAAGTTAGCCATTGGAGCAAAAGAGGAAGGCTATGTTTACTCTTGTCGATATAGTAAAAACATCGATTTTTGGGAGAACCGCTGGTGATAGGAGTTTCATACTGCAGAACTATGTTTTCTAGGCTTAGAACAACTCAGAACAAAAAGTTAGCCATTGAACAGAAGAGGAAGGCTATGTTTACTCTTGTCGATATACTAAAAACATCGATTTTTGGGAGAACCGCTGGTGATATGAGAATCATACTGCAGAACTATGTATTCTAGGATTAGGACAGCTTAGAACAAAAAGTTATCTATTGGAGCAAGAAAGGAAAGGCATGTTTAATCTTTGCCCGGCAGTCTTGTTTCTCAAAATATGTTTTTTTCAGTTTTTTTAATAATCGTTTAGATACGAAATTATCTTTTTGGAACAACTAGAACAATCTTAATCGTGGGCCAAAATTTAGATTTTTGAAAAATGGGGTGCCAGCGAAAAAATATTTTTTGCCGTTTTTTTTTAAGAATCGTTTAGATACGGAATTGTCCTTTTGGAACAATGTTTGGAACAATTAGAACAATGTTAAGCGATGACCAAAACCGCGATTTTCGATAAATGGGGCGCCAATAACAAAATGTGTTTTTCCAAGTTTTCGTGGAATCTTTTGGAACAAAATAATGTCGAATTGAAAAATGCGGTGCAAAATTAGAACACTGGAACAACTTTCAAAGTAATGATTTTTAAAAAATGGGGTGAGAACTTCACACACATTAGTTAAAGCTCTGAAATTAAATATTTATGCGAACTTTTAGAAATTTTATTGTAACTACGAATTTATGAAAAAGGCTTGCATAACCAGCCTGACAATAAACAACTGTTGTAATGGTAAATAGAGTTTTCGTTATACTAGCATTTTGTGTCTCTTACTAATGGTTGTAAGTAGAAATGCTTTGTAAATCAATACGCCAATTAGGATTTTAATTGAGTCGATACTAACTCAATTGGATGAGCTTGTAGGTGTATACTGTATTGCAAGCGAGAGCTTTGTTCCAGTGCACGGAGTCGAGAGGTTTAGTATAAACGCGGAGGCCCCCCAAATCAGGAGGGTTGACAGTCCTAGCTGGATGCCATTATCACGAGCGTCTCACGGCAGTAATGACATGGCTGCAATGATAGGTTAGGTTACTGTTAGAAATGGATATTATTATTAAAAAACACAAATTAGATATTATTATTAAAAAACACAAATCACTTAACACACATATCAGAACAGTTGCTCTAAAACTATTGCAAACTGTTCTGATATGCGTGTTAAGTGATTTGTGTTGTGTGTTTTTTAATAATAATAACTATTTCTAACAGTAACCTAAACTGTCATTGCAGCCATGTCAGTACTGCCGCGAGACGCTCGTCATTATTCAAGTATAATCATATACTTACAGGAAATTGCAACATTTTTATACATTTTCAAGCTTTTTGTTTGTAATTCTAGTACAGAAATATTTAAAATATTGTCATGCATTAAATTCAAGTTTTTCGAACATATCGTAGTATTGATGATTTGACACGCCCAAATAAACTTAAACAATCCATAATGTCCGATAGAAGTGGTTAACATATTTATATTTATTTAGTGTTCTGTGCTACTTTATCTGCTGAAAGCTTATCTTAATATTAAGTGCAACAAAGCATTTGATTATCAAAAACTCGCTTACAACCACTCTGCCACAATTACAACGCACAATACAAAAATAAGCTTCACAGATTAAAAATGCTCATGCAACATGTGAAATATGTAAAATAATAATAGCAAAATATCATTTAACAATGGTTTAAATGCTTATTAAATCAGATGAATTATATTTAAACGAAAACCATTGTTTGGTTTTATTAAAAAGTAAATATAACCATCAGAGTCATCTTCCAGCTACAAATAATATAAGTCTAAATTGTCAATACAGATTACAGATATTTAGATGTGTAAATTATTATTTTCCATGATGCTTATTTACGAATGCACAATATGAATTGACGTTTAGGTAAATTTTAGTGTAGTAGTCTTTAACGTACGTAAGCCAAAAAATTGCTTGGAAAGTCATATTATAAGTTTTAGTAAGCATTCATCAAACTTGATGTAGAAAGATATACTTCAAATCTAGATATCGTATCGCCATCTATCATGCACGCTTAGAAAAATCCTAGGCATAAAGGTTTGTTACAGTTTTCTGAAGCCCGAAAGAATAAACTCGTAAGCAATCAATGGCAAAAAATTTCTAAAAATAGCTGAATTGCGTTTCAAAATAAATTTGTATCATCCGATTGCGCTAATAAAAGCTTGCGTTAGTTGATCTAAATTACGATAGCTGCATTATATTAAAGCAGCCATTGTTATAATACGCAACATGCTGTTATAATACAGCAATACTGCATATATTTTGATATTTTTAAAACGTGCCTGTAAATTATAAGATACATCGAGATTTTGTTACAATAAGGACGTTTGTGGGTTTTGAAAATTGTTTTGGTCAACTATGGAAATGGTGATGCCGCACAGAATGTATAAAGTACTTGGCATAGACAAAGACAAGTAGATAAAGAACTTAATAGTAGATTCTTAGAAATGTAGTGCCATCCCTACGGAAGCGCTGAGCTGCCATGGATTTTCCAAAACGTTTATTTTTATAATTTACAGAAAAACTGTAAATTTACAAAAACTGTAAATTTGCAGAAAAACTGTAAATTTACAGTTTAAGCTCAACATGTTCCGTTGCAGCGACTACGCTAAAACATTTATTCGAATGAATTCGATAGTGAATGAATCCCAACAACAATGTCAGTCGTTATAAACCTAGTGTGTGCTTCGGCAAGATCACCTAGACCCTCCCAACAGCAAATTATTTTATTTTCTGTATAGCACCTTATTGCACCAACATTGCATCACATAGCACCACAAGACTTGTAGCTAGCACCCAAAAACGATGCCGATTATTACAGTTCAAAGTTTGGGAGGGGGGGGGGGCTAAGGTGATCCCAGCCACCCCACTACACTTTTTTTCAAATTTTTCTCTAGCACCTGATGGCACTAACATAGCACCACATAGCACCACCATTCTCACAGCTAGCACCCAAAAATTAGCGAAGAGATAGCAATTTAAAGTGTAGGGAGTCAGCCTCCCCCTCCTCCCACTACATTTTTTCCAAATTTTTCCTCATGCACCTGTTAGAACTAACATAGTACCACATAGCACCACCAGTCCCAAGGCTAGCACTCAAAAAATGACGTAGATATAGCTGCTTATAGTTTATGCCCTTTGGCGATGTTAGCCCACACTCCACTTTTCTTAATTTGTTTTTCTTACACTTGCTAGTACTAAATAGCACCGCATAGCACCACCAATCGTATAGCTGGCACCCAAAAAATGGCGTAGATATAACAGTTTAAAGTTTAATCTTTTCTCGCACCTGCTACTATGTCAGCCATCCCCACACACGCTTTTTTGAAATTTTTCCTCTTGCAACTGTTAGAACTAATATAGCACTACATAGCACTGCCAGTCCCATAACTAGCACCCAAAAAATGTCGTAGCTATACGATTGGTGGTGTTATGCGGTGCTATGTTAGTACTACCAGATGCAAGAAAAAAAAATTAATAAAAATGGAGTGGGGGGGGGGGCTAACATCGCCAAAGGGCATAAACTATAAGCTGCTATATCTATGTCATTTTTTGAGTGCTGGCCTTGGGACTGGTGGTGCTATGTAGTGCTATGTTAGTTCGAACAGGTGTAAGAGGAAAAATTTGAAAAAAATGTAGTGGGGAGACTGACGCCCTAAACTTTAAATTGCTATATCTTCGCCAATTTTTGGGTGCTAGCTGTGAGAATGGTAGTGCTATGTGGGGCTATGTTAGTGCTATCAGGTGCAAGAGAAAAATTTGAAAAAAAGTGTAGTGGGGGGCTGGCATCACCTTAGCTCCCCAAACTTTGAACAGTAATAACTGACATCGTTTTTGGGTGCTAGCCTCAAGTCTTGTGGTGTTATGTGATGCAATGTTGGTGCAATAAGGTGCTATACAGAAAATAAAATAATTTGCTGTTGAGAGGGGCAAGGTGATCTTGCCGAAGCACACACTGGGTTTATAACGACTGATATTGTTGTTGGGATTCATTCATTATCGAATCCCTTCGAATAAATGTTTTAGTGTAGTCACTGCAACGGAACACGTTAGACTTAAACTGTAAATTTACAGTTTTTCTGTAAATTTACAATTTTTCTGTAAATTTACAGTTTTTCTGTAAATTTACAGTTTTTTTGTAAATTTACAGTTTTTCTGTAAATTATAAAAAGAAACGTTTTGGAAAATCCATGGCAGCTCAGCGCTTCCGTACATCCCTGTGCCTTAGAAGAAACTATTACGCAATAAAAGCAAAAAGGAAAGACAACGCAGCCGTTTTTAAAGCGGTTATTTATCGAAGTACTGACCACGTCGAACGTTGGTTAACTTCAGCGATCGCACGAGCGCCGAAGCTTACAACCTACCTTGTACTTTAATTAAATTATTACATTTTGATTACCAATGATAAAACTCATACATGTTCTATATTGTAATTTTTGTCTATCGACAAATTCGTTTATTAAAAACGAGAATGGCATCAATGTTGGTAAGATTATAATAATGGCATCCATATAAGGCTTATGGAAAACAGAAATGTAAAATAAATTCTGTACACACCAGGGGGTCGATTCTCGACATTATTTCCATGAGAAACGTGATGTCATTGCTATGAGAATAAGCTGTTCGTATTCTCCATTTAACCGATGGAAAATATTCCAATGCCACGCGAGTTACGTATTCCCCAATCCATATATGTACAATTAAATAGAAAGTATTAGGAATTATTTGGAAATTATTAAGAAAGTTAAGTCAAATGCAGCATTGTAAATTCAAGGATAAATATCAAAAGGTTATTGAAAGTTCACAAGCAAGTTGTGAGAACGGATGTGAATACATTGTATTCCAGGCGTAAGTGATATTGCAGGTGCAGGTCACAGACGGTTAAGAAACAGCAATTATTAGAATTAAGATTATTACACTGTATAATAAATAGAATAAAGAAATAAGCAGACATTAGCTCTGCAAGTTCCAACAGACATGTGAGGGTAGGGACAACATAAATACCCCGGGAGCTCCAGATCAGTCAGTCAGTTTTGAGTATTTCAGCTTTAACATTGCCGTTTGCTTAGGCTACTCCCTCTCAATTAAATTCAATTAATATTATATTTCGACTTAGTATAAATTAAACAAGTTTGTCAAAATTCCATTGTAATTTCTGTTTAAGAAATAAAATTGTTACAAGAAGTTTCGGAAGAAGTTTTTAAAAAGACCTCTCCCAACGCTCGAAACGTAACTGGCGCAGTCGGTAGGAACCATAAAGGCACTACGAATCCAAAAATCGAAGAACTGGTGACTAAGAATTTCAATTCCCAGTCTGGAAGAATCCAAACAAAGTTGGACGAGGTACAAGAATTAACTGAACCCAACCAAACAAATCTGGACAAGGTACAAGAATCGACCGAGCTCAAAGAAACAAACGTGGCCAAGGTAGAAAAACCGACCGAGCCCAAACAAATGAAAACTACGATGAAAATTATGTAAGTTCATTTATCCTAAACCAATTTTTTTTTACAAATTTATTGATGCTAACTAGTCAGCAAATATTTTATGTTTGTACAGATTTTTTTAATTATCACAATTTATGCCATTTTATGAAAAGGATTTACTTATTTACTAAAAGAAATTATTTTTACTACGAGAACGTATTTTTAAACACGAGAAATTAGTTTTTAAAACAAGAGAAATTATTTTAAACAAGAGAACTAGTACAAATTATGTATAAAACGCAATTCCCATAACAGTTAATTATAGAAACGATTATTCAAAACCTTCATCGAATTCTATAAATTAAACACATCAGATTATTATTAAATTAACAAAGCGTGCAGATTTATAACGCGATTCTCATACAAATTATTACCGTAAACCATCACTGAATAAAACCTATTCAGGAGAATCAAACTTTATAAAGTATAATTAGATATGTTCAGTACGAAAGCATTCAATTATACAGAAACATTTACGCAATTTATTGCAACAACACTTATTACCGAGACTGAAAACAACACCATCCAGGAGACTTAAACGTATAATTAGACAATTTTACTGTATAAATTATAAAGGAAACATGGATGCAATTACTGTAACAAAACGATTGACTTTAAACTTGAAATTTTATAATTGAACATTCAAGGTAACGAGACAATACAAATGAAAGCAAGCATTTTACGCAAAACAGCACCTACGGAAACGAGATAATTATGACACTTAATTATTCTACAAGACTAGAATAAAAAATCTTAACTGACGCAGAAACATACAAAGTATAACGTAATTACTGCAGGAAATTATTATCCACATAAAAAACCTTTCAGAAAATTGAAACTCGCGACATCTATAAAATCCGCGAAGTATAAAACTATATAAATTTAAGGCTACAGCAATCGATTAGACATTACCAAGCACAAATTCCTCAATTTAATTATAACACCGTATAACTACGTATAAAATATAAGTAAAGCAATTCTTTAAATAACCCAATACAATCCAAACTAAAAAGTAGCAAACCAAACCGAAAAATAGATCTAAATTTTAACAAAAACTTGATATTAATTAAAACCGAGAACAACCCTTAACGACCATGAGTTCAGATATGAAGATTTATCTCGAAAGAATACCTCAATATAACGAGGAGCAAGCTCTCTTATTCAACTTCATTATCGCGGGCGAAATATTTTTGAAAACATTTACAAACCAGGAGATAACGAAAGGAATGTTCTATTTTTACGCCTAATAATAAGTGAACTGACCGGAAGGGCAATTGCCAGCCGAAACGAATTACAGCAATGGGGAGATTTTAAACGCATATTGATAGCATATTTTGGCGACCAAGGGAACATCAAATGTCTTATCCGCGATCTAATAAACCTCAAAATGGAAAGTAACCAATCCCCATATCAATTCGGAATGAAATGTCAAGACGTAAGAAGTTTAATTCTAACAAAACTAAAAATCGAAGAACCCGACCAAAAATGTCCGCATACTAAAGACAAAAATGTATGACGAAATGGCACTGGACACCTACATAAACGCCTTATCAGAACGATTATCAGATAAAATAAGATTCCAACATCCCCAAAATTTAGAAGAAGCAATGAATATGATCATAGAAAAAGAAAACGTCATGTTCTATCGAAATAGACTATATAACCCTAACGCCAATAAAACCTATTTACCGTTAACAACCATACAAGCAGCGAGACAAACATCCACCCAACTAAAATTCACACCATTTAACGCACAAATGAATCAACAGCGAATTAACAACCCGAATTTTAATAACACAAATTTCAGTAATAAATTCAGACAATTTCCGAGACCAACATTCAATTCAAATTTTACAAAGTCCACATTCACACCAAGATTTAATCAAAACGTAAACCAACAAAACAAACATCTGGCGCAAACTCCATTCGAAATACACCGATCATAAATAACAATAACAATCCTAACAGTTATTATAAATCAATTCCTATGGACACCTGATCTGGTAACACCTGACAAAATACAAAAATTCCGCAAATCCGATCAAGCCATGATCAAAAATGAAACTTTACCTCCGAAGAACTATTTCACCAAGAAGTAGAAAAATTTAATAATGACCAGAATAATTACACACACTTCAATAGAGACGATGAATCAAATTATTTAGAAACTTACGAACATAACGACCCATGTGAAAACTACGAAAATGAAGACGAAGAAAATGCGTGCTCAAATTTTCAGATAGACCGATTTATAAACGACCAAACATAATGAATTTAAATAATATCAATCAACAAATATTGCCATACATAGAAATACCCTACGCAGAACTTAAATTATTAATCCATACCGGATCTTCAAAAACACTGATTAGCCACCGAACCGTAAAAAGACATTATTTAGATTTTGTAGAAAGAGAACCCTTTAAAATTAAAACAGCCCATCAAACGACATTACATCAATTCATAGCTAATATACTCCCACCAAAAACATTCAACGTAAAAATGAAACATAAATTTAGCATTTTCGAGTTTAACGATAAATACGACGGTCAAATAGAATGGACCTTCTAAGAAAATTATGAGCGAACATTGATATAAAAAACTGTTTATTAAGAACAAAACACGGACAAATCCCCATTAAATTCCAAAATACCCAAGCCGATCAAAAATACACCATAGAACCCCGTACAGAAAACCAATAAAAATTCCAGTAAATTCAAAAAACGACGTAGGCATTATAAATCACATAACATTTCAATTACAGCATTAGTACAAATAAAAGACAATTATGCCACACTACAACAACTCTAAACCAATAACTACCCCGTAGAACTATCGCTGGCAAACCCAATTAACGTAGAAGAATTGAACGTTAACGAAATGGAAATAGACGAAAATTTAGAAAACGGCTACAACCCCGTAGAACACGACAAGATGTTAAGAGAAAATTTAAGTATCATTCGCTTCAATACCGACGTTAACAAAGAAGAGGAGAGAGCAATTAAAAACTTATGTTTTGAATACCGCGATATATTTCATTGCGAAGGAATACCCTTAACCTTCACTAATACAGTCCAACACAATATAGAATTAACAGATAACAAGCCAAATTTTACCAAAGCATACAAACTACCTCAGGCAAGCCAAGAAGAAGCCGATAAACAAGTAAGATATTTATTAGAGCAAGATATAATCCAACACTCCAACTCACTACGGAGCAGCCCCGTATTAATAGTACCGAAGAAATTAGACGCCTCAGGCAAACGAAAATATCGAACGGTAATATACTACAGAAAGCTAAACGAGAAAACGATAGACGACAAATATCCACTACTCAATAACACCGAGATTTTAGACAAATTAGGAAAATGTCAATATTTTTCACCAAGTAGAAATGGACGAAAAAGACACAGCGAACCACATTTAGCACCCCTAGAGGACACTACGAATACAAACGGATGCCATTTGGACTGAAGAACGCATCCGCCACTTTTCAACGAGTTATGCATAACATATTACGAGGAATACACAAAGAAAAATGTCTTGTGTACCTAGACGACATCATAGTATATTCAACATCACTGGTAGAACACATAGAAAGATTAAGAGAAATATTTGAAAGACTAAGAAAAGCACATTTTAAAGTTCAACTAGACAAAATCGAATTTTTACAGAGAGAAGTATCATTTCTAGGGCATGTAATAACCTCTCAAGGAGTTATGCCAAACCCAGACAAGACAAACGTAGTACTAAATTACCCCTTACCAAAAACTAACAAAGAAATTAAAGGATTTTTAGGATTAAGTGGTTATTACCGCAAATTCATTAAAGGTTACGCACAGATAACCAAACCCCTGACAAATTGTTTAAAAAAAGGAAATAAAATTGAACACACCGCAGAATTCATCAAAGCCGTAGAAAAAATTAAATGCATACTCACGAATCACCCCGTATTAGAATACCCAGACTTTTCGAAACCGTTTATATTGACAACCGACGCATTAAACGTAGCATTAGGTGCAGTATTAAGCCAAGGATAAGTAGGTAGCGATAAACCAATCAGCTACGCATCCAGAACCCTAAACAAGACTCAACAGAAATACAGCACGATCGAGAAAGAATTATTAGCCATAATTTGGGCAACGAAATATTTTAGACCATACCTTTACGGACGAAAATTCTATATATACACCGACCATAGACCTTTGGTATGGCTATGCAAACTCAAAGAACCAAACTCAAAATTGCAAAGAAGAAGAATCAGATTAGAAGAGTACGATTACGAAATTATATACAAAAAAGGAATTTACAACAATAACGCAGACGCCCTAAGCAGAATACAAATCAACGCAATAGAAACGGAATCAATTATAGGTAACGTAGACGAGACAGAAGTATGAGACAACCCAGAAAAAGTAGACACCATACATTCGACACAGAACGAAAAGCCAAAAACCGCGATTAAAATTTTTAACGAAGCGATAGATATAAACTCAAATCAATTTATAATTACCGAAGCTTTAACCAACCCCAATCTCGTAAAATATACGAAAATAAACAATAAGAAAATATACCAAATCCAATTAACCAAAAACGACAACGAAGAACAAATAATTAAAATTCTAAAAGAATATACCTCCGAGAAACAACGATTTTATTTTTATTTCAACACCGAACATTTTTATAAACGATTCTCAGAATTATACATTAAATTATTTAATAACTTTGGCCCTGAACTTATCCGATGCACCAGAAAATTAATAACCTTAGATGACCCTGACGAGATAAACGACGTAATTAGAAATCAACACGAAGGCAAAGCCAACCATTGTGGAATCAGTGAAACATTAAACTAACTTATAAGACGATACTATTTTAAAGATATGCAAGAGTTAACCACTGATTTTATCAACCAATGTGAACTATACGATAAAGCAAAATACGACAGAACCTCCACAATGCCCTTAATGTTAACCAAAATACCCGACAAACCTTTCCAAAAATTACATGCCGACACTCTTAGTAGTAGAAGCACAAAACTTTTTAACCATTGTAGATGCATTCACCAAAATAGGTCAAGCGATACCTTTCACTTCCACAAATAGCACTGTCGTAACACAAGGATTCTTACAGTATTTTACATGTTACGGTACACCCGAAACCATAACTTTAGATAACGGCAGCAAATTTAATATGAAACGATACAAAACACCTTAGAACTCCATAAAATAAAAATTCATTTTATAACCGAAAACCACCTTCAATCAAACGGATTAATTGAAAGATTACATTTACCCTATTAGAACAGATCAGATTACTAAGATTAACTTACAAGAAGGAGAACATCACCAATTTAATGTCATACGCACTAATCGCTTACAACAATTCATCAATAAATTTTACATCCCTGGAATTAACATTAGGACATTCAGATTCCCGTAACCCTTACGACATACACTACAACAAAGAAGTATACCAACAATATGCTAAAGACCATAAAGAGAAACTACAAATAACTTACGATAAGGTAAAAGATAAATTAGATAACGACAAAGAACGTATTACAACAACCCGCAATAAGAATACCGACGCAAATAAATTTTCAATAGGGCAAACCGTGTACGAGAAAAACTTCCAAAGTAAACGACACAAAACGCCACCCAGGAATTTAGGCCCGTTTAAAATTAAAAAACTATCAGACAAAAATATAGCCGTAGTAGACAACGGAAAAATAGTAAAATACATTCATTTGAAAAACCTAAAACCTCATGTAATTTCAGATGGATCTTCATCACCCTTACCGTCAACCTCCACCCCGGTAGAACCGACAACGACATATTAGTTGAAGACATAAAAAACAACCCCGGTATACTACCAGTAAAATTGGGAAGTATGCAAAATACAATAGACTATTGGACATTCGCGCAAAAATTAGTAATTGTACTTCGCAAGGGCTATCTTCTTGGGTAGTTGTTGTTAATTATTGACATAAATATTAATTTGGTGTTACTTCGTTACATTTGTCGTTTGTGTAACCATATCTGAGTTCATTTAATGAAAGGAACTTGGTTTTGGGGACGATAACTTGATACATGCTAGTAATTTTCATGGGAAAACCAAATAAATGATAATAATTATAATTGTTACTTTCTACTATGGGAATTTCTATTAAAAATGCGAGTTCGTTGTTCTTTACATAGCCTTTTACTATAGCTATTTTTTCAAATATGAGAATGTTTGATTCTATTACATCTAAGGGCAATTTACTGTTAGTTATAAATGATCTAATTCTTAATAATTCTTTTAATAAGTCAGCTGGTTCTATGATACTGGAGTGGAGTGTATTTAATTTTGCAAATGTTACAGCATTTTCTAATGTGGCTAAAATTTGTTAGATTACAGTAAGGGTTGATATTATTTGAATGAATATTGTATTGAATCTCATTAAGTCTCGCATTCCTAACCAACCAGCCTTTGAAGATAATGCCGTCCAGTATGTTAATAGTCCATGAAACAGCTCCCTGGTTGAATCACCATCACTCTGTGTATGCTGCTACCTCAAAATCTCTTCATTTAAAATAAAACCATAAGCATCCAACTTCCAAAATTTACTTTTCGTATTCCCATTTATAATAAACTAGTCAAAGATTGCTGCATTCACCATCAAATAATCCCAAATTTTAATAATTTTTGTACATTCCAAAACCAAAATCGTAATCGGCTGTACTTACGTCCTTCATCTACTCTTTGCTTGAATTGCTTTATTTGATTTTTAACTGACTGACTTGTCATCACGCTACACTAACTTATGTGCAATTATCCATAAAATCAATAAATAATTTCACTAAAAGTAACTCGATGATACGCGAAGGAATGAAGAAAAATTAAGAGAGGGTCACCCCCATTGAATGTGGGTTATATAGGCGTGCTACACTTCCCCTATTTTAATATACTCTGTAAAAGCACCAACCGTTCTTTATTGCTTAAAAATACTCCCTAACCGCCTCTATATTATAGTGAATAGCTCCAACGGCTCTTCGTTTTCCCTAAATTACGACAACAAACATGTTAAAATACTCGGTAAAACATTTACAACGGCCAACCGTCCCTGCTATTTTGCGAAACCTAGCCTCAACCGAAAATCGATTTCTATTACGTTCACGCCTTCAAACTAAAACAAACATCTTTCATCTCCCTTGTTCATATAGTCCGTTTTCACACATATACTTCCACCAGCTGGATATTTGCCCTATGCCTGTCCAATCATCTCGCGCAATTTCTCTCCCTTGCTTTCAATCGATCCATGTCTGCTTATAATATTTCTATAAATTATTGATTTTGTTGCCCTCTCCAAAATGAGTTTGTTCGTCGTCTCCCTACTATACTATATCTACAATTAAACTCTCTACATTTCTTGTTTGTGCTCCGTCCTTGTTCCTCCATGACAGTTTGTTTTAGCCTACCTCATGTACTACCTTTATGATTAAAATCGATATCTTATACAAACATATTGCGTCTTCATCATACTTATATGTGCTCTGTTCTGTCGTTGTATATTGACTATACTAATTTCCAACGGTCCCTATCCTTCTTGTAACCCATTAATTTTTATAGGTTTGTTTATTGTCACCTGTTGAAATATCCACACCCCCCCCCCCTTTAGTTTGTACACTATGCTTTAAAACGTTTCTGGCTATACCTTTCAAAATGATAATAATCCTACTCTAATGAATATGAAAAGCTTTTATGTTTTCGTATGCTACCTTAACTAAATTAAAAGTGATATTTTTACCTCGTTGTTTCTAATCCCTATTGTCCTATCCTACAATAAATATTATGCTACGTCTTTTCTAAATAAATACAACTAAAATTAAACTAACCCTAAATTATCATACGTTAACTAAGCTCTATTTTAATTATTTAAAATAGCTAATTATCTAAAATGCCTAATTAACTTTCTCGTAAGTTATTACTCTTCCCCCGAGCTTGACTTATGACTTTATATATCTACAATTAGCTACAAATTACACGACAATATATATATATATATATATATATATATAAATATTGCTATGATAATAGAGTAGTTTAGGGGTAGGTTAAGTCATGGGGGTTGTAGAATAAATATAAACAACTTCCATTTTAAGAAAAACACATAATTCCAGAAATCATAAGAGTAAAACGGTCGCTCTACATACTGTTAATTGAGAGGACACTGTATATAAAATACACGGGATTAAATGCATAAGAACATAAAGATGTCTAAGTGTAGTTTACTAGTAAAGATAAGATTTTAAAACGCAACAAATTGCATCAAAATTAAATCACCGGAAAGCATAGATAAATTGGCATTTCAAATAATTAACAATTGCGTTAAAAATATCATCGTACACGCATTCTAAATAATTCATTATTAGAAAATCGTTACGTGACTGGAAGAAAACACATTTGTTCAAAAATCCAATATTCTGTAGAAATAAATAAGCACCAGGCGATTCAATTAGACGATTAAGTTAACAAACATCCAAATATGTGATTTAATAAAAGTCAAAAGTTGGAAATTCTCGAATAATACGACAATATGCGGGATGCAGACGTGACAGACCAGGCATACATTGAAAGATTTAAACTAGGTAATTGGTAAAAATTCCAAGGTATGCGAGACAAGCAGAAGTATCGTCCTAGAATGTCAACAAGCCAATAAAATCAATTGGAGGTAGGGCTTATATATACGATAGTAACGGAGCGATATTTTAGTCTATATTCAAACTGAGCAATGACTATGTTCAAAGGTGCTAAAAACTTACGTAAACAGTGAAGTATTAAGCAAAATAATTCAGAGTTAAAAATGCAAGAATTTGTGCAACGAAAATAAGCCGATCTGTAGATAGACGTCAGTAAAACGACTTAATTAAATTCATTTCTAATATTAATTAAACAGGGCTTTTAATTTAGGATTTTAATTTTGGATTTCAAACTGGATTTTAATTTTGGATTTTTATTTAGATTTTAATTTTGACTTTAACTTGGGACATAATTGATTGAGATGGTTTTAAGTTGGGATATTTAATTGAGACGACTTTAATTTGGGATTTCTAACTTTGAACATACTCTTAATTTGGAAATAATTTAAAATGAACGTATTCTAATTCCGACTTGGTGCGATTTTAATTGGAAGCGATTTATGGGACATTAGAAAACAAGGCTAACCTTGAATTTAATGAGTTCCTATTCATTTTGATGTAAGTTTTGTAACAAAGAACAGTAACTATATAGCCTTCGAATATTTGCTAACATAGTGGAAGTTGTACTATGAGATAGAGACAAATAAGAATTTACTTTACAAACGATTGCATTAACTGTATATGTATAGATTAGTTTAATGTATTTAATCTATGCAAATACAGTACTTAATCAATGTTACTAGAAAATTTATGCAAATATTTGAGATTGTGACAAATAAGAATTTAATGATACATTTTTGCTTAAAACATATTTCTAATATTTTTTCTAATTTTCAGATTCCTACATTAAGGACAATCCTACTATATGGTGTGAGTCTACGAACGCTTTGGCGGCAGATATATTGCATATTAATTTGTTTCTTTATTCGCGATTTACAATTTTTGCTGATCTATGTATTTTAACTGTATGCAAAAATTGTGTTATTAATGTATAGAATACCGAATAAACTGAGTTGAACGTTCCTAGTTTAACATTTTCGCTCGCTGTGGTTTTTATTTAACTACATGTTTTAACAATAAAGTTGCTAAAACTGCGGTCTACTGTTTTTCTTAATTATTATCCAATTATGTGGGTTTATTCAGCATTGCATAATAGAATATGTATTGTAGTAGATTTATGTTATTTAATACTGTTACTAGATGTGCGAATATTTGCTAATATGGTGGTAATCTAGTATACTTATACAAATATTACCATTAATTAGCGGAAGAATTTGCATGTCTATTCCTTATGGGAGGAAAGAAAGGATTTTAATTGATTGATCGTGACTATATGTACTATAATAATACTGTTTCTAGGTGTACGAATATTTACTAACATAGTGGAAGGTATATTGTGAGATAGAGACAAATAATAATTTAATTTGCAAACGATTGCATTAGCAGTATATGTATAGATTAGTTAAATGGATTAATTTGTGCAATTACAGTACTTTATCAATATTACTAGAATATTTATGCAAATATTTGAGATTGTGACGAATAAGAATTTAATTTGCAAACAATTGCATTAGGTTTAATGGATTAATCTAATAGATTTATACAAATATTACCATAAGTTAGCGGAAGAATTTGCATGTGTATTCCTTATGAGAGGAAAGGAAGGATTTTAATGGATTAATTGTGAGTATATGTACTATAATGAATACTGTTACTAGATGTGCGAATATTTGCTAACATAGTGGAAAGTGTACTGTGAGATAGAAACAAATAAGAATTTAATTTGCAAATGATTGCATTAACAGTATATGTATAGAACAGTTTACAGGATTAATCTGTGCAAATACAGTGCTTAATCAATGTTACTAAAAAAGTTATGCAAATATTTGAGATTGTAACAAATAAGAATTTAATTTTCAAACGATTGTATTAGATTTAATGGATTAATCTAGTAGATTTATGTAAATATTGCCATAAATTAGCGGAAGAATTTGCAGATTCGGTGGTCCTGTGGCGAATATTTGCTAACATAGTGGAAGATAGAGATAGAGACAAATAAGAATTTAATTTGCGAACGATTGCATAAGGTTTAATGAATTAATCTATTAGAGTTATGTAAATATTGACATAAATTAGCAAAAGAATTTGCAGATTTGGTGGTCCTGTAGAAGAATGCCGTGATTCTGCGGAAGGATGTCGGGATCCGACGGTCCAGATCAGGGTAACGAGAGCACGATCCATGCCGGAAGATAAAAAATGACTAGTTGAAGAAAACTATTGTGCAGATTAAGATGACAATTTTATTTAATACTGTTACTAGATGTGCGAATATTTGCTAATATGGTGGAAGGTATACTGTAATATAAAGGCAAATTAGAATTTAATTAAATAATCCATGCCGGGGCTAACAAATGCTTAGTTGAATAAAACTTGTGCAGATTTTTTTGTTTTTTTTGCAATTGAGTGTGTGCTAGATGAGATTTAATATTAATTTTGTGACGTCAAAGGTGTGTCAGAAGCCTTGTAAATATCCTACTATTCTGCATCGTCTTTAAAAACTGTTATACTGTCTGATAGCTCAAAGAAGTGACTTTTGATTTATCTGAAACTGTACGGGATGTTCCGTTAAAGACATAAATAAAGATTAACTTTAAAAACCGCCATATTGTTTTTTAGCGAACTGGAAGCGACGAATAAAAGGTAGGATGAGTTCAAATAAAATCTGTGTCAATTGTAGAGTATTTCAGTGAAAAATGCATCTATCTTTATTCCTTTAAGAGTTAAAAGCTTTGAAATACGGGAAAATTTAATGAAACACTCCGTAGTTACCGTATTGTTATTTTTGAAAATGAGTTCATAAAGCTTTGTTAGTTGTGTGTTACGAGCTGAATTATACTTTGGAAATTAAATTTTTACTTTTGCATTCATAGTGTTGACTATATCACCGCGCCCGAGCTGAACACAGAACAGACTAAGGAATTGCAGTTGACTATATCAAAGTACACGAGCTGAAAATAGAATAAACGAAGAATCGCGTTACGATGTCGAGCCTGACCCTCTCAGGGTCAACTTCCTTAAACAGCCTGAATCTTCTGATTTTTGCTGCTTGACTGTGATTTATCTTCAATTTTCTTTGGTGTTTATGGCTGTATCTGTGGTCTTGGTCTTCGTTTCACTCGTTCTTTAACGCTGTCTCTTGGTGCGATGTTTTTAATACTCGGATGTTCGGAGTTGTCGATGTTGTCAAACGTCCTCACTGCCAGCGCCGCACAGTGGTCGTAGAATGATGTAATCTGCAGGTCGTTCCTTATGGTGTCGTTTCGGACGAACCATGGAGCGCCTGTGATCAGTCGGAGTGTCATGTTCTGGAAGGCTTCCAGTCGTGATTTGTCTGCTCTCGTTAAGTAGGTGTGCCAGGTCTCCGACGCATAGCTCAGGATCGGTCGAAGGTAGGTGAGGTAGATTTGTAGTCTTATGTCCAGTGGAGTTTTATTCTTGATGTTTAGTGTGGGGTGTAACAATCCTTTTATCCGCCGAGCTTTGGATAAAATCTGTTTCGTGTGCTGTTTCAAGTTTAGTTTCCTGTCGATGTAGACGCCCAAGTATCTGATGTTCGGCTGCCACCGTAGTCTTCTGCCCATTAGTGTTGGAGGTTGATGTAGTGCTGGCTTTCGCTTGGAGAATAAAATTGTCTCGGTCTTGTCCACGTTGGGTTTCATTCTCCAAGCGTCGAACCATTCAGGCAGAGAGTCCAGTTGCTTCTGGATTCTGGATGTTGCTGTTTCAGGGAGAAGGCCGTTTGCCAGCAGAATGGTGTCGTCTGCGTAGAAGGCGCATGTCACCCTCTTCTCGGTCGGAAAATCGAAGAGGTATGCGTTGAATAGGGCGGGTGATAAACAACCGCCCTGTGGTACGCCTGCTTGGATTGGAGTGGAGCGTGAGAGTTGGTCCTCCACTCTTACTTGTAGCGTCCTTCCACTCAGGTAGCTGGCCAGTAGTCGCAGGTAGCTGGTCGGAACTCGATGGATGGTTTTGAGCTTGTAGAGCAGTCCAGCGTGCCAGATCTTGTCGAAGGCCTTCTCCATGTCCAGGGAAACTGCTACGGTGGCTTTCTTCGGTTGTAATTGTCTGCGATGTGGTCGACCAGCTTGATGATTTGGTGTGTCGTGGAGTGGTGCTCTCTGAATCCAAACTGCTCCTCTCGGATCTTCAGGTGTGGTTTTAGGCGAAGTAGGAGTAGCCTTTCGAAGATCTTCGCCATGGAGTTCAGTAGGGATATCGGTCGATGGTTCTTGGCGTCTGTTTTGATTTTCCCCGGCTTGGGAATCATGACGACTGTGGCGTGCTTCCATGTTGTCGGGAAATATTTTAGGAACAGGATGCTGTTGTATATTCTTGTTAGTCGTGCCAGTGTGGTTTTGGTGATGTGTCGTAGGGTTTTATTGGAGATGCCGTCAGGTCCTGGTGCTTTCTTGGGGTTCTGTGTCGTAATCGTCTGTTTGACTTCCTTTGGGTTGATGAAAGGAATGTCGTCGTCGTCGGAATCTTCCTGCAGGATTCGAACGATGGTTGTTCGAATGGTGTTTGTATCGTCTGCGTTAGTTGTCGGATTCGTTGTAAACGTTTCTTGCAGTGTCCTGGCGAATTCGTTTGCTTTTTCGTCAGCGGCGTACAGAAGTCCTGTTGGCCCTTGGAGTGGAGTCGGTAGTCGTTCGTCCCTGTTCTTGAGCGTCCTGTTCAGTTGGTATAGGTTTTGTTGCTTGTCTAACGTGGTTTTCACGTGCGTGGTCCAACATTCTTCCGAGAACTCTCGTAGTAACGTTTTCAGTGCTTGTTGTTTAGTCTTGTCTTCGTCGCTGGGTCTCTCGTGAGCTGCCATCTTCTCACGAGTTGTCGCTTCTCCTTGATTAAGTCTTTTAAGTATTGTGGTAGTTCGTTTTTTCTGTCCTGTGGTTGAATTGTCCTTGTACTGTATTGTAGAGCTGTTTTCAGTGTTCTTGTTAGGTCTGTTACTGCTGAGTCCAGGTCAGTTGTTGAGACGATGTTGGGGTCTTCGTGTGGGATATGTCGCTGAAGAAATTCGTTGTATTTCCTCCAGTTTGTTACGTGAATTGTCCTGTTGTCCCGTGTTGTAGGGTTCGTGTGTAAGGTGGCGATGACTGGAAGATGGTCTGAACTTAAGTCCTCGATGACTTCTGTGGATATGTGGTAAGGGATGTTCTTTATTACCATGATGTCCAGTGTGTCGGATGAATCCGTGGCGTTTGTCGGTATTCGTGTCGGATGGTCCGGTCCAAGTATGTCGAAGTCTTTTCCCATCGCGTGTGTGTAGAGGATGGTGCCGTCCTGGTTGTTCACTCTGGATCCCCATGAAGTATGTTTAGCGTTCAGGTCTCCAGCAATTAGTGTTGGTGTGTCGTCGTTGAGAAGTAAGTCTATGTCTTCTGGCCTTAAGCGGATGTGTCCAGGACTTCTGTATGCAGCCACCAATTTTAAGTGCGAGTGGTTCGTTCTGATTTTCACTGCAACGGCGTCCATGTATGTGTCCGGGATGTCGATTGGTATGTGATGTATTCTTCTGTGTACCATGATTGCTGTCCCTCCGTGTGCTTGCTGTCCAGGTTATAGCGTTTTGTCTTTTCTGTAGGTCGCGTAGTTGGCAATTCGGAGTTGTCTCGTTGCAGTGAGTCGGGTTTCTCCTAGTAGTGCCAGGTCCACGTCGTGTTCCTGCAGGAAGTGTTTCAGTTCGGGTAGTTTGTTCCGTATTCCGTTGGCGTAGAGGATGGTCAATTTACGTTTGCGTGCGGCTTCAGACATTAGTTAATGATAAAAGGTCAGTGAGAGCTGTCCAGATGATGGAGCTGACGGAATCTCCTGCCATGTATGCGCTGATGCATTTTTGAGCAACTTGCATCAGCTTGTGCAGTATATTGCGTACAGTCGGTGTCTCGTTGTTGGTAGTAGGCGGTGCTGGATTGACGGACTTGTGTGGAATCAGACGGGATGTATGAGGAATTTCTGGTTCAGTTTCTGAATCAATTATTGGGCTTGTTGTTTTGCGTCGGCGTCTTCGTCTCTTCTTGGATGGCTTTGTGTCGGTGACGTTTTGTGTGGGTTGAGCACTCGTGTCGGAGTCGCTGGAAGCATCAGCTGGCCTTGGTTTCGGTGGTTTGTCGGTGGATCGTCTGGCGGTTGCTTGTGCGTAGGTGGAAACTTGGGCGTCGGTTGGTGCTATGCGTGGAGGCGTTGTGATGGTAGCTTGCTTGCTTCTTCCGTGCGTGACTCGCGTCCAACCTTATTCGTCGGTGTCGGGTGCTGCTTGTGGTCGGGGAGGTGCTGGCGTTGCTTTATGTTTCATCCGTAGCTGGTGTTGGTACGCCGGGCAGTTCCTGTAGTTAGCCGGATGCGGACCGTTGCAGTTAGCGCACGTGGGCTGATCTCGTTTCTTTCTGCACTGCGCCGCAGGGTGCGGTCTAGCGCACTTCACGCACCGAGGGTTGAATCCGCAGTTTAAACTTGAATGGCCGAATCTTTGGCACGCAAAACACTGCTGGATTTCAACCCTCGTCTCGAAGGCGGTGACATGGATCTTGGTGCAGTACAGTAGGTCGGTTATCTTGTATATCTCCCCGGAGATAGGTTCGTTCTTCAAAATCACCAGGAAGGTATTCCAATAATCCCGGGTCCGGCTTTGTAGTTTACCCACGTGCTTAACTGGATATCCCCTATCCACAAGCTCGTCTTTGATCTCGTCCGTTGTAAGGTTGCTTGCGAGTCCGCGCAGCACAACCTTCAGTTCCCGTTCCATTTTTAGTGTGTAGGTATGAAATTCGATCTTGTTCTTCTTCAGGTAGTCTTGAAGGTATCGGAATTCTGCAATGTCGCTGGCGTATATACGTGCTCCTTCTCCAGAAGCACGTATATCTACTCGCTTCTTGAGTAGATCGTTGATGGTCCTTGCGTGATTCAGAAACTTCGGGAATTTGTCCACATAAATGGGCGGGATCTGAGGCGTGCTGGCTGTAGTCGTCGTCGTCGTCGTCGTAGGATTGTACGGCGCTGGAGCAGTCAGTGAAGTTGGTTCTTTGCGAGAGCGTTTGTTTTTATCGGAAGAACTGTCTTCTGTTTTCGAAATGTCGGTTTTCAGAAGCTGTTCTTTCGATGTCTTTATAGTGGCCCGTTTGCGCTTTTGCGGTATGTCGGTGGTCACGATCATGCCCATTGAGGTGTCGGATTGCTGGTACTCCATTTCGGTGTCGGTGTCTTGCATTATGTCTTTAGTCGTCGTCGGAGCTGGTACGGAGGTTGTCGGAGCTTCTTCTTCCATAGCTGTACTTATACAGCTGCTTTGCAATAAATTTCCAAACGTCGCACATAAAGCCGGAGCCTTAATGTACACCGCCTTTTATAATGGAATATTTAATGCTAGGCAGTGCTTTCATACAGCTATATCGATAAAACGTTGTAAAGGCTTCGATATCGGAAATTGAGACACAAATGTAAACACGACGCGATCACTTCCGATGCTGAAGTGTTACTGAAGAATCGCGAGAATTTCCAACTAATTATTTGAAGTACGCAAACATCAGCACGCTCATTGGTCAAACTAAATTGCGATATTCTTTTACATTTGAAAATTGAAATACACAATTCCATTGGTTAAAGACACCATTGACGTTTTTCAACACAGGAAGCATAGGAAATGGAAGTGTATAAATATAATTTCAAATTCTCGAAAACATTCGTTAGCGCTCACCATAGCCTAAGGAATCACCTTGCACTGCTCCCCATAACCTGCAAAACCTTCAGCTAACAGTGCTCTCCATAGCCTGCGTATTCTCCGACGGTGACGCTGTCCGCCGCCGTACCTAGGGCACGTCACTACTATTCATCATTCAATAGCTAACAAACTACGTATGGGCATTAACCTTCCTACCATACTTTACTGACAATACGTTATTGTAATTACGTCTATCAACTCTACCACCGGTACGACACCCGCGGAGCTCCACGGCGACCCATTCGACGAAGCCCAAGCTACCACTACCACGACGCATTCCGAAGAGTACCGAAGATCATCGAAGACATCTAGGCCTCTTAAAACTGTAAATAATTTCTAACCATCACTGTTCAAGTTCTTACTGGGCCTCACAAATAAATTGCAAAGCCTTCCGAAGAGTTCCGAAGACAACCGAAGACTTCTGAACCCTTTATTGTTGTATATGTTATCAATTAGTGGTTTTTAATTTTATATCATAATTCTTTGTAACCTAACGTTGTTCCACAAATAAAACACGAAGCCTTCCGAAGAGTTCCGAAGACCGCCGAAGACGTCTGGACCTCTTCAAACTGTAAATATTTTTTAACTACCGTTATTCAAGTTGCTACTCGGTCTCACAAGCAGATTCCGAAGAGATACGAAGACCACCGAAGTGGTTTTTACCGCCTTTAAACTGTATATACATTCATTTAATAAATGTTTAAGTTAATTTTGGTTCCACAAGCAACAACGAAGTCTTTCGAAGGATTCCGAAGATTACCAAAGACTTCTGAAATGCTTCAACTATTAAAATCATTCAATTTTAACTATTGCACTTTTATTTTATTTTATGTATTTATGAAACTTATAATTATTTTTGCTTATACTTATTAAACAAATGATCAAGCCAAGCTTGCATGCTTTCAGACGCCGCCCACTCGAACGATAACAATAGGTATTGCGGTTATTATACGTTTATGCTCATTTAATATGTTGTTACGTTCATTTTCGTAACTAATTTATTAGTTTATTTGCAATAATTTTTAACTTAAATTCCTTTGGCGTTATACACAAAAATTAATTCCGTAAATTAAAAATAACCCTTTCGCGTGTGTGAAATTTGTATCGTAATTAATAATAAATATCCTATCTATGTTAGTTGATTAATTTTTCTGCTCATTAAAGAAATAAATAACCTTTCTAAGAATTTCGTACCGTGGAATTTACGCCTTAAATAGATAGGCGACTTTCCAAGTATTTCAATAATTAAATGCTGGTGTGTTTTCCTTGTTAAAGAATTCCCCGAATTTATTTCAATAAAATTAGGGTTTTCCTGTTTTATTTCCTTGCTTTGGTGCTTTAACACATGTAATATTCATTTGCTGTTCGAATAGCAACAAGATAACACGTCCTGTTTTGCTTCGTTCGTTTCCTTTATGCGAATTTCTGGCACGCATTATTTAGCGTGGTGCGTATATAGAGTTTGTATTAAACAAAACCTTTCGGCTTCATTAAATTAATTTATTGTTCGTAATTATTCTAGCTTCCTGCGTGGGACACGTTAATCCCTTGAGCTGTCGTTTCTTCTGGGAATGCGAGGTCAAATGCGCTCTGCCTGGGCGTAAGCCTGCCTATTCGCTGACGTAGACCAGCGACTGGTTCCACCCCGATGCTAGTAACTCGAGGGTGAGTTCTTTTTTTTGTTTTTCTTTGTATGCGCTTCGGACTTCGGAACCAGAACACATGGTGTTTTACCGTTCATAGATGGCCTTTCTAAATTTAATTCTTTACGAAACTTATTGAACTATTTTGGTACTTACTGCTTTTTTTTATTAATACTTAACTATTTGGTTATAAATCACTAAAAATATACTACTTATCAATGTAAAAACGGTTTAAAGACTTGCGGGCACACTTAAAAATGTTGCCATTATGTTTGTAAATTTAGTTTAAATTTATATTTACGATATTCTAGAGCTGTGGTTGTTAAGGTTGCGTTTGGTTCTTTCTTTTTTTTTACTAATTACTGTCAAGGGGTTATTACCTAAAAATTACAGCTCGCCATTTTTTTTTTGGTAATTTTTTTTAATGTTTGAGGGTTACTCATAATGTATCTATAAATTGGGGACATAGACTTTTTTGGGTTGTGTTTGGGAATACTGTGTTCTGTATAAATATTTTGTTTAATTATAAGTTCTTTCTTTTCCGTTGTATGTTTTGTTCTGAGTGTGAATGAGTGAGTGTTTATATATTGTTTTTTTTCTATTTATTTCAGGTTTCCTTTTAATGTAGCTATAGGTATAAAACCCCGCCCACTCACCGATTGAGCCCGGTCATCTCATTCTTGTTTCTTTTTCTTGGTTTTTTTATGTTACGTCAATGTACGTAGCAATGTATTATACTAATTTGCTTATAATAAATACGTTACTATTGTTGCGAGCTACTATTAGGCAACCCGTCAAACACACTAGCGCCGTAAGCACTGTATATTCTTCATGGACCGAGAAGCTTCTGGCAATTACTAGAGGATGAGTCATCCTTTTTAATTCAGGGTATATATAAGACCGCTAATAAATGTAAGAAGTTAGTCTATATCAGAATGTCGAATATAAATTATGTCGTGTAAAGTTAAATAGTTGAGCTTTTGGAAGTCTAAGAGTATACATAAATTTATATGAGCTGAACGTGTCTAATGTCTTGTAGAATACATAAATAGACAAAAGTGTAATAAGTGAATAGTTGTGTTAGTGTTGTTAATAAACCTATGGTTAAAAACTTAATTTAAGAAGATATTAGTGCTTGTAAATTCATTAGTGTGATAGTGTTTCATTGTTAATTGGACTGAAAACATCTATAAATAAGGCATATACTGTTAATTAGACTTGTGAACAGCGAGTAATAAAGACTCTTGTTATTACTTGTTTTAAATTAGTAAAACGCAGTAGTAGTAGCCGCTACACTGGTGTCAGCTTGTGTGGGGTATATAGTGATTAATTTAAAAGAAAAAAACACAAGTCTAAAGATATTTAAGTAGTTTGTATATGCCTGTAACAAGAAGCCAAAGTAAGATGGACGCAGAAACTTTAATGAATTTCCTTAAGGATTTTAAATCCGGTGTAGAGAAAAGTTAAGTGAAAATGCTGCGAAAATAGATGAAAAGCTTAGTGAAAATGCTGAGAAAATGGAGGGGAGGTTGGCTAAACTGGAAGTGACACTAAACAAAACCTTGTGAGGTAAGTTGAACTGGAATCGACCCTTAAAGAGTTTAAATACGGTATGGAAGTGACACTTAATAAAAATGCTGAGAAAATAGAAGAAAAATTAAGTGAAAATGCTTCGAAAATAGAAGAAAAGTTTAGTGAAAATGCTGAGAAAATGGAAAAGTTAAGTGAAAATGCTGCGATAATGGAAGAAAAGTTGAATGTAAGTACAGTCACGTTAGAACAAAGTTTAATGGAAAGCACCATTGCATTGAAAGAAGATTTCACTGAACAGGTAAAAACAGTTGAGCAAAAGTTGGACAGTAAATTGGTAAAAATGGAAGAAGATGTGATGAGGCTACAAGAACAGGTGATTTCACTAACAACCCGGCCACTTAAATTAGTAAACCAAGTGGTAAATCAGAACATTCCAGAAATAAGAAGCATGGAAGGAAGCGGATCAATACCGTCAAAATTTAAAGTAAAACCACCCACATTCGATGGTAAAATACCTTGGCCCACGTATTTGAAACAATTTGAAGCTGCGGCAATAGCCAACGGTTGGTGCAACAAAGAGAAGGCTATCTCCTTAACAGTGGCCCTACGGGGGGAAGCTTTTAATATCTTGCAAACGATTCCCGATCACCAGCAGAATGATTACGACTTCATAACATCGAAGCTTGAGATAAGATATGGAGACGCTCACCTTAAACAGGTCTACCATGCACAAGTTAAGAACTGCTCGCAAAAGACAAGTGAAAGCCTGCAAGAATTCGAAGCTGACATCGCCAGATTAGTTAGATTGGCATACCCAACGGCACCAGATAGCTTTCTTGAATAACTGGCTGTTCAAACATTTGTGGATGACGTTAAAGATGGCGAAATACAGCAAGCGCTAAGATTAGAACGGCCAAAATGTTAGATGACGCACTGGCCCATGCGCTTGAATGTGAAGCAGCTAAGTAGACATCACACAGGATGAGTCACAAAGTTCGGTCTGCCTTAGAGGAACCTGGTCAAGCGCAGAACACCATAGATGAAATAATCAACCGTGTGTTTGAAAAGCGAAAGGCGGAAAAGCTGGAAAGACAACGACCGCAGAGATGGGGTCTGCGATGCTGGAGCTGCGGTGAGGTTGGTCATATACAGAGGCACTGTACTCAACAAAAAAAAAACAACCGGTTGAGCAGCAGCAATATGACTTTGACACAGAACATCGTGTAGGAACTAGCCATCGGAATGCAGACGCTCTATCAAGGAGACCTTGTCCGGTAGACTGCAATCATTGCTCCAAGATGGAAGAGAAAATAAGTGTCATTCATAGAATGACGGTAACCGATGATACTTGGCAACCCGAAAAAATACGAGAAGACCAGGAGAATGACGCCGAATTGGGGCGTATTAGTGAGTGGAAAAGTAGAGGACAACGACCAGCTTGGGAAGAAATTAGTATTTCAAGTAGGAGCTTGAAGGCATACTGGGCACAGTGGGACTACTTGGTGATTGAAAATAGAATCTTGAAACGACGCCTGGAATGTGAAGATGGCACTGAGAGACTTCAAGTGATAGTGCCGAGAAGCAGAGTGCCGGAAGTGTTGCAGCACTTGCACCATGGTATTTCCGGAGGGCACTTTGGCGTGAAAAGAGCTCTCGAAAGAGTGACAGAAAGATTCTATTGGGTGAACTGCAAAGAATATGTGAAGGGGTGGTGCCGGAAATGTGAGTTGTTGGCCTCTGCAAATAGCCCGGTTACAATACGGAAAGCCCAATGAGACAGTATAACGTGGGGAATCCTTTTGAGAGGGTAGCCATTGATATAGCTGGTCCGTTTCCTGAAACAGAGAAAGGAAATAAATACATCTTGGTTGCAATGGATTATTTTACCAAATGGCCGGAGTCATATGCTATACCTAACCAAGAAGCCGAGACGGTTGCAGATGTACTAGTGAGGGAGTTGTTTTGTTGCTTTGGAGTTCCATTGGAATTACACTCTGATCAAGGTCGGAAATTCGAATCAGCGTTGTTTCAAGACGTCTGCAAGCATCTTGGAATCAGGAAGACTAGAACCACGCCACTTCATTTTCAATTGGATGGAATGGTTGAAAGAATGAACAGGACGTTAGGAAAGTACCTAGCCAAAGTTGTCTCTGAACATCAACGAAACTGGGATCAATATTTACATTTGTTCCTGCTGGCGTACCGATCTTCGGTACATGATAGCACAGGATTCTCTCCCGCTTGCGTATATTAGGACGTGAACTGCGGCTACCATGTGATCTTCAGTTTGGATGTAAACCTGGAGAAAGATTGCAGGTGAAGATTACGTTAGTAAGCTTCGTGAAAGATCAAATAGCATTCACGAAAACGTCCGAAAGAATATCCAAGCAGCAAGCGATCGAATGAAATCACAATATGACACGAGAGCACAAGAAGGTGGTTATCAACCTGAAGATTTAGTGTAGTTGCATAATCCACAAAGAAAACGTGGGTTGTCGCCAAAATTACAAAGACAATGGGAAGGCCCGCACGAAGTGATAAAAAGGATTAATGATGTAGTGTACCGGATCAGAAGATCTCCCCGTGGTAAACTGAAAGTGGTACACTTTGACCGTTTAACATCCTACGCTGGCAACAACCAGGAAGGCTCGAATAATGAGAATGGTGTTCGACGAGTTAATCATGAGCCAAATGTAGATTTTGAGAGTTTTATGGCGGCGTATGGTGGTTCCGCTAAGGCGAGATTTGGCGTTGTTGTTGAAAAACAGCAAGATCTGTTTAGAGCACCAGAAAAGTATTCTCTTGCACATTGCGTAGCTCAAGATTTGGAAATGTCAAGGGGAATAGCTGTTGTTTTCAAGAAAAAGTTTGGATGTGTGGATGAATTAGTACAACAGCAGCCAATTGTAGGAAAAGCTTTGGTTCTTCAGGATAAAAACCGTTATGTTTACTATCTGGTCACCAAAAATTCCTCCTGGCAGATACCTAGTTATGGACATCTATGGGAGGCTTTGCTAAATCTTAAGGCTCAGATGATGGAAAATGGAGTAACGAGACTAGCGGTGCCCAAGCTAGGCTGTGGACTGGATCGCTTAGATTGGAGGATAGTCCGAAATATGCTAGAAGTAGTTTTCCAGGGAACCAACGTTCAGGTCCTTGTTTGTTGTTATCAACCGGTGGCCTACCAAGACCAAGAACACAGTGTTGACTGTTACTTCCGACGACGTGGTGGATGCACCAGAGGAGATAGCTGCCGATACCGTCATCATTCATCGAATTGGCGTCAAAATCTATTTACAGTTACGAGACGTAACGGTTTTAAAGAAGGGACAGTGTTGCGAGCTACTATTAAGTAACCCATCAAACACACAAGCGCTGTATTTTCTTCATGGACCGAGAAGCTTCTGGCAATTACTGGAGGATGAGTCATCCTTTTTAATTCAGAATATATACAAGACCGCTAATAAATGTAAGAAGTTTGTAAATTCATTAGTGTGATAGTGCTTTATTGTTAATTGGACTGAAAACATCTATAAATAAGGCATATACTGTTAATTAGACTTGTGAACAGTGAGTAATAAAGACTATTGTTATTACTTGTTTTAAATTGGTGAATCGCGGTAGTAGTAGCCAGCTACACTATTAATTATTCAACTGCTTTTGAGAAATTTATAGAAATCATAAAAAAATAGCACAATTTCATAGAGTCAAAATATATTAAAGAGCATCAGGGCTATACTGTGCGCTTGGCTACCTGCGTTCAAATCTATTGTGCCGCCCGTACCAAGCATATAGAAGGTTGATAGAAATTTTTTTAATATTAGTAAATATAATTGTAAAACAATTTCTACAAATTAAAGGTTAAATATTAATTAAATTAACATTAATCTAAAGAAGACCAATAATTATCAATCGTAATAAGGAACACGATTTATAAATGTTTTACACACCCAGCTTTAATTTCAGAAAACTTTTGGACAACACTATAAATATCTAATGCATCCAGTATTTCTGACTCAACAGATAGCGTTATCAGGTTAATTAAACGTTTTTGAAGCATTGTAGTCTTAAGGTGGTTCTTGACCAAGCTAAGTTTAGGGAACGATCTCTCAGCTGAAGCAATTGACACAGGTAGAATAAAAATTATTTTTATGCAAATTAGTGTATTAGGAATATTATATTGTATACCCAGTGGAAAAAACTCAACATTCCCGGACTCTTCACGTCGTCCGGGAATGTTGCTTTTTCTACGTGGTATACATACTATTTGTTTATTGCGCGGAGGCCTTATAAATTTGTAAATCGACTTACCTCCGCGTTGTTTTGTTCTAAACTGCAGTTCCTCTTCCTTCAACCAAGTGGACTGTATGCGAATTGAGTCTATGTTACGTTACACTTGCACTGTGTTTTTTAGGGGTTTAACAACTAAAGTCGGCGGCACTTGACTAACTTACGGTACCGAACGAAAAAACCGACGACTGTTCTGTTTCGATATCCATAAGAAAGTGTTTGTTCACTACTCTGTCCAACTTATTCACACATGCACAGGGAATTTTTATGGCAGGATATAAGGGAACAAGGGATGACAGTTTTACAATTACAACTACGAATTTGAAGTAACTTAAAATTAACCACGCAACATGCGACAAAGAGACCGAACACTATTTTTGGCCAATCGTTAAAAAAACGACAGAAATTAAAATACTAATTTTAAAAAAACGTGATTAATTTTATGTATAAATAAATGGTGCTGCAAAATCTTAGTAAAAATTTTTGAGTAACCATGGAAACGTTCCTATCAAGATATTGAATTGTGAAACTTAACACATTGAAATATAATTGCTGTTATCTTTGAAAGTAACAATACAAATTCTATAATTGTACTAATTGTAAAATACCTGAAAATATCACACACAACATACTTCAGAACCAAATACATTCTGAAGTTAGTTGTTTGTTATATTTACATAATGTGTTAAGATTGTTTAAAAAGAACTTACCATGAAAGCATGTTCTCAGTCATTTTTATAGTCCATATGTATACACATATTATTTATGTACAGTACAGTAATGAATATTTCCTTACAGTGATTTGTCGTTGCTTGGCAACCACTGAACACTTGGAAATATTCAACTTTCCTTTAAGAAATTTTATTAGAAATGTCAAAATTTCTAAACGATTTGCGGAAAAATAACTTTGTAGATCTTTTTGTACCAAACAACGTAAAGTTTCAAGAGGCCCACTGTTATTTTCTAAACTACAACTAAAAAGGGGTATTTATTTCATCGAATAGTTTTATTCTATCGATATCTTTTTCATTCTAGTCGGTTAATATTACTTCTAAGCCTAGGCAGGGTTTCCTCAAATCTTATTGAGAAAATTATTTACATTCCGGTATGCTGTACAAAAACCCAAAGTTAATGGCGAATCTAAAATAGTGAAATAGAAATTTCATTTAAAATTCCTTTTTGGGTAATTTATTTTCCACCTCTTCGTCATGTTGATATTTCAAATGAATCTTTTTCTTTCGACGTCTAACAGTTTCCAATAAACAAAATGCGGCATCTGTTTTAGGAAGATCGACAATTTGTATATATTCCCGAACAAATTCTTCGAAGCTGTCATCTGTTCGCTTTCACATGAAATTTTTACAGGCGGAAAAGCTACTAAGCTTATCTTTTCCAGTCAAATTACAAAATGGGGGCGGCCTGTAAAACAAAAATTAAAGGGGGGTCACCGGCACTAGCTAGCGGAAGGTCGTGGATCATATAGAGGGTTAAAATTTTGAAAAAAAGGTTAAATTAATATATAATATACTACAAAAATGTGGCACTTACCTTTCATAAAATATTGTGGCTTAATGACAATTGCCAAGGGCGCCAGACAAGTCGAGAATGTCCAAATGTTCGTACAAAACCTTGAGAGACTTGTCATCCCAAGGAGGACAATTGTTTCTTTTAATCAATTCCTCACTTTTTTACTACTTATATAAAAAAATAAGAAAAACTATTGACTTAATCAACGACAAACAAAACTATTTAATTCACAGAGCAATAAACGTGAACCTCTTACATTCATTGATTTAGAAATTTAAGTGAATAGGTGACTATGGAAACCCTCGCGAAACTGGAAGAGTAACACTTCTTTCCAATTTTTTACTAACGTGATACGAAGTGGAATATTCTAGCTGTCATGCCGGAGAAACGCTACCCGCAAACTACGTTTCTCTCTAAGTCTTGATCACGGACGGCCCCATTGGAAAAACTCCCTGTCTTTGGCTAAAGCCTTCAAATATATAGACTAAATTCCTACCCTAATAATTACGTACGTCATTTTCTGTTATCCAATGACTGAACAGAACCTCCCACAAAACAAGATTTCAGAAACCAAATCCAACCCTTTTTTAGATGAGAATCACGGAGCAATTATTCTCCCACGGGTTTAAATTATCTTTTACTTTCTACAAATTACTTAGTTATTGCAATGTGGTATGGAGACAGTAGTCTGCCATTAACAAAGACCGGCTAACCTACTTGAGCCGAAATGGATTTTAAATACAATGGATGTCTCCAGACTACTTAAAATTACTTGTAATATTTGAACAAATCAACTTGGAAATAGTTTCCGCTATTTATACTGTTTTGTTTCCTATAATCCACTGTCAATCAACGAAAGTGTTAAGCTTTTCAAACTGAAATTGGTTTTCTTTATTTACGCTAAAAAGGTACTAAACTTTTAAGAGGTTTATTGTATTTGACTTACGGGGTCTAGAGCTTTAAATGATGACCTGCCGCTGGAATTTACTAGCCCGAAGCTATCGGTAAATGTGGTCTTTTAATATAAAGGATCCTAAATAAAATGAGGTGATTTATTGGTGTAAATTTTTGTTTATACTTTATTCAAGCTACTGAATTTTTAATTAATTAATTGGTTTAATCGTTAACATTACAAAATAATGTCACAAAATACGCTAGTATTTTATTCAATTTGCTACGTATCATGACGTAGCCGGAAGAAAACGTAAATATACCAAGCTAACTACCAATGCGGTGAGGGGAGGGGTTCCTGGCAACACAAAAATAATACATCGCTAACTATTTTCTATTTACAAAAAAAACACAAATATAAAAATTTCTATCGAAACAGCAAAACAAAATTAACTAAGGTTACAATTTAATAAAACAGTTTTACTCTATGGACAAATTCACTAATTGTTCCACGAAGTGCGCACTTCGTAGTTGACATGCAATAAATATAATCAGTACCAAAACGAATAACGCTGATACTTTCGTATAAGCGGATGGGTTAATTTAAAAAAAACATTAAATTTAGTAACCTAGGAAAGATTTTACCATACGAAGCATTTGTTATAATTCTAATCCGTAAAAAAAAAGAATACTGCTGATACTTTCGTATAAGCAGGTGGGCTAAGTACAAAAAGTAAAAGCATTAAAGTTGGAAACTTTTCTAGTAAGGATTTTACCAGTACAAACATTAGCGTATCTAATTTCAAATTGGGTTTCCTGGGTATGTTTGAAAAGGAAAACAAGTCACATACATGTGTCGGGATACTTATCTTGTCATCCCCCGGAAGCGAATGGACACAGCATCGCCGCGGTAGTCACCAACAATCATGCTACTACCGTAATTACAACGGCGGTCTACATGCAAGAGCAGTTGATCTACATCAAGGAAAAATCGGGCTACGCAACTAGCAATTTAGCCTCTAGCTAGGAGCGATCCACACCAAATCTACACATTTGTAAGAGGAAAAACGTGCATCGCGCTTGGAGTAACAGAACGAGTACTTTTTACAAGTGCATTGAAGCACAAGCTGCAGAATCAAAGTTTAAAAAGAGTTCAAAATAACACGAACTTGAAAAGCAAACATCCGCGTTACCGAAACGCGATTGAAACTGAAAAACACGGTTTTAAAGGAGAATAGTAGGATATATTATTTTGACAAATCTTTAGATGGGAAACCCACTAGAACGCAATTATACGTTATCGCAAGGTATTACGCGCTCACGTATACCTAAACAGGATCTTGACTTATTTAAATTTTATTATAAACTTGTCGTTTCCAAGCAAATAAATGTAAGTTGAGAAATTATTCGAAAGCGTATTTATTGCAAAAAAATAAAATATACAGGATGTAAACTATTTAATTGTAGCATAAACTTGTAGTTTTTAAAGCAAAAGGAATTTGAGTTGAAAAGTATTAGACAGCGTATTTATTATTAATTAAGTTGGCGTCTTTATTGCAGAAAAATAAAATATACAGGATGTAAACTATATAATTGTAGCATAAACTTGTCGTTTTCAAAGCAAAAGGGATTTGAGTTAAAAAGTATTAGACAGCGTATTTATTATTAATTAAGTTGACGGATATGAGAATAGCAACGTAGTTGATTTAAGAAAATTATCGTAAAGCGAACTTATGATTTAACAAGGGAAATTTCTATAGCAAAATTGGAACGTAACACATCCCCCCAGCAAAATTAGCAGGTTGGGGTAAGGAAGGAAAAGTACTGAGAGTGGGCAGGACCAAAAAACAAGAGAGAAAAAACCCAACAAGAAAAAGAAACAAAAACCCAAACAAAAAACAATTTGCTTAAAAACTAAAAGAAAATTCGTCAGGAAAACGAAACAAAAAGAAAACAGAAAAAGGAAAAAAAACACTTCAAAATTAAAAAAAAGAAGAACTCTCGTCCGGCTCAAAGAACCAATAATAAAAGAGGAAAAAAAGGAAGGAAGGAAGGGAAGCAAGCAACGAGAACTAAGATGGAACGGCATTGACACTGCAGAAAAGTCGTCGGAGAACGGATATTTCTTGTGAAACAACAGTAAAGTCTTCAACCTCAAAAGAAGAAAAGGAACGAAAAAGGAAACAAACAGTGTACGCTAAAACAGGACCCAAAGGTCAAGCCTCAAGGATGTAACAGAACAACAAGGGAGAACGAGAGGAAGAGAGGAGGAACGCTGGTAAAAGAAAACGGTGTACAACAAACAGTGGTAACCAAAACCGAAGAAAAGAAAGGCTAACTAGTTCTAAAGTCGACTAAGTCGTGATACCGAAGAAAGAAAAACGGACTAGAAGCACCCACCACAGGAGCAGATGGACGAAATACAATCGGACCAGGTACCGACAGCAAAGAAGACCAGCAAAAAGATAGGGAAAGGAAAATGGAACGAAAGGAACGAGAAAAACAAAAAGAATAACACCAACATCAAGTACAAAACCCAACAAAACTAAAATCATACAAAAGAAAATAAAACAGAATCCCAGTGTAGTTATGTATGAGTAGGTGTGAGCGTGTGCGTGCGTGTGTGTGTATGTGTGTGGGGAGGTGTAAGAAGGGTGTGTGTATGTGTTATGCGTGTATAGAGTGTGCGCGTGTGTATGTGTTTGATCGCTGTAGTCGTCTCTTACGACAGGCAGGTCGTATCATGGGACTATTCTATTCCCGGACCCACACGGGTGAAAGAAAAAGAAAGAAAGGAGAACCGAGTAAAACAGGGAAGTAAAACGAAATCGTAACGTCCAAAAATCAAGTCCTAAGGAGAGCAAAGTCGGCATAAGAAACGGGCGCGAGGACTATATATTGGGCTTAAGATGTTTACGTCGCCTGAAGGAAAATGAAACGAGATCAAGGACATTAGGACTTCGCCGACATCCATCTTCCGGTTCGGAAGGAGCATAGACAAATTTCTGCCTTTTATGGACAGCTTTTTGCCAAACAGGAACAGCAGGGGTGTAAGAGTTGTAGCACGAGGTTAAGAAAGTGGTGGCCAGGTGGAGATAGTCGTGGTTGTCGTAATTTATGGGAATCAGAATACATTATGGAATAAGGTTGTCTGTTTTTAGAATTTGTGGTAGGAAAGTGAACGGTAGAAAGGAAACATCATGGGTTGTCAGAATATCCACGGTAGAAATAGAAAAAGTATTGGCTGTACGAGAATCAACCTTACGAAGAGAAACACCCCATACGGAGCACACTTCAGTTACGTTAACTAGAGGGACAGAAGTAGATAAAATTTCATCGATGTTAGATAAGGGACTAGAAGTATCACAGTTAGGACAGAAAACAGCATTGGCTGTAGAAGTATCAACCTTAGGAAAAGGAGCAGAATCCGCTAACACTTCAACCATATTACATAAAGGAAAAGAATCAGGTTGACCTTCGTCAACATTAGATAATAGGATATCAGCTAGGATTTCACCGACTTTAGCTAAAAAACAGAAGCAAGTAGCATTTTGTCAGCATGAGAAAAATGAGTAAGAGTAGGTAACGAAACAGGATCAGGTAAGACTTTGACGACAGCAGCAGGCATTATAGCTACGGGCTCACTAACTTCAACAGGATCTTCGCTGACTAAATTAGAAGTTATCGTCAATTTAGCTAAACTACATTGGATTTTCCAATGCTCCACCCGAAGGTACTACATTGGCCAGGAGGCGAGTTTTTCGTTGCCTGGAAATTTAGAATTTTGCCGAACCCTTACCGTTCCAGGCAAGGTAGGGATCTTTAACGTGCGTGACAACACTCACACACGGGACCTCCATTTAACCTCTCATCCGAACGAGGGCGTAATTTTTGTGAAAAATGCTCACCTGTCATTTTTCAAGCAGTCGACCGTGTCGGGATTTGAACCCAGGACCTTGGGATCCGTAGTCTTACGCTTACTACATTGATCCACGGCGACGCCTCAATTTAGCTACAGCTGTTATTGTAGGTACCACAGCAATTTCTTGACTAGAATTATTTAAGAAAGCAGGAACAGGTAAAATTTTGACAAAAACGGCAGGAGGCATTAAAGATATAGGTCCACGGACTTCAAGAGGACCCTCTCTGACTGAATTAGAAATTATCGTCACCTCAGCGACATGTGTGCTTGCAGACACGACAGGAATTTCTTAGGTAGAATCGTTTGAGAAAGCGGGAACAAACTCTTGAGAAGCTACCTGCAAGTCACTAATTCGAAGTTTGGGTTGCAACGGTGGTGGAGGCACAGTCTGGGGGTGAGAGTGAATAAGTAGTGCAAGCAGAAGGAGGAGTAAAATAGGATGTAGAACTAGAGACGGAGGAAATTTTGTTCGAAACTGTAATCGCCGAAGGAGGGTATGTTTTGATAATAGGAGCAGAATGACCTAGATGAGGGACAGAAGAAAAGGTAGAGTGAGAAGCAGAAAAAGTTTGGCTCCTAGAGCTGAGAACAGAATTGAAAGTATGATTCGAAGACCTATTAGTAGTAGGGTGACAGTTTGGACAGTTGCGGCAAGAAACTCCCTTATATCCGCAACCATGGCAATGGAGTACTTGAAGACGAGTACAACGTGTCGAAACATGACCAGGTTTATCGCAATTAAAGCATACGTCCTGACGAGTAGAGGTAAAACAAGGAGAAAGAACAGTAGAACGTACGGAAGAAGTATCTGATCTACTCGTAGGCGTCGGACAAATCTTAACTCGGTCATGTGAAGCAAAAGTATTTTCCTCAGTAGTAGCAAACTTATAAGTAAAATCCGGGGGTTCAAAATGTTGAATCAGTAAATTGGACAACGACTTCCAGTCAGAAAATCTGTGCCAGAAACCACGATACCAAAGTAACGCTTTAGCCTCAAACAAATCCACTGCAGACTCAAATAACTGCAATTCTGACACATGGTGAGTTCGTCGGAGTCCTTAGACCCGTCCTAAAAAATCATGTACGGTAAGAGTGTTTAGGTTACCAGAAAATTTCAAATTCCACTCCCACACTGGAAAAACCTTGGTAGGAGACCGAAAAAGAAGTCATTTTGAATACGAACAAGAAAGAATTTGGTAGAAAGTAACTAAATAAAGGCTAACTGCGATTCGACAGAAGCCAAAAAAAAAGTATTGCGAATACAGGATAATCTAAAACATATCCGACGGATAAACTTCAGAGGAAACCAATATGAGCGAAACAACGAAATAGAAATTAGAATAGAGCGTTAGAATAAAAGAAAAATCGGAGAAAGAAAGATAAAAAAACCAACTCTAGACTTGATGGGGAGAACAAAATATACAGAGAGGGAAGGAAGAAAAAGAAAAATCTTGGACGCCAGCGTTTTCAATGGACTAGGATTATTGGCGAAAACACAAGTTCAATAATCTGAAATTAACCCACCAATAATATTGAGTGTAAGGGACGAAACATAAGTAGTATCAGGCCGAGAAAATGCGGGTCATGTAGGAACTTAGGCACTGACAATAAAATAAAATCGGAGCAAAAATTAACTAAAACAAACTCGGAGCAGAAATTAATCACAAAAAAAATCGGGGCCCCACGCCAGGGCGTCAGAAATTATGCTACGTACCATGCCGTAGCCGGACGAAAACGTAAATATACCAGGCTAACTACTAATGCGGAGAGGGGAGGGGTTTCTAGCAACACAAAAATAATACATCGCCAACGATTTTCTATTTACAATAAAAAACACAAATATAAAAATTTCACAAGATCTTCTAAATTTATTTAACGTAATTGATATCTAAACTTATATAATTATACAACACTTAATTTCTACAATCTATATTTCACTACAAGTAATATATATCAACTAATAAATAGCAACTAAATTAATTTTGAATATTTATTTTTGATGTACATGCGACTTACTATTGATCCCGAGTTTCCTTTCCATCACTAACGTGAGTCTTGATATAACTTACGGTAACTTCTAGAAAGATCTGGGAACTAGAAGTCAATCCACAATTGATAAGATACAGGCGGCTATCACTGATGGCGGTATCTGATATCTGCGCTTTTGTGGGTTGATAACGGTTAGACTTTCTAAGCATGCGGCGAATGACAACTGGTGTAATGTATTAAAAATAACTAAGCTGCGATCGGGCGGCTTCCTTACAATACCTTATACCGTTTAAACAAAGAAGTTATATTGCACAAGCCACATACACTTATTAATTGTTTTTCTTTTACTTTTGTTGTATTTGCAACAGTGTAAACAGCAACTCTTGCAGCACGCATATACTTTTATTAAAAACCACTACTCCACTTACCAGATTTTGCCGCCTATCTGATATGAAGCTTATGTTCAGTGAACACGATTGTCACTAGGGTGGCGCGGCCCTGAATAACACAAGAATCACTGGAGCTGGCAGTTACCCTCTCCCCATCCGGATTCACTTTTTATAACTTTTTTAAAAGGAATGGAGCATAACTGAAACAAACAGCGGTACAAACTGTACGTAATTCAATGGACTAACAAAAAATTGTAAAACTATAAAATGCGAGGGCTACCAGTCAAATTGCCCCCTACATGTGATTTTCCGATGCTCTACGCGAAGGTACCACATTGGTCATAAGCGAGTTTTTTTACCTGAAAAATTTTGAATTTTGCCGAACCCTTGCTGTTCCAAGCAAGGTATGGATATTTAACGTGAGTGATAACACTCACACACTGGACCTCCATTTTACCTCTCGCCCGAACGAGGGCGTATTTTTGTGAAAAATACTCGCTTAACATTTATCAAGCGGACACTGTTGGAATTTGAACCCGAGACCTTGGACGTAGTAGTCACACGCATACCAACTACGCCACGGAGCCGCCTGGTCAAATTGCCCGCCCACCCCGGATATGTTTTCATTTTTATTGCTACAAGTAAATGAGCACAATTCAAGTAAACACCGGTATAACTAAACACAAAACGAGCACAATTTAATGAATTAAGAAAAAATTAAAAAGTTCAAAAGAAGCGCGCTTGGAGTTAGAGGTGTGAATTTGATCATCCCGGATATATTTTAATTTTTTCACTATAAGCTAATGCGCACAATTGAAACAAATCCCGGCACAATTGAGCACAAAACGAACACAGTTTCAAAAGATCAAGAAAAAACTTTAAAACTCAACAGAAGCTTGGGAACCCCAACCACGGATTTGTCAGCCATCAAATTGACCCCTCAGATGTTTTCATATTTTTCGTTATACGCAAATGCGTACATTTAATACAAACACCGGCACAAACAAGCATAAAACAAGCACAATTCAATGGACTAAGAAAAATTGAAAAACTCAAAAAGACGGAGGGTAAGCAGTCGACTCGGTCCCCCGGATATATTTTCATAATTTTCGTTATAAGCAAATGCGCACAACTGAAACAAACCCGACACAAATGAGCACAATTGAGTGGACTAAGGGAAAATTGAAAAACTCAAAATAACCGCGGGGGGTGGGTCAACTTGTACCCCGGATATATGTTCATTTTCTTTGCTAGAAGGAAGTGCGCACAGTTCAAACAAACCCCGGCACAATTGAGTCCAAAACGAGTGCAATTCAAGAAATTAATAAAAATTGAAAATCTCAAGAAAGTGGGGGCTAGCCGTCAACATGGCCTCCAAAGATATATTTTCGTTTTTTCGCTATAAGCAAATGCCCACCATTGGCTCTAATACCGGCACAATCGAGAATAAAATAACTATAATTCAAAGGAGTAAGAAAAAATTTAAAACTGAGAAAAAATAGAGCTAGCCGTCAGCTTGCTTCCCTCTCAACCCGCCGGATAAGTTTACATTTTTTCGTTATAAGCAAGGCGCACAATTGACACAAACACCGGCACAACTGCAACGAGCGCAGTTCAATGAACTAGGAAATACCGAAAAATAAAAAAGTAGGGGGTTAGCCGTCAACTTAGTTCCACATATGTTTTCATGTTTTTGCTATATTATACCATTGACACCAACACCGGCACAATCGAGCATAGAACAGACACAATTCAATGGACTAAAAAAATTGAAAATCTCAAACAAAGCGGATTAAATTTGACGCCCAGATATTTGATCTCCTTCGCTATAATTCAATTCCCACAATTGACACAAATACCGGTAAAATCGGGCATAAAACGCGCATAATTCAATGGAGTATGAAAAAGTTGAAAAGTGGAAAGAAAGGGGGCTAGCCATCAACTTGCCCCCACCCCAACCACGGATATGTTTTCATCTTTTTCGCTTTACGCAAATGCGTACAATTGACACAAACACCGACACAACCAAGCATAAAACAAGCATAATTCAATGGACTAAAAAAATCGAAAAACAAAAAAACGGAGGGTAAGCAGTCGACTTGGTTCCCCAAATATATTTTCATATTTTTCGCTATAAGCAAGTGCGCACAATTGAAACAATCCCAGCAGAATTGAGCACAAAGAGAACACAATTCAGTGAACTACGAGAAAATTGAAAAACTCAAAATAGGAAGGGAGGGGGCTACGTGGCTCCCGAATATATTTTCACATACGCCGGCACAATTGAGCATAAATTAGGCTCAATTCAATGGAATACGAAAAATTGAAAAACTCTAAAAAATGTGGGGTTAGCCATAAATTTGACGCCCAAATGTTTGATTTCTTTCGCCATATACAACTTCCCACAATTGACACAAATACCCGTACAATCGGGTATAAAACCCGCGCAATTCAAAGAAGTAAGAAAAAATTTAAAACTGAGAAAAGATAGAGCTAGCCGTCAGCTTGCTTTCCTCTCAACCCGCCGGATAAGTTTACATTTTTTCGTTATAAGCAATGCGCACAATTGACACAAACACCGGCACAACTGCAAATATAACGAGCACAGTTCAATGAACTAGGAAATACCGAAAAATAAAAAAGTAGGGGGTTAGCCGTCAACTTAGTGCCACATATGTTTTCATATTTTTGCTATATCATACCATTGACACCAACACCGGCACAATCGAGAATAGAATAGACACAATTCAATGGACTAAAAAAATTGAAAATCTCAAAAAAAGCTGAGATTAGCATTAAATTTGACGCCCAGATATTTGATTTCCTTCGCTATAACCCAATTCCCACAATTGACACAAATACCGGTAAAATCGGGCATAAAACGCTCATAATTCAATGGAGTATGAAAAGTTGAAAAGTGGAAAAAGAGAGGGCTAGCCATCAACTTGCCCTCACCCCAACCACGGATATGTTTTCATTTTTTTCGCTTTACGCAAATGCGTACAATTGACACAAACACCGGCACAACCAAGCATAAAACAAGCATAATTCAATGGACTAAAAAAAATCGAAAAACAAAAAAACGGAGGGTAAACAGTCGACTTGGTTCCCCGAATACATTTTCATATTTTTCGCTATAAGCAAGTGCGCACAATTGAAACAAACCCAGCAGAATTGAGCACAAAAAAAGAAAACAATTCAGTGGACTAAGAGAAAATTGAAAAACTCAAAATAGGAAGGGAGGGGGCTACGTGGCTCCCGAATATATTTTCACATACGCCGGCACAATTGAGCATAAATTAGGCTCAATTCAATGGAATACGAAAAATTGAAAAACTCTAAAAAAATGTGGGGTTAGCCGTAAATTTGACGCCCAAATGCTTGATTTCTTTCGCCATAAACAACTTCCCACAATTGACACAAATACCGCTACAATCGGGTATAAAACCCGCGCAATTCAAAGGAGTAAGAAAAAATTTAAAACTGAGAAAAGATAGAGCTAGCCGTCAGCTTGCTTCCCTCTCAATCCGCCCGATAAGTTTACATTTTTTCGTTATAAGCAAGGCGCACAATTGACAGCAAACACCGGCACAACTGCACATATAACGAGCACAGTTCAATGAACTAGGAAATACCGAAAATAAAAAGTAGGGGTTAGCCGTCAACTTAGTCCACATATGTTTTCATATTTTTGCTATAATCATACCATTGACACCAACACCGGCACAATCGAGCATAGAATAGACACAATTCAATGGACTAAAAAATTGAAAATCTCAAAAAAGCTGAGATTAGCATTAAATTTGACGCCCGAGATATTTGATTTCCTTCGCTATAACCCAATTCCCACAATTGACACAAATACCGGTAAAATCGGGCATAAAACGCTCATAATTCAATGGAGTATGAAAAAGTTGAAAAGTGGAAAAAGAGAGGGCTAGCCATCAACTTGCCCCCACCCCAACCACGGATATGTTTTCATTTTTTTCGCTTTACGCAAATGCGTACAATTGACACAAACATCGGCATAACCAAGCATAAAACAAGCACAATTCAAAAAAAAAAAATCGAAAAACAAACAAACGGAGGGTAAGCAGTCGACTCGGTTCCCCAAATATATTTTCATATTTTTCGCTATAAGGAAGTCCGCACAATTGAAACAAACCCAGCAGAATTGAGTACAAAGAGAACACAATTCAGTGGACTAAGAGAACATTGAAAAACTCAAAATAGAAAAGGAGGGGGCTACGTGGCTCCCGGATATATTTTCACATACGCCGGCACAATTGAGCATAAATTAGACTCAATTCAATGGAATACGAAAAATTGAAAAACTCTAAAAAAATGTGGGGTTAACCGTAAATTTGACGCCCAAATGTTTGATTTCTTTCGCCATATACAACTTCCCACAATTGACACAAATACCGGTATAATCGGGTATAAAACCCGCACAATTCAATGGAGTATGAAAAAATTGAAAAGTTCAAAAGAGAGCGCGTAGCTTAGGCTTCAATTTGCATCGCCGGATAAGTTTAATTTTTCGTTATAAGCAAGGCACACAATTGACACAAACTACCGGCACAATGCAGATATTATAACGAAAGCACAATTCAATGAACTAGGAAATAACCGAAAAACTAAAAAGTAGGGGTAGCGTCAACTTGTCGCCCGACATATGTTTTCATATTTTGCTATAGCAAATGCACAATTGACACAAACACCGCACAATGAGAATAAAACGACACAATTCAATGGACTAAAAAATTGAAAACTCAAAATAACGAGAGTTAGCGTCAACTTGGCCCTCAGATATTTCATTTCTCTATGCTAAATGCGCACAATTGACACAAATACGACACAATCGAGCATAAAACAGTCAAATTCAATGGATAATGAAAATTGAAAACTCAAAAAGGGGGCTAGCCATCAACTTGCCTCCACCAGATATATTTTCATTTTTCGCTATAGCAAATGCGCACAATTGACACAAACCGGCACAATCGAGCATAAAACAGCACAATTCAATGGATAAGAAAAATTGAAAATCAAAATAACGGAGGGTAAGACAGCGTCGAACTTGGTCTCCCTCAAATACTATTTTTCAATTTTTCAGCTATAGGAAATGCGCACAATTGAAACAAACCCGCACAATTGAGCAAAAAAGACACAATTCAATGGACTAAAGAAAATTGAAAATCTCAAAAAGTGGGGAGGAGGCATACTTGGCTCCCAGATTATTTCGCTATAACAATCCTAAATTACACAATACCGGCACAATCGAGTATAAATTAAGCACAATTCAATGGAGTATGAAAAAATTGAAAACTAAAAAAAGCTAGGGCTAGTCGTCAAATTGCCTCCACTCCCAACCAAGGATGTTTTCTTTTTTTTGGTTAGAACCAATGCTTATAATTGACACAAACACCTGCACAACTGAGCATAAAACGATCACAATTCAATGAACTAAAAACTTGAAAACTCTAGCAATTATACGAGAGTTAGCCGTCAGCTTGCCCAACCGCCGAGATAAGTTTACATTTTTCGCTAATATATGCAAATGCGTACAATTAACACAAACACTGACACAATCAAGCATAAAACAAGCACAATTTAATGGACTAAGAAATATCGAAAAGTAAAAAGCGGAGGGTAAGCCGTCAACTCTTACCCCAACATATGTTTTCATATTTTCGCTATATGCAAATGCGAAATTGACACAAACACCGGCACAATGAGCATAAAACGACACAATTCAATGGACTAAAAAATTGAAAACTCAAAAAACTGAGGGGGTAGCGTAACTTGGCCCTCAGATATTTTTATTTCCTTCTATAACCAATGCGCACAATTGACACAAACACCGACACAATCGAGCATAAAACAGTTCAAATTCAATGGATTAATGAAAATTGAAAATTCAAAAAGAGGGCTAAGCCGTCAACTTGCGCCTACCAGATATACTTTTCATTTTTCGCTATAAGCAAATGCGCACAATTGACACAAACCGGCACAAATCAGCATAAAACAGCACAATTCAATGGATAAGAAAAATCGAAAAAAAAATAACTAGGAGGCGACTCCCGGATATTCATTTCTTGCTATAAGCGCACCTTGACACGATAATCAACGAAAACCGAGCACAGTTAATAAACTCAAAGTAGGGCTTGCCGTCAATTAGTTCCCCAGATTGTTTCAGCTATAAGAAATGCGCACAATTGACACAAACACCGGCACAATGAGCATAAAAAGAACACAATTCAATAAACTAAGAAATTGAAAACTCAAAAAGAGGGGTGGCCGTAACTTGCTCTCCGATTTTATTTTTCACTATAAGCAAATCGCACAATTGACACAAAACCGCAAATGGGCATAAAAGGCACAATTCAATGGATAGAAAAATTGAAAACTGAAAAACTGTGGGTTAGCCTTAAATTTGACGCCCAAGATGTTTGATTTCTCTTCGATATAAGCAAACTTCACAATTGACACAAATACCGGCTACAATCGGGCATAAAACGCCGCACAATTCAATGGAGTATGAAAAATTGAAAACTTAAAACAGAGAGTAACCGTCAACTTGTTGCTCTCCATCCACGATATATTTTCTTTTTGCTTATAGCAATGCGTACAATTGACACAAACACCGACACAACCGAGCATAAAACAAGCACAATTCAATGGACTAAAAAAATCGAAAATTCAAAAAAACGGAGGGTAAGCAGTCGGCTCGGCTCCCTGAATACATTTTCAAATTTTTCGCTATAAGCAAATGCGCACAATTGAAACAAGCCAGTCACAAATTAGCACAAAACGAGCACAATTCAGTGGACTAAGTGAAAATTGAAAAACTCAAAATAACCTGGTAGGGAAGGGCGGGGAGTCAACTTGGCCCTCCGATATATTTTTATCTTCTTTACTATGGGAAAATGCGCACAGTTGAAACAAACCCGACACAATTGAGCAGAAAACGAGTTCAATTCAATAGATTAATGAAAATTGATAATCTCAAAAAAAGTGGGGGCTAGCCGTCAACTTGGCCTCCCAGATATTTTTGTTTTTCGCTATAATCAAATGCCCACCATTGACACTAATACCGGCACAATCGAGCTTAAAACACGCACAATTCAATGGAACAGTAAAAATAAAATCGAAAAAAAGCTAGGGGTGCCGTCAATTGACTCCCGGATGTTTCATTTTTCGCTATAAGAAATCCACAGTGACACAAACAACGGAAATCGAGCATAAAAGGCACAATTCAATGGATTGAAAATCTCAAAAATAGCGGAGTAGCTCAACTTGTACGCCCAGATGTTTATTTCTTCGCTATAAGCAAATCGCACAATTGACACAAACACCGGCACAACGAGCATACAAAGTAGAACACAATTCAAGTGGACTAACGAGAAACATTTGAAAATCAAATCAAAATAGCGGGGAGAGGCGTCAACTTGGCCCCTAGATATATTGTATTTCTTCTTACTATAAGCAAATTGCACATTGACACAAATCACCGGCACAAGGATTAAAGAAACGATCAATTCAATGGATATGAAAAATTGAAAGTCTAAAAAGTGGGGTAGTCGTCAAACTCTGGACTCCCAACACATGTTTTTTTTTCGCTATAATGAAATGCCCACCATTGACACTATACCGGCAAAATCGAGCATAAAATAAGCACGTTTCAATGGAGTAGAAAAATTTGAAAGCTAGAAAACTAGAGCTAGACCGTCAACTTGCCCCTCACTCGATAAATGTTCATTTTTTCGCTATAAGCAAATACGCACAATTGACACGAACACCGGCACAACTGAACATACAACGAGCACAGTTCAATGAACTAGGAAATACCGAAAACTCAAAAAAGTACGAGGCTGGCCGTCAACTTAGTTTGCCAGATGTTTACATGTTTTTGCTATATGTAAATGCGCACAGTTGACACAAACACCGGCACAATCGAGCATAAAATAGACACAATTCAATGGACTAAAAAATTGAAAATCTCAAAAAAACCGGGGGTTAGCGGTAAATTTGACGTCCAAGTGTTTGATTTCCTTCGCTATAAGCAAATTCCTAGAAGTGACACAAAAACCGGTAAAATCGGGCATAAAATGCGCACAATTCAATGGAGTATGAAAAAATTGAAAGGTGGAAAAAACGAGAATAAGCCATCAACTTGCTCCCACGCTCAACCACCGATTGTTTTTATTTATTTCGTTATAAGCAAATACGTGCAATTGTCGCTAACACCGGCACAACTGAGCATAAAGCAATCACAATTCAATGACCTAAAACATCTGAAACTCTAGAAATAGAGGGGGTCAGCCGTCAACTTGGCCCCCTTAGATGTTTTCATTTTTTTTGTTATACGCAAATGTGTATATTTGACACAAACACCGGCACAACCGAGCATAAAACAAGCACAATTCAATGGACTAAAAAATCGAAAAATGCAAAAAAACGGGGGTAAGCAGTCGACTCGGTTCCCCGGATATATTTTCATATTTTTCGCTATAAGCAAATGCGCACAATTGGAACAAATCCGGCAGAGTTGAGCACAAAACGAGCACAATTCAGTGAACTAAGAGAAAAGTAAAAACTCAAAGTAGGGGGGGAGTGGGTCAACGTGGCCCCCGGATATATTATCATTTACTTTGCAATAAATGCGCACAGTTGAAACAAACCCCGGCATAATTGAGCATAAAACGAGCACAATTCAATGGTCTAATAAAAAATTGAAAAACAACGTATGAGCCAACTGGAGTTATAAGCGTGCGTGGATGGAAATATTTGTTATGTAACACTAGACGCGAAACATTACTACCTAATACATTTTTTATCTATTGGCTTAAAGCCTCGATGACCAATGTATAATTAAAAATCGTTCTATTTTTTGTATGCTTGCGACTATTGATTTTTTAAAATATGTAATGGCGAAAAATACCTAGTAAAAATTAATTATTAAACTAATTTGTCTGCAATTAGCAAGAACATGCGTTGCTCGATGTTAGTCATCGGATTTTATTAACTCATTGTTAAGCATTATTTCTAACGATACACTATTGAAGGATATTTGCCTATTATTTGCTTATTATGTTTATTTGAATAACAAAATTCATAATTTATTTACATAATTTATAAGTTTGCATTATATCATCACTATTATTACAACAAATACAAACATGCCCAATTTCATAACCAGTTCTAGATGTTTTCCACGACGCCATGTTTACATTTCTAATAGTAAAAGGCACAAACGTTGGTCTGTTTTTATGTTTTTATAACTATTTTGCATAGGAAAGATATTAAATGCGCTGTTACAATTAAATGATATTAAGACAATGCTTATATTGTTATAGAATATGCAGAATGAATCAACAGAAAAAATGTAATTAGAGTTCATTAATCTCAACGAGACGCGTGTCCTAAAATGACATTGCTAAGCTTTTCATTTTAATACTGTTCGAGCCATCTAGTGACGAATTCATATTCAACGTAAAAGAAGGTAAAACAGTTTGCAGTGTATATTACAGATTGGGTTTGCACGAAAAATTTGCAGTAGCTATTGTGAGCGTACAGCGAACAAAACATAGAATATTGTGCAAAACCGCTAACTGTTACTTTTATAGTCACTTTCTACGGCACTTCATTAAAGCATTCCGCTATTAATCAAGCGTATAATTACTTAGTTATAAAGTAGCACTTGAATGTAGCATTTAAATAAGAAAGAATAGTTTATATTTTAAAAGTATAATATGAAAAGACGCTTGACATAATGCTAGGATTGAGGGAGACATTTTTACAGAGAATGTAACTACAGAAGAACATCGGCGAATCATAACTGGTAAAAAATGTGTTAATTTAATATTTGACTTACTTTATAACAAATTTACAGACGCGCTTTAACAAATCAGTGATGTACCGATCCATTTGTAGTAATCACGTGCGTTCAAAAAAATATCACCGTCTATATCTTTGTAATACACCTTGCACCATAATTCCAATGAGTAGATAGGCTTGCTTCGTACGAGCACGAAATTGTCATTTTTATGTTTATCCCATAAGAAAATCTAAGGTCCACTGAGGTCGTTTTTGTACCAGCTATACAAATCTTCATGAGTCTCAAAATCGATTCTCGTCATATCTTGTGTTCATGGGAAAGTTTGTTCTCGTTTCTTTGCATCAAAGATTAGACAATATACCAAAATAAATGGCTAAATATTCGAGTAATTAAAATTTATTAGACAATTTATACGTACATTTACAATAATAGTACATCTTCATCATGATCATTATTAGATTCTGGCACTGGTTAGACGTGTACTCTCATTGTTTCCTATTCTGAACTAACCTACACATTTCCCTGAAATTTGCTCAGTCTGCATCTATCACTATCTGATCTAGATCTACATCTACCTCCTTTTTCCTATCTCTGGTTGTAATATATCCTGTACTATTCCCCAAAAATGCCTTATAACGTATTCTACTCTTCTATTTCTCCTATTTTTTTTTAAACAGATATCTTTATTCCCTTTATTTCTATAACCTATTTGTTATTAACATTGTTTGTCCATGCTATCATCCTTATACATCTGAATCACAACATTCCGAAAGGCTGCTACCGTTTTTCTGTCTGCTTTTCCTTCTACCCGTATTTCATAGGCATACTGTGCTGTGCTCCACACATACGCTTTCTACAATTTTCATCTTGTTAGATGCAGTTAAATCCACTTCTATTGTTTTACAATTATACACCCTATTTATCCGACAGTCAGTGGTTGTGAAGGGGGGTAAGAAGCCTGTGGATGCCAAGTTCCCCAGCACTTGAACATTTTCCAATATATCGTTTCGCACAATCAACAAATATTTCACAATCAACACCTGTAGTTGTTTATAATAATCATCAGATTAATGTGCGCTTATTTTTTCGTCATTAGGTTCTCCGTCTCGAAACTGGTTGGATGCTGTATCTCCACTTATTTATATTTTGAGCTAGCCTACACAGTTCCCTGAAATTGCCACACAGCCTATATATAGCTCGGTTCCTCTACTATTGTTTTCTAATTATAAGCCCTATTTCACCGAGATTCAGTGGCGTGTGAAGGGGGTAAGCAGCCTTGGCTGCCAAGATTTCCAACACTTACACATTTGCTGAATTAATAGTTTTCAAGTAAATCGTTTCACACAATTAACATTATTCGAGAATATTCCACTACCAATACCTGCAGTTGCTTATAATAATGATCATGTTTAAGTACAGTTATTTTTTTCGTCATTAGTTTTTCCATCTTGGGACTGGTTGGATGCGTACCTCCAGTGATTTCTATTCTGAGCTAGCCTACACATTTCCCTGAAATTCCTGCAGTCTACGTCTTTCACTATCTGTGTGCAATAGTCTAACCTAGATCCACCTCTACTTCTCTTTTTTCTTATCTCTACTTCTAATATATTCCGCACTATTCCCTCATTCCGTAGTATGTGGCCTATCATCCTATTTCTCATTTTTTTTTTCCGTTTTACACATATTTCTTCCTTTCCCGACCATTTCTAATACCTCTTTGTTCTTAGCTTTGTCTGTCCAAGATATCTTTATTATTCGTCTGTAGCACAACATTTTCGCTTCACAGCCATACAGTGCTGTGCTCCACAAATATGTTTTAAGCAATCTTTCCTTGTTTCTATGTTTGTTGTTTTTGAACGCAGTAGTTGCTTTTTCTTGTTAAATGTAGCACAACCTTGTGCTAATCTTTGTTTTATATCTTTTGTGCCTTTCCCATCTTGTGTTATTTGACTTCCTAGGTAGCAGAAATCCTTAACCTCTTGCAAGTTCTCGTTACCTATTTGTATTCTTGTTTTTGATCTATTTTCCCCTTCTTTGCATACTAGTATATTAGTTTTATTTTTGTTAATTTTCAAACCGTATCTCTCTGTTAGTAGAACTGATTCCATTTTATTAAGAACTGCTTGTATCTCTTACTTGTTAGACGCTAATATCAATCTTTTGTCCCTACATAGTAATTCCAAATGTCTTCCTGCATTTGACAGTATTTATGGCCTGCTACAAGTTAAAAATTAATGGGGATAGTGCACATCTCTGCTTCACTCCTTTCCTAATATTTACTTCTCTACGTGCCTGCTCTAATTTTATTACTGCTGTTTGCTCTTTGTATAAGCTTTGTACTATTCGTCTATCCCTAATACTCATTCCAATCTTTTTGAGTATTTCAAACATTGTTGAATGCTTTTTCCAGATCTACAAGCCCTATCTATTCGCGTTCCCATTTTCTATTGCTTTCTTCATTATCACTCTTATAGCCAAAATAGCCTCCCGTGTTCTCTTGTTTCGCCTAACCCCAAATTTATCTTCTCCTAGTATTTCTTCAGCTCGTTTTTCCATTCGTCTTTGTACAATTCTAGTTAATATTTTTGACACGTGTGCTGTCAAACTTTTTTTCACATCTAATCCGCGTCTTTCTTTTTTGTTATAGTTACTATGATGTTACGTTTGAAATCTTTGGATATCTCGCTTGTCTCATACATATAGCTTACAAATTGGAAGGACGTTCTATTACTGCTTGTCCAGTAGCTTTTAAAGTTTCTGCTTGCGCCTTATTTCTACTCGGCGCCTTACAATTTTTCAGACCCCTTAATGCTAATTAAACTCATCTCTAAGTATAGGATATCCCAAGTCATCATTATCAATGTCTGATTCCTGTTCTAATGCGGTTAGTTTCTCTCCTGAATAGAAATTCCTAATATATATATATATATATATATATATATATATATATATATAATATATAAAATAGGTAGTTTCTCGAACGGTAGTAATAAATATAGATCTGTTGGTTTCTTGGGATGCACTCGTTCGAGTGCATCCCAAGAAACCAACAGATCTATATATATATATATATATATATATATATATATATATATATATATATATATATAGTTAGACTTAACGATCTCTGGTTTAATACTATTCAGTTTTTATGGGTTATAGCTCCTGTTTAAAAAAAATAGTACTCTTTTTATTCCATCTGAATTTTCGAGTAATTTTACTCTTGGTCACAGATTAAATAGTTGAGATTGTAATTACTGGCATGTGTAACAGGAACATTTTTAAAAGCTATTTCGAATAATTACAAGATTCTAATTATTGGAAATAGCTTTTTAAAAATGTTTCCTGTTACACATGCCAGTAATTACACAATCTCAACTATTTAATCTGTGACCAAGGGTAACAATTACTCGAAAATTCAGATGGAATAAAAAGAGTACGCTTTTTATTATTTTTTTTAAACAGGACCTATAACCCATAAAAAAACTGTATATATATATATATATATATATTGCCGTGGAACGTGCCTTTTGGTCACAGGAACTGGTACTTTCTAAAGACCTCGCCAGAGTCAAAAAACAATAATTTGCAAAAATATAAAATTTTTATAAAAATTTTCTTACCCGGATTCTGTTTCATCAAATTAATTTCTTCAGCAGCTTCCCTGGCTAGCTCAGCTGTGCCTCTTCTCGGATACCTAAATTTACTATTATTCTCTTTACCATTCACACACCATTCAATAAAATCACAAAATAATACAACAATCATACAATATTTATTTACCGCTATTTACAATCAATAATTCATAGTTATGTACAATTCAGTGCTCTAGTTGCACCTCAAAAAAATATTATCCTTGTAAAGTCCTTGTTTTTAAAATTGAAATTTCAAACACATTTAATGCAACAGGAGTAAATGGGCCCCAAATAATACCTTATCTTTATTTTTTACCGCACACTGGAGTATGGTGAGCTCATGATAACCCAGTTTATTAATGTATGCTTTCCACTTTGCATACTATGACTACAAACTTAATAAACCCATGTACTCTTAACAATTAAATTTAAATTCATCATGAAATTTAATAAGCTTTACGTACACCTTTTGTTTTATATTCCAAAATACCATAATAATAGTCAGTTATACGTATCCTTTTCAGTACGTTAAATTACCAAAATTAACCATCAAAGTTCACTCACACATCACAAATAATTTCAACAGTTTATTAAAAAAAAAACAGCAAATTCAAATGCGTTACCTGGAAAAAGCGTCAAAAGTCCATCTCCGTTGAAGAAGCTCTATATCCCTGAACCACTCGGCTTTGTGATTATGCTCGCTCCACCAGCTATTTAGATGACAACTCAGTTTAAGCTGAGCTGTGTGCTACCAATTCACCAATTCCAACATCCAAATCCATGTATATTACACTTGTTTATTATTGCATTCTTAATTTACGAGCTTGTTAAAGTATTTGTGGACCTCAGTTAAATTTAAATTACACTCTATTATACTCGCGGTACTAACTATAAGGCCACAAATAATCTAATACTATCTCACTGAAGGTTACAAATTTTTAATACTCACAAGCTTTGTCAGTTGATTATAATACTTTGTTAAGCGATGCAAAATTAAAGAGAAATCTCCTAATTCTCCCAGAGTATTTATATCATAAAACTAGGCCCCTTAGCCACACTGTACGCGAAATACTTAATCAAAATTAATATTTCTCCAAATTTTGTATAACCGTTTTAAACTTCCAAAAAATATTCCCCCGTCAAAATGTTATATCATACAAAACTATCGCATCCACCTGTCGCGTGCTCGTCTGTTCTAAACCTATCTATTTCGACCAATGAAACATTTCAGTGACGTCTTAAAACTCCGCCTGTAATATATCTATTCCTGTCTTATGCATATTTGATGTCGGATTCTAACCTTGCTTGCGTTGTAGAAAATCGATATAACTGCCCGCGTCTTCATGGACTCCACGTGGATCGAATACGTGTCTACTAAAATGAACGTTTTTATGCCCGTCTCATTCTGAAGCATATTATTGATTGTTCATCCCTACTGCTCTTTAAGAAACTTTTGTTAGCGTTTAAGCGAAATTACCGACGGTTTGAACAATATTTCCTTGAAGCTCGCCTCGTTATCTTCACAAATAAGCGGAAGATGATCTTTCCAACATGCAGGTGTGCTCAATTAACGATCGTTTAAAATAACAATTCTCGGAGCTTCTTTTCACTGTATTTTATACAACAAATGTCTGTTTGTTTGTTAAGAAAGCTTTTGCCTTGCGTTCTCTAACGTTATAACCCGTTGAATTAAACTAAATTAAATTAATTAATAATTGCTATTGGCTTATATCATTGATTTTATTTATGAACCTATTGCCTTTTAATCCCTAATTATAAAATTATGTCAATGATTGTTAATTTAAATTAAATAAATGAAATACATTTTGCGCGTAAATATTATGTTCCTCTCTCTACACAGGGTGTTTGAAATTGTATTGTTTATACCCAAATTTAACCCTTTAAATCCACTACAATATATATATATATATATATATATATATATTGTTGTGGAATTATAAGTTAAATAGGTACAGGCAATAAAATTTTAAACACTGTGTATATAGAAACAGGAGCAAATTATTTACACGCCAAATTAGTTAATTTATATAGTGAAAACGGACGAGTATTAAGGTAATTTTCTATATTTAAATTGGAATGTTAAAATTGCATAAGGGAAGAAAGCTTTTGAGTACATGAAAACTCAAGGATACGCATAAGTAATTATAATAATTTTAAATCAAACGCATGGAAGCAAAAAGGGAGCTTGCATGTATAGAAAATCAATAATTTTAAACGCAAATGTTTCCATTTTAAAAGCCAACGTTCGTTTATACAAATACTAAGAATGGGTAAACTAAGAATTGTTATTTTAAACGGTCGGTTGTTTCAAGAAACACCTGTTGATTAAATGTCACGTTCAGGGAACTTAAATAAACGTTAAGACAGAATTTCTATGAAATTGTTTGCAACAGTCGGTTTGACCAACTGCTTTAAATAACAAGCGCCTTGAAGAGGAAGTGCAATAAACGATCGATAATGTAAGACAGACAGAGAAACGGGTAAAGAAAGCGTTTTGTACAAGTCACATACGAAATACACGAGTAAATGTGAAAGACGACTACAATATCGATTTTCTGTAACTTAAGAGGGGTTCTAAAGGAGACAACAAACATGCGTGGAACGGAGATAGATAGTGGATAGGTGTAGACATCCAACTCTTCTAAAAAGAAATTATTTAACACTTGTTGTTAGGATTAAAATATTAAAATATCAATCAAAATTTATAAATTTACGGCCAATGACATTTGTGTATTAGTTTACTCCAAATTAGAATTTGACAAGAGCAATAAGATCTATTAATAAAAAGATGGAGCATAGAATGTTAGTTGGAAGAAAATTGTAAAGAGTAGTCACCTGGGTTACTGTTTTATTATTTTGTGAGTTCTGATATTTCTACATTTTTGGTGCAATAAAAATTTTTTTATATTACAATTTAATTGCACACATTTAAGCTAATCTTATTGTCAACGTAATGGTTGTGATGCCAATTCTGGTGAAGCTGCACAGGAACGGTTAGATTGGTTTGCACATTTGGAGAACTTCCTTGGTTGTATTGGCAATCTTAAAAAGAAGACAAACTGAATCTACTGGTCAATTTTGTTGGTCATAACGTTCTTAGATACATCAACGACTGTACTGGGTATAATGATGCTAAGAGAACACTGAATCCATTTTTCTACAAAACCCAAGAAAAAAATATTCACAAAGTATAAGTATATCTAAAGATTTTTGGCGTGCCCCAAAACCTAAAAATAATAAGCGTAATTTCTGTAATACACAATTTTAAAACGTATTTATCTACAGGTATTAAGAGCCCGCATCTGGTTTGAGTCGTCACTAAAGGCAGTGGAGCTTCATTGTTCAGCAGCAAGACGTTTCATTGGAATTCAGGTATTAGTTTTATCAGTGTCATATTTTTAACACTTAACCCATTATGCTCGATTGAAATCTTAATTTATTAATCAATATAAACTGTTTACTGTTCGTATTTTCAAGTAATTGTTTACACCGTCACATTTAGGAATAGCTTATGTAGAATTAACTAGAGGTCATTTGACTGGCACTGTCACGTACATCTGTATATAGTTCAGAACTCACGCTGTATGCAGATATTGATTTATTCACAAAATTAACCTGAGATAAGAGTTTCATTGGTCGAGGCGCAGATCAGTTAAAAAACCAATAGAGAAGTTAGTAATTTATTAATTAAAGAAAAATTTCATACATACTTGCTATTCATTATAAAATTTCATATATATTAAGCGTTCGCGCAAAACAGGGCTAGAAAAGAAATTATAGAGGAATTTGGTGCATTGCTAATTTGCTCATATTATAAGATATATATATATATATATATATATATATTGCTGTGATATACGCCTGTGAATGCGGGGACTGGGTCCTTTCAACAAAAAAAATTCTAGTCCCACAGATTGGGCGTCATAAACTGCTGTGATCCTCTTTTCGCCTCGGCTGCTCACCTAATTTTATAAACCACCTCATTCAAAAAAAAACAAACACATTCCTACCACAAACATCAACATTAACTCTATTTACATCAATATTCAGAATACATTAAAATTTCAAATTTTATTTCAGCATAAAATTCAGTTTTAAAAAGAATTTCAAGATTAATTTTATTATCTTTTTAATGTGCATCCAGAATTAAAGTCCTTGTAGGATGCCTACTAATTACTATAACAATATATGCAGACCTGAGTCTGAGTACAAAGGGAGCATCTACCACCCCTTTACGTTAATTAACCAGGTTCGTCTAATTGAGCTCAAAGACATACCCATATTTTCAAATATGAGTAATATATATATATATATATATATATATATATATATATATATATTATGGTTGGTATGTTTCTTGACCTTTTGTTTATCAAATCAATAAAAATCTTCTTGGGATATAGGTCATTTATTGAAATATAAATTATATCAACATATTACGCGTTTCAGTCTTATTGACCTTGATCACATATTAAAAATCTAAAAAATATATATATAGTTAATTAATAAAACTTACAAAATCTTACGTGTAATTTACATATTGTTTTGCATTGTACTAGACTATAATGAATAGTGAAATTTATACTAGTGTTAATATGTCCAAGCAGTATCAGTATAGATAAGATTATTTTTACATAAAGATGTGTTCATTCCTATATATTTGATTATTATTTAGTACATTTGTAAAAGTTTAATAAAAATTTTTCTTTTTTTTATTTGTATAAGGTGTTTTACTTAAATTATGTTAGTTAGAATCATAATATAAAAATTAAACGGCTTTATTATTATTGTTAGTCATTCTTTAAAATTATTTTAAAAATATGTGAAATCTTATAATTTATTTAATGTATTATAGTTTAAAAATTATTATGTAAGATAATCGTGTATGTTTCTGTTGTTCTATGTTATTGTTATATTAATGTGTGAACGATTAACTACTAAAAATTAACATAACAAAAGAATAAGAATAAAACAAAAATAAAGTACTTGAAATATAGCACAAGTGTAAAATATAAAATGCAATAAAATAAACTAATCTAACAATACAAATAACAATAAATATACATATAACTAAATAAATATAACTAATACAAATATAAATAACATAAATGAATATAAATAATATAAATATAAATAAAATAAATATAAATAAAATAAATATAAATAAAATAAATATAAATAAAATAAATATAAATAAATATAAATAATATAAATATAAATAAAATAAATAATAAAATTACACTATTGATAATTTAAGAATAAAGATAAAAATATGTAAACCTGTAATGATAGGATATACGCGTAAAAATTGACTAGATATATAATTTGTGTTTCGAATGATTTAATATTATTTGTGTATAAGATTGTGGTATATGTGTGTGAAATGTTCATGATCGGTTTTACAGTTTATGCTATTGGTTTGTCGTTGGATGTGAATTATTTCCAGTGTGTTTCGTTTGGTATCATTTTTTTCTGTGTCTATTATATTAGTATTTTCAAAGTCGAATTTATGCATTTCATTTAACGCGTGGTTAGTGAGGGCTGTATCTCTTTTATGCATTCGAACGGAGTATTTATGTTCATAGATTCTTTTTTCAAGATATTATTTTGTGTTACCGATGTATGAGTATGTATGTTTTTTTGTGGAGCTTTGGCAGACCGTAAATATATGGAATTTTACCGTTGTGATTTATTAACAAGTTTTTTTCTTCTTGTCAAACAATATACTACTATTGAACAAAAAGGATTCATCGAAGCCGTAAAATTATGCCTACAATCTACATGTTTCACCTTTGATAACAAAATATATTCTCAAATTCATGGAACTGCTATGGGATCACCCTTATCTTCTCCAATAGCTAACCTCGTAATGGAAGAACTCGAGAATAATGTTATACCATCATTGTCATACAAACCAAAATTTTATAAAAGATATATTGACGATATATTATTATGTATACCACAAACAAAAGTTACTGAAACCTTAAATAAATTTAATAACTTCCATCCAAGATTACAATTTACAACAAGAAATTAATAATACCATTCACTACTTAGATATTGAAATAAAAAGAAATAACAACAATCATTCAAAACATAAAATATATATCTAGTCAATTTTTACGCGTATATTCTATCATTACAGGTTTACATATTTTTATCTTTATTTTTAAATTATCAATAGTGTAATTTTCTTATTTATTTTATTTATATTTATATTATTTATATTTATTTTATTTATATTTATTTTATTTATATTTATTTTATTTATATTTACATTATTTATATTTACATTATTTATATTCATTTATGTTATTTATATTTGTATTAGTTATATTTATTTAGTTATATGTATATTTATTGTTATTTGTATTTTTAGATTAGTTTATTTTATTGCATTTTATATTTTACACTTGTGCTATATTTCAAGTACTTTATTTTTGTTTTATTCTTATTCTTTTGTTATATTAATTTTTAGTAGTTAATCGTTCACACATTAATATAACAATAACATAGAACAACAGAAACATACACGATTATCTTACATAATAATTTTTAAACTATAATACATTAAATAAATTATAAGATTTCACATAATTTTAAAATAATTTTAAAGAATGACTAACATTAATAATAAAGCCGTTTAATTTTATATTATGATTCTAACTAACATAATTTAAGTAAAACACCCTATACATATAAAAAAAATTTTTATTAAACTTTTACAAATGTACTAAATAATAATCAAATATATAGGAATGAACACATCTTTATGTAAAATAATCTTATCTATACTGATACTGCTTGGACATATTAACACTATTATAAATTTCACCATTCATTATAGTCTAGTACAATGCAAAACAATATGTAAATAACACGTAAGATTTTGTAAGTTTTATTAATTAACTATATATATATATATATATATATATATATATATATATATATATATATATTTTAGATTTTAATATGTGATCAAGGGCACTAAGACTGAAACGCGTAATATGTTGATATAATTTATATTTTAATAAATGACCTATATCCCAAGAAGATTTTTATTGATATATATATATATATATATATATATATATATATATATTGCCGTGTAATGCCTTTTTGGATCCTGAAAAATGGTACTTTCTACAGATCATTCGAGTCCCACAGATTGGGCGTCATAAATTGCCGTGTTAGCCTATAATTTCCTCGCCAGAGTAAAAAAAAAAACATTCGAGCCCCAACGTTGGGTCGTCATAAATTGCCGTGGAACCCTAATAAAGACCGGTCCGGACCTCACCAGTTTTCAAAAAGAAATTTATTTTCAAACAAATAAAAATTTTACAAGCACAATTCAATGGACTAAAAAATCGAAAAATGCAAAAAAACGGGGGTAAGCAGTCGACTCGGTTCCCCGGATATATTTTCATATTTTTCGCTATAAGCAAATGCGCACAATTGGAACAAATTCTTCAGAGTTGAGCACAAAACGAGCACAATTCAGTGAACTAAGAGAAAAGTAAAAACTCAAAGAAGGGGGGGAGTAGGTCAACGTGGCCCCCGGATATATTATCATTTACTTTGCAATAAATGCGCACAGTTGAAACAAACCCCGGCATAATTGAGCATAAAACGAGCACAATTCAATGGTCTAATAAAAAATTGAAAACAACGTATGAGCCAACTTGAGTTATAAGCGTGCGTGGATGGAAATATTTGTTATGTAACACTAGACGTGTAACATTACTACCTAATACATTTTTTATCTATTGGCTTAAAGCCTCGATGACCAATGTATAATTAAAAATCGTTCTATTTTTTGTATGCTTGCGGCCATAGATAAATTTACGGTATGTTTTCTATGCTTGCGACTATTGATTTTTTAAAATATGTAATGGCGAAAAATTCCTAGTAAAAATTAATTATTAAACTAATTTGTCTGCAATTAGCAAGAACATGCGTTGCTCGATGTTAGTCATCGGATTTTATGAACTCATTGTTAAGCATTATTTCTAACGATACACTATTGAAGGATATTTGCCTATTATTTGCTTATTATGTTTATTTGAATAACAAAATTCATAATTTATTTACATAATTTATAAGTTTGCATTATATCATCACTATTATTACGACAAATACAAACATGCCCAATTTCATAATCAGTTCTAGATGTTTTCCACGACGCCATGTTTACATTTCTAATAGTAAAAGGCACAAACTTTGGTCTGTTTTTATGTTTTTATAACTATTTTGCATAGGAAAGATATTAAATACGCTGTTACAATTAAATGATATTAAGACAATGCTTATATTGTTATAGAATATGCAGAATGAATCAACAGAAAAAATGTAATTAGAGTTCATTAATCTCAACGAGACGCGTGTCCTAAAATGACATTGCTAAGCTTTTCATTTTAATACTGTTCGAGCCATCTAGTGACGAATTCATATTCAACGTAAAAGAAGGTAAAACAGTTTGCAGTTTATATTACAGATTGGGTTTGCACGAAAAATTTGCAGTAGCTCTTGTGAGCGTACAGCGAACAAAAGCGCTGAAGCGTTTCAACATAGAATATTGTGCAAAACCGCTAACTGTTACTTTTATAGTCACTTTCTACGGCACTTCATTAAAGCATTCCGCTATTAATCAAGCGTATAATTACTTAGTTATAAAGTAGCACTTGAATGTAGCATTTAAATAAGAAAGAATAGTTTATATTTTAAAAGTATAATATGAAAAAGACGCTTGACATAATGCTAGGATTGAGGGAGACATTTTTACAGAGAATGTAACTACAGAAGAACATCGGCGAATCATAACTGGTAAAAAATGTGTTAATTTAATATTTGACTTACTTTATAACAAATTTACAGACGCTCTTTAACAAATCAGTGATGTACCGGTCCATTTGTAGTAATCACGTGCGTTCAAAAAAATGTCATCGTCTATATTTTTGTAATACACCTTGCACCATAATTCCAATGAGTAGATAGGCTTGCTTCGTACGAGCACGAAATTGTCATTTTTATGTCTATCCCATAAGAAAATCTAAGGTCCACTGAGGTCGTTTTTGTACCAGCTATACAAATCTTCATGAGTCTCAAAATCGATTCTCGTCATATCTTGTGTTCATGGGAAAGTTTGTTCTCGTTTCTTTGCATCAAAGATTAGACAATATACCAAAATAAATGGCTAAATATACGAGTAATTAAAATTTATTAGACAATTTATACGTACATTTACAATAATAGTACATCTTCATCATTATCATTATTAGATTCTGGCACTGGTTAGACGTGTACTCTCATTGTTTCCTATTCTGAACTAACCTACACATTTCCCTGAAATTTTCTCAGTCTGCATCTATCACTATCTGATCTAGATCTACATCTACCTCCTTTTTCCTATCTCTGGTTGTAATATATCCTGTACTATTCCCCAAAAATGCCTTATAACGTATTCTACTCTTCTATTTCTCCTATTTTTTTTTAAACAGATATCTTTATTCCCTTTATTTCTATAACCTATTTGTTATTAACTTTGTTTGTCCATGCTATCATCCTTATACATCTGAAGCACAACATTCCGAAAGGCTGCTACCGTTTTTCTGTCTGCTTTTCCTTCTACCCGTATTTCATAGGCATACTGTGCTGTGCTCCACACATACGCTTTCTACAATTTTCATCTTGTTAGATGCAGTTAAATCCACTTCTATTGTTTTACAATTATACACCCTATTTATCCGACATTCAGTGGTTGTGAAGGGGGGTAAGAAGCCTGTGGATGCCAAGTTCCCCAGCACTTGAACATTTTCCAATATATCGTTTCGCACAATCAACAAATATTTTACAATCAACACCTGTAGTTGTTTATAATAATCATCAGATTAATGTGCGCTTATTTTTTCGTCATTAGGTTCTCCGTCTCGAAACTGGTTGGATGCTGTATCTCCACTTATTTATATTCTGAGCTAGCCTACACAGTTCCCTGAAATTGCCACACAGCCTATATATAGCTCGGTTCCTCTACTATTGTTTTCTAATTATAAGCCCTATTTCACCGAGATTCAGTGGCGTGTGAAGGGGGTAAGCAGCCTTGGCTGCCAAGATTTCCAACACTTACACATTTGCTGAATTAATAGTTTTCAAGTAAATCGTTTCACACAATTAACATTATTCGAGAATATTCCACTACCAATACCTGTAGTTGCTTATAATAATGATCATGTTTAAGTACAGTTATTTTTTTCGTCATTAGTTTTTCCATCTTGGGACTGGTTGGACGCGTACCTCCAGTGATTTCTATTCTGAGCTAGCCTACACATTTCCCTGAAATTCCTGCAGTCTACGTCTTTCACTATCTGTGTGCAATAGTCTAACCTAGATCCACCCCTACTTCTCTTTTTTCTTATCTCTACTTCTAATATATTCCGCACTATTCCCTCATTCCGTAGTATGTGGCCTATCATCCTATTTCTCATATTTTTTTTCCGTTTTACACATATTTCTTCCTTTCCCGACCATTTCTAATACCTCTTTGTTCTTAGCTTTGTCTGTCCAAGATATCTTTATTATTCGTCTGTAGCACAACATTTCCGCTTCACAGCCATACAGTGCTGTGCTCCACAAATATGTTTTAAGCAATCTTTCCTTGTTTCTATGTTTGTTGTTTTTGAACGCAGTAGTTGCTTTTTCTTGTTAAATGTAGCACAACCATGTGTTAATCTTTGTTTTATATCTTTTGTGCCTTTCCCATCTTGCGTTATTTGACTTCCTAGGTAGCAGAAATCCTTAACCTCTTGCAAGTTCTCGTTACCTATTTGTATTCTTGTTTTTGATCTATTTTCCCCTTCTTTGCATACTAGTATATTAGTTTTATTTTTGTTAATTTTCAAACCGTATCTCTCTGTTAGTAGAACTGATTCCATTTTATTAAGAACTGCTTGTATCTCTTACTTGTTAGACGCTAATATCAATCTTTTGTCCCTGCATAGTAATTCCAAATGTCTTCCTGCATTTGACAGTATTTATGGCCTGCTACAAGTTAAAAATTAATGGGGATAGTGCACATCTCTGCTTCACTCCTTTCCTAATATTTACTTCTCTACGTGCCTGCTCTAATTTTATTACTGCTGTTTGCTCTTTGTATAAGCTTTGTACTATTCGTCTATCCCTAATACTCATTCCAATCTTTTTGAGTATTTCAAACATTGTTGAATGCTTTTTCCAGATCTACAAGCCCTGTCTATTCGCGTTTCCATTTTCTATTGCTTTCTTCATTATCACTCTTATAGCCAAAATAGCCTCCCGTGTTCTCTTGTTTCGCCTAACCCCAAATTTATCTTCTCCTAGTATTTCTTCAGCTCGTTTTTCCATTCGTCTTTGTACAATTCTAGTTAATATTTTTGACACGTGTGCTGTCAAACTTTTTTTCACATCTAATCCGCGTCTTTCTTTTTTGTTATAGTTACTATGATGTTACGTTTGAAATCTTTGGATATCTCGCTTGTCTCATACATATAGCTTACAAATTGGAAGGACGTTCTATTACTGCTTGTCCAGTAGCTTTTAAAGTTTCTGCTTGCGCCTTATCTCTACTCGGCGCCTTACAATTTTTCAGACCCCTTAATGCTAATTAAACTCATCTCTAAGTATAGGATATCCCAAGTCATCATTATCAATGTCTGATTCCTGTTCTAATGCTGTTAGTTTCTCTCCTGAATAGAAATTCCTAATATATATATATATATATATATATATATATATATATATATATATATAATATATAAAATAGGTAGTTTCTCGAACGGTAGTAATAAATATAGATCTGTTGGTTTCTTGGGATGCACTCGAACGAGTGCATCCCAAGAAACCAACAGATCTATATATAATATATAATATATTGCTGTGATATACTCCTGTTTTCGCCTCGGCTGCTCACCTAATTTTATAAACCTCCTCATTCATAAAATTAAACAACACATTCCTACCACAAACATCAACGTTAACTCTATTTACATCAATATTCAGAATACATTAAATTTTCAAATTAAATTTCAGCATAAAATTCAGTTTTAAAAGAATTTCAAGATTAATTTTATTATCACTTTAATGTGCATCCAGAATTAAAGTCCTTGTAGGATGCCTACTAATTACTATAACAATATATGCAGAGTAAAAGGAGCATCTACCACCCTTTACGTTAATTAACCAGGTTCGTCTAATTGAGCTCAAAGACATACCCATATTTTTATCATAATCCAGAACATCAATACTAAATACCCTTTCTACTTAAACAAGCAAATTTCACCTTAAAATAAAAATATTATTGCTAGTACAATTTCACTACTGTCCATTTTAAATAAACAAATTAGAAAGTTATTCAACACACACCAACATCTCAAAGTTCAAACAAATAGTATAATTTACCTGAAGGTTACTTGCACTCGTAGCTTCAATGTACATCGTCCCTTTCGTTAATCACACCATTCCAACTGGGTTATATTTACGGCTTCTAATTCTCAACGCTTTTAAAATTTTCTCCATCACCATTTATTTAAAGTTATTTCTGGGCTTTTCCGGAACTCATCTGTGTATATCTGACCCTTGTTTCGTGGATCCAGACACGTATTTGAACCATTTAATTATTAACACCCCCGAAAAATAGCAAAGAAATTCATGCGTCTTTCACCAATATACGCCAAAACTGCCTACTTTTGTGTATACATTTGTCGTTGTAAATTTTGCTAATTGGTACAGTGATACTAAATTTTATTACCTTGTATCTAAGTGCACTGAAGTACATTCATGTTAGCACGTAAATAACAAACTATTTTGAATCACTAAAATATACGAGCAAAATTTTAAATTATTTTATCAAACTAAAATGCACTGTTTAACATCTTGAATCAAGTCGCGGATGTAAGAGCTTTAAACGCATCGAATAGTCAAAAGTCTAAGAGGCCTTGTTTATATTCACCTCGGTATATATAGCAAAAAGCCTGTCTGTCGTTCTGTTCTCCAAAACGGGTAATTCTAAAGAATTTCTCATTCTATGTTCCCAGTCCGTCGCTCGCGCGTCGGTTTTTACGAATTTTTCACTCGCCCCATTTAAATCTCAGAAATTCACACGGCCCGCAAACATGTCCGAGAAAAACTAATTAATTTTGTACAGAAATTGTTGTTTCTACCTCTGATATTTGCATCCTATTTTCAACCAATTGTGACCCTCGTGACGTTGCTTAAATCACGCCTTTTACTATATGTGTCTCGGTCTCGCGCATATTATCTGTCTCTATCTAACCTGTTCTTAGTGGTGCAAATTGATATTCCTTACGATCGATTATTTCAGTCCACATGGACTGTTATCTGGGTTTAATAACCCCGTATCGCACCTTCTCGTGAATATTAAGCCTCGGTTTCCCAAGATTCTTTGAAACCATTTGTTATCTACACAATTTTCGCCGTACGTGATATTTAAACTACGCAGGTGTTCTAAATAATATTAATTCTCAGAGCTTTATTTTCTGGTATTATAATCTTGGATTTTCACAGACTTTTATGCTTATTATTAATAATGGTTTAATTAACTCCAATTAAAATTGACTTCTATCCTTTCATTTTAGCGAATACAAGTTAAATATTAATTATTATGTGTACACTCTGTTTAATACCGGTTACTTAAAATAGGGTTAATTAATATAAATTTTGCACGTAATTTCCATTTGTTTAGGAATAATTAAATTACACGCAGAGCTTTTTTAATACTGTTTCTTTTGATATAAAGCGTCTTGTACATGATTTAAATTTCTTATTTTTACTGAAACGACCGAATTTATTTATGCTTCATGGTTTTAATAAAGCGTATTATTTAATAAAATTCCTTATACACGGTGATTAAAATTATTTGATGTGATTATTTAATTTTCTACCCTGGTCTAAATATGAGTATTTTCCCCCTATTTGAATACAAATAATCCCACTTATTTGAATGCAAATATAAAGCATTTAGACCAAAAAAAAATTACAAAAAAAATTGCCTATCACACTCTACCCTTATCTATCTAACTTACCTACTTTGTCTCCAATCCAAAAAAATATTTACACCTACCCTATATCCCTATCCTATTCCTAACTCTCACCTAATTCTATAAACTGAAATTATCCCTAACTTCATCCTACTTATCCATCTTATCCTATATACATCCTATATACCTATCCTATTCCTAACTTTTAACTAATCTTCACTATACTTTACTTCCCCCTACCTAATCCTATATGCCTATCCTACTCTTACTCTATTCCTAACTCTCCACTAATTTTCTATGAAATATCTACACTTAACCTATCTTATTTTCTTCCTACATTTACTCTTTATTCTCATCCTAAACCTATTCCTAATTATCTCCCATATTTATCCTATACCTAGCTTTATTTTCTATAAACACTTACTTCTACTCTTTTATATACACCTATTTCTAATTTCTATTCTATATCTATACTAAAATTCACCTATCTTTATCCTTTGTTCATCAAGTTACTTAAATCTAACTCTCTTCTTGACCCTCCAAGTCTTTCTTCTTACCATTCTAATACTCTTTAACCCTATTTCTCCCCCTTCTATATCTATACTTAACATCCCTGTTATCTCGCATAAAATAAACTTATCATCCCTATTATCTTGACTCTTAAATATTACTTCTTCTTCCGTCTCTACACATGTCTGTTTCACACTTATTGTTGTTTCCCTTTCTGCCGACAAACCAAACGATACTACTTTACAATTCTCGATTTTTCCCTCTACAGAAAATCCTATGTACCTTCTAGAATTCTTATGTAATGGAATCCGCCAGAATGAATCCCTTAAATCTACTTTATTAAAAACAAACTTGCCACTTAACCTCGTCAAAAATAATTCTGCCTTCCCCTGCTCCCGATATGCTGCTGTTGCTTCTACCCCCACTAATTCTGCATGTTTTTGTACTAAAGCTTGAACCTCTACTCTCCTATCCTCTGGACATCTTATTGTGTTGATCTGATTACCTTCATCATCCTCTACCTCTACTACATTAATATTCAACCCCGTGTCATCCTCTGTGACTTCATAACTGCCCTTCCATGGCACTACCTTATCCTTAATCCTTACTACCTTCCTCTCCATATCTATCAAAACCCCTAACTTCATCATACAGTCAACACCTAAAATGCTCTGAAACTTCAGTCCAGGTACAATTACAAACTCCTGTTCACAGCTTAAACCTCCTATATCTATCCTAAGCACCACAACACTATTTACTACAGCAAACTTCTTTTTATTTGGAGCTACTAAATGGCTACGCTTTATAGGCATAATTCTATCACAAACCTTATCCCTAATTTTGCTGACGAATTCCTCCGATATTAAACTCGCCTCTGCCCCTGTATCAAGTAATACTTCTACATTATTCTCAAAAATTTCTAAATTAATAATTGGCAAACATAAATTTTCCTTAGTTTCTGGCTCTACTTCCTCCTCAATTTTGAAAAATTCACGTGGATGTTCATATACATTTACACTGAAATCTAGTGGTCTGTCGCGTTCTAAAAATACTGTCCAGGTCTGTTTTTCCTACTCGGTCCTGGTCTAGCCGTCACCTCCGCGTATGTCCTAGGCGTTTCCACTCGTTCCGTGTCTGTATTAGCAGTCCCGCTCATGTCTGGTGAACTATTCATTCTGGTAGGTTCCGGTCTCGGTGCAGGTCCCCTTCCTAAACTATTACTTCTAACGTACGGTCGTCGCTGTTCCCAATTCTGTCGCTGGTATCCCTAATTATTCCCCCGTCTAGCGTAGTTGTCCCGTCTATTGTCAAACCCAACTGTGTTGATCTGCCTTTCCCTATTATCCCGAGGTCGTCCACTACTTACGTCGTCGTACCTCTGCAGGTATTCCAAAAACATTTCTCTGTCCACTATGTTCTGTAGTGCTACGTGCTGTCTTATGTCTACCTCGAAGTGTCGTGATAAATACTTAATAATTTGTCGGTCCGTCAGTGGTGGGTTCAGTTGCTTTGCTATGCTATACTTGCGTATAGCATATTGCTCCCTACTTCCTGAAAATTCTCCCTTAAATTTCTCTGTGATTAAGTCGTCTCGTACCTGGTCTTGTCTGTGGTCACTCCAGTAGTGCTTTAAAAATTTGTTTTCAAAGTCCTGATACGTGTCTATGTCCTGTCCTACTAAATTGTACCACGCTTCCGCATTGTCCTTTAATAAAGCCTTTATCGTATTTAGTTTAGTCTGTTCGTCAAATAAATTTCCCACTAGATTTCTTACACTATTAATAAAAATTTGTGGATTTACCCTGTTATCGCCATAAAACTTCATGTGTTGGTCCAATGATACTCCACCTGTAGAAAATCTGGGACCATCCCCCGTTAAATTTGACATGTTGTATTTGATACTACTAACTTCGCGCTCTACCCTGCCTAACTGATCCCTACATGAGTCCGTTACTTCAGTCATTTTTACATTAATCTCTTCTTCACAAAAAATGCGTACTTCGGACCTTAAATGTGCCATTTCCTGTCGAAGACCTGTAATATCACGCTCATTTTTATCAACCCTATTTTTAACTTCCTCCAGTTTTACGGTAAGGCTATTTATAAATTCTGTAAATTCTTTGGTTGTTGTATCTATTTTTTCGCTTAATGTCTCCCTAACTCCACTTAAGGTTTCATTCATTTGTTCAAATTTCCTGTTCGAGTCCTCTCTAACCCCGCTTAACGTCTCATTCATCCTTTCAAGCATCCTCATTATCATCTCGTTTCCTTGATCCCCTGATTCCGTCCTCGACTGATCTCTACTGCCTCCAGCTTCTTCCATTTTCGAATTTTTTTCGCACAATGCACTATCGTCACTTCCAATTTCCACTCCTTGACTCCTTAACCACTCTTTTCTCTGCATACGTTCTACTCACTCACACACACTCAAAATACTCTTAAATTTATACACACACAGAAACTCTCTCTCAGATCGCCAGTTTCCTGGAATAAAATCACAAAATTTTATTTGGAACTCGAGCCCTCACGTTGTGGTCGCCATGAACTGCTGTGATATACTCCTGTTTTCGCCTCGGCTGCTCACCTAATTTTATAAACCTCCTCATTCATAAAATTAAACAACACATTCCTACCACAAACATCAACGTTAACTCTATTTACATCAATATTCAGAATACATTAAATTTTCAAATTAAATTTCAGCATAAAATTCAGTTTTAAAAGAATTTCAAGATTAATTTTATTATCATTTTAATGTGCATCCAGAATTAAAGTCCTTGTAGGATGCCTACTAATTACTATAACAATATATGCAGAGTAAAAGGAGCATCTACCACCCTTTACGTTAATTAACCAGGTTCGTCTAATTGAGCTCAAAGACATACCCATATTTTATCATAATCCAGAACATCAATACTAAATACCCTTTCTACTTAAACAAGCAAATTTCACCTTAAAATAAAAATATTATTGCTAGTACAATTTCACTACTGTCCATTTTAAATAAACAAATTAGAAAGTTATTCAACACACTAACATCTCAAAGTTCAAACAAATAGTATAATTTACCTGAAGGTTACTTGCACTCGTAGCTTCAATGTACATCGTCCCTTTCGTTAATCACACCATTCCAACTGGGTTATATTTACGGCTTCTAATTCTCAACGCTTTTAAAATTTTCTCCATCACCATTTATTTAAAGTTGTTTCTGGGCTTTTCCGGAACTCATCTGTGTATATCTGACCCTTGTTTCGTGGATCCAGACACGTATTTGAACCATTTAATTATTAACACCCCCGAAAAATAGCAAAGAAATTCATGCGTCTTTCACCAATATACGCCAAAACTGCCTACTTTTGTGTATACATTTGTCGTTGTAAATTTTGCTAATTGGTACAGTGATACTAAATTTTATTACCTTGTATCTAAGTGCACTGAAGTACATTCATGTTAGCACGTAAATAACAAACTATTTTGAATCACTAAAATATACGAGCAAAATTTTAAATTATTTTATCAAACTAAAATGCACTGTTTAACATCTTGAATCAAGTCGCGGATGTAAGAGCTTTAAACGCATCGAATAGTCAAAAGTCTAAGAGGCCTTGTTTATATTCACCTCGGTATATATAGCAAAAGCCTGTCTGTCGTTCTGTTCTCCAAAACGGGTAATTCTAAAGAATTTCTCATTCTATGTTCCCAGTCCGTCGCTCGCGCGTCGGTTTTACAATTTTCACTCGCCCCATTTAAATCTCAGAAATTCACACGGCCCGCAAACATGTCCGAGAAAAACTAATTAATTTTGTACAGAAATTGTTGTTTCTACCTCTGATATTTGCATCCTATTTTCAACCAATTGTGACCCTCGTGACGTTGCTTAAATCACGCCTTTACTATATGTGTCTCGGTCTCGCGCATATTATCTGTCTCTATCTAACCTGTTCTTAGTGGTGCAAATTGATATTCCTTACGATCGATTATTTCAGTCCATGGACTGTTATCTGGGTTTAATAACCCCGTATCGCACCTTCTCGTGAATATTAAGCCTCGGTTTCCCAAGATTCTTTGAAACCATTTGTTATCTACACAATTTTCGCCGTACGTGATATTTAAACTACGCAGGTGTTCTAAATAATATTAATTCTCAGAGCTTTATTTTCTGGTATTATAATCTTGGATTTTCACAGACTTTTATGCTTATTATTAATAATGGTTTAATTAACTCCAATTAAAATTGACTTCTATCCTTTCATTTTAGCGAATACAAGTTAAATATTAATTATTATGTGTACACTCTGTTTAATACCGGTTACTTAAAATAGGGTTAATTAATATAAATTTTGCACGTAATTTCCATTTGTTTAGGAATAATTAAATTACACGCAGAGCTTTTAATACTGTTTCTTTTGATATAAAGCGTCTTGTACATGATTTAAATTTCTTATTTTACTGAAACGACCGAATTTATTTATGCTTCATGGTTTTAATAAAGCGTATTATTTAATAAAATTCCTTATACACGGTGATTAAAATTATTTGATGTGATTATTTAATTTTCTACCCTGGTCTAAATATGAGTATATATATATATATATATATATATATATATATATATATATATATATATATATATATATATATATATATATTACTCATATTTAGACCAGGGTAGAAAATTAAATAATCACATCAAATAATTTTAATCACTGTGTAGAAGTTTTGGAAAAGGTACGCGTTATTAAATAACAGCGTGAAGCATAAAAATTCATTCGTTTTATTAAAATTAAGAAATTTAAATCATGTACAAGACGCTTTATATCAAAAGAAACAGTATTAACAAGCTCTACGGGTAATGTAATTATTCCGAGGAAAGAAACAAATGGAAATTACGTGCAAAATTTATATTAATTAACCCTATTTTAAGTAACCGGTATTGAACAAAACGTACAGATAATAATTAATATTTAGTTAGGATTCACTAAAATTTAAAGGGTATTAATTTTAATTGAAGTTAATTGAACCGTTAGTAACATATAATATCTATGAAAACTTGTAAAAACCCAATAAAATAAAGCTCTGAGAATTAATAGTATGTTTGAACACCTGGGTTTATTTAAAAGCTCATTCGGCGAAAATTTTGCAGATAATTAATGGTTCAGAGAATCTTGTAGAAACCGTCGCATAATAGTTACGAGAAATGCTAAAGGTGGGTTATTTCACACTCCACATGGACTAAAATAATCGATAATAAAGAATATCAATTTGCATCAATAAGAACAGGTTAGATAGAGACAGATAATATGCGCAAGACCGAGACACATATAGTAAAAGGCGTGAGTAGAGCAACGTCATGGGGTTGCAATTGGTTGAAAGTAAAAGGCAAACTTGAGAGGTAAAAATAACAGTTCGGTATACAAGTTAATTAGTTATTTCCAGACTTTGCGTGCCGTGTTGAAATTTCGGAGATTTAACTGGGGCGAGTGAAAATTGTAAAACCGACGCGCGAGCGACGGAATGGGAACATAGCATGAGAAATTCTTAAGAATTGTCTGTTTTGAGGACAAAAGCGACGTGCCGGCTATCCGCTATATATACCGGGGGTAACATGAATTTCGCTCTCTTAGACTTTTGACTATTCGATGCGTTAAAAGCTCTCTTAGATCTTCGACTTGATTGAACGCGTTAAACAGTGCTTTTTAGTTTTCCGGTTGTAATATTAAATAATTTAAACAGTTTGCTCGAATATTATGTGATTTAAAACAGTTTGTTATTTACGTGCTAACATGAATATACTTTAGTGCACTTAGATACAAGGTAATAAAGTTTAGTATCACTGTACCAATTGGTAAAAATTTACAACGACAAATATATACACAAAAGTAGGCAGTTTTGGCGTATATTGGTGAAAGAAGTATGAAGTTCTTTGTTATTTTCGGGGTATTAATACTTAAATGGTGCATAAACGTGTCTGGATCCACAAGACTAGGGTCAGATATACACAGATTAGTTCCGGAAAAGCCCTGAAACAACTTTAAATAAATGGTGATGGAGAAAATTTTAAAGCGTTGAGAATCAGAAGCCGTAAATATAACCCAGTTGGAATGGTGTGATTAACAAAAGGGACGATGTACATTGAAGCTACGAGTGCAAGTAACCTTTAGGTAAATTATACTATTTTGTTTGAACTTTGATATTGTTGTGTGTTGAATAACTTTATAATTGATTTACTCAAAATGAACAGTAGTGAAATTGTACTAACAATAATATTTTAATTTTAAGGTGAAATTTGCTTGTTTAAGTAGAAAGGGGTATTTAGTATTGATGTTCTGGATTATGATAAAAATATGGGTATGTCTTTGAGCTCAATTAGACGAACCTGGTTAATTAACGTAAAGGGTGGTAGATGCTCCTTTGTACTCTGCATATATTGTTATAGTAATTAGTAGGCATCCTACAAGGACTTTAATTCTGGATGCACACTAAAATGATAATAAATTTAATTTTGAAATTTTCTGATATTAAAATTTATAATGAATATTAATTTTGAAATTTTAATTATTGTGGATATTGATGTAAATAGAGTTAACGTTGATGTTTGTGGTAGGAATGTGTTTGTTTTTTTATGTATGAGGATGAAAGCTATCTAGAGGAGCAGCCGAGGCGATTAACAGAAGAAAGTCAATGGACTAACACAGTTAAGGTAATGAATAGCTTTTTGTAGGATTCACAGCATTCTTGATGCCCAATTCGTAGGGGCTCGATTCGAAAAGCGGAGTACCTGGATTTTGGTGGTATCACAGCAATATATATATATATATATATATATATATACATATATATATATATATATATATATATATATATATATATATATATATATGTTAGACTTAACAATCTCTGGTTTAATACTATTCAGTTTTTTTATGGGTTATAGCTCCTGTTTAAAAAAAATAATAAAAGGCGTACTCTTTTTATTCCATCTGAATTTTCGAGTAATTTTTACTCTTGGTCACAGATTAAATAGTTGAGATTGTGTAATTACTGGCATGTTAACAGGAAACATTTTTAAAAGCTATTTCGAATAATTACAAGATTCTTATTATTCGAAATAGCTTTTTAAAAATGTTTCCTGTTACACTTGCCAGTAATTACACAATCTCAACTATTTAATCTGTGACCAAGGGTAACAATTACTCGAAAATTCAGATGGAATAAAAAGAGTACGCTTTTTATTATTTTTTTTAAACAGGACCTATAACCCATAAAAAAACTGAATATATATATATATATATATATATATATATATATTGCCGTGGAACGTGCCTTTTGGTCACAGGAACTGGTACTTTCTAAAGACCTCGCCAGAGTCAAAAAACAATAATTTGCAAAAATATAAAATTTTTACAAAAATTTTCTTACCCGGATTCTGTTTCATCAAATTAATTTCTTCAGCAGCTTCCCTGGCTAGCTCAGCTGTGCCACTTCTCGGATACCTAAATTTACTATTATTCTCTTTACCATTCACACACCATTCAATAAAATCACAAAATAATACAACAATCATACAATATTTATTTACCGCTATTTACAATTAATAATTCATAGTTATGTACAATTCAGTGCTCTAGTTGCATCTCAAAAAATACTATCCTTGTAAAGTCCTTGTTTTTAAAATTGAAATTTTAAACACATTTAATGCAACAGGAGTAAATGGGCCCCAAATAATACCTTATCTTTATTTATTACCGCACACTGAAGTATGGTGAGCTCATGATAACCCAGTTTATTAATGTATGCTTTCCACTTTGCATACTATGACTACAAACTTAATAAACCCATGTACTCTTAACAATTAAATTTAAATTCATCATGAAATTTAATAAGCTTTACGTACACCTTTTGTTTTATATTCCAAAATACCATAATAATAGTCAGTTATACGTATCCTTTTCAGTACGTTAAATTACCAAAATTAACCATCAAAGTTCACTCACACATCACAAATAATTTCAACAGTTTATTAAAAAAAAAACAGCAAATTCAAATGCGTTACCTGGAAAAAGCGTCAAAAGTCCATCTCCGTTGAAGAAGCTCTATATTCCTGAACCACTCGGCTTTGTGATTATGCTCGCTCCACCAGCTATTTAGATGACAACTCAGTTTAGCTGAGCTGTGTGCTACCAATTCACCAATTCCAACATCCAAATCCATGTATATTACACTTGTTTATTATTGCATTCTTAATTTACGAGCTTGTTAAAGTATTTGTGGAGATCAGTTAAATTTAAATTACACTCTATTATACTCGCTGTACTAATAATTCACAAATTATATATCTAGTCAATTTTTACGCCCATATTCTATCATTACAGGTTTACATATTTTTATCTTTATTTTTAAATTATCAATAGTGTAATTTTCTTATTTATTTTATTTATATTTATATTATTTATATTTATTTTATTTATATTTATTTTATTTATATTTATTTTATTTATATTTACATTATTTATATTTACATTATTTATATTCATTTATGTTATTTATATTTGTATTAGTTATATTTATTTAGTTATATGTATATTTATTGTTATTTGTATTGTTAGATTAGTTTATTATTTATTGCATTTTATATTTTACACTTGTGCTATATTTCAAGTACTTTATTTTTGTTTTATTCTTATTCTTTTGTTATATTAATTTTTAGTAGTTAATCGTTCACACATTAATATAACAATAACATAGAACAACAGAAACATACACGATTATCTTACATAATAATTTTTAAACTATAATACATTAAATAAATTACAAGATTTCACATAATTTTTAAAAATAATTTTAAAGAATGACTAACATTAATAATAAAGCCGTTTAATTTTTATATTATGATTCTAACTAACATAATTTAAGTAAAACACCCTATACATATAAAAAAAAATTTTTTATTAAACTTTTACAAATGTACTAAATAATAATCAAATATATAGGAATGAACACATCTTTATGTAAAAATAATCTTATCTATACTGATACTGCTTGGACATATTAACACTATTATAAATTTCACCATTCATAATGGTCTAGTACAATGCAAAACAATATGTAAATAACACGTAAGATTTTGTAAGTTTTATTAATTAACTATATATATATATATATATATATATATATATATATATATATTGCTGTGATATTTTAAAATCGAGCCTCACGAATATATATATATATATATATATATATATATATATATATTGCTGTGATATTTTAAAATCGAGCCTCACGAATTGGGCGCCCGGAGCTGCTGTGAGATACTCCTTTGAATGCGGGAACTGGGTCCTTTCAACAAAAAATTCTAGTCCCACCGATTGGGCGTCATAAACTGCTGTGATCCTGGTTTCGCCTCAGCTGCTCACCTAATTTTATAAACCTCCTCATTCATAAAATTAAACAACACATTTCTACCACAAACATCAACGTTAACTCTATTTACATCAATATTCAGAATACATTAAATTTTCAAATTAAATTTCAGCATAAAATTCAGTTTTAAAAGAATTTCAAGATTAATTTTATTATCACTTTAACGTGCATCCAGAATTAAAGTCCTTGTTGGATGCCTACTAATTAATATAACAATATAAGCAGACCGGAGTCTGAGTATAAAGGGAGCATCTACCACCCCTTTACGTTAATTAAACAGGTTCGTCTAATTGAGCTCAAAGACATACCCAAAGTTTCATCATAATTCAGAACATCAATACTAAATACCCCTTTCTACTTAAACAAGCAAATTTCATCTTAACATTAAAATTACAATTTCACTAATGTCCATTTAAAGTAAATCAATTATAAAGTAATTCAACACACACAAAAATGTCAAACAAAATAGTATAATTTACCTAAAGGTTACTGTCCTCGTAGCTTCAATGTACATCGTCCCTTTAGTTAATCACACCATTCCAACAGGATTATATTTACGGCTTCTAATTCTCAACGCTTTTAAAATTTTCTCCATCACCATTTATTTAAAGTTGTTTCTGGGCTTGTCCGGAACTCATCTGTGTATATCTGACCCTTGTTTCGTGGATCCAGACACGTATTTGAACCATTTAATTATTAACACCCCCGAAAAATAGCAGAGAAATTCATGCGTCTTTCACCAATATACGCCAAAACTGCCTACTTTTGTGTATACATTTGTCGTTGTAAATTTTGCTAATTGGTACAGTGATACTAAATTTTTTTACCTTGTATCTAAGTGCACTAAAGTACATTCATGTTAGCACGTAAATAACAAACTATTTTGAATCACTAAAATATACGAGCAAAATTTTAAATTATTTTATCAAACTAAAATGCACTGTTTAACATCTTGAATCAAGTCGCGGATGTAAGAGCTTTTAACGCATCGAATAGTCAAAAGTCTAAAAGGCCGAAATTCATATTACCACCTGTATATATAGCGAATAGCCGGCACGTCGCTTTTGTCCTCAAAACAGACAATTCTTAAGAATTTCTCATTCTATGTTCCCAGTCCGTCGCTCGCGCGTCGGTTTTACGAATTTTCACTCGCCCCATTTAAATCTCAGAAATTCTCACACGGCACGCAAACATGTCCGAGAAAAACTAATTAATTTTGTACAGAAATTGTTGTTTCTACCTCTGATATTTGCATCCTATTTTCAACCAATTGTGACCCTCGTGACGTTGCTTAAATCACGCCTTTTACTATATGTGTCTTTGCTTGACGCATTTTCTCTTTCCTTTTCTAACCTGTTCGTATTGGTGCAAATTGATATTCTTTATTATCGATTATATTTTAGTCCATGTGGACTATCTGGGTTAAATAACCCCGTATCGCACATTCTCGTGAATATTATGCCCCGGTTTCTCCAAGATTCTTTGAAACCATTTGTTATCTACACAATTTTCGCCGTACGTGATATTTAAACTACGCAGGTGTTCAAAATAATATTAATTCTCAGAGCTTTTAAATAAACCCTGTTTTGTATTTCGTGCTAAAGCATCTGACCGTTTCCAATATCCTTAGAATCGACATGTTTATCTAAACAAATTAAACTGAAATTGCCTTTTAAAATACGCAGGTGTGTTCAAACATCCTACTTCTAACTAACACTTCTAGGATTTGCTTTTTATTGGGTTTTACAAGTTTCTATAGATATTATCTGTTACTAACGATTCAATTAACTTCAATTAAAATTGACTTCTATCCTTTCATTTTAGCGAATACAAGTTAAATATTAATTATTATGTGTACACTTTGTTTTACTACCGGTTACTTAAAATAGGGTTAATTAATATAAATTTTGCACGTAATTTCCATTTGTTTAGGAATAATTACATTACACGCAGAGCTTTTTAATACTGCTTCTTTTGATATAAAGCGTCTTGTACATGATTTAAATCTCTTATGTTTAATGAAACTAATAAATTTTATGCTTCACGGTTTTAATAACGCGTATTATCTAATAATATTCATTATACACGGTGATTAAAATTATTTGATGTGATTATTTAATTTTCTACCCTGGTCTAAATATGAGTAATATATATATATATATATATATATATATATATTTTAGATTTTTAATATGTGATCAAGGGTACTAAGACTGAAACGCGTAATATGTTGATATAATTTATATTTTAATAAATGACCTATATCCCAAGAAGATTTTTATTGATTATATATATATATATATCAGCAGTCATAGAAAATAGTATATAAAGTAAGATGTATATGTAAACAAACTCTTATGAAAATAATAAGAGCCATTGACAAACACAAATCGGCTGGTAGTTATATAGCCATTAACAAAACATTAGCTTTATTAATTCATGGAGAAACATCCACTGACCAATTGGTTAGCCTCATCAAGTGGACTGTTCCCAAAAACCCTATGAAGTAATCAACTATTATAATGATATAATTTCGAAACAATCACTGTACTATGGCAAAAGTAAATAAAACCGCCATCAGGTGATAAAACACCAACACTACTAAAGCGTGGAAGTACAGAATTGAACCGAAACTACATAATAAATTTTGAAAATGACTATAAAAGTACGTTGGGCCTTTGAGATTTGCGGAATGTTACAGCAAAATTTATTTGCTAACGTGTCGCCACGAGAAGGTTTGTTACGTTAGCAAATAAATTTTGCTGTAACATTCCGCAAATCTCAAAGGCCCAACGTACTATAGTCATTTTCAAAATTTATTATGTAGTTTCGGTCAATTGTACTTCACGCTAGTAGTGTTGGTGTATCACCTGATGGCGTATTTACTTGCCATAGTACAGTGATTGTTTCGAAATTATATATATAATGCTTCGATTACTATCAGGTTCTTGGGAACAGTCCACTCTGATGAGAACCGCCATTGGTCAGTGTGATGTTCCCAGAATAATAAAGCTTAATGTGGAAACTAAGCCCTGAAAGGCTACTTATTATTTTCATAAAGTTTTTAAACATCTTACTTATATACTAGTTTACTATTGCGGCTTTGAGATTTGCGATGTTTATCATGAATTGCCTTTGGCTAACGGTTTCGCCACGAGAAGGTTTGTTACGTTAGCAAATAAATTTTGCTGTAACATTCCGCAAATCTCAAAGGCCCAACGTACTTTTATAGTCATTTTCAAAATTTATTATGTAGTTTCGGTTCAATTCTGTACTTCCACGCTTTAGTAGTGTTGGTGTTTTATCACCTGATGGCGGTTTTATTTACTTTTGCCATAGTACAGTGATTGTTTCGAAATTATATCATTATAATAGCTTCGATTACTTCATAGGGTTCTTGGGAACAGTCACTCTGATGAGGCTAACAAGCCGAAACCCGTGGTGTTTCGCCACGATGAAGGTTTGTTACGTTAGCAAATAAATTTTGCTGTAACATTCCGCAAATCTCAAAGGCCCAACGTACTTTTATAGTCATTTTCAAAATTTATTATGTAGTTTCGGTTCAATTCTGTACTTCCACGCTTTAGTAGTGTTGGTGTTTTATCACCTGATGGCGTTTTTATTTACTTTTGCCATAGTACAGTGATTGTTTCGAAATTATATCATTATAATAGCTTCGATTACTTCATAGGGTTCTTGGGAACAGTCCACTCTGATGAGGCTAACAAGCCGAAACCATTGGTCAGTGGATGTTTCGTCCTTGGAAGAATTAATAAAGCTAATGTTTTGTTAATGGCTATATAACTACCAGCCCGATTTGTATTTGTCAATGGCTCTTATTATTTTCATAAGAGTTTGTTTACATATACATCTTACTTTATATACTATTTTCTTATTGCGGACTGCAAATAACTTGTCTTTGTTTATTTGAATTGCCTTTGGGGCATGAACCTGGGTGTCGCCACGAGAAGGTTTGTTACGTTAGCAAATAAATTTTGCTGTAACATTCCGCAAATCTCAAAGGCCCAACGTACTTTTATAGTCATTTTCAAAATTTATTATGTAGTTTCGGTTCAATTCTGTACTTCCACGCTTTAGTAGTGTTGGTGTTTTATCACCTGATGGCGGTTTTATTTACTTTTGCCATAGTACAGTGATTGTTTCGAAATTATATCATTATAATAGCTTCGATTACTTCATAGGGTTCTTGGGAACAGTCCACTCTGATGAGGCTAACAAGCCGAAACCATTGGTCAGTGGATGTTTCCTCCCCTATGAATTAATAAAGCTAATGTTTTGTTAATGGCTATAAAACTACCAGCCCGATTTGTATTTGTCAATGGCTCTTATTATTTTCATAAGAGTTTGTTTACATATACATCTTACTTTATATATATATATATATATATTGCCGTGTAATGCCTTTTTGGATCCTGAAAAACGGTACTTTCTACAGATCATTCGAGTCCCACAGATTGGGCGTCATAAATTGCCGTGTTAGCCTATAATTTCCTCGCCAGAGTAAAAAAAAAACATTCGAGCCCCAACGTTGGGTCGTCATAAATTGCCGTGGAACCCTAATAAAGACCGGTCCGGACCTCACCAGTTTTCAAAAAGAAATTTATTTTCAAACAAATAAAAATTTTACAAAACTTTCTTACCCATAATCTGCTTCATCGAATTATTTTCTTCAGCAGCTTCTCTGGCTAGCTCAGCTGGACTTCTTCTCGTATACCTAAATTTACTGTCATTCTCTTTACCGTTCACACACCATACAATAAAATCACAAAATAATACAACAATCATACAATATATTTATTAACCACTATTTACAAATAATAATTCAAAGTTATTTACAGTTCGGTGCTCAAGTCACACCTCAATACATGCTATCTTTGCAAAGTCCAAGTTTTTGTAAAGTGAAAATTTCTAACACATTTGATGCAACAGGAGTAAATGGGCCCCAAATAATACCTGACCTTGGTTTCTTACTACACACTGGAGCATGGTGAGCTCATGATAACCCAGTTTATCAATGTATGCTTTCCACTTTGCATAATAGTACTACAAACTTAAAAAAAAAACATGTACTCTTAACAATTAAATTTAAATTCATCAAGCAATTCAAATAAGCTTTAATTATACCTTTTGTTTTATATTCAAAATGCCATATTAATAGTCAGTTATACGTATCTTTTTCAATACGTATAATAACGAAAAATACGATCAAAGTTCACTCTCACACATCACAAAATTTTCAACAGTTTATAAAAAAAACAGCAAATTCTAATGCGTTACCTGGAAAAACTTGAAGATTCCATCTCCGTTGACGATATATTATGTTCCTGAACCCCTCGGTCTAGTGATTCTGCGTGCATCTCTACTAGATGTTAAAGATGACCACCATCTAAGCTGCGCTTCATGCTACCCTTCCAATATCAATTTCAATATCCAAACCCACGTATATTACACTTGTTATTTATCGCTTTATTAATTTACGAGCTTGTTAAAGTATTCTTTGGACCTTAGTTACATTTAAATAAACTCGACACAATTCGCGTTTCTAACAATAAGGCCACAACAATCTAATATTGTACTATTAAATTTTCAAATTTTTATTATACTTACAAGCCTCGTCAGTAGATTTTTGTACGTCGTAAGCGATGCAAAATAAAAGAGAAAGCTATTAATTTCCTAGCTTATTTATATCGTAAGCCAGGCCCCTCTCGGCCACACTTTACTCGAAATACCTAATTGCAAACTAACATTTCCGCAAATTTTGGCGTAACCGTTTTAAACTTCTAGAAATATTGCTCGTCAACCCGCTACAAACAACAAAACTATCACATCTTCCTCTGTTCTAAAACTACCTATTTCGGCCAATCATACATTTCAGTGACGTCTTATAACCCCGCCTGTAACATCTCTATTCCTGTCTTATGCATATTGGATGTCGCGTTCTAATCTTGCTTGAGTGGTAGAAAATCGATATAGCTGCCCGCGTCTTATGTCGACCCCTTTTTCCGTTTCTTTTTTCAAATTTTTTAATTAAGTGCGGCTTTCATACTTACGATGTTGTGGTCAGTGTCTATAACTGCTTCTGGGTAGCTTCTACAGGTTCTTCCTTGATTCCTAAACCGTTGTCTAACAAGAATGTAATCTATTTAATATCTTCCTATATCCCTTGGCATCTTCCACGTGTATCGTCTTCTAGCATGATGTTGAAATAATGTGTTTGTGATGATTAAATTGTTCTTGTCGCTAAATTCTACCAGCCTATTTTGCCTGTCGTTTCTCGTGCCTAAACTAAATAAACATACTACCGCTCCTTCCCTACCCTCAACTACCACTGCATTAAAATCTCCGTAATTATTAAATTTTCATGTGCTTTTACGTATCTTAGTATGTTTTCGATATCTTTGTAGATTGCTTCTACATCTTCCTCACTGTGGCTAGAGGTGGGCATGTATATTGTATTATTATTGTGTTTACCGGTTTAGATTGTAATCTAATCATGAGTATTCTTTCGTTCTTCTGTAAGTAATTTTGTACACTGTGTCCTATCTGTTTTCGCATAACTATCTCCACACCCGAATTTTCTTCATCTGCTCCTGTGTTAGTTACCCGCCAAAAATCTCTCGCCTCTGGCCACCGAACTTTGCTGATCCCTACTATGTCTAGTGCTAACCTATTCATTTCAATTTTAAGGTTCTCTAGCTTACCTACATGCTTCATACTTCTAACATTCCACACTCCGACTCGCAAAATGTTCCCGACTCTTATTCTGAATTTTCCAATCGCATCCTCCGAAGTAGTCCTCTCCCGGAGATTCGAATGGGGGACTATTTTAACTCCGGAATCTTTTACCCCAGAGAATGCCATCACGTTTATTACGATTTAGGTACGCTGTGTACTTGGGAGGCAATGTGGTCGTTTCCCGTTGCCTTTCACATCGCGATAGTGTGTCTAGGATTGCCATACTAACCTCTTTGGTATCTGCCAGTCTAAGTACCGAAAAAGCCGCTACCCTTTTTTCGAGGACCTGTCTTAGTCTGATTCCTCACTAACGACCCTACTATTTTAGTTGAACCTGTAGTTTGGCTCTTTAGCTCATTAGAACACGCAAGCCATTCCACCTTCAGTAAGGTGCAGGTCCATTCGGAACGGTGTATTATGCAAATACTTTATATATACGCCTTTTATTTAAATAACAACTATGTATTTACAGGATGGTATTTGTTTTATGTCATTAAATTGAGAAGGTGATTTCACAATAAGTGTTCAAAATGACCATCGTTTCTGCAAGCGAAAGCATACGTACCGTTTGAAATGTAGAAATTGCCACATTTAATAAAACCCCGCATATGTAAACAAAGTATGGACACCAAAATTACGGCTACCTGCAGTTTCAAGCATATATGATATAACGAATTCTAATACAAAGCTTTGATGTACGTGCAAAATTAAGCGTCTATAACATGCAATACCGAATAAAACTCAACAGGTTGAAGATAGCACATAATTGCAACGCCTTTGGGTCTAATAACAAGATAGCGAACAGCCAACCAATACGAGCACGTGGAACAAATTTGTCTATAAAACAAACCTAAGCACATAAGGGACATTCATTCCATAACCGACGCACGGAATGTAATAGTCGAAACAAAAGTATTACGTAAATTTCAATTTAGTGAAGTTAAATTGAAAGTTATAAGTGAAAGTCATATTAATTAAAACATTCCAAGTGGAAAACAGTAAAAGTGCGCGATTGAACTACGTGTGTATAAAACTCTGCCGTTGGTATAAAACTTAAGTCTAGATTTAATTAATATGAATGAAGTTTTACAATTTATTAATCTAGAACTCTAAGTATGTGAAATTAAAATCGAATATAAATCGACTCTAAGTATGGGAAATTAAAATCGAATATAAATCGACTCTAAGTATGCAAAATTAAAATCGATTCTAAGTACGGATACTGAGTAATCAACTAATTACTGAGCGTTAAACTAAACAACCAACTAAATAATTAAATAAATAAGACTAAATTACGATGCCAAAACATTAAATTACTGGAATAAAACTCTAAATAAATGGTATGATATTTGAAGTACAGGGTTAGTACTTCAAATCATTGAACAAACAACTACAAGTTTCTGGAAAATAGTTCGAAGTACTAGGATACACACTAAGCGACGGGTCAACGACTCGAAACCACTAAACAAGCAACCGATTTGGATCAAGAAGCTCTAATAAGAAGCAGCAGGAAGAATATAAGTTCAGAATTATCTTTTCAATTCATAAATTCATAGTACGTTACATTTATTATTTTAAATATTGGGTGAACTTGAAACTTGCATGTAATTTAGGTATTTGGTGTAAAAGGTCAACAAAAATTTGGTTGGTACATAAAAGTACTTTTAAAAAAAAGGGAATAGTTCTTCGAACGTTCAACGAAACTATTCATAGTAAAATACAATTTTTTTTACTGGCTTTAATTGCTATAAAAGATTTAAAGAAGGTTATAAATTTCACAATGAACAAATTTGATAGGAATATTTATTTCAATTTTGATTCAAAAGTTCTGTAAATAGTAAATGGTATTGAAAAAGATGTATAGTTGTAAGTTGTAAAATTTCCTAGCTTATTATACAAATTTTGGTGAATTTCGTTTGCCTTATTCGGGTAGATGGTGTGTTAGATGGGAGTGGGTAAAAATTCTCTGTTATCATATCGTCGATCATTCTGTGCAAGGTATCACTGAGCTAGTCGGGACATAAAATTAATTGTGTTAAATTTTAAATTATTTTAAAGGCACAGAGGGGTGGCGATCAGCAGGCAATTAGACGTTATACATCTGACGATATCGTAGCAAAGAAAATCGGCGACCCAACGAAGGACTCAAAAGGCTCGAATTTAGGTAATAGTTAGGGATAGAAAATCAAAGATACAATTTAAGAAATTGAAGTATAGATTAGGGGTTATAGACGTAATTAAAAATTTATCGGCAGACAGAAAACAAAGTTGGAAACTTAGATTTAAATATAAAAAGTGGTAAAAATGAGAATTTCAGGGTGTCTTGTAAATATAATTAAATTAAAATGGATAAAAGAATGCAGGACCTTAGAAATACGTTAAGGACTGAAAAAGTTGAGATAGGATCTCAGGAAAGTGTGTTCTTAGAAGATACACAAACTGAAACTGCAGGGAGATTATTCGAAAGGAGTAACAGCGAGGAAAAGCAAAATACGCAGGAGTCTAGAATGATGTCAATTTCGTTTGCGCTTAATGATAAAATGGACAAAAATGACAAAGCCATTAATCAAATGAGTGAGAAAATAGACAAAAATGAAGCCGGTATGAGAGAAATAACTAAAAAATTAATGAAAATGGGCTAAATTTGGCTAAGTTGGGGGAAAAATTAGGTTCAAAAATAAAAACATTAAGCGAGGGTTTAAAGCGAACAAATCAAACAATTGCGGAAATGAAGCCCGAAGTGCAGAATAAAGATGTTCAAATTATGAAGGACATTGATGATGTGAGGGATGAAATTACAAAAGTTAAGTCAGATCAAGTAACATGCAAAATGGAAACCAAAGGGGAAAATTAGGGATTTAGGCCTGAAACTACAAGAAGTTGAGAAAATTGTGAAATAAGATTTAGGACGATCAATAGGGAATTAAGAAATTTGAAAATGGACTTAGAAAATTTTAGTAGAAATGCGGTACAAAATCTCGTGAATCCATCAGAATAAACCAAACATTTATACCATTAGATCAATATTCGAAATTTGATGGCGATAATAAGTTCAACCCAAAGAAATTTTTGAACAACGTTAAAACACTGATACAGGGATCATCGGATAAATAGTATAAACTAAATTTGGTACTTCCTACTTATTATAAATACCTATATACATAAATTTCTAAAGTGCTTACTAAATTTGCACGCATTGATGAGTTATAAAGGTACTAAAGCATGTTGACTATCAAGTCTATTTACGAAACAAATCACTAATAATCGAGAAGTAGACAAAGTATTAACACTACCTATCCACCAATAAAATATTTTGCGCTGCATTACAACTATCATACAGACTCAACTATTTCACACAAAAATTTCATCACTTCAGTAACTTAATACTAAAGAACTTCATTACCACCAATAAACTATACTCTGAGCCAACTGGAACATATCCTCCTGCAACTCACCTAAAACTTCTCACGAGCTACCATAGCTCATCAAAAAACTCTAAACTAGAATAAGCACATCAAGCTTAATCTCAAATTACTAAACCAAAAAAATTAAGCATTCATCAAATGATCACTATATCATTAAATGCTTACTATATCCTTAAATACATACTTCATCATTAAACGCATACTACATCATTAAACACATGCAATACCAAAAATTATAAAATACCACTACTACCAAAGCTAAAAATTATTTCAAACAGATCAAGAATTTCAACTGATTTTAAGCTCATTCCACCTAGGAATTCAAAACATGAACAACAAAAAAATCACCACTGACATCAACTAACATCGTAAAGTACTTAATGTTCTGAAACATATTGATCATCTTCATCATCATTATCACTTAACGCGGAGTATGGTTTCAAGTCTTTGATATGCCATCGGCCTGCCTTAGAACCATCTATATTACTCAACTCGTAAACCAGATTAGAAATCTTTTTCCTAACCACACACAAAACAAACTTAGGTGCAAGTTTAGCAGTAAATTTATCGCCTGCACTAGATAAAACCTTGTTTGCTCTCCACACCTTATCACCAACTTCAAAGCACACATTCCTTCTTCTTAAGTTGTATTGGCGACTTGCTCGCTCATAAGCTGAATGTAAATTAGCATGTACCTCTTTAAAAATATCGAAGAGACCTTGTCGATCTGATAGATATAATGGTCGACTACCCGGAATAAATTCAATGTCTTCTTTAGGTACAAATACATCACTATAAAATCTTCCATTTACTGGGACACTACGACCAAAAAGTAAAAAATTAGGGGTATAACCTGTAGATTGATGTTTTGAGGAGTTAATTGCTTAGTGAATTTGAGGCAATTCTAAATCCCAAGAATCGTGTGAATCAATATATGAACGAATAGCTGTACCCACAGTTTTATTAATTCTTTCCACAAAATTACACTGCGGAGAATATACCGTATTATACCATATCTTCTGAATATCATATTTATTACAGAGGGTTTTAAAAATTCTACCTGATAATTGAGGTCCATTGTCACATATAACAAATTGTGGAACGCCAAATACTAGAAAAACTTTTTCTTCCATACTGTGTGCTTTTGCACTACGTAGAGGATGTAACAAAGTATACTTGGAGAACCAATCTCCTACTACTAATAACCATTTATGTCCAAGTTTCGAACGTGGAAACGGACTCATCAAATCTAACACTATTGTCTGAAAAGGAAACTTTACTTCTTTCTCTTTACCCATTAAACCAAGAGGACCAACATTCGATGACTTTTGTGCACCACACGTTAAACACTTTTTACAAAATCTGAGTACATCTAAATTCATTTTAGGCCAATAATAATGTTCTTGTATTCTATAATTAGTTTTTGCAAAACCAAAATGTCCTGCAACAGAAGGAACATGACAAGAACGAATAATTTCCTCTCGCTGAGCTATAGGTACTAAATATTTCCACTCACTTAGATTTGAAGATAAGGGTAGATTGGAGGAGAAATTTAAGTACAAAATTATTCTCTACTTTCCATTGAGGGTAATTTTCTGGAGAAGACAAAATTTTATTCCTTAAAGAAACGTACCAAGAATCTAACTTTTCTAAATTAACTTCAATTAATTCAACAACAGGATTTTCCGGAAGGGTTGCACGACTAAGACAATCTGGCACAACATTAAATTTACCTTTTCTATGAATTTCGCCGACAATGATATTTTTAGACGTAATAAATTTATAGATTAGATTACTTTTAACCTTCCATTAAGAATAACAATAAATCAATGTTCTGGTACACTCTTACACTACTCATAATCAAACTGTTTCGACAAACAAAAGTGATTCATAACGCATAAATTTGCTAGAATGACAAACTCCTCTATGAGTCTCACCTAGACTTATAAACAAAAAAAATTACATCATAACTAATCTCAAATAATGATGCCAAAACTGCTAGAGCGACAAACTTTTCACGAATCTCGTTTAGACTTAAGTAATGCTGAGCGACCAACTCTTCATAAGTCTCGTCTAGACTAACATACTGCTACGCGACCAACTACAACGACAAGTCTCGTTTAGACTAAATAGAACTTAACATACTGCGTTGCAATGCGGATATAAATAAAATAAATTGCTATCAAATCAAATCGAAACAAAAACGTGCCTATGCACAAGAGCAATTTTCAAACAATATACCAACAGTAAAAACTTAGTATACCAAATTATTAAAGCATTATTTCTTACACCAAGAAATTAATCAAACAACTATTGTAACTAATAAGAATGGAAAGTGAACTTAAATCTTTATTAAATTTTTTATGAAGATCTGCCGCCACAACAAGAATTGTAGCCAAACTTTCATTTTTAAATATCACCACTTTTTCAAAATTTTCTTTAGGGAACTTTAAACGTTTAATTCTACCTGTAATATGTATTAACCTTGACTGTATCCTTTTAAAAATAGAATCGGCGGGATCATCAATAAATTCTAACAAAAGATTTTTTACTGACTCTATGCTAGACTCAATTTCTTCTCGTTCTGTATCAAAATCCACCTTATAACCCGAAAGATCAATTAAACAACCTGGTTTGTCTGTTTCCTTTGCCACCAACCTAGCTAAAAGTTTTCTTTTATCTGAAACTGGTCTTGAATTATCAATGCCTCTAATGTTCAATTCATATTCTAATTCATTTTTAAGTAAATGAACGATGCTGTACATTTCTGCCATAATTAAATATGTATATGTCACTAAAATATCCTAATAATATAACCTTTGTCCAAAAATTTAAATTGACACTACTCAATTTATAACCAAGCTAAATAAAGTTTTGAAGATAAATTCACAAAACAACAAGGTGTCCTAACAATATTGAGAACCCACTTCAAACTGTAAGTGTAACAAAAATGAAACTATAAAATCACAATAGTAAGGTCGATTCGAACCTCAGTTGCTGAGTGCAAGTGTAATGAATCTTAAGTGCAAACAATCTAGCCACACGTTTCGGGCGCAAGTGAAACAAAAAATTATTTCCTCGCGAATATCAGATAGCAAATTGGACCACCATATACCATAAACCCTTACCTGATATCACAAGGTCGAGAATTTCTTATTAAGGAAGGAAGCCCAAGGTATAGTTGGATGGAAAACGGCTTGAGGAAAAGAAAAACTCTTTAGAGATAAACGGCTAGTAGAGTGTTAGCTCTGGGTAGATCATGAGCTTGGGTCATGGGTTGTCAAATGACCAAAAATATATATATCTTTGTTTTTATTCTTGGATGTTGGTCACTTTAAATGAATCCAATTGAAAACGTTTTTGAATTCCAATTTTTATTATATAAATTGCTATGACATGTTTCGGTCTTGTGGACCGTTTTCTAATAGCTATAACATTACTACAATAATAAAATGATGTAAATGACATTTAACTTACCATTAGTTCTATATAATAAATTAGAATTTCACATTATTTTAATTTTCAATGGTTCAAAACCAGAGTATAAATTCAAATGTCGGTTAGACAGTTGTGTCTAAACACCCGCCCTACCGGTGCTTTACATTTAATAAAGAATTTTGAAGCATTGAAATTAAAAATTATCTTGTAAAGGAGGTATAAGAATGTTTTTATTCAGATGCTAAGAAACTTTTAACTCTTTTATTATTTAATTAGATTTCGGTAAATGTTTGCAAAATTTTCTTGATCTGATTTAGAGTTTATGCAGTTAAAATTTCGTAGAATTTCAATGGTTTCAAGTATATTTCTTTTATTATCATTAGTTTCAGTATTTAAAATATTTATGTTTTTAAATCAAATTTGTGTAATTTTGCTAAAGCGTGGGTGGCAAGTGCGGTGCATTTTTTGTTGTTGATTTTGATAGAATATTTATGCTCGTATGTTCTTTTATGGAGATATTGTTTGGTGTTTCCAATATAAATTCCAGGGCAGTCATTACAATTGATTTGATAAATAATGTGCGTTTTGTTTTTATTTTCGATTTTAGGCTTGAGATTTGTAAAACAATTTTATTGGCATTTATATTGGAAACACCAAACAATATCTCCATAAAAGAACATACGAGCATAAATATTCTATCAAAACCAACAACAAAAAATGCACCGCACTTGCCACCCACGCTTTAGAAAAATTACACAAATTTGATTTTACAAACATAAATATTTTAAATACTGAAACTAATGATAATAAAAGAAATATACTTGAAACCATTGAAATTCAACGAAATTTTAACTGCATAAACTCTAAATCAGATCAAGAAAATTTTGCAAACATTTACCGAAATCTAATTAAATAATAAAAGAGTTAAAAGTTTCTTAGCATCTGAATAAAAACATTCTTATACCTCCTTTACAAGATAATTTTTAATTTCAATGCTTCAAAATCTTTTATTAAATGTAAAGCACCGGTAGGGCGGGTGTTTAGACACAACTGTCTAACCGACATTTGAATTTATACTCTGGTTTTGAACCATTGAAAATTAAAATAATGTGAAATTCTAATTTATTATATAGAACTAATGGTAAGTTAAATGTCATTTACATCATTTTATTATTGTAGTAATGTTATAGCTATTAGAAAACGGTCCACAAGACCGAAACATGTCATAGCAATTTATATAATAAAAATTGGAATTCAAAAACGTTTTCAGTTGAATTCATTTAAAGTGACCAACATCCAAGAATAAAAACAAAGATATCTATAATACAAGGTCAAGAAAAAACATAACTTTATATATATATATATATATATATATATATATATATATATATACACTAGGGTATTTGTTATCATAAGATAGAATAAATCTTTTGCTTATTAAGAACCAATAAATTTCCCTTGAATTTTTAATAATAAAAGAGTTAAGCAAAAATAAATTCTATTCAATTAAATTGTTTTAGCTTGTTTCAACTTTAATATTTTCAACAAAAATTTACATGGAAAGAAACTAGTATTGTTCTTTCTTCAAAAACATAAACATCTTTAAACTCAATATTTCTACGTATGTTTACTGTAAGGTATATGCTTACTTAATTTAAATTTCAAATTTTAATTATAGCCTTCAGTAGTACTACAGTCGACTTTACAAGTGAGAAACAAGATTATTTTACGTCATAGAAAAATGTATCATTCAAACAAAGAATAATCTTTACTTTATATCCTACAAAAATTCGCATGTTCTTTAAAATTAAATTGCATGGCCTCAAAATAACCCAAGATATTTTTAATGTAACACAAAATAACATGTGGTAATTATATTGAATAAGTAGATATTTTTGACATCATATGTCAATAACAATTTTTTTAGTGAAGCCATAACTGTCTGCTTGTGAAACAAATATGATAGGCAAGCTACGTAGCCATCTTTAAAATTTTGTAAAGTTACGAAAATAGAACAGGATCTTTCTTACTAAATGAATTCTAAAATAACTATATCAAAGTAAAATTTCAACCTTCGTTCATACGTAAAACATTTAAATAAATACAATTTAAATTAAAGGTTAAATGTCACTCACGTGTTGAAGTACAGTTCAATCAAAAAAACTTGAACGTTTAAACCAGAACCAAATAACACCAGATGTCGATAATTTCATGTACATCTGCGATGCACGCAATATGAAAACATACCATTATGCTGTATTTTAAGTTGAAATTTTCAGATACCTTCAGAACAAAACATGATCCAACCAAATAAAATCTCCGTTAAGTATGTTCAATTATTTTCTTGTTTCCTAAATTTCAAACTAAATATTGATTTCAGTGGTATTGCACTACGAAAAACGAATTAATAAATTTTATCTAATTAATTATACCAACTGTTTTAATGATGGGAACTTCAATCTTCTTCGGCCTGCAGGAATCAACTAACTTTGCTGATGGTGGAATACAGAATAAAACCATCACCAAAAGCTGTCAGGAACCACATTCAGACACGAAGGTATTCGCTAATCAGCTTCTTTTACGAACTCTATTCCAGGCCACGTGCCTGAGCATATTGACTTTTCTATGCTACGAAGAGCTGCTTACTTCTTCAAGCGCTAAACGAAAAGTGAAACGAAATGACAGACAAACGACTAGAATTGTAGAAATTTAAGCATCAAAGGTGAAGGAGCGCATAATCCCTTATATACTTTATAAATTATTTTTAGTGATTAGACAATTATAAATTATATTTTTATCTTATCGAAACATGATATTAGAATAATAAGAAAGTGTAACTGAGTTAAAAAATACGTTACAAGATAGGGGATTAAGACAGGGGAATAATTGTATAAAACAATTAGATAGGATAAGTGTAAATAGGGAAATAAAAATACAAAATTTTTTTGATCAATGCGGTCTTGAAAAAAGAAATAAATTAAATTACACCTGAACAGATTTCACAATTCTAAACGACATAACGATAACGTGTCGAAAATCCGAAACACATCGACATTCGATTCAAGAAGGAATTTTTACGGAGCTGAAGCTCAACAGCTTTCCCTGCCAGTTGACTTCGCGAGTTTATAATAAAAATAGTGGGGTGTGCTAAATACATATACCTAAATTCAAAGGTGTTTTGAACTGCACAGTACGATCTAGGTCGTTAATAGTTTCTTATACCAGTGTATTTAACAGTGTAGCGTTAAGAATACGACTACTTCATTCCAACTTATTATTTATATCAATGACCAACTATGTAAGTTTAATAAGTATAGTCAGAGATGCTAGACTTAGGTGTTTCTATTTAAATTTTTTTCAAATAAGAATTTCGAATGGACCTGCACCTTGCCGAAGTTCTAGATTACTAGAACAGGTAAAATGGCTTGAGTGTTCTAATGAGCTAAAGAGCCAAACTACAGGTCCAACCAAAGTAGTAGGGTCGTTAGTGAGGAACCAGACTAAGACAGGTCCCAGAAAGAAGGCAGCGGCTCTTTCGTTACATAGATTGGCAGACTATCGGGGTCGGTATTGCAGTCTAAGACACGCTACCGCGATGTGGAAGGCAACAGGAAACCACCACATTACTTTTCAAGCACACAGCGTACCTAAATTATAATAAAATGATGGCATTCTCTGGGGTAAAAGATTCCGGAGTTAAAATAGTCCTTACATGAGATTTTCCAATGCTCCACCCGAACGTACTACATTGGTCAGGAAGCGAGTATTTTTTAACCGGAAAATTTGGAATTTTGCCAAACCTTTGCTGATCCAAGCAAAGTAGAGATCTTTAACGTTCATGACAACACTCACACACGGGACCTCCATTTTACCTCTCATGCGAACGAGGGTGTATTTTTGTGAAAAATGCTCGCCTAACATTTTTCAAGCGGACCGTGTCGGGATTCGAATTCGGGACCTTGGGCGTAGCAGTCACACACATACCAACTACGCCACGGAGCCGCTAGTTAAAATGAAAATTTAATAATTACGGGGTATTTTATTGCAGTAGTAGGTGAGGGTAGAGAAGGAACAGTAGTAGGTTTATTTGGTTTAGGCACGTAAACGACAGGGGAAATAGGCTGGTAGAATTTTGTGACAAGAACAATTTAATTATCACAAACACATTATTTCAACATCAAGCTAGAAGCCGATATGCGTGTTAGATACTAGGAGATATAGGAAGATATCAAATAGATTACATTCTTGTGAGACAACGGTTTAGGAATCAAGTAAACGACTGTGGAAGCTACCCAGAAGCAGATATAGACACTGACCACTACATCGCAATTATGAAGGCCGTACTTAAATTTAAAAATTTGAAAAAAAAATGGTAAAAGGCACTTTGACTTAGAGAAACTAAAAGATAAAGATATTCAAGAAAGATTCGAAAAAAAGTCAAATGAATTGCTGAAAGATATCGGGAAAATATTTGATACTATGGAAGTAGAAACAGAATGGAATAACATTAAATCCAGTCTAGACATAGCGGTCAGAGATATTTTGGGGTATACACAAAATAAAATAAGAAACCATGGATAACAAAGGATATCCTGAATTTAATAGAAGAAAGACGAAGATACAAACAAAATCAGACGAAACAGGAAAACAGAGATACAAAGCCATAAAATGGAAAATTATTCGCAAATGCAGGAAAGCTAAAGAACAATCGATTGATGAAAAGTGCAAAGAGGTACAAGCTAAGATGCAAGTAGGAAAGACAGATGAAGCATACAAACTAATTAGAATGAATTTTAGGAATATATAACCGTATAGCAAAAATATAAGGGACGCGGGAGGAAACGTCATTATAGAAAATGTAGAGAAAGTGAGTAGATGGCAAGAATACATAAGGAATTTATATGCAGGAGGGAAACTATCTGCATTAGAACCGGAATCAGACATTGAAAATGATGACTTGGGATATTCTATACTTAGAAATGAGTTTGAATGATTAGCATTAAGGGGTCTAAAAAATGGTAAGGCGCCGGGTACAGATAAGGTACAAACAGAAATTCTAAAAGCCGCTGGACAAGCAGTAACAGAACGTCTCTTCCAACTTGTAAGCTATATGTATGAGACAGACGAAATAATCAAAGATTTCAAACGTAACATCATACCAAAAAAGAAGAGCTCGGATAAATATGTAAATTTTCGAACAATAAGTTTGACAGCTCACGTATCAAAAATATTAACTAGAATTGTACAAAGACGAATGGAAAAACGAGATGAGGAAATACTAGGGAAAGACCAATTTGGGTTTAGGCGAAACAGGGGAACACGAGAGGCTATTTTAGCTCTAAGGGTGATAATGGAGAAAACAATAGAAAAAGGGGAAAGCGTGTATATATGGTTTGTAGATCTGGAAAAATCATTCGACAATGTAAAATGGAAAAAAATGTTCGAAATGCTCAAAATAATTGGAATGAGTTATAGGGATAGACAAATAGTACATAGCTTATACAAAAAGCAAACAGCAGTAATAGAACTAGAGCAGGAACGTAGAGAAGTAAATATTAGGAAAGGGGCGAGACAGGGATGTGTTCTATCCCCATTAACTTTTAACTTGTACATTGAAGAGGCAATGAATACTGTCAAATGCAAGAAGACATTTGGAATTACTATGAAGGGACAAAAATTGATATGCTTAGATTTGCAGATGATATAGCAGTATTAGGATCTAGCAAGGAAGAGTTAGAAGCTGCTCTTAATGAAATGGAAACGGTTCTAACAGCGAGATACGTTATGAAAATTAACAAAACTAAAACTAAAGTACTAGTGCAAAGAGAAAAAGAAGAATACAAATATGTAACACGAACTTACAACAGGTTAAGGATTTCTGCTACATAGGAAGCCAAATAACGTAAGATGGGAAAAGCGCAAAAGCCGCTGGACAAGCAGTAACAGAACGTCTCTTCCAACTTGTAAGCTATATGTATGAGACAGACGAAATAATCAAAGATTTCAAACGTAACATCATACCAAAAAAGAAGAGCTCGGATAAATATGTAAATTTTCGAACAATAAGTTTGACAGCTCACGTATCAAAAATATTAACTAGAATTGTACAAAGACGAATGGAAAAACGAGATGAGGAAATACTAGGAAAAGACCAATTTGGGTTTAGGCGAAACAGGGGAACACGAGAGGCTATTTTAGCTCTAAGGGTGATAATGGAGAAAACAATAGAAAAAGGGGAAAGCGTGTATATATGGTTTGTAGATCTGGAAAAATCATTCGACAATGTAAAATGGAAAAAAATGTTCGAAATGCTCGAAATAATTGGAATGAGTTATAGGGATAGACAAATAGTACATAGCTTATACAAAAAGCAAACAGCAGTAATAGAACTAGAGCAGGAACGTAGAGAAGTAAATATTAGGAAAGGGGCGAGACAGGGATGTGTTCTATCCCCATTAACTTTTAACTTGTACATTGAAGAGGCAATGAATACTGTCAAATGCAAGAAGACATTTGGAATTACTATGAAGGGACAAAAATTGATATGCTTAGATTTGCAGATGATATAGCAGTATTAGGATCTAGCAAGGAAGAGTTAGAAGCTGCTCTTAATGAAATGGAAACGGTTCTAACAGCGAGATACGTTATGAAAATTAACAAAACTAAAACTAAAGTACTAGTGCAAAGAGAAAAGAAGAATACAAATATGTAACACGAACTTACAACAGGTTAAGGATTTCTGCTACATAGGAAGCCAAATAACGTAAGATGGGAAAAGCGCAAAAGATATAAAACAAAGACTAGCACAAGGTCGTGCTACATTTAACAAGAAAAAGCAACTACTGTATTCAAAGACAGCAAACATAGAAACAAGGAAAAGATTGCTTAAAATATATATGTGGAGCACAGCACTGTACGGCTGTGAAGCCTGGTTAGTAGGAAAGTCAGACAAAAAAAGGTAGAAACCTTAGAAATGTGGTGCTACAGACGTATGATGAAGATATCATGGACAGACAAAGTTAAGAACGAAGAGGTACTAAAAATGATATGGTAAGAAAGAAATATGTGAAAAACGGTAAATAAGAGAGATAGAATGATAGGCCACATACTACGGCATAGTACGGAATAGTGAGAAATATATTAGAGTCAGAGATAAGGAAAAAGAGAAGTAGAGGTAGACCTAGGTTAGACTACTGCACACAGATGGTGAAATATATAGGCTGTAGGAATTTCAGGTAAATGTGTAAGTTAGCTCAGAATAGAAATCAATGGAGGCACGCATCCAACTATTCCCAAGACGGACAAATTAATGATAAAAAAAGTAACTGTATATAAACATGATATTAATAGCAAGTACAAGTATTGGTTTGGCAATATTCTCGAATAATGTTAATTGTGTGAAAAGAAAACTATTAATTCAGCACATGTCTAAGTGTTGGGAGATCTTGGCAGCCACAGGCTGCTTAACCCCCTTTACTGAATCTCGGTGAAATAGGGCATAAAATTAGAAAACAATAGAAGGGGAACCGAGCTGTATACACGCTGTGCGAAAATTTCAATGAATTGTGTATGCTAGCTTAGAATATAAGTAAGTGCAGGTATGTGTCCAACCAGTTTTGAGACGGAAAATCTAAAAAAATAAACGCACATAAATCATATGATTATTATAAACAACTACAGGTGTTGGTTATGAAATATCTGCAACTAATGTTGATTGTGCGAAAAGATATATTGGAAAAAATATTAAATCGGCAAATGCTCAAGTGCTGGCGGACCCTGGCAGCCACAGGCTGCTTACCCCCCTTCACAACCACTAAATGTCGGAAAAATATGGTATATAATTGTAAAACAATAGAAGGGTACCGAACTGCATCTAACAAGAAAGAACATAATGAAACACATCAAACATAGAAACAAGAAGAAAATTGTTGAAAGCATATGTGTGAAGTACAGCACAGTATGTCTTTGAAATACGGGCAGTAGGAAAAGCAGGCAGAAAAACGGTAGCAGTCTTTTGGATGATAGCATGGACCGACAAAGTTAATAACAAATAGGTTATAGAAATAGTAGGGGAAGAAGAATATCTATGGAAAAAAATAGGAGACATAGAAGGGAAAAATACGTTCTAAGGAATTTTTACGGAATAATATGAGGTATATTACAAGCTGAAATAGGAAAAAGGAGTTAGATGTAGACTTAGATCAGATAGTGATATATGTAGATTGCGCAAATTTCAGGGAAATGTGTAGGTTAGTTCAGAATAGGAAACAATGATGGTATGCGTCTAACCAGTTTCAGGACTGAAGACCTAATGACGACGAATTGCGCCACGTATACCCTTATTTATTGAGAGAAATCGCCACTTTTAATTAGAGATCAGATATGTACATATAGATAAATTAATTATGCCGAATGGAAACTATAACATGAACGTGCTTTTTATGCTGTTCCAGTTCGTTTCGGCGTGTACATAGGCCACGTTTCACATATGGCAACATGGATGTGCTTGCAACTTTTTCGCAATTTGCTTGTCGGTACGTTCCTATAAATCTTATTTTTCACATACGCTAGACAAATCTAACTCGCGGCCTACGATCCGCATGCATTCTTCTAATTGATTTCTACGGGTCGCCAAGAAGATAGATTTCCTTAAGTACAATTAAAAATAAAGATATTTTCACCAATAATTTTTTTACTCATTTACCTCATTGAAATGTAAAGGAGATTATTTTTATACGCGAGGACGGGAGTAGTCAAAACAAACCAATACACCTATTTACTTGATAGAACAAAAAACGGTGTTTTCGATTACCCAAACGTCGTAAATTGTACGAGCAATCTAAATTTTAAGTTATTATTTTTTTAATTTGCCGCGACTATTTGAGACGTGCTTTGACATATTGAAATCAAAGAAACCGACGCCCGATCCACAAACACAATTTAAGAAACTTAACTTTTAGTTCTTTTAATTTTTTATCACTTATTAAGGCATTCTTTTTATTTTTAAATTTAAATGGTTTACCGCTACAATTGCAAATACCGGCTCTGTGTAAACTTTACTTAACCAAGCTTATGCTGGCGTCATTGTTGTGTTTCCTTTCAAATAAAGTAGACGAGTTCAACTGCATTCAACTATTTATTCAATACAACTCAACATACAAGATTTCATTACAATCGAGAAGTTAATCTTAAGCGGATTTGGTCATCCTGTTACGTTCAAAACTCAGCAAGCGATCTTTTCTGCATGAATATTAATTCATACTACTATTATCTAAAATGTTCTCAAATTTCTAATCAAATAATAAAATTTATCGATCAACAAGTTAGTGCTATTTTATAAAATTTTCTAAAGTATTTACTTTATAGTATTTTGCCGTATAAAGTCTAACAGCTACTTAGCAACCTCACGTTACAAAGTCGCTACAAATATGTGAATACGTTTAAACACTTGGAATGGATTTGTTATATATACCAAGTTTATACTTCCATAAAGCGGTATGCTTTATCTTACAGCTGTGCAGGTGTCCAAAGTAATAAGATTGTCCCCCTGTGTTAACAATTCTTGGTTGTGGCGGCTGGAATATACCTGTGCGGGTGCTATCTAAGAATTCCTTACATTTGATTAAATTTTTGAAAGTCAAACACCTTGCTCCCTACTTGGTTCCTTTCTTTATAAATTCAGACCGTCCTCTGAATGCGGTACATTGAATACAACATCCTTTTAGCAAAAAGATGTTGTGAGTCGCGATATGTTTTCTGTGCTAACTTATTTGAATTAGTTGAGTCAGTGTCCAATCCATCGACGAAAGCAACCCACGTGTTCGGAATCCTGTGACATGATGCCAGAGAGGCAGACAACTTGGTCTAAGGTACAATTTTTTCCTGCTTGCTTTACTTGTATTGTTGTTTTAGAAGATATACACTTTTTTTAGTTGATTCCGCAATAAATTGCAGACTATACGTTACCAAGTGCAGGCTCACAACACGAACAATTATGCACATTATTCTTATTGCTTGCGTTACAGCATTTTTTTATTGCTTACTTTTCTGTGTAAAGTATTGTTAACGTCAACAACTTGGTTAATATTTGATTGTGCTATTTCAAAATTTAATGTTACGTTCTTAAACTTTACGAGGTGCACTTCCCCAAACTTGTTACTGTATTATTTTTGGCAGATGTTACTGTAAGTTTTATGTATAATTTCTTCTCGTACATATTTAGGACTGGAATCATTATACTGGTATATAGATATGTAAGTGTTATTTAGATTAAAAGGTTTTATTCTCGATATTTTAAAATGTTTAGGTTTATAGTGTATTATATGTAAATTAACGTTATAACACGGTTACGTAAATATGTTTTTGACTTTTGTAAATATTCTTTCGAGACTATGTTGGTAATATAGTTTGTTACTGAGGTTTCCAATTTTTTTCTGTATCACCCATCCCACTCTACAACGTTTTTAAGGTAACCTGAAATCTAATTCTTTTAGATATCCATTCTACCATTCTGTCTTTATTTTGTTGCGCCATTCGGTGTAGGCGATTTTCTTGACGTACTTTACTGCTTTCTTTGCACGAAATACCATAACAATATCTTCAACAAATTTAGATTCTACATATTTGGTACTTCAAGCTGGATGAGCAAAAAACAATTACTCAGTCGCAAATTACTAAAAGTTTTCAAGAAGTTTTCAATTACATCATTCAAGGTCGAGATTTATACTAAAACAAGCACATTTCTGGGTAATTATTAATGTTACAATAGCACATCTAATCATTTTAGTTGTATTATAATTTGGAGAAACAATTACCAATTATTCAATCCAAAATACATCAAGATTGCTTATTATATATATCAAATGTACGTCCTAATCTACTTACAAATTCTAACAAGAAAAGAAAGAACCAAAGATACAGAACCAACCTTTCCTTTTCAAACTACAAGATCAAAGGTGTTTTAGAAAACATGTTACTACAAATACAAAGATTTGGTTATTCATGCGGTTTCATATACAAAAGGAAGGAGAAGTATACGATTTTATCTGCATCTCGCTTTTTTGGGGTTGGTAAACCTCTTTATTAATACAAAGGCATTCGTTACCTAACAATTCGTATCCTTTTCTTACATACAGGTATTGACTCATTTACTTTAACTTTCATAAACATGAGTGAATTTAAGCTTTTAAGAAACGAACGCGGCGGCATTTCAGGCCAATTAACCCTGTTTGCAAAGCATCTTCAATCATTAGATGAATCTAATTTATCATAATCAGACCTTCAGAATTTAAATGAATGTTTAATTAATGTTGCATTTTTATATGATCAGTTTAATGATGATTTAAATGCAAATTTTTCAGTAAGGAAAACATTTCATAACAATTATTTTAGTTCTATTTCTAAGCAAGAAATATTATTTCTTAATATTAAAAAAATTCTGAGGATCAAATGTCAAGTAGTGCAGGTTCTAGCAAAAATTTTGCTGGGAAATCAAACAAATTAATTAACATTAAGCTTCCTAGAGTAGAGTTGCCGCCTTTTGATGGGAGTTCATCCACATGTAAACAATTTATTTATATTTTTTCTGCACTAATTCATAGCAAGAGTTATCTGAAAGTCAAAACTGCGCTATTTAAAATCTCGTGTTAAGTATCAAGCTCTGGATATGATTAAATCTCTTGAAATAACAAGTGCAACGTATCAGATAGCTTTTAAGGGTCTCGAAAAGCGCTTTAGTTAGTTTAGGCATATCATTAAGAATCATGTTCAAAATGTATTAGAATTACAACCAACAACAAAAGATTGTTAAGTTTAAGACGCTTTTGTTGATGAAGTTTAGAGCAATATTCAGTGTCTTCGGGCTTTAAAGCAGCCAGTGACAGTTCGAATGCTTTAATTGTTCCAATAACTGTAAGTAAACTTGATGCACAAACTTATAAAGAGTGGCATTGAAAGCTCAGTTCAACCTTCGGTTGCGGGGCATTTTGAATTCTCAAAAACCATTGCTCGTATACAAGAAAATTATTATTAACCCAAAATGGCAATTGATGTGATGAAACTTTTTCGTAGTTATTTGGTTTGTGAAACCCAAAACTCTTCGAATAGAAGTTTGCTTGGCTTGATGAAAAAAGAGAAGGTTGTGAAATTTCCATTTCAAACAATTGCTCTCTATTTGATGGATCCTTTCCCTCGTTCGAAAGCAGGACATAAGTGGTTATTAGTTATAGGGGATTGGTTTTCTAAATATATGCTGTTACTTGCTCCATGTAACGCTTAGGCACCTACTGTAGAACGATTTTTGGACGAATAAGTATTTTATTAGATGGAGTTCCGAAATTCATTATGTCTGATAATGGTCCACAGCTATCGTACCTTAAACAATTTGTGTAATAGTTTTGAAATTCAAAGTATTTGGTATACCTAAGTTAATTCCCCTCAGTGTAATTTTGGTGAGAGAATCGATAGAACCATAGGAACAGCACCTCGTTCATATGTTGAAGAACATCGCTACGGTATTCCGTGCAGACACGAAAGAAAGCAGCAAAGTAAGTAGAGAAATCGCCTACACCGAATACTGCAACAAAAACAAGGACAAAAAAGTAGAATCGAACTCCAAAAGAATTAGAGTTCGGACTAGCTCAAAAACGTCGTACAGTGGGATGGGTGATATAGAAAGAAAAATTGGAAACCTCGGTAAAAAACTATATTCCAACATACAGTCCCGAAAAGATATTTCTAAACGTCAAAAACACATTTACGTTATTGTTCGGTATAACGTATTTAAACAAAGCTTCAATTTACATATAATACAGTATAAAGCTAAACATTTTGAAATATCGAGAATGCAATCCTATTATCCAAATAATAGGTACATATATTGTAATGGTGATAAGGGATGGGGGGTAGAATTTTCTTTGAATTTTGCCTTATTAAGATGGTATTAAAATTTGGAAATTTAAAAATGTTACTTTTTATTTTGTATATAGTGGTCTGATTTTATATTTAAAAAGTTTAATATTAAGGTAGGCCAATGGTTATGGTAACCAAGATGATATTATGTTTATTGAATAGATTGATAAAAAAATTTGTTTGGTAAAATGTACTAATTCTATTGTTGAATTAATGTTTTTGATAAGATTTTGAAATGTACGAGATCTAATTGGAATTAATGTTTGATAAGATTTGATATGAACAAAAATATAATTAGATTTGATGATTTTGAATTTTAAGGAGTTTTTGATTTTTATTTTGAAGAAGTTGACATAAGGTAATATAGATTATACCTAAGAGAATATAGAAGTGTTGCCAAAGGATATGATGGTATGGTTCCTGGTAATGAGAAGACTTTAATGGAATGGTGCTAGGTGCGAGCTGCAACAAAGGAAATGGTGAAAAATAGTTTTTGGAAGTTACAATAGTGAAGAAGGGACGTATTAGTTTTGACATTTTAATTATTATTATTTTGACATTTGAGTTGAAAACTAAATTATAGTTTGTGCATTATATATGTTAGATGTAGAAACAAGTTTGTTTTTCAAAATTCTAGTATACCTTTTGGCTACAGTTGTAATAGGCAAAGATCTGAAAAGGTCACCAAGTAGTTCTGTCATTATTTAGCAAATCATAATAATTTTTCAAATTTTAATATTGAGTATTAAAATGCTTTGAAATTGCAGAAACTTCTTGGAAAGCACAGCGTCGTCTTCATTGGTAGAAATCACTCGGAGGTACACCTAAACTTTATCAGGATTCGGTAATTATTTAATCATAGAAAAAAAATATATATTTATTTCATTTTCTACGATATATTTATAGCTACACATATTTGAAGGTTAGCGAAATTAAATATCAGGCTAAAGAAAGAGCGAGTAGCAATATACGTGCAAGAATACTCACAACATGTTCCGACCCTATATATGTACAACAAATAATATAGTAATGTAGGAAATAATACAGTAACATCTGCTTTAGGAAGTGCAGCTCGTAAACTCATACTAATCTTTTTCAGTATTTCAAACATTTTACATTTTACATTGTCGAATGCTTTTTCCAGATATACAATCCCTATATATATATATATATATATATATATATATATATATATATATATATATACCCTTTATTCTTTTTCTATTGTTTTCTCCATTATCACCCTCGGAGCTAAAATAGCCTCCCGTGTTCCTTTGTTTCGCCTAAACCCAAATTGATCTTCTCCTAGTTTCGTCAGGCCGTTTTTCCATCCACCTTTGTACAATTCTAGTTAATATTTTTGACACGTGTGTTGTCAAACTTATTGCTCAAAAATTTTCACATTTATCCGCGCCTCTCTTTTTTGGTAGAGTGACTATGATGTTACGTTTGAAATCTTTGGGTATCACGCCTGCCTCATACATATAGCTTTCAAGTTGGAGAGACGTTCTGTACATTGTCTAGCGACTTTTAGAGTTTCTGCTTGCACTTCATCTGTACCCGGTGCCTTACCATTTTTCAGACTCTTTAATGCTAAGTCAAACTCATCTCTAAGTATAGGATATCCCAAGTCATCTTTTTCAATGTCTGATTCTTATTCTAATGCTGTTAGTTTCTCTCCTGGATATAAATTCGCTATACATTCAAACCATCTAACCACTTTCTCTGCATTTTCGATGAAGTTCTCTAGCTTACCTACTTGCTTCATACTTCTAACATTCCACGCCCCGACTCTCAAAATATTCCCGACTCTTAATCTGAACTTTCCAATCGCCGAAGTAGTCCCCTCCCGCAGATCCGAATGGGAGACTATTTTAACTCCGGAATCCTTTACCCCAGAAAATTTCATCATGTTTATTACAATTTAAGTACGCTCTGTACTTGGGAGATGATGTGGTGGTTTCCCGTTACCTTCCACATCGCGGTAGTGTGTCTTAGACTGCCATACCGATCTACCAATCTATGTACCGAAAGAGCCGCTATCCTCTTTCGGGGAAATGTCTTAGTCTGGTTCCTCACTAACGATCCTACTACTTTGGTTGGACCTGTAGCTTGAAGACATCGTTGCCATTCATACCATAAAACGGAATCTAAAAATAGAAAAAAGCATTAGATGTGCTAAAACAAAGATATAATATATGTATACACTATGAACTCGTGTACTAGACGCGTTTTGTTTTAATGTGATATCTACTCGAGGTATGTACAAGAGACATTGCAGAAGATGGATATTGAGACATCATTTTCATATTATTGACAAAAACATGATCTTACAAAAACATGTTATTACATAAGTCTTTTGCAAATACCCAGAGCGCGTAGTCCACTACAAAATGAGTTAATACATCCCTTTTTATTACTTGGTAAAGCCATATCCAATGAGCGCCAAGTCTAAAAAACATAAACCGTGGAGTGGAGTGTCAACAAATATAACTAAATCTACAATAGTATACTGAAAATTTATTTTGATACACAATCTGTTAACGAATACTACGTGTCCACGCAAAAGCGCACTTTTCTAAAAAGTTTAAATCCCTACCTGTAGTGATACATTCCTAACACTTCTTCTATACTAATAACAAAAAAGTTCTTGGGTTTTATATACATACACGTAAAAACTAGGTAAAATAGTACTTATCAATTAGTTTATGCCTCCATGCACACGTTCGAGTGCTGTTGGGGATAACAAATTTTTTGTCCTCTTTTCCAGACAGACTAATTTTGCTTATTTGCTGGGTATAGAGTTTAAAATTCAGGTTTAGACGACCTTGAGGGAATTTCTGAGAGTTTAAAATCTCTTTCACATTGGTCCGGAATATCGAACATTAAAAACGGATTTCTTATCTTAGACCCATTTGGGTAAATCCATATACGATGATCCATGCAGTGGCGAGTACTTATTTAATATTAATATCAAGATGCAGCATTCACTGCATAGACAACCAGAGCCTCGATACTGACTCCTTGGACTTGTTTTTCAAAATCTCAGCAAACACCTGGTACACGAGACCCAAACCTGTAGACATGGTTACAACCTGTTTTTCGTGATAAAACACTTAATATCTTCTTCATCAGACATCTTAGTCTAAAGTTCATAAACTGACAATTGATTTTCACAGTTGTATGGACATGTAATTGTTCACCCACTAAACTTACAAAATATTGCTCGGCATCCATCAAAACATCCTGGACCGTGTTGGAGCTAACAGTGTTACGCACTCGGTAGGTAACGATGTAATTAAAATAAAATTTTTGTAAATTTATCCTGGTGACTATCAGCTATATACTAAAGCTCTCTATTTTAATCTGATATCACTAGGTCGAGTATTTCTTCTTTAAACTCCAAGCCCAGGGTAATGTCGGATGAAAAACGGCTATAGACAAAGAAAACTCTTAAGGGTTAAACGGCTAGTAGAGTGTTAGCTCTGGGTAGATCATGAGCGTGGGTCATGGGTGGATAACTGACCAAAAATAGTTTTAATAGGCGCCACCGTATTTTTAATACAAGTGCCAACAAAATTTAACTGTGTTTGTATAAGGAAATGCGGAAACCTTATGTTAACACCACTATCTTAGCCATAAAACTTGAATTTCACTCTTTATCACACACTTACGAAAACATCAACCACCAGTTGTTAAACAGTTGTCTCAGCTGTACCTGTAAACAAACAAAACACCACATGGACACCATTTGTGTCCTTAAAAGCATATGCCCAAAAATATAATAAGAGAATTTAAACATCTATGAAATACTAAAGGCATTTATTTTCTTCTCTCTATCTGTTTTTCTTAAGGAGGATTTGCTCTAGTTTACTTTTCATATTTTAAATATTGAATAATAAAACGACTTTATGAAAAACAAAAGGAATTCTATTCATATGGAAATCTGACTATATACATGCGACTGCAATACATATGTTTACTATCTTGTCATTAATTTTTATAAAAAGAATTTTGTATAATTTAACCTTCAGAATAAATACGTATAAATTAATCGTTTCTATAAAATTTTAGTTTAAGCAAATATGTCATAATTTATTAGTTCCTAACACAGGATTTTATTTTTACTATAATCATAGAAGCGCTTCCTTGACCATTCACAAAAAAATTCGATCGTCAGGACAATAACGACCTTAAAATGTAACTACTCAATTTTAACGGTAATCTACTAAAAGAATATACGTGAATTTCAGTATCAATAAAGAGACTTTTACATGACGTGCATGTTTTCAATTAAACAAAATATAAAATTAAACCAAGACTGCGTCTGGCGTTTAGATTCTGAATATCTCAACACATTGTGTGCTTGTACAAGTGACTGACAACCTAGATATTTATACGTTGTTTTACAAACTTTAAGAAAGTACTTTATATTTTCTGTTACTCTAATAATTAACGTAGAAAATTTCATAATAATTTACTATAGCTTCAAACACTCACGTGTAGACAAAAGAACTGCAGGTGGAAAATCACGACCTCAGCTGTTGTATTTATTTCATCGTATTAGTCATCAGTTAGATTGAAGTGTCAAGGTTCTTTGTAACATCAACCATTTCCATACTGCGTAGTTAGATAAAAGGACGAAACCATAGCTGTTTACCATTAATTACTGTGACGGAAAATTATTATAATTTACATTGAAAACCGTTGCTGTAAACCTGTCCATATGATATTGCACTAAAGTGAGTAAGTGTTAGTCTAATATATTTTATTATTCTATACCAACTGTATTAAAATGATGTATATTATCAATCCATTTTCTCAGCTCAAGTTTTCTTCTTCACTCGATTAGATGCCTCGTGTTTCTGACGGGTCATCATCTTGACTTTATCTCTCGTCTACAAAAGCGGCTTCACTCTAGGACGTTGGAGACCAAAGTGCCGGTTATCAACTTGACAGCGCTTGGTAACAAGCTTTAGAATATATATCTTCTAGAATCCATGTGTTATTATGAACATTATACTTTAATTTTTATTGGCTGAATATTTGCGAATTAAATACTTTAAAATTTATTTGTTTTATTATTAATTTATTAGGCCAGGTGTAACTAGAAAAAATACGTTACACAGCCTCTTCCCAAGAGAAAAATTCGAGGTATGGGAGAATTTTTCTAAAAAATTTTGCAACTGAAACTTCAAACTTATTCTTCTTAACTGTACCAACCTCTTACACCTCACAACAAGACGACACAAATTTTAACTATACCTAATGATGAGTTTAACAAAAAATATCAGGATCATTTGCTAATTGATACGGGGGTATTAATGCATGGGATTGAGTGATTAGTAACTGCGCGTACTACACGCCTATAAAGGGACAAATCCGGAAGTCATAGCCAGTATATACGTCAATCGGTTAAGTATATTTAGGGGTATCTAACACTCAGTGGATGCATGTCATCTATAGTTACAAACGCAACAACCATATCAAAAAAATTTTTTTTTAAAATGAAAATATTTTACTACAAATCAGAACTGTAATAAACAAAATGGATTGGACATTATAATCACTACTAAACAAAAATCTGTACAACGAATATTTTCTCTAATTTAATATATCTATCTTAAAGATTTATGTGCATAAAATTGATGAATTTAGTAAGTACCAAAAGCTGTTAGATACAAAGTCTATTCACGAAACGAATCTCTAACACTCGAGAAACAGACAAAGTATTAACAATACATATTCATCAACAAGACACTTTTAGTCTTTGAGTGAGCATCTCACAATATTTTCTGTAAGATCTCTATTCTACATACTCAACTATCTCTCTCAAAATTATATAACCTCAATGACTCATCACTAAAGAACTCTAAAACCACTAACGAATCATATATTGAGCCTATTGGGTGACCACCACCAACTACTCACAAAAACTCTTCATGAACTATCTTAGCTCATGTACACTCTCAATAAGAATAAGCACATTAGGCCTAGTCTCAAACTATTAAACCAAAACTCAAGCATTCCTTTAATGCTTAACATTCTATCACACTCTAACTATATGACTACATACTCAATACTCTACTAAACACTCTCTATACTCTCTATCATATATTCCATTACTGAATACGTATTACTTCACTGAATACATATCCATCTCTATATACCTGCAACATCTCTATGCATATGCTGCATTCTCAAACACCTCAAAAAAATATCATCATTCAAAATCCATAAACATATCCTTGTCGTCATCAAAATTATCATTTAACACTTCTTTATCGTCATCAGAGATTTTCATTTAACACATGCAATATCTAAATCAACAAACATATTAAGCTCTATTACTACTAAAACATAAATTACTTTATAAAAATTTTCCCAACTTTAAACTTGTCTAACTTAAGGATTCAAAACACGGACTAAAGAGAATTACAACTGACATCAACTATACTCTGAAGTACTTAAGGATCAGAAACATTGTTAATAACTTCAACTTCATCTTCATCAATCGCAGAATATGGCTTTAAGTCTTTGATATGCCATCGACCCGCCTTAGAACCATCCATGTTACTCAACTCATAAACTAAATTAGTAATCTTTCTCCTAACCACACATAAAACAAACTTTGGTGCGAGTTTAGCAGTGAATTTATCGCCTGCACTTGATAAAACCTTGTTCACTCTCCACACCTTATCACCAACCTCAAAGCACACATTTCTTCTTCTCAAATTATATTGGCGACTAGCTCGCTCATAGGCTACATGTAAATTGCCATGCACCTCTTTAAAGATATCGAAGAGCCCTTGTCGATCCGAGACATATAATGGTCGGCTGCCTGGGATAAATTCAATATCGTCTTTGGGTACATAACCACTACTGTAAAACCTCCCGCTTACTGGAACACTACGACCGAAAAGTAAAAAATTAGGGGTGTAACCAGTAGAGTGATGTTTTGAGGAGTTAATAGCATATTGAATTTGAGGTAGTTCTGAGTTCCATGAATCGTGTGTATCAACATACGAACGAATAGCAGTACCCACAGTTTTGTTAATCCTCTCCACAAAATTACACTGTGGAGAATAGACTGTATTATACTATATTTTCTGAATATCGTATTTATTACAAAGGGTTTTAAAGATTCTACCTGATAATTGAGGTCCATTGTCACATATAACGAATTGTGGGACGCCAAATACTAGAAAAACTTTTTCTTCCATAAAACGTTGTATGCTGTGAGCTTTCGCACTTCGTAGAGGATGTAACAATGTATATTTGGTGAACCAATCACCTACTACTAATAACCATTTATGTCCAAGTTTCGAGCGTGGAAACGGACCCATCAAATCTAGTGCTATTGTCTGAAAGGAAACTTTACTTCCTTCTCTTTACCCATTAAACCAAGGGGACCAACGTGCGATGACTTTTGAGCGCCGCATGTTAAACATTTCTTACAAAATCGGAGTACATCTACATACATTTTAGGCCAATAATAACGTTCCTGTATTCTCGAATTAGTCTTAGCAACACCAAAGTGCCCCGCAACTGAAGGAACATGACAAGAGCGAATGATTTCCTCTCGTTGAGCTATAGGTACCAAATATTTCCATTCATTTAAATTTGAAGATACGGGAAGATTGGAGGGAAGAAATTTAAATACAAAATTATTTTCTACTTTACTTCATGATAACTATTAATAACTGTACTCGTACACTCTCACTCTACCAATAGTCAAACTGTCGACCTAAACTAAAGTGCTTCACAACGCATAAACTTGCTAGAATGACAAGCTCTTCTATGAGCCTCACCTAGACTTATAAACAATATTGCTAGAACGGCAGACTCTCCTCTGAGTCTCATCTAGACTGACAAACTAAATAAGCAAAACAAATCACATCATAACTGACCTCAAATAATTTCAAGTGACGATGTCGAAACTGCTAAAGCGACAACTTACCACGACCCTCGCATAGACTGACATAACGCTGAGCGACCAACCCTTCCTGAGTTTCGTCTAGACTAACATAACGCTACACGATGAACCACAACAAGTCTCGCTTAGATGTAACTCAACTCAATATACTACGTTGCAACGCGACCATAAAAATTGCTACTCTAAATAAATCAAACCAAACTAAAACGTGCTCATGCACAAGAGCAATCTCAAACTATATTTCAACAGTAAAGACTAGTGTACCATTAATCGAACAACTAATATAACTAATAAGACTGAAAGATGAATCTATTATCGATGAAATACATACAAAATCAAATAAACCTGCAATATCCATATCAAACAACTTTAACACTTTATCTAGAAACAGGAATTTCACTACTCAAATTCTGTTCTTTTACTCTTTGAATTGGACACGACGGACAAGTGATACTAGTCACTCCTTTACGACCACAACCATAACAAAATAATCTCTTGAAAGATCTACAAACATTGAAAGTATGACCATCACGTGAACAATTCCAACAAATCAATTTACGCTTAATAAATGAGTTACCTACTCCACTCATTTCTGTCATTGGGGTGGCAGAATTAAGAACTTGTACTGGGGAATGTGAAGACGGAGGGTATAAACACGACTTGAAGCATTCTGAAATGAACTAGGGGTTTTGTTTCTAAAATGTGGATTAAAATAATTAAAAGGCTGTTTGTGACTATATGACGTAACTGAAACAGACTTATATTTACTCAACGAAGCTTCTTCTAACCTCTTACATAATTTAACTAACGTACTAATATTCTCGATCTCTGTAAGAGCAAGATGCTGAATGAAATATGGCAATAAATTTTTCTTGACTATTCTAACTTTAGTGTGTTCTGCAGGAATAATAGGTAATCGGTTAAATAAACTTTCCATGTTAGCAATGAACAATACAACAGATTCACCGTTCTTCTGTAATCTATTCTTGATTTTTTCCCAAATATCGTCTTCAGGATGTGCTGGCAGGAAATCCTCCTTTAGTCTACTAACTAACGAACTCCAATCTGTTAACGAACCACGAACGCAACGATACCATAGCAAGGCATCACCGGTAAACAATTCAACTGCAGAATTAAACAATTCCATCTCAGATACCTTTCGAGACTGTGCAATGTCACTGATGTTTTCTAAAATTGATATAAGAGAGATGGGTTTCCTGAATATTTTATCGACCAAGATGCTATAGGAACTGACTGTGTGACATATGTAACTGTTGGAACGGGCACATTAGATGCAGCAACAGAATTTACGTTAATATCTTTACTATTTGAACTTGTATCTTTATTTAATTTCTCATGCAGATCTGCTTCCACAACAAGAATAGTAGCCAAACTTTCATTTTAAATAACACCATTTCCTCAAAATTTTCTTTAGGGAGCTTTAACCGTTGTATTCTACCTGTAAGATGCACTAATCTTGACCTTATCCTTTTAAAATTGACTCTGCGGGATCATCCATAAATTCTAACAAAACATTTTAACGGACTCTATACTAGACTCAATCTCTGCTTTCTCTACTTCGAAATCTACTTTATAATAAGAAGGATCTATCAAACAACCTGGTTTATCTGCTTCTTTGGCCAACAACCTTGCTAAAATTTTCCTTTTATCTGAAACTGGTCTTGAATTTTCAATGCCTCTAATGTTCAATTCATATTCTAACTCATTTTTAAGTAAGTGTACGATGCTATAAGTTTCTGCCATAATTAAATATCTGAATATCTCTAATGTAACTCAATTATATAATTGTTGAAGATGAAATCTCAAACGAACGAATGTCCTAACTATATAGAAAACCCACTGTAAACTGTAACAAACTTTAACAAAATGAAACAAAAACTATTTACTAGAATCAATGCAAACCTCAGTCGGTAGAGCATGAGACTCTTAATCTCAGGGTCGTGGGTTCGAGCCCCACGTTGGGCGCCAGTGTAATTAAAATAAAATTTTTGTAAATTTATCCTGGTGACTATCAGCTATATACTAAAGCTCTCTATTTTAATCTGATATCACTAGGTCGAGTATTTCTTCTTTAAACTCCAAGCCCAGGGTAATGTCGGATGAAAAACGGCTATAGACAAAGAAAACTCTTAAGGGTTAAACGGCTAGTAGAGTGTTAGCTCTGGGTAGATCATGAGCGTGGGTCATGGGTGGATAACTGACCAAAAATAGTTTTAATAGGCGCCACCGTATTTTTTAATACAAGTGCCAACAAAAATTTAACTGTGTTTGTATAAGGGAAATGCGGAAACCTTATGTTAACACCACTATCTTAGCCATAAAACTTGAATTTCACTCTTTATCACACACTTACCAAAACATCAACCACCAGTTGTTAAACAGTTGTCTCAGCTGTACCTGTGAACAAACAAAACACCACATGGACACCATTTGTGTCCTTAAAAGCATATGCCCAAAAATATAATAAGAGAATTTAAACATCTATGAAATACTAAAGGCATTTATTTTCTTCTCTCTATCTGTTTTTCTTAAGGAGGATTTGCTCTAGTTTACTTTTCATATTTTAAATATTGAATAATAAAAACGACTTTATGAAAAACAAAAGGAATTCTATTCATATGGAAATCTGACTATATACATGCGACTGCAATACATATGTTTACTATCTTGTCATTAATTTTTATAAAAAGAATTTTGTATAATTTAACCTTCAGAATAAATACGTATAAATTAATCGTTTCTATAAAATTTTAGTTTAAGCAAATATGTCATAATTTATTAGTTCCTAACACAGGATTTTATTTTTACTATAATCATAGAAGCGCTTCCTTGACCATTCACAAAAAAATTCGATCGTCAGGACAATAACGACCTTAAAATGTAACTACTCAATTTTAACGGTAATCTACTAAAAGAATATACGTGAATTTCAGTATCAATAAAGAGACTTTTACATGACGTGCATGTTTTCAATTAAACAAAATATAAAATTAAACCAAGACTGCGTCTGGCGTTTAGATTCTGAATATCTCAACACATTGTGTGCTTGTACAAGTGACTGACAACCTAGATATTTATACGTTGTTTTACAAACTTTAAGAAAGTACTTTATATTTTCTGTTACTCTAATAATTAACGTAGAAAATTTCATAATAATTTACTATAGCTTCAAACACTCACGTGTAGACAAAAGAACTGCAGGTGGAAAATCACGACCTCAGCTGTTGTATTTATTTCATCGTATTAGTCATCAGTTAGATTGAAGTGTCAAGGTTCTTTGTAACATCAACCATTTCCATACTGCGTAGTTAGATAAAAGGACGAAACCATAGCTGTTTACCATTAATTACTGTGACGGAAAATTATTATAATTTACATTGAAAACCGTTGCTGTAAACCTGTCCATATGATATTGCACTAAAGTGAGTAAGTGTTAGTCTAATATATTTTATTATTCTATACCAACTGTATTAAAATGATGTATATTATCAATCCATTTTCTCAGCTCAAGTTTTCTTCTTCACTCGATTAGATGCCTCGTGTTTCTGACGGGTCATCATCTTGACTTTATCTCTCGTCTACAAAAAGCGGCTTCACTCTAGGACGTTGGAGACCAAAGTGCCGGTTATCAACTTGACAGCGCTTGGTAACAAGCTTTAGAATATATATCTTCTAGAATCCATGTGTTATTATGAACATTATACTTTAATTTTTATTGGCTGAATATTTGCGAATTAAATACTTTAAAATTTATTTGTTTTATTATTAATTTATTAGGCCAGGTGTAACTAGAAAAAAAATACGTTACAACGATACGGGACCTAAATGCGGATGTGATCTGCACCATGTTACCAATACCTACCTCGCAACTCGCAGCGTCCTTATGCGCGTTGGTGTTAAGATGAGTCCTAAATAACCGCATTGCAATATCAACATTGCACACCTCATAGCTTTTGACATCTGGTGGTTCAGCACGTAGGGGGCTGGTTGAACGCTTAACCCGTTATGTTGACGGTCCACCATGCTGCTTCACCCAATGACGTTAAATATTATTCTTTCGGGCGAAATTAGCGTTGCTGGCATTGCATGCAAAAATTTAACAAATTCCATTTTCTTCTGAAAAATAAATTTTTAGCAATCTTCAAGTAAAAAACTCAAATATTACAATTAATTCACTTTTATAGATTAGAACCGAAAAATAGTTTTAAGATGTCGAACCAACTGTTGAAGATACTATAAAAATTAATGAGGTGTCAAAGGTTTATATAGCCACGGTCTCACCAATAGAAAGTTCTAGAACCATTATTTTCATGATAAAACTTGCATGTGAATAATTAGGTGTTCCCTATTTGGGGTCAATCATATTCTAATTATTAAAAACAATTAGCCTGAGAAATACTTGTCTTTGTTACAATGTCCTAAAACGTTTATTTTCTTGTCAAAACTTGTTTGTGAATGAGTTCTCAGAACTACTAATCACCGGTGTCTGCTAGAATGTTCTAAACGGTTTTAGCTAACAAGATTATACGAAGGCAAGGTCGTAGATATTAACAACTGTATATTTTTGAAAAACTTGTGGTTTAATAATAAACTAGGAAAACCCACGATAAGATAGTTTAAATTGGGTTTATTTGTAATGACACCTATTTTTCAATTTTCACCCACATAAACGCTCCAGATTGTCTTAAACAGACTCAACTGCGCATCCTGTATTTTTGTTTATGAATATCATCGGGTTAATCAGACGTTAAAGTTTAAAATAATGACTGCTCTCGGTGCCAACGTCGCGGATGATTCGCCGCAATTAAGCCTAAACACTATAGTAGGCAAGACTGTTTAACCTTTAAGTGGGTTTCAATGTCAATCCCACAGTCAAAATCTGGAAGTGGGATTTGATTTACATGGAGGTGTGCTACGTTCATTTTCGGCAATAATTGGTTATTTTATTTACATAAATTTCTTTTCTAGTATTAAATTCTCCAACAATACCCGATATATTGTACTTGTTTAGATAAACTCGCTTTACCATAATTTTCAATTCAAATCCCTTGTTAAGTCATTATCCGTTCGTATAAATTCCATGTCTATTGTTGAATTCTTCCGCATAATTAATAATAAATACTCTTTCTAAAAATTTCTCAACGTAAATTTAGTTGTTTTGAAACGACAAGTTTATGCTACGATTAATTAGTCAAGATCCTGTTTAGGTATCCGTGAGCGAGTTATACCTTCCGATAACGTTTAATTGCGTTCTAGTGGGTTCCCATCTAAAGATTTGTCGAAATAATATATCCTACTATTTTCCGTTAAACCGTGTTTTCCCAGTTTCAATCGCGTTTCGATAACGCGGATGTTTGCTTTTCGAGTTCGTGTTATTTTGAACTCCTTTTAAACTTTGATTCTGTAGCCTGTGCGTTGATGCACTTGTAAAAACTACTCATTCTGTTACTCCAAGAGCGATGCACGTTTCTCCTCTATCAAATGTGTAGATTTGGTGTGTATCAGTAAGCGCTCCTGAGTTGTTAATATTAGTAATATTTTCCTATATTTTTAGCTCTTAGCTGGAGGCTAAATTGCTTGTTGCGTAGTCCGATTATTCCTTGACGTAGATCAACTTCTCTTGCATGTAGACCGCCGTTGCAATTACGGTAGTAGCCTGGTTGTTGCTGACTACCGCGGCGATGCTGTGATGGACAATGTCCTTTTCCATCGTCACAAAACTTCTATCGCTGCCGATTCTCTGGACGATTGGAAAATCGTCGTATCTTCGGAACAGCGTAAAAATCCAATATCCCTGCATCACGATCCCCCTACTTCCGGTCATTGTGGTGTGACCAAAACTTCTGCTTGTCTCCTTCAAAAACATTACTGGCCCTGTCTCAGAGCTGACGTCGCTCGCTACATCTTACGTTGTCCGATTTGTGCTGCTCACAAAGTGGAACGGTTACCTCCTCCTGGTTTATTCACTCCTATGGCCAAACCATCCTATCCCTAGCAAGTCCTTTCCTGCAACATAGTAAGTCCTTTTCGTCTTTCCACTCGTGGTTACTCCTATATTCTTGTAGTGACTGATTGTTTTACTAAGTTTTCTTTTATTTCTTTTACGTACAGCAACTGCACAGTCCGTCACCAAAGTCCTCGAAGAACAAGTTTTCCTTATTTTCGGTGTTCCGCAATATCTTATCACAGATAATGGTGTTCAATTCCATAGCCATCAGCTTGCTTCCTTGTGTGTCCGTTATTACTCCAAAATCCTTTTCACCGCCCGCTACCTCTCCCAAACCAATCCTGCCGAACGTGTTAAACATGTCCTCAAAACCATGTTTGCTTCGTATGTACGCGACGACCACCGTCATTGGGATGTAAACCTCCCAAAAATTTCTTGTGCAATCTGCACTTCCAAACACGAAATCATAGGCTGCACTCCGTTCTTCGCTCTATTTGGTCGTGAGCATATTTTTCGGGCGATTATTTTGGACAGTTGTCCGAAATAAACGATCCCAAACATCCTTCACCAGATACCGACCACTTTTATAATATCCGTTCCCACATTCTCAAAAAAACTTTCTGCCGGTTATCGAAAAATTCACAGGCGGTATAATCTCTGCCGTCGTCCCGTTTCTTATCAACTAGGCGATTCTGTTTGGCACCGTAATTTTGCTCTGTCCGACGCTTCCTGTCATTTTAACGCCAAACTTGCCCCCATATTCATTGGTCCTTTTCCCATTTCTAAAGTCGTTTCTCCTTGGACCTACGAACTTACTGATCTTTCCGGTCACAAATCCATTTGGCATGTCAAAGTTCTGAAACCTGTCCATCCGAACAATTCTAATGCCCCGATATCGCTCTGTTTTCCTTCTGGCGGCGTAAACGCTGTAAGCCCAATATCTAGTCCCCGTGCCCCAGATTCTTATGCCGACTTTGCTCTCCTTAGGTTTTGATTTTTGGACGTTACGATTTCGTTTTACTTGGTTTTCCTTTCTTTCTTTGTCTTTTCCCCGTGTGGGTCCTGGAATAGAATAGTCCCATGGTACGACCTGCCTGTTGTAAGAGGCGACTACAGCGGTCAAACACATACACACACGCACACTCTATACACGCACAACACATACATACATTCTCCTTACCCCCCACACACATACACACACGCATGCACATGCTCACACTTACTGATACACAACTACACTGGGATTCTGTTTTATTTTCTTTTGTACGATTTTAGTTATGTTTTGGGTTTTGTATTTGGGGTTGGTGTTATTCTTTTTATTTTTTTTGCTTTTTTCTCATTCCTTTCGTTTCACTTTCCTTTCCCTATCCTTTTGCGGGTTTTCTTTGCTGTCGGTCCCTGGTCCGATTGTATTTCGTCCATCCACTCCTGTAGTAGGTGCTTTCTAGTCCGTTTTTCTTTCTTCGGAAGCCACGACTTAGTAGAACTAGTCAGCTATTTTTTTCTTTGGTTCTTCAGTACTGATTCTTGGTTACCACAGTTGATAGTACATCGTTTTTTGTACAAGCGTTCCTCCTCTCTTCCTCTCGTTCTCCATTGTTACTGTATATCCTTGAGGCTTGACCTTTGGGTCCTGTTTTGGTTGGCACTGTTGGTTTTCTTCCTCGTTGCTTTTCTTCTTTGGAGGTTGATAACCTTATTGTTTCTTTTAAGAAACATCCGTCCGTTGACGACTCCGCAGTGCTAAGGCCGTTCCACTTAGTCTTCCTTGACTACTTATTACCCGTTTTCCCTTCTTTTTCTTTTCTTCTTCTTCTTCTTTCTCCCTTTCTATTATTTGCCGTTCGAGCCGGATGAAAGTTTTTTTGTGTTTTGTTGGGTGGTCCTTTTTTTGGTTTCTTTTGTTTTCGTAACGAGTTTTCTTTTAGTTTTAAGCGAATATTCTTTTTGTTTGTTTGGGTTTTTTTTTTGTTTGGTACTGCACACTCCGGTACTTTTGCTTCTCTACCCGACCTTTTAATTTTGCTGGGAGGGATTTGTTACGTTCATTTTTGGCTACAATTGGTTATTTTATTTACATAAATTTCTTTTCTAGTATTAAATTCTCCAACCATACCCGATATATTGAACCTCTTAAGATAGGGTCGCTTTACCATAATTTTAAACTCAAATCCCTTGTTAATTCATTATCCGTTTTATAAATTCCATGTCTATGGTTCAATCCTTCCGCATAATTAATAATAAATACTGTTTTTAAGAATTTCTCAACGTAAATCTAGTTGTTTTGAAGCGACAAGTTTATGCTACAATTAAGTAGTCAAGGTCCTGTTTAGGTATCCGTGAGCGCGTTATACCCTCTGATAACGTATAATTGCGTTCTAGTGTGTTTCCCATCTAAAGATTTGTCGAAATAATATATCCTACTATTCTCAGGTAAAATTGTGTTTTCCAGTTTCGATCACGTTTCATTAACGTGGATGTTTGCTTTTCGAGTTCGTGTTATTTTGAACCCCTGTTAAACTTTGATTCTGCAGCTTGTGCGTTGATACACTTGTAAAAACTACTCGTTCTGTTACTCCAAGAGCGATGCACGTTTCTCCTCTATCAAATATGTAGATTTGGTGTGTATCGGTAAGCGCTCCTGAGTTGTTAATATTAGTATTATTTTTCTGTTCTTGTAACTCTTACTTGGACTCTAAATTGCTTGGTGCGTAGCTCGATTATTCCTTGATGTATATCAACTACTCTTGCATGTAGACCGCCGTTGCAATTACGGTAGTAGCCTGGTTGTTGCTGACTACCGCGGCCATGCTGTGTCAATTTGCTTCCGAGGGCTGACAAGATAAGTATCCCGACACATGTATGTGACTTGTTTTCCTTTTCTAACATACTCAGAGATAAACTCAATTTAAAATTAGATACGCTAATGTTTGTTCTGATAAAATCCTTACTAGAAAAGTTTTGAACTTTAATACTTTTGATTCTTGTACTTAACCTATCTGCTTATACGAAAGTATCAACAGTATTCTTTTTTCTACTGATTAGAGTTATAACAAATGCTTTGTTCGTATGGTAAAATCCATACTAGAAAGGTTTCTAATTTTAATGTTTTTTTAATTAACCCATCCGCTTATACGGAAGTATCAGCGTTATTTTTTTTGGTACTGATTAGATTTATTGCATATTAGCTACGAATTATGCACTTCGGGAAACAATTACTGAATTTGTCCATAGAGAAAAATTGTTTTATTAAATAGTAGCCTTAGTTAATTTTGTTTTGCTGTTTCGATAGAAATTTCTATATTTGTGTTTTTTTATTGTAAATAGAAAATTGTTGGCGATGTATTATTTTTGTGTTGCTAAGAACCTTTTCCCTATCCGCATTGGTAGTTAGCCTGGTATATTTACGTTTTCTTCCAGCTACGCCATGGTACGTAGCAGGTGTGAGACTTATACTTCAAATTGTTTGCAGCAGTGGTATTTGTAATTTTGCTGTTAAAATGGATTAGTGATTGGACAAATATCAACAACCTTCAACACGAGTTTAGAATTAGAGAATTTGAAAAGAAGCAACTCAAGTTAAACTAAAAGAATGACTGACGGGGTAAATGAGTGGTATTACAACTCTACCGCGAATTTAAATTGAAACTGGTTGCGGATACATCCAATGTCAGGAGTGTTTGGGTGGGAAACAATTTTCAAGAAGAGAGTATGTTTAATTTGGAAACTACGAAAAGTTAAAATGTTATTGTTTTGAATCAAAGCGAAGTCTTTAAGATATTCCAGTGAAGTAATGAGCTACGTGCTGCAAGAATTGCATAGTCCAAGCTTTCCTGCATTTTACGAGGAGGTTTGTTAGTGGTATAGTAAATGTAAACATTATGGAAATATTGAGTTGACTGATGAAGAACGAGATACAATTTTAATAGTAAGTGAGCTTCAAGCAAGTCACTTTCTATTTGATAATTGCACTAATAACAATTACCTAACGCTGCTGGAAATAATCACGTCACCCTGACCATTACCCAGAAGATGTTAGCGTAGCACGATCGCTAGCACAAATGTTTAGAAGAGTTTCTCTTTCTGAAGACTCCGGCTATCAAGGCGCATGAAACTAAGAACACTGACAATAAGGTGTTGTAGTTTACATATCGAATATCTACCATGTGATTATGTCCTGTTAAAAATAATGTAACGTCATCACATGAGGAATTATCTCCCGCCACGTAACTTGTAAATTATTTGTAAATTGTATTTGTAAAAAGTATAAATAGAGATGTTTTTACTTTTGTTTACTCATTTAGTTGTTGTTTGTTGATGTGCACGCATCCATGGTTGTGCACTCTGGTGATGGATTTGTCAATAAAGTGATAAATAAGCTACCATTTGAAGCTTATATCCCGTTTTACCATTTTGAGAATCATGGAGTAAGTTGGAAGAATGACTCCGCCTAATGATATCTGTTTCTGCATTAGTGTTCGCGCGCAGACATAATTCGGTCTTATAATACGTGCTGATGTGTATTAATTACGCATACGTATATTGAATATTGTAATGAGAAATTCGGCACAATTTACCAATGTCCCTAGTATCGGCGTCTCCCACGCAGAAAATACATATGATCTTCCAAAACAGGCGCGTGAAAGAAGAAAAAATGCATATAAAAGCGACCGTAGATGTCGAACGCTTATATAGAATATGCGGGATCTACTAAATTGGTCTATATAAGCGGTGGAATTCCCATTAGAAAGTCAATGGTTAGTGATCAAACAATAAGTGGGCAATTAGTAGTGCGACAGTAGTGTGACACGCCGTGTGAAATAAAAAAACTTTCGGTGTATAGATAAATTGATGTCGTTAGTGTTAGTGTTATAAATTAGTGTAAAAATAAATTAAACTTGAACATTCACAACAGAAACTCCAAACGTTACATGTTACAATATTGAGGTAAAGTGTTTGTTTTAGTTTTATACCTTTTAGAAGGCGATTTTGAATTTTTACGTGTATATACTCTGGTACAATATGTACTTATTGTGGATGAATCGCTTAAAACTAGTAGTTTGAAGAGAAGACAAGAGATAAATTCTACCAGTCATTATGAAAAAGTAGCGATTTCAACACTAATAGCAGCAATAAGCGCATATGCCTATGTCTGTGCCTACAACTTCAAGTTTTGTTCACACTGCAAATAAAAATCAAAACTAGAAAATACTGCCAAGAATATTTGTCCATTGGTTTTGTTTCTGTGAGAGATTCTAGTGCTCCAAACGACCAGACTGCAATTTGTTTTAAAACTTTTGACAACAGATCATTAGCTTCAGCAAAACTGCAAAAGCACATACAAATAAATCATAGTAAGTACAAAGACAACCTATAGAATAAAAGTAAAAAGAATTTGTCCTCTCTGGTGGGTAACGACGTTTAAGAAAAAGCATGTAAAGCCTCATTTCAAGTAAGTTACAGTATAGTTAGGGCAGAAAAGTGCATATTATTTCCGAAACTGTTATAAAACCATGCATGATAGATGTTGTTGAAACCATGATTGCTGAAAATTTTAGTAAAGATGCTGCCACTGTCAAAGCCATTGTGTTATTCATAGACAAGCAGTAGCATTAAAAGAAAAAGCCCTTCAGTTTTATAAACGTATTGGATGAAGAAGTAAAAATCGTAAATTTCATAAAATCCACACCTTTGAATTCACGAATTTTTGTTGCTCTCTGTGAAGAAATGGGAAGTCAGTTTACAAGGCTCTTGCTTCACACAGAGGTACGGTGGTTACCTCGCGGAAAAGTTTTGACGCGCCCTTTTGGGGTGAGGTTTGTGTGTTTCTTATTAACTCTTCATTTAAATTATGATCAAGAATAACTCAAGTCAAGTGGTTGCAACGTTTGGGTCTATATAACAGACATCTTTTCGAGCCTCAGTGAATTGAATATGTCACTTCAACGAATATCTATGACTGCACTTTCACTTTATGACAAAATTGAAGCCAAAATAAAAAATATAGTTTTGGGAATCTTGCATAAACAGAGGAATAACTGAGGTTTTTTTACACTCCAAAATTTTATATCAGGGTCAAAGACTTCTCTTTCAGCAGAAATGATTTTAGAATAACCAACCACCTTCTAATTTACAAGTTTCATTCAAAGAATATTTTCCAACACGAGGTGAAGATCTAAATTGGCTTCGAAATTCATTCTCAGTCACAATCGATTGTTTGCATCAAACTTTAACCTTAAAAAAAATTGAACAGCTTATTTCTCAAAACTTTTAATTCGGCTGCGTTGTTAGAATTTTTGCACAAGCTTAGATGTGAATACTCAGAAATTACCAATTGTGCTCTAAAGAAATCACTACCATTTCCTTCAACTTACCGTTGTGAAGTGGGATTTTCTATGCTCTTACAAAGACCTACCAAAGAAGTAAGCTCAATCCTGAAGCAGTCATTCGGACACAACTGTCGAAAATTGTACCTGATTTTGACAAACTTGTTTTACGCAAACAAGATCAGCCAGCCCAAATAGTAATCATTAAAAAACAACTTTGGAGGTGTATGCGTTTTTTTTTAGCAATTAATATACTTTTCCCACGACTATCCAGTAATGCATTACTTACTTACTTAATTAAGAATGGGTTAATAATAGCACTCATTAGTCTGTAGGTGTATATGAATTCATAATCCAACACTTTTAACCAATTAGGAACATTCATAATCCAACACCTCCGACCAATCAGTACAAACCTTTTTGTAATCCACGAGATATAATTTTCGTATGATGCATGGTAGGCTGTTTCACTTTGACAAATAAATTTTTGCTTGTCAGTGTTTGTGATATTAGTTAAAATGTTTAGAAAATATTTGATAATGAAGATTTGTGTAATTGTGGAAATTATAGTATTCTTCTCGCGAGTTATTGCCATTACTAATTTGGATTACGCCGCTCGCCTATACGGGCTCGCGGCGCAAAGTAATGGCCATCATAACTCGCTCGTTGAATAATATACTATTGTCCTTACAATTTTTTTTACTTCTCTAAATTTGGAAGTTCCGTTCTGAATGGATCTGTTCTATATTACCAGTTCGGGTGGATTGGCTAGAGCGTTCCAGTGATCTAAAGAGTCAAAGTCCTTAATGAGGAACCACACTAAGACAGGTCCCCGAAAGAAGGCAGCAGCTCTTTGGGTAATTAGATTAGCAGAAACCATAGGGGTCGGTATGGCATTCTAAGACACTACTGCGACGTGGAAGGCAACGGAAAACACCACATTACCTCCCAAGTACACATTACATGTGATTTTCCAATGCTCCACCCGAAGGTACTACATTGGCCAGGAAGCGAGTTTTTATTACCTGGAAAATTTGGAATTTTGCCGAACCCTTGCTGTTCCAAGCAAGGTAGGGATCTTTAACGTGCGTGACAACACTCACACACGGGACCTCCATTTTACCTCTCATCCGAACGAGGGTGTATTTTTGTGAAAAATGCTCGCCTAACATTTTTCAAGCGGACCGTGTCGGGATTCGAACCCGGGACCTTGGGCGTAGTAGTCACACACATACCACTACGCCACGGAGCCGCCTTCCCAAGTACACAGCATACTCAAATTGTAATTAACATGATGACATCCTTTGTAAAAGACTTCGAAGTTAAAACAGTCCCCCATTCGAATCTCCGGGAGGAGACTATTTCGGAGGATGTGATCGGAAAGTGTAGAAAAAGAGTCTGGAACATTTTGCGAGTCAGAGCGTGGAATGTCAGAAGTATGAAGCCAATAGGTAAGTTAGACATAGTAGGAATCTGCGAAGTTCGGTGGCCAGAGGCGGGGAATTTTTCAAGTGGAAACTTTAGAGTAATTCATACCGAATCAAAGGAAGGAAATTTGGATGTAGGGATGGTTATGGGAAAAAAGATAAGACACTGTGTAAAAAACTACTTACAAAAAAAAACGAAAGTGTACTCATGGATAGATTAAAATCTAAATCGGTAAATACAGTAATAATACAAGTATACATACCTACTTCTAAATACTCCCTGTATGTTTGTTGTGGTTTGTTTAGCATTGTTTAGCATTCTTCTTAAGCAACACAAATTGAAGGCGATCATTCTTTTAAACTTTAAAAATTTTTGCTTAGTGTACTCAAACCAAATATTTCAAAAATTAATAAATCAAAGTAACCTTCAATTTATGTCATAAACGTTAAACTTGAAGTTTTTATTATTTTGACAACGATCCTAGGTCATGGATCGAAACGTAAATAAAGATCATTTTAAAAACTATGAGTGGTTTAATTCCCAAAGACGCTTAAGAAGAATACCTACCTCTAGCTACAACGAAGAGGAGGTAGAAACGATCTACAAAGATATCGAAGACATACTAAGATGCGTAAAAGTATATGAAAATTTAATAATTACGGTGGATTTTAATGCAGTGGTAGGTGAGAGAAGGGAAAGAGCGGTATTTAGATATATTTGGTTTAGGCACGAGGAACGTTAGGGAAAATAGGTTGGTAAAATTTTGTGACAAAAACAATTTAACCGTTACAAACACATTATTTCAACATCATACTAGAAGACGATACACGTGGAAGGTGCCAGGAGATATAGGAAGATATCAAATAGACTTCATTCTTATTAGACTGAACTGTTACTTGGAAATGAAGCTTTTCTCTACTGCACGCCCCACGTTGGGCGCCAGTGAAATGTTACTTGGAAATGAAGCTTTTCTCTACTGCACGCTCCACGTTGGTTGGGCGCCAGTGAACTGTAAATTGTTTTTTTTCTAATTGGTTTGTCATAAGGTGTAAAGCCCTTCTTTACTATATTCGCGGTCTAGTCTGGGAATTACCCCATGGGTGAGCAATGAGTTTGGGCGTGGGTATATGGTAGGCTCGACTACAAACGGGAACAAAAAAAGGTAAATGGACGCCACTGCATCTATATAGACAATAAGCAAAACTAAAGTATCCTACAGGAAGACGCAGAAACCTATAGGATATAATGATTATCAAAAAAAACTTACAAACCACAATAAACAATACCTCTGGAAACCTCTTGGACCTCTGCTCCAGCTTCCGCGATGCCGGACCTGCAAGAAGATGTCACACAAAAAATAATATATAAGACACTGTTTGTGCCTCACAATAACAAAATATTTTGATCCTTATAGATCGATTGGCCTGAATTTAAAACCTTAATAACACCTTACCTATGAGAAAATACTCTACTGGAAATTACTTATTCTGTTTCTATTACCTGGTACTGTATCAACTTTTTCCACATTCAAAATTTTGCTGATCTAATTTGAGCAATGTTAAGTTCAATAAGTGAAATAAAAGACAAAGGTATCAATTCAAAGTTTAATGGAAATATGATTCTCTTTTGTTGCAAAAATTACTTGTAACTAAAATTTATTAATCAATATATAATAAGCTTTAAAACTTTCTTAGAGTGTTCCTCTATTATCAAAATTATCAACATTAAGTAAGTTATAGAAGTTTCTGAATATGCTTCTCTACATAGAGAGGTATTAACATTTATAAGTTATTTAATACAGTTTAGGTTCTAAAACATCCATAAAACAGATCTGTTCTGGCTTACAAGATTTTTATCTAAAGAACTTGTTACATAAACAGTTCATATGGTCTAAGCATGAAATTAATAAAAGTCAGTTCAACATATGTTAAAAGCAGCTTAGGTATTCTACTAATCACAACAAATTGCTAGAAAACATTTTTCATCCAAAGGTGGACTTTATACATATTTTTATCACTTAACATGTGCATCCTAAATGCACTTTGAATAACAACTTTTAAATCATCTAAAGGTTCAAAAATTTCTCTTATAAAACAATCTAATTCCGAATGAAAAATATTTGACTTATTAAATTTTTAGGTTATACTTTCAAACTAAATTTTACGTAATATATGAGCATAAACACGTTTTGCAAACAAACTTGAAATTTACTTTATTTAACGAAAGTTTCCCATGATTTAGAAGAGAGTAAATTAAAGCTTTAACCTTAATTAGCACACAAAACTGATTTTCAGTAAAAGTTTATAAGTACCTGATAGATTGTGTTTTAGTTCTACAACGGCGATGTTGACGAACGTAATAGATGAATTAAGACGCATAGCATTCCATCTGCTTGATATTCCGAAAGGTACAAAACATGCCGGCATTAACCATAATTCCTCGGACAGCTTTAAAACAACTAATTTCACAATACTCGACCAAAATCTAATTCCATTGTTTAGCGTGTTCCTCAAACCTGCTAAAGAGATTGAACCAAGTATTAGTTTTAAACACGGCTGATTAATTACACGGTGCTTACCACTAATGGATTTCCTCACAACGTGTTGTAGCTGTTGCCTTAAGTTGACTGGGCGGCTTACACGAGAGCTCTTCGTGAAGCCTCCGCGCGACAACCAAGAAGCCCTACCACTCTCTTAGAGCTATCCTTAGCTCCCACTTACAAGCGGAGTTGACCATTTTCAAAAGCGAAGTCTACGTACCCGCGGTTGCTTGCAAGATGGCCGTGTTCCTTACTTGCCAACGCTCTTAGTCCTCGCGTCATTTTCGCGCAGGCGTTATGTTTAACAATTGCTCTAGCGGACATCAAAACGCCTGTAGTTTATGTAACTCAAGTTACGTTCAAGGTATTCACGATATCGAGAGTATAGGAGTCTCCATTAAATACTCTTTATAGGTAAAAATAATATAAACGGAAAGAGTTGTTCTTCTTTATAGTACATTAAATTAATTAACGATTACACGCTAAATGACAGATTCGCAAAATAATAACAGTTAGAACTGTTTTTCCTTCAGAGATATGAAATGTAACAAAAATTTTGTTACAAGACGACGGTTTAGAAATCAAGTAAAAGACTGTAGAAGCTACCTAGAAGCAGATATAGACACTAACCGCAATATCGCAATTATGAAAGCCGCTCTTAAGTTTAAAAATTTGGAAAAAAAAGAAACAAGGCACTTTGACTTTGAGAAACTAAAAGATAAAAATATCGACGAAAGATTTGAAAAAAAGTCAAATAAATTGCTGAAAGATATCGGGAAATTACTTATACTAAGGAAGTAAAAACAGACTGGAATAACATTAAATCCAGCTTAGACATGACGGCTAGAGATATTCTGGGGTATACGCAAAAAGAAAATAAGTAACCATGGATAACAAAGGATATGCTGAATTTAATAGGAGAAAGACGAAAATACAAAAATAGATCAGACGAAACAAGAAAACAGAGATACAAAGCCATAAAATGGAAAAATATACGCAAATGCAGGAAAGCTAAAGAACAATGGATTGACGAAAAGTGCAAAGAGGTACAAACTAAGATGGAAATAGGAAAGACAAACGAGAGATACAAACTACTTACGATGAATTTTATTGATATAAACCCGTATAGCAAAAATATATGGGACGCGGGGAGAAAAATCATTATAGAAAATGTAGAGAAAGTGGTTAGATGGGAAGAATTTATAAGGAATTTATATGCAGGAGAGGAACTATTAGCATTAGAACAGAAATCAGACATTGAAAAGGATGAAGGGATATTGTATACTTAGAGATGAGTTTGAATTAGCATTAAAGCGTCTAAAAAATGGTAAGGCGCCGGATACAGATAAGGTGCAAGCAGAAACTCTAAAAACCACTGGAAAAGCAGTAACAGAACGTCTCTTCCAACTTGTAAGTCATAGTCACTACATCAAAAAAGAGTGGCTCGAATAGATGTGAAAATTTTCGAACAATAAGTTTGACAGCATACGTGTCAAAAATATTAACTAGAATTGTACAAAAACGAATAAAAAACGAGCTGAAGGAATACTAGGAGAAGATCAATTTGGGTTTAGGCGTAACAGGGGAACACGGTAAGTTATTATATACTGTCAAATGCAAGAAGACATTTGGAATTATTATGCAGGGACATAAGATTAATATGCTTTGATTTGAAGATGATATAGCGATATTAGCATCTAGCAAGGAAAAGTTAGAAGCTGCTCTTAATAAAATGGAAACAGTTCTAACAGAAATACGGTATGAAAATCAATAAAAATAGAATTAAGTACTAGTATGCAAAGGAGGGTAAAATAAATTTAAAAAAACGATAATACAAATAGGTAACTAGAGCTTACAAGAGGTTGATGATTTCTGCTACCTAGGAAGCCAAATAACGCAAGATTGGAAGGGTGCAAAAGATATAAAACAAAGATTAGCACAATGTCGTGCTAGATTTAACAAGAAAGGGCAACTACTATATTCAAAGACTACAAATATAGAAACAAGGAAAAGATTGCTTATAACATATCTGTCGAGCACAGCACTGTACGGCTGTGAAAGTTGGACAGTAGAAGAAGCAGACAGGAAAAAGTTAGAAGCCTTTGAAATATTGTGCTACAGACATATGATGAAGATATTATGGACAGCCAAAGTTAAGAACAAAGAGGTACTGGAAATGGTAGGGAAGAGAGAAATACGCGGAAAACTGTAAAAATATGAGAGATAAGATAATAAGTCACATACTAAGGCATGAGGGAATTGTGCGAAATATATTCAAAGCAGAGATAGGAAAAGGGAGGTAGAAGTAGACCTAGGTTAGACTATAGCACACAGATGTGTAGGCTAGTTCAGAATAAAAACTAATGGAGGTTCCAAGGTGGAAAACCTAATGACGAAAAAAATAACTGTACTTAAATCTGATGATTATTATAAGCAACTACAGGTATTGGTTTTGCAATATTCTCAATTAATGTTAATTGTGCGAAAGGATTTACTGGAAAACTATTAATTCCGCAAATGTCTAAGTGTTGGGGAATCTTTATAGCTACGGGCTGCTTAACTCCCTCCGCATACTCTGAATCTCGCTGAAATAGGGTATATAATTAGGAAACAACAGAAGGGGAACCGAGCTGTATTTAGGATGTGGAAATTTCAAGAAACTGTGTAGAATAGCTCAGAATAGAAATAAATGGAGGTACGCGTACAACCAGTTTTAGGACGGAAAACCTAATGACGAAAAAATAATTGCACTTAAATTCGATGATTATTATAAGTAACTATAGGTGTGGGCTTGCAATGTTTTCAGCTAATGTTGATTGCGTAAAAGGATCTATTGGAAAACTATTAATTCGGCAAATATTCAAGTGTTGGGATCTTAGTAGTCGTAGGCTGCTTAACACCCTTCACATACCACTGAATATCGGAGAAATAGGGAATATATTTGTAAAACAATTGATGTGGAACCGTACTACATTCAACAAGAAAGAGCAGCGGTATGTTCGAAGACAACAAAAATAGAAACAAGTAGAAAATTGTTGAAAGCATATGTGTGGAGCACAACACAGTACGTCTCTGAAATAGGAGCAGTAGGAGAAGCAGACAGAAAAATGGCTTTTGGAAATATTGTGCTTCAGATGTATGAGGATGATAGCATGCATAAAAATTTGTATCTTAGCATTACGAGGAACACTATTTATGTATTGAGAACTGTATTGAGAACAGTTTTACCGTTGTCAACTATAATATTGCAGTTTTCTTCGTATTCGCCTTTGTAGCAAAAGTTATGGTTTGTAGTTAAATAATTACATGTCTCCATCTTGCTAAATATGCCAGCAAAATCATGAGTTACATCCATGTCAAAAAGATAGTAATAATCTTTTTGAGTCCGTCTAATATATCTGGTAGTTCTTCCAATAAAGTTTCCAACTTAACATCTGCTAGTTCCACTTTGTACGGAACACATATAGGATTTTGGAATTTTTTATTAATGCTTTCGAGGTCTTCCTTTCCGATAATTTCTTTTACTCACTGGCCCATCTTGTTAGTGCTTTCCAGAGAAAACGGAAGCTTAGCTTTAACACCATGCCTAGCGGAAACAAGTCGGTCGAACTTTCTTCGTAGATAGCTGTTAAATGCACCACAAATTTCTTTTTTTAGCATAAACATTCTTTTGTTTGCAGATGTTTGCTCGGCGTCAGAAAGGTCGCAAGTTTTAACCAACATTATATTGTCACAAAATGGTTCTGTAATTGGTGTGTGTAGACCATCAGTCAGCATCTCTTCGTATTCGACATAACAAATATTACCAATATCTGTCACCAGATTATTGTTGCACATATTTTCTGCCAGCAGCCACAATCCAAATCGCTCATTTGTTGGTTTCACTTTATTCCCAAGAAGATGAGGAACGTTAATCACCTTGGAGACGCTCATGTTTACCGTTCTAACTACTGCCAAATACTAAATTGTATACGAAAAATTTGTTACACGCATGAAAACATGCAATGCACTAAACAACCTTCGACACACGAGTTTGACTATATCAGAGTACACGCGCTGAGCACAGAACAACTTTTACTAAGAATTGTGAAACCAACATTTTTCAAATTTTGAATAATCAAAATTTACAATCTAAAATCGACGATGCATTTCATTGGTTTAAGCTCTGATAAGCGTTTTTCAACACACGATGGATAGCGACCTGAAGACTATAAATACAAATTCGATTTCTGCATAAATCAGTCCTAGTACTCATCATAGTCTGGGATTGTCCTCTCCTCCGCACTGCTCATCATAGCCTGTGAAAAACCTTTCCGAAGCGACGCTCGCCATATCACGCTTAATCCTTACGCAGTGCTCATCATAGCCTGCGTCCTGCCAAACGCTACACTAACCGTCGTCGTACCTGGAGGCCATGATATTAACTTACATTAATATCTAAACGAAGCACTACGTATGGGTCGTAACCCTCGTTCCGCGCACTAAGTGGCCCGCAAGCAGTAACAAAACGCTTTCCGGCAAGCCATCCGTTCTGCAAGAGTGCACCCGAAGCTTATCTATCCATTACCGCCGTCGCCGAAGGCAGTCACTCCATGCACTTCTTACAGCGACCGGGAAATTAACTTCTGTAGTGACGATGGATGTGTTTGTAAAATCTACCTGCGGGACATCACCCCAGTAGAATTCGACGGGACCGAGCTCTTCTAGGCCTAGAGCCCCACCATTTACGACCTCTGCCGAAGTATACCGAAGACCACCGAAGACGTCTGGACCCTCCAGACCTAAAGTCAATCGCTATTCACCACCGTACAAGCTAATTTTGGGCCTCGCCCGTCAAGTCCGAAGGTGTCCGAAGCTTCCCGAAGAAAACCGAAGCCTTCTGGACCCCTTTTCTTTGCATATATTGTAAATAATAATGTTTTTAAGTGCATATAAGTTCATTTCATAATTTCTTTTAACGTAACTTTGACCCACCACTAAAAACGAAGACCACTGACGAGAGCCGAAGACCATCGAAGACGTCTGGACCTCGTCGACCTACATATGTGTCCTAATCGTCCTGGTTCAAGTTCACATTAGGACTCTTAAGCAACTTCCGAAGCTTCCCGATCAAACCCGAAGACTTCCGAAGACCCCTACACCCCGTTAAAGGGTGTATACAGACGTGTAACCGGTGTTCCAATTTACTCCTGGCTCCACAGCAACCACGAAGCCTTCCGAATTGGATTAACTCATACAATTTCATTTTATTTTGTGTATTATTTGGCAACTTATACTGATTTTTCTTATATTATTAAACAATTAAATAAGCCAAGCTTACTTACTTACAGACGCCGCCCTTTTGGGCGATAACAAATTGCACCTTATGTTCCCTACAGAGTGGGGGCGTATATTACCGAAGATACCCGAATATGTCGGACACCACCATATCGCTTACATTCTCTTGTTTAAGAACAGTTTTGTTATCCGACCTAAGTCGGATTTAATCCGACCTAGGTCGGACTGGGCAGGGGTGCGCATCGACATATGTACGGATATATGTCGGATATAAGTAGGATGTTAGGTTAGGGTGAAATTGCCTTATAGGGTGAAATTGCCTTATAAGATGAAATTGTCGCCGACCTAGGTCGGATGAAAATTCGACCTAGATCGGATTTAATCTGACCTAGGTCGGATTTAGTCCGAATGTTGGACATATGTCAGACATATAGCGGAGATGGCTGACATATATTGGATATATGTTGGACATATGTTAAATATATGTCCAATATATGTCGGATATATGTAGGATGTATACTGGACATATGTCGGATGTATTTCGGATATAGTTTGTATGTATATCAAACGGATGCGAGAAGAGAGAAAAGGACAAAGTAGGGCGGAGGGGAAGGTTTGGGTTTGTTACGTTTTTTTGTGGCAGCCACGTTGGGCGCCAAATTTATGTTACGGAGAACAAAGAAAGTCAAAGAAATGACCGGACTCAATCGGAGAAGAGGGGGGGGGTTGTAGAAAGCAGACTGACCTATGATGTATGCGGCGGTAAGGAGTTAGTAACAATACCTGCAAGAAAAATAGTTAAGCAAACCTGAAGAAAAAGAATAAGTATAGCAGTAACGAAAAGTCTAAATTATTCAGTACTTTGTAGAATGTAAAAAAAAGAAACTGTTTGGATAATCTATATAATATAACAACGGTAAAAGCAATACAGACAAATGTTTAGTACAAAGTGAGGTAATATTGGGGAGTAGCAGAAACGTTTCCTCACACACCAATTAAACATAAATCAGACAAAATGTTGACAAAAGATAAATAGATAAGACACAATTGGTATGAGTAATTCAGTAGTATTGATTTTTCTTTCTTTCTTTTTTTTTCTGTTTTAAAATAGCATGCAAGTCTATTGTAAAAGGTATCAGAACCACAAAGATATGGTAAAGCAACGGATAGAAATTTAAAATAATAACCAGTAGAAAATAGTTCAACTTACAAGAGTTCTTCAGCACCGCTTCCTTGCAACTGAAGTGTGGGATTCAACGATGTCCTGCACTAATGAAGCACTTCACCCTTGACTGTGAGGGTGTTGATGGAACTTATCACACGTTACACTAATCACACCTACGTATTTCATTGGTGTTAGCAACAGACAATATCACGCGACGGGACTATGTAGCATTGATAAATTTCTTGTTAATTCTATTTCCTGAGACAATAATTTCGAAATACTTTGTAACACAAATCGTAAAAAAATGGTAATAAAAATTTAGAATCACGGGCTTTCAAGGCACGATGTAATGCATTAAACTAACAGTAACGTGAGGTGTTTTATTTGCTACCTATGGTAACAAAGAAAAATCTAATGCTTTTGAATAACGAAATTTGCACAAACAGTTCCAATATAAAAAGATAAATTAAAAAAAAACACAATTAGTAAAGCAACGCGTATCACTAAGTCAATGTTCCGTAAAACACACGTCAAGTTCTACAATTATTTCCAACAGAAAATCAACAAAAAAAACAATTAGTAAAGCTACGCGTATCACTAAAACCGTCAGTAAATGACCTTAAGACACACGTGCGTCGACCAAACACGTTCGCCTATAAAACATACTATTTCAATCGGAATTAATATACAACTTTTACTTCACAAGAAAAACAACTCAAATCGTGACGTGCTTGTAGTTAATAAATATAAAATCACTATCACTATCTTCAAAGCAAAACGGAAAGCAGTATTTTTACCATAATTAACATATAGGAACAAAGGACAAACTACAACTGTTCGTCTGTAGATATAAAATCGTTGTTATTCTATAACCTCTTATCGACTATTATCTCCAGTTCGATAATAACCTAAGGAACTAAATTTATACGAGTGGCAAGCCAAGAACGATGCAATTTATAATTAATTACAAGCGGTTTATAATTTTCAATAAGTTGGAATGTAATTTACGAATAATCCTATTTAAAATTCGTTCCTTGCAATTTATTTATTAATTGAAAATCAACCTTCAATTTATCTATCTTTAAATTACTACACACGAGTTAAATTGCATACCATTCTGCATTATTCTGAAGTATTTACTTTATACAAACAGCGATCCCAAAGAAACGACGCATTCGCCCAAGGGGTTAATAAATATAAAATATAGAAACAGCAATCGCAGAAAGGTATTTACTAATTGAGAAAAGCGTAAAATGTTAAACGATTAAAAATGAACGTTACAGGTTAGTTTACTTTGTTTGGAGTTAGGTTAGTCGGTGTTGTCTAAAGTTAGGTTACATTAGTTGGACTTGTCAGGAGTTAGGTTAGCTAGTGTTGTCTGGAGTTAGGTTAGATTTGTTGGACCTGTGTGGACTTAGGTTAGAAAGAAGGAAAAATTTATAGAGGTCTTGGGTGTCGATTTAAATTTTAAGCTGCGAATAATCTTAGATAAAATTAAAACCACTCTCAACAAACATAAAGAAAGGATTGTTTTCTGTGTATAACTTTGTATTAAAATTAAGTTTAAATGGCTCCATGCTTGGCATTAAATATTTTTAAATTTTGTTATGTATAATGTCAGAATAAAAATTTTAGAATAGTATTACATTGATCTATATTTATAAAAGGCTATGACGTCACCACGAAATAGCAGTCACACACAGTGGGGTGTGCATGGGCAGGGGTGCGTTTGGGTAGGGGTGCGCATGGGGTAGGGATGTGTCTGGGCGTACACTAGGGAAGCGGAAGTTAACAGTCACCAAGCATCTAGTTCTTATTTGGATGATATCGAGTACTTGCCGGTGTATGTATCCGGAGTAAAAAACATGATTTGTACACGCAGCTTATTAATAAAATTAGTTTATCGAGCGAAGATGACAAGCGTTACGTCATTCCCGGAAGCATATCAACTTACGCATGGAGGCATAAAGATATAGGTCTAAGATAGTTGTTTATATTTGTATAGATTTTGTAAATCTATTGTATATATAAGTTTTAAGATTTTATAATTTTTAAGTTTTCTTACCCTCTCTTCTTCCAAATCCTTCCTGCTTTTATCCCGGTGGACAGAAAATCCGTGTTATCTCCACGTGGTGTTCACTGGACACGGCGGTTTTAGATTTCTCGGGAAATGGTTGGTTAAAGCATATGTCTTGGGTGGCGAAGAAAAGGTATTAAAGATGGAGTTAAATATAGATGGGCAAAAATTAAAGGTTTGGGTCTTTAAAAGGCGTAACTATTTACAGATTTGGACTCCCTAGAAAAATCTAATATTAGTTGATACCGAACAAGATATATTTATCTTAAAAGAGTGACTACCCCGTGGATAATAAATACAATATACCGCCTGTCAACAAAAAAGTTGTAGGGAAATTCAAAGATGAATTTAATGGGGATCTAGTATTAGAATTTGTTGGTAGTAGAGCTATGTCCTACCGTATTGTAAGCGAGAAAGACACGATTAAAAAGATTAAAGGGGTCTCACGAACTGTAGTTAAGAATATTAATGTAAATAGTTTTAAGGATATTGTACATTATAATTCTGGTGTCCTTATACATAGCATGGTGTGTATTCGAAGTCATAAGCACCAACTTTATACTCAATTAATTAATAAAATTAGTTTGTCGGGCGAGGATGACAAAAGGTACGATATCCCTAATAGTAAATCAATCTACGCATGGGGACAAAGATATAGGTTAAGTTTTTTTTTAAAGTTTTTGTTTATAGTAGCATGCAAGTTAGTTATAAGACATACCCACCATCCTCGTCCTTATTAATCCTTTCGCTCCTGGCGACATGTGTTTACCTCCACACGGTGTCGCTGGACGGTAAAACATATACTTAGATTAACAACAATATGTCTTATGGACCAAAAACACGTTTCCTCTCTTTTTAAACAACACATTAATGTCTTTTTTTTATTACAGGTTATCTTCAGCTGCTTGGATTCGGCTACACAAAGAAAATAAAATAATGTTATACTTTGCAATGTAAAAATTGTATTCTATCAGTTTATTAAACTGTAAATCGGATAAAATAAATTATTCAACTTTTGTGTGCTTAATTTCTTTGTGTTAATACCTCTAAGTGTTTGGTTAAAGGACTTTTGATGTTAAAAAGGAGAGGTGATTAGAAATCGCTGTTGGTAAAATCTTAAAATGAGGATAACTCCCTGGGGAACGATACAATCTGAAAAATTTCTAGAAATTCGGATAGTTGAGAAAAATCTAATATTAATTGATACCAAACACGATAGATTTATCTCGAAAGAAACAAGAAATAATTTTTTATATGTTCGCTAGAGGGTATGTGTGTAAAACGGTAAGGGGTTGCCAAGATTTTAAATCTGTTTGCAGATTCGGATTCTGCGTAAAATTCTAGACTAATTTGATGTATCGCATGGGTAAAAAATTTATAAAAGGCGGGTGTGACGTAATCAAAATGGTTGATGTGGGGGTGTCCGAGCAAGAAGGGGTGCAAGGTGGGAGCAAGAATGAGATTTCTCCCACAAGGAAGAAATCCCTTTAAAACAAGACTAAGCAGATCCTCCTTATGGGAATTTACATGTAAAACCTAGCCGAAGAAAACTATTTGGTCCAGAATGTGTGTGAAAATGTGGATGCTGGTGGAAATGTGGGTTCGGGATTGTCAATTATCCTCTACTTACATTTGTTGGCAGATGCTCAAAAAATGCTCGAATTTTAGTCATTCGCATGCTCATTTTGTTGATTTAAATAATACCGGTGGTAAAATTTGTGCAATTTTCTTACGCTCTCTGTACGGGCAAACAATATATTAATACTATATTGTTGTTGTCATTGTAATAACTGTCATTTGTAACATTACGTAAGTGGTGCACAGGTCTGGGTTAATGTAATGACAAAGTACTGTATAATTTTTTTTACAAAGGTGCAAAAAGTCGTCGACACTAAAAGACTAAGGTTTCCTTTTTTTTGAGAACTTCTGGTTTTTTTTTAAATTAATAAGTATGGAAATGATGGCGGGCGAACATCCGCTGTATTGAAAAGCAACCTGTAGTTGAAGTACTTTTAAATAACGTGTATACTAAATGTGAGAAAAATGCAGAAACCCTAACGCTCAAAAGTTCGATTTTAATAACTCGGAACTTTCTAAAGCTAAATCTAATTTGAAGCTGAGAGAAAGAGTAGAGCTAGATATTATAAGTGGAACCGCTGTTTGCGTTCCTTCTTGATAATCCCATACAATTTCAAAGTATTACTCTTAAAAAAAAACTTAATGGTATTCATTTTGAATTTTTGTCTATTTTCTTTAGATGATAATTTCTTATTCGATCGTTCCTTGGAAATATATATTAAGTCTACTCTCATGGACCTTTCTACATGTTTACTAGAGCTTTGTGAAGTTCATAAAATAAAATATCATAAATGTATAACTTAATTATATTCTGACAAGGAAAAAATGATACAATTATAAAAATATATTTACAAGTAAGTGGTTCTAATATTTCAAATTAAGAATTCTCGTAATTCTTAGAAGTTTCTTGTTAATCGATAAAATAATATAAAGATTACAGTTTTAATTAATAAAACCAAATTCAGGCCTGTGGATGGTTTACATGATCTTAGTATCATATAACCTAAGCTAAAGCTTGAACTCATTTATCTTACTTTCATTTAAACATGTGAATTAGCTTAATAAAGCTCTACATCTATTTAAACTTTAAATCTCAGTAGATATCATTTATGACTTCGTTACAATTCATCTTAGGAACTTGTATTTAATGTTGAATAAAAATAATGAACTTCTACGCATCTTACAAACGAACGAAAAGCATATAGTTCTTACACGACGTAATTAATAGAATACAATTGAAAGACTTACCGATGGTAAAAGTTTTTAAAACTTACATGTCCTTATAATTAGTAAAGAAACAGATTTCGCGCTCCCTAACTGCTTTCCTCTTATTACGAATCCATTATTTTACTTTAGGTTTTTCTTATTAATTTCTTATTTCTTTAGGCTGATTCTTCCATTCCAGTATGTTCTTTTTCAATTAATATGTACTTATTTAATAACCATTACTATAAATATATAGCGTATTAATTGATCCAATAAATATTTTTAGGTTCAAGCACCTTAAGCTACTCTCACCAATATGGCGATTCTCAAGTTGGTCTTTCCTCTAATAAGGAAGCACATCTTGTTTTTAAGACTGGGGATGGCCAACTGGATAAAACCGTTGCGTGTACGCTTTGATTACTCCGCGAGTTACATATCCCCCAAATCAATTTATACGTGCATTTAAATGAAACTATTATGTCTTAAGAATTATTGTTACATTGTATAATTGAAGAACATAGTAAAAGGTTAATAAAAGTTCACAAACCAGACATGAGAACAGAAACAAGTAGTTTGTATTCCAGACGTAATATGATACTGCAGCTGCAGGTCACAGTAGACAATAAGTGCAGGAGTAGCAACAATCCCCTCAGGAGCCCAAGATGGCATTAACATTGTTGGTTGTTCAAGCTACTCATACTAGTTTTAATTAATTAATTTAGTAAATAGTAACTTTGATTATTTTGAAACCAAGTTGTTAATGAATATAACGTACAATTGTCAAAATTAGTGTAATTATAAAAATCCACTTGATAAAAGTGTTTTGGAAATAAAATCTTTTTTAAAAAAAAGCACCAAGCGGCCCAAAACCTATCTGGCGCAGTCCGTAGTATTCAAAAACGGCACTAGCAAATCCAAAAATCGAGGAACTGGTGGTCTTGAATTATAATTCTTTGTTAGGAAAAAAACCAATTGTACGAAAATAGACCAAGTTCAATAACAAAGAGGAAATACTATGACTATAATGGAACTGACAAACAAATTTTTGTGAGTACCATAAGTTCATTTTCCTAACCATTATCAACTGAATATTAATATTAGCTAGTAAGAAACAAAAGAATTTTTCATTTACAATTTTATTACCGCAATTTATTATTACTATTATTTCTGAAAAAATTTACTCAGTAAACTCAGTTAACAAAGGAATTTTTATATACCCAATTATGCACAATCTATTACATTTTATTACTACAATTTATTACACAAGCGATTTATTCAGCAAAAGTCTGAGCTTTAGTGTATATTTATAACGCAATTCTTTGTACCATTTTATTACAACAATTATTATTTAAAAAAAACTGAAAACTTGATTCTCATCACATTTATAAAGGTTTATAATTAAACACTTTCAGTGCAAACAAATTAACTAAGGTGTATAATTATAAAAGCGTTTTATGTACTTTATCAGTGCAACAATTTAATAAAATAATTATTCAGCGGAAGTCTGAAACCGATGTAATTACAACCAAAGTTATTATAATTGCACACAATAGACGTAAAGATAAGTGATTCTTTAAATAACTCAATACAAACTCGACTGAAGTAACTTAAAATTTATGTAAAAACAATGAACTGTGACAAAATGAAATTTTATCTAGACACAATCCCTCTATACGACGGAAATCAAGCACTATTACAAATTCTCATCACTGCTTGCGAGATATTTTTAAAATCTATTTATAGTTACCAGTTTTGCTTTTACGCTTAATAATCCTCAAATTAACCGGCAGAGCATTAACATTGATTGCAAGCCGCGATGACCTTGTCGAATGGGACGACTTTAAACGTATATTCATAGCATATTTTGGAAAGGAATATCAAATGTCTTGTCCGCGATTTAAAAAATTTACTGATGGAAACTAACCAATCACCCTATCAATTCGGTATAAAATGTCAAAACGTACAAAGTTTAATTTTGGCCAAGTTAAAAATTGAAGAACTCGACCAAAACACGATTACTAAAGACGAAGATGTACGACGAAATGGCTTTAGACACATACATCAATGCATTACCCGAACGCCTATCGGACAAAATAAGATTTCAACATACCGAAAATTTAGAAGAAGAAATGAACATGATTCTAGAGGAACAAAACGTTATGTATTATAGAAATAGACTATATAATCCTAACGCGAATAAAAATTACTCACCAATGAAAACAATACAAGCTGCGAGACAAATACCAACACAACCGAAATTTACAGCACCATTTAACGCACTAACGAGTCAATCTCAAATTAGCAATCAAAACTTTAATAACACAAGTTTCAACAACCAATTTAGACAATTTGCAAAGCAAACATTTAATTGAAACTTTACAAAACCCATATTTACACCAAGGTTTAATAAAAACGTAAATCAACCAAGGCAAACATTCGGCGCATATCCCTACAGAAACACACTAATAACTGATTAAGAATATGCTATCCATTTTTCGATATCTCATTTAGTTTTCGAGTTATTCGACTTTAAAGTCGAAATTTTGACTATGATAAACTTCACTCCAGCAAAAAATAAATAAAGTTTTAGGTTAATATCGACCTCTTGAGCATATTTTCTCATAGCTCTCATAGCTCCATACCTCCTGAACATATTTTCTCAAAGCACCAATGCTCTAAGTCGAAAGGTTTTCGAGTTATTCGACATCTTGTTTTTAATGTATATGTAATATTTATATATTTTTGATAACAACATATCTGTAAGTTTGGTTAGAAGTTCTGCACATGAGAACTAAGATTTTTTTTCTATATGGTTATATTTATGCTTTGTAGATGTGGATTATGTTGAATTGCTACAGATTGTGGAAAAAGTTGATGCGATTAAAATTTCACAACCATTAGCATTTGGTTGAAATTCGCCACAGTGTAGGTTCCGTCGTCGTCTACGACCACGATCCGTGATGAATATTGCAAATGTTGTCGGTAGCAACAATAATATCGTTAGGGCCCTTAATAAAATCTCTAGGGCAATACGGGACTAACGAGAACACTTTAATTTTAAGTTTATGTTTATTCATAGTTAAATAAATTAGATTTCTTAATGTAGTTGTAATATTTGATAGTGTATGTATTAGGTTATTTATTATTAGTATTATTTATGTTAGTGTTATGGTATATAGTAGATCTTTTAATGTATAAATTGTATAAATAAAGCACATGACAAGATGCGATTGTGGCTTTTAATAAAAATTTTATTAATGAAAATAGTGTGCTAAATAATAACTATGATTTAGTAAACAAAAAAGCCTAATATAATATTTATAAAAATGCAGACTCATGCGCCAAAGAAAGTTTGTGTCATTTTTAATCTTATAGCAGTGTCTCTTCCTAAATAGTCATCAAATGCATTGTCGTTAAAAATGTCATTCGCCATCTCATCAAATTTAATATCTTTAGAAATTGAATATTGAAATGAATGACAATGTAATGGAGCACACCACATGCATATATGTAATCACTGCGGCCTTATCGGGGCTATCGTTCAGAGTTCTGTGTTTTAACAGGCATCTATACCGCCCCTTTAGTATGTCATAGACTCGCTCTATTGTTGCTCTAACACTTGCGATCTGCTGGTTAAATCTAGCCCATAGATAAACACCCACCCACAAAAGATGGGCAACGGCCTAATATAACTTTTTATAAAGTTCGTCGCGACCTCTAGCGGGCGTAGTCTAAACAACTATTGTGGCAGTATTTTTTAAATTATGTAGCTTCTTCCATTGATTCCTTTTTCTTGAAATAAAAAACCACGTGCAAAGAAAATATCATTTATCAGACGTTTTCAGAAATGAAAACGTTGGATAAATACTATTTTCTCAAGAAAAAGAAACTATGAACATGATCAATGGTCAGACTTCAATATTTTGGGTATACATATAGAAGGTCGAATTCGTTCTGTTAAACTGAAATTTTAATTTGAAAGGGTTTCTGTAATTTTATAACAACATTTCAAGTCTTTCTTACTTAATTATATTCAGTAACATCAGTACAATATCTCACAATACACAGAAGTTTTATACGAATTTTACAATTATATTTTATTATTTCACAAAACTTACAATGTCATCAGTAGGAAACCGGTGCATTTTCGTTTCAGAGTTTTTTTTACAACACAAAGGCACACAGTACAAGAAAACCATTGCTCCTATAGATTAATCTAACCTGCACTGAAGTTATCCTTTTTAAATACAAAAATTAAGTCAATAAACGCGAAACACATTAAATTAATCTGCCCTAAATATTCAGAATGAATGTTCAACAAATAAGAATAATTAAACAACCTACAAATTACACCACAAACAAAAAGTTTTAACTATGAAATGTCATCTATCGTCCGACAGTTTCCTGCATTACAAATTACACGTACCATCTCGCGGGCGTAGTATGAACTAAATCAGTGATAAAATCGCGGCCATAAATGTTACCCATCTAGTGTGTGGTTTTATCTATGATCTAGCCTCTGGTAAATCAGCAGGAAAGTTCCCAGAATGTTTTACCACTAACCATGGTAACAAAGAACATCCTTCGTCACCTATCAAGTGATATTTCAAATTGTCATTTTAATATTCCCTTTCTAAGTGTGTGCTGATATTTGACATTTTCCATATTCCTGCATCATGAGAGTAGATCCCGGAAATCGTGCATTCATACTAATAAATCCTAGTTTCGCATTACATATGATTTCCATGTTAATGCTGTTATAACCTTTTCGGTTGTAATATGGTCCAGCTGAATACAAGAAATGCAACACTGGCGGAGATATTATAGTAATGTGACAGCAATCTTTGGCATCCACAGCTCCTGGGAAATTGTGGCGGTTATAAAACATATTTACGTTCGAATTGATTGCTTCAGGTTTTTGTGGTAACACAATCTATTCGTTAAGTAAAAAATTATTAATTAATTCTATCACCAATGATATTGACCTACTTACTGTGGACTGACTCATGTTTAGCACATTATTTGCACCAGAATCGAGTTGATAATTTCCATTTACAAAAAAAGTGTATTGCAGATAATGTTTTTAAATATTAAGATATTGCTGTACTTTTTTCTTCATTTTGCATATGGGGAGAAACGATGTCTATAAACAAGCGGGAACGATTCCTACAAATCATGCATTGTAAAATTGTTTTAATTAACAATATTTACCTTCTTAAGCGCTCCTATGCAAAAAAACATTGTTACAAATTAACACAACTTTTATTTAGTAACACCATACAGCTCACAAAGCTTAACATTATATTTCTTAACTGTACAATTAACAGGAGTCTGTTAAAAATAATAATATGCGGTATTTATAAACCCCACCGAAATCACCTAGCATTAAAAATGCATATTTTAACAGCACAATAAACAGAAGCCTGTTAAAGCTAAAGTTACAGAATACCACATTTGTTAAATATGTCCTATAAATTTTAACAGTGCTGTTAAAATTAACAGACTACTTACAGAATATACCCATAAGGGGTCTATTCTGTAACCGTTTCGTTTAAATTTAGAGGCCTCTAAAATTTTAGCTGGAAGTAAAATTATGATTGTATTCAGTAACACCATTTTCTGTTAAAAATTTAGAAGACTTTTTTTAAAAAGCATATAATCATAGAGGGGTTAAAATAGTCTTTGTTACGTTCCAATTCTGCTTTACAAATTCCCCTTGTTAATTCATAAGTCGGCTTTACGATAATTTTGTTAAATCAACTACGTTGCTATTCTCACATCCTGTAAATTTTATTTTCTGCAATAAATACGCTTTCGAATAATTTCTCAACTTAAATCTATTTGTTTGGAAAGAACCAGTTTATGATAAAATTTAAATAAGTCAATATCCTGTTTAGGTATCCGTGAGCGCGTTATATCTTTCGATAACATATAATTGCGTTCTAGTGGGTTTTTCATATAAAGATTTGTCGAAATAATATATCCTACTATTCTCCGGTAAAACCGTGTTTTCCAGTTTCAATCGCGTTTCCATAACGCGGATGTTTGCTTTTCGAGTTCGTGTTATTTTGAACTCTTTTTAAACTTTGATTCTTCAGTTTGTGCGTCGATGCACTTACAAAAACTACTTGTTCTGTTACTCCAAGAGCGATGCACGTTTCTCCTCTATCAAATGTGCAGATTGGGTGTGGATCGGTAAGCGCTCCTGCGTTGTTAATATTAGTAATATTTTCCTGTTTTTAGCTCGTAGCTGGAGGCTAAATTGTTTGTTGCGATTATTCCTTGATGTAAATCAACTGCTCTTGCATGTAAACCGCCGTTGTAATTATGATAGTTGCTGACTACCGCGGCGATGCTGTGTCAATTCGCTTCCGAGGGCTGACAAGATAAGTATCCCGACACATGTATGTGACTTGTTTTCGTTTTCTAACATACCCTGGGATAAACCCAAGTTGAAATCAGATACGCTAATGTTTGTTCTGGTAAAATCCTTACTAGAAAATTTTCCAACTTTATTGCTTTTGCTTTTTGTACTTAACCCATCTGCTTATACGGAAGTATCAGCAGTATTCTTTTTTTTACTGATTAGAGTTATAACAAATGCTTCGTATGGTAAAATTTTTCCTAGAAAGGTTTCTAAATTTAATGTTTTTTTTTAATTAACCCATAAAACTGCAGCTCGCCATTTGAAAAATGATTTTTTTTGGGTTTTTTACTGACATATGTATTTAGTAAGGATTTGATTTTTTTGTGTTGTTTGGTTATACTACACTGTTACATCTCTCCAAAATGTTCCCTCAATTAATTATAATTAGTAAAAAAGCCTTGTTAATTTCTTTTCTTTATTTCAGGCCTTTCCTTTATTTTTCTTTAGATTTGTAAGATCCCGCCTACTCGCCAACTGAGCCCGGGCATTCCTTTCATTATTCTGCCAGCTATGTCAATGTATGTAGCAAATTGTAGCGGTTTTAAAACATATTTACGTTCGAATCGATCGCTTCAGGTTGTGCTGGTAACACAATCTATTCGTTAAGTAAAAAATTATTAATTAATTCTATCACTAATGATATTGACCTACTTACTGTGGACTGACTCATGTTTAGCACATTATTTGCACCAGAATCGAGTTGATAATTTCCATTTGGGAAAAAGTGTATTGCACATATTGTTTTTAAATGTTAAGGTATTGCTGTACTTTTTTCTTCATTTTGCATATGGGGAGAAATAGTGTCTATAATATACTGGGCAGCAATATTGTTAATTCGAAATAGTTTTAAAAATCGTCGTTCCGGCAATTTAAAGGTGTTGATTTCATCTCTTAAATAGGCGGGAACGATTCCTATAAATCATGCATTGTAAAATTGTTTTAATTAACAATATTTACTTTCTTAAGCGCTTCTCTACAAAAGTTATCTTGTTCCAAATTAACACAACTTTTATTTATTGACATCATCCAGCTCACAAAGCTTTAAAATTATATTTTTTAACTGTACAATTAACAGGAGTCTGTTAGAAATAATAACATGCGGTAGCTACAGAACGCCATATTAGTTAACTAAGGGGTGTATTCTGTAACTCACATGTTAAAATTAACATGGTGTAAACACTTTAATTTTAACATGCTGTTAACTAATGTCGTATTCTGTACACCAAAAATTGAAGGCTCTTTTGAAAAATATTTTATTTTAACAGCTTGTTAAAAAGTATGTATAGCATTTGTAGTTGAACGTAAAAGTAGACGGTAAGTAGTTCCAATGTACTACACGCTTGCGCATTTACGAACGCTTATAGTTTTTAACGCCTAAATCTACCTAACATAACCTCTTTTGTAAACAAGCTTTTGTTGACTCCCTGAAATTTAATTTATTCAACATAAATGGAGGAAACTGACAAAAAACGACTTCTGGCTTTAATTAATCAAATTGTGATAGATGTTGTGATACGCTGCCCGCGTTTCGTAATATTGCGCAATCGTTTAATATGACATATTACGCGGCAAATTGTATCAAATACCAAACACGTTTAAAAGTGATACAATTTTGAATCTACACTATAAATAAAGCAATGTACTCACTTAAATCGCGCCTTGCAGTTAAATCCCAGGGCTATCTCCTTGTTTTTTGGGTGTGGGTTACATCACGCTATTGTTGAGTTTAATTTAGTCGTCCCTCCTATTTCGTTCGTTTGTAGGTAAGGCAAGAAGGATACAGGTAAAGGTACTCGAAGATAAAGATAAAAGGGAACCTACATCCTAAAAAAGAGAAAAGACAGATACACGACACAGTTAGCTGTTCTCGGCTTTGAAGTCTCGTGGCTATTGGCGTTGTATCGCACCGCGCACTTGCGCTATTCACTCCGCGTCTGCGCATTCTTTTGCACAAACGCATCTGCCCGGAATGACGGAAATTAACAAGTTCATTTGAAAATATTCGCGGAAATTTACTCACACATTTAACAATGTATATTTCGAAATTTGGAATGTAACAGATGCACCTTAAGTAGTTGAAAATGGAATAGGACTAGAAGCTAGTAATTTAATAAGTAGAAAGTGTGAATATTTTTATAATTATTTTCTATATAATTATATTTGTGCTCTGTATATGTGGAATATATTGAATTGCCAGAGGTTGAAATGGAATATATACCAGAGGCAGTGGAAGAAGCTGGTCTCGTGGCTATTGAAATCCACAACCACTTGCATCTGGTGGGCCAAAAATAGTTTGTGTTATTCGCAGTCTTTTAGCAGCACCTTTTCCAAAATAGTTAACAAATGCGATATCATTATCGTTATTTATAATTGTCATTTCCCACTTCATCAAATTCAACATCATCGGGTAACTTACATCCTAAAAAAGAGAAAAGACAGATACACGACACAGGTAGCTGTTCTTGGCTTCGAAGTGTCGTGGCTAATGGCGTCGTATCGCACCGCGCACTTGCGCCATTAATTCCGCGCCTGTGCATTCTTTTGCACAAACGCAACTGTCCGGAATGACGAAAATTAACAAGTTCATTTGAAAATATTCGCGGGAACTTACTCACATATTTAACAATGTACATTTCCAAATTTGGAATGCAACAGGTGTACCTTAAGTAGTTGAACTTGGAATAGGACTGGAAGCTAGTAATTTAATAGGTAGAAAATGTGAATATTTTTATAATTATTTTCTATATAATTATATTTGTGCTCTGTAGATGTGGAATATATTGAATTGCCAGAGGTTGAAATGGAATATATACCAGAGGCAGTGGAAGAAGCTGGGCCCGTGGCTATTGAAATTCCACAATCACTTGCATCTGGTGGGCCAAAAAGGTTTGTGTTATTCTCAGTCTTTTAGCAGCACCTTTTCCATAATAGTTAACAAATGCGATATTATTATCCTTATTTAAAATTGTAATTTCCCACTTCATCAAATTCAACATCATCGGGTAACTGAACTTGAAATGAATAGCAATATTATGTAATACACCACATGCGTAGATTATACCTGCAACCAGTGCAACCTTATTAGGGCTATAGTTAAGTGTCCGGTGTTTTAATAGGCATTTAGACCGACCTTTTAGTATACTATTGACTTGCTCTATTGTTGCTCTGGCACTTGTAATATGATGGTTGAACCTACCCTCCGGTGAATCGGCAGAAAAGCTCCCTGAATGTTTTACCATTAACCATGGTAATAAAGAATATCCTTCATCACCAATCAAGTGATAGTTCAAATTGTCATTCAAAAATTCCGTTTCTAAATGCCGATTGATATTTAACATTCTCCATGTACCTGTATCATGAGTAGATCCTGGAAATCGTGCATTCATATTAATAATTTCTTTATTTGCGTTACATATGATATGCACGTTAATGCTGTAATATTCTTTTCTGTTGTAGTATGGGCCAGTTGGATACAAGGGGTGCAACGCAGGTGGCGATATTATTGCAATGTGACTGCAATCTATGACACCCACAATTCCAGGGAAAGGATAGCGGTTTTGAATAATATTTATGTTGGAATTGTTTGCGTTATGTTGGCTTGAAAAATAATTCATTTGTTAAGGAGAAAATTAATAATTAATTCAGTCACTAATGATATTGACCTACTCACTGTAGGTTGACGTACGTTCAACACATTATTCGCACCAGAATCTAGTTGATAACTTCCATGTCCATAAAAGTGTAGTGCACATAATATTTTTAAGTGCTTAGGTATAGCTGTACTTACTTCCTCATTTGGTGTATGTGGAGAAAGGATCTTTATAATATACTGCGCTGCAATCTTATTAATACGAAATAGTTTTAAAAATCACGTTTCGGATAATTCAAAGGTTGGTTTCATCTCTTGAATGTATGTTAAATAACCGGGAATGATTTCTATAAATCACATACATTGCCAAATTGTTTTTTAAACAATATTTACCTTCTTAAACGCTCCTTCACTTCAACGCTGCATATCCACCTGCAAAAGCCATCTTGTCATAAATTAACAAAACTTTTATTTATAAACACCGCCCAAATCACTTAGCAATTAAAATGCATATTTTATCAGCACAATAAACAGAAGCCTGTTAAAGTTACAGAATACCACATTTGTTAAATATGTCCGTTAAATTTTAACAGACTGCTTACAGAATACACCCATAAGGGGTCTATTCTGTAACCGTTTCATTAAAATTTAGAGCATCTAAAATTTTAGCAGGAACTAAAATTATGTTTGTATTCTCAGTAACATCATCTTCTGTTAAAACATTAGAGAACTTTCTTTAAAAAGCATATAATTATAGAGGGATGTTAAAATAGTCTTTGTTACGTTCCAATTTTGCTTTAGAAATTTCCCTTGTTAATTCATAAGTCCGCTTTACGATAATTTTGTTAAATCAACTACGTTGCTATTCTCACATCCTGTATATTTTATTTTTCTGCAATAAATACACTTTCGAATAATTTCTCAACTTAAATCTATTTGCTTGGAAACGACCAGTTTATGATAAAATTTAAATAAGTCAATATCCTGTTTAGGTATCCGTGAGCGCGTTATACCTTCCGATAACGTACAATTGCGTTCTAGTGGGTTTACCATCTAAAGATTTGTTGAAATAATATATCCTACTATTCTCCGATAAAACCGTGTTTTCCAGTGTCAATCGCGTTTCGATAACGCAGATGTTTGCTTTTCGAGTTTGTGTTATTTTGAGCTCCTTTAAACTTTGATTCTTCAGCTTGTGCGTCGATGCACTTACAAAACTACTCGTTCTGTTACTCCAAGAGCGATGCACGTTTCTCCTCTATCAAATGTGCAGATTGGGTGTGGATCGGTAAGCGCTCCTGCGTTATTAATATTAGTAATATTTTCCTGTTTTTAGCTCGTAGCTGGAGGCTAAATTGTTTGTTGCGTAGCCCGATTATTCCTTGATGTAAATCAACTGCTCTTGCATTTAAACCGCCGTTGTAATTATGGTAGTTGCTGACTACCGCGGCGATGCTGTATGAATTCGCTTCCGAGGGCTGACAAGATAAGTATCCCGACACATGTATGTGACTTGTTTTCGTTTTCTAACATACCCTGGGATAAACCCAAGTTGAAATCAGATACGCTAATGTTTGTTCTGGTAAAATCCTTACTAGAAAATTTTCCAACTTTATTGCTTTTGCTTTTTGTACTTAACCCATCTGCTTATACGGAAGTATCAGCAGTATTCTTTTTTTTACTGATTAGAGTTATAACAAATGCTTCGTATGGTAAAATTTTTCCTAGAAAGGTTTCTAAATTTAATGTTTTTTTTTTAATTAACCCATCCGCTTATACGAAAGTATCAACGTTATTCTTTTTGGTGTTAATTAGATTTATTGCATGTTAGCTACGAATTGCGCAGTTCGTGGAACAATTAGTGAATTTGTCCATAGAGTAAAATTGTTTTATTAAATAGTAACCTTAGTTAATTTTGTTTTGCTGTTTCGATAGGAATTTCTATATTTGTGTTTTTTATTGTAAATAGAAAATCGTTGGCGATGTATTATTTTTTGTGTTGTTAGGAACTCCTCTCCTCTCCGCATTGCTAGTTAGCCTGGTATATTTACGTTTTCTTCCGGCTACGTCATTGTACGTAGCATCTTCTATTATTTAAAGGGTTGTTATAAATGTTATAAGGATGGCTTTCTATGATGTTAGTGAAGCTTTGGTTGAAGGTTACCCGAAAATGAAGAGAGGTAATATTGAGTTGTTAATAATCTTTCCTATAATTTAATAGGGCATAGTTTAGAATATATCATCGAACAATGAGAGATATGGCTAATCCATTTCAGATGCCAAACAGTTTGTATAAAATCATTTTTCACTTTCACAAAAATATAGCTATAATTATAATTAATATAATTGAACCACATTTACAACAAGGCAGAAGAAGTACCGCAATACCACGTCATTTAAAAATTTTAGCATTCTTGCATTTTTATGCAAGTGGAGGATATCAATCAAACATTGGACAAGGGTACAATATTGCATCAAGCCAACCAAGTGTTAGTAGATGCATTTTTTTACTGTAGGTACCTAAAGAGGATTTATTTTACCACCAAGGAGCATTTTATTATCACGCAGAAAACTTATTATAAACTCCTTTTGTTTTTTTGTTGTTCGTTGAGCACGAGATTGAGACATTATTCAAATAATACCAAACAAATTAAAACTCCTCAAATGAATACTCTTAGAAATATAGGTTATGTGTGTCTGGACAGTTACTGTAAATGTGGGTTACTTAACATACAACGCGTGTTTCTCAAACGTTTTGCAGTCTATTTTTAAAGAATCCTCTAAAACAAAATATTTTTAACAGTACTCTAAAGTACTCATTTATATAATAGCGTTTGTGCCATTACTTTTTAATGGGCTGTTAAAATTACAAATTTTAAAAGCATGTAAAATTTAACGGATAAGTTACAGAATAGACCTTTAAGCCTGTTAAATTTTAACATGCCTGTTAAAATTGACAGATTTCTTTCAGAATACACTCCGATGTGACTTGATAAAATTTTTAATATTAGTTCTACGTTTACGACAAATATGTGTATTATGTAGTCGCATACAAAGCTACTGTGTCGCTTTCAGGAGCATATTATTATATATTTACTGAAACGTATTGCTTCTATTACTAGAAACCTATTATTATATAAGATTAAATAAAATAAATAAAATGTATTACTGAATATAATTAGATTTAATAAAATGCTCTAACTGCCGTTATTTAATAGTTCAACAAAAAGCCCTCAAATTAAAAAGGACGATATGTGTGTTATAATCCTTAATTTCAAATTATCGAATACTGAAATCTGAGCAGCAATACCTGTGTAAAAGTACTTTTAAGTTTTCCTTGTGCTTTGTTCATGTCCATTGTTTTTTTTTCTTTGGAATAGAAAACCACGTGCAGTGAATGACAAAACCATTTTCTTTGCATATGGTTCTTATTTCTAAAAAATGATACAATAGTAATATGGCCATAAATATAAGGGTTATCTATTATTCAAATATTCCCGCCAAGGCCGTAGTTTATACTACGGCCGCTAGAGGGTGCTGCGATACAAGCAAAAATTATTACTCCCGTGTTGTTTATCTGATTTTGTTGTTATGTATACTATGTGCAGAAGCAATGCATGATGCGGTAGTGACATATTTGGCGCGAAATAGGTTTCGGGCCTTTGGGAGCTTCTTTTTAAAAAGTTTTATCACCAAAAACTCTTCTATCAATTTTATTTATAACTGTTTAATTATGAGAAATAACTTATTTCTGTTACAACAACTTAGACGTTTATATTCACTAAACATTAAGTAATTGAAATTGACAAAAATACTTAAAATTAATAATTCAATAATTAATAATCAAAAATTATGGCGACTAACTTGAACTACCAACAATGTTAAAGTTGTGAAGTTCTAAGACTGACTGGTCATCATGGGCTCCTAAGGGTATTTATGCTATCCTTGCTTTCGCATTGCCTTGTAGGTAGTGCAGATCTCATGTTTACTACTTCTTGATAAAATATATTGTATTACTTCTTAGTAATCTTAATTCTAACAATTGCTTTCTTATAATTTACTATGACCTGCACCTGCAGTATCGTGTTACGTCTGGAATACAAAGTAGTTGTTTTTTTCTCACGTCCGATTATGAATTTTTATTAACCTTTTATAATGTGTCCTTCAATTATACAATGTAACAATCTATTTCTTAAGATTTAACAGTTGCATTTGAATATATATATATATATATATATATATATATATATTCATCATCGGGTAACTTACATCCTAAAAAAGAGAAAAGACAGATACACGACACAGGTAGCTGTTCTTGGCTTTGAAGTGTCGTGGCTAATGGCGTCGTATCGCACCGCGCACTTGCGCCATTAATTCCGCGCCTGTGCATTCTTTTGCACAAACGCAACTGTCCGGAATGACGAAAATTAACAAGTTCATTTGAAAATATTCGCGGGAACTTACTCACATATTTAACAATGTACATTTCCAAATTTGGAATGCAACAGGTGTACCTTAAGTAGTTGAACTTGGAATAGGACTGGAAGCTAGTAATTTAATAGGTAGAAAATGTGAATATTTTTATAATTATTTTCTATATAATTATATTTGTGCTCTGTAGATGTGGAATATATTGAATTGCCAGAGGTTGAAATGGAATATATACCAGAGGCAGTGGAAGAAGCTGGGCCCGTGGCTATTGAAATTCCACAATCACTTGCATCTGGTGGGCCAAAAAGGTTTGTGTTATTCTCAGTCTTTTAGCAGCACCTTTTCCATAATAGTTAACAAATGCGATATTATTATCGTTATTTAAAATTGTAATTTCCCACTTCATCAAATTCAACATCATCGGGTAACTGAACTTGAAATGAATAGCAATATTATGTAATACACCACATGCGTAGATTATACCTGCAACCAGTGCAACCTTATTAGGGCTATAGTTAAGTGTCCGGTGTTTTAATAGGCATTTAGACCGACCTTTTAGTATACTATTGACTTGCTCTATTGTTGCTCTGGCACTTGTAATATGATGGTTGAACCTACCCTCCGGTGAATCGGCAGAAAAGCTCCCTGAATGTTTTACCATTAACCATGGTAATAAAGAATATCCTTCATCACCAATCAAGTGATAGTTCAAATTGTCATTCAAAAATTCCGTTTCTAAATGCCGATTGATATTTAACATTCTCCATGTACCTGTATCATGAGTAGATCCTGGAAATCGTGCATTCATATTAATAATTTCTTTATTTGCGTTACATATGATATGCACGTTAATGCTGTAATATTCTTTTCTGTTGTAGTATGGGCCAGTTGGATACAAGGGGTGCAACGCAGGTGGCGATATTATTGCAATGTGACTGCAATCTATGACACCCACAATTCCAGGGAAAGGATAGCGGTTTTGAATAATATTTATGTTGGAATTGTTTGCGTTATGTTGGCTTGAAAAATAATTCATTTGTTAAGGAGAAAATTAATAATTAATTCAGTCACTAATGATATTGACCTACTCACTGTAGGTTGACGTACGTTCAACACATTATTCGCACCAGAATCTAGTTGATAACTTCCATGTCCATAAAAGTGTAGTGCACATAATATTTTTAAGTGCTTAGGTATAGCTGTACTTACTTCCTCATTTGGTGTATGTGGAGAAAGGATCTTTATAATATACTGCGCTGCAATCTTATTAATACGAAATAGTTTTAAAAATCACGTTTCGGATAATTCAAAAGGTTGGTTTCATCTCTTGAATGTATGTTAAATAACCGGGAATGATTTCTATAAATCACATACATTGCCAAATTGTTTTTTAAACAATATTTACCTTCTTAAACGCTCCTTCACTTCAACGCTGCATATCCACCTGCAAAAGCCATCTTGTCATAAATTAACAAAACTTTTATTTATAAACACCGCCCAAATCACTTAGCAATTAAAATGCATATTTTATCAGCACAATAAACAGAAGCCTGTTAAAGTTACAGAATACCACATTTGTTAAATATGTCCGTTAAATTTTAACAGACTGCTTACAGAATACACCCATAAGGGGTCTATTCTGTAACCGTTTCATTAAAATTTAGAGCATCTAAAATTTTAGCGGGAACTAAAATTATGTTTGTATTCTCAGTAACATCATCTTCTGTTAAAACATTAGAGAACTTTCTTTAAAAGCATATAATTATAGAGGGATGATAAAATAGTCTTTGTTACGTTCCAATTTTGCTTTAGAAATTTCCCTTGTTAATTCATAAGTCCGCTTTACGATAATTTTGTTAAATCAACTACGTTGCTATTCTCACATCCTGTATATTTTATTTTTCTGCAATAAATACACTTTCGAATAATTTCTCAACTTAAATCTATTTGCTTGGAAACGACCAGTTTATGATAAAATTTAAATAAGTCAATATCCTGTTTAGGTATCCGTGAGCGCGTTATACCTTCCGATAACGTACAATTGCGTTCTAGTGGGTTTACCATCTAAAGATTTGTTGAAATAATATATCCTACTATTCTTCGATAAAACCGTGTTTTCCAGTGTCAATCGCGTTTCGATAACGCAGATGTTTGCTTTTCGAGTTTGTGTTATTTTGAGCTCCTTTTAAACTTTGATTCTTCAGCTTGTGCGTCGATGCACTTACAAAAACTACTCGTTCTGTTACTCCAAGAGCGATGCACGTTTCTCCTCTATCAAATGTGCAGATTGGGTGTGGATCGGTAAGCGCTCCTGCGTTATTAATATTAGTAATATTTTCCTGTTTTTAGCTCGTAGCTGGAGGCTAAATTGTTTGTTGCGTAGCCCGATTATTCCTTGATGTAAATCAACTGCTCTTGCATTTAAACCGCCGTTGTAATTATGGTAGTTGCTGACTACCGCGGCGATGCTGTATGAATTCGCTTCCGAGGGCTGACAAGATAAGTATCCCGACACATGTATGTGACTTGTTTTCGTTTTCTAACATACCCTGGGATAAACCCAAGTTGAAATCAGATACGCTAATGTTTGTTCTGGTAAAATCCTTACTAGAAAATTTTCCAACTTTATTGCTTTTGCTTTTGTATTAACCCATCTGCTTATACGGAAGTATCAGCAGTATTCTTTTTTTTACTGATTAGAGTTATAACAAATGCTTCGTATGGTAAAATTTTTCCTAGAAAGGTTTCTAAATTTAATGTTTTTTTTTTAATTAACCCATCCGCTTATACGAAAGTATCAACGTTATTCTTTTTGGTGTTAATTAGATTTATTGCATGTTAGCTACGAATTGCGCAGTTCGTGGAACAATTAGTGAATTTGTCCATAGAGTAAAATTGTTTTATTAAATAGTAACCTTAGTTAATTTTGTTTTGCTGTTTCGATAGGAATTTCTATATTTGTGTTTTTTATTGTAAATAGAAAATCGTTGGCGATGTATTATTTTTGTGTTGTTAGGAACTCCTCTCCTCTCCGCATTGCTAGTTAGCCTGGTATATTTACGTTTTCTTCCGGCTACGTCATTGTACGTAGCATCTTCTATTATTTAAAGGGTTGTTATAAATGTTATAAGGATGGCTTTCTATGATGTTAGTGAAGCTTTGGTTGAAGGTTACCCGAAAATGAAGAGAGGTAATATTGAGTTGTTAATAATCTTTCCCTATAATTTAATAGGGCATAGTTTAGAATATATCATCGAACAATGAGAGATATGGCTAATCCATTTCAGATGCCAAACAGTTTGTATAAAATCATTTTTCACTTTCACAAAAATATAGCTATAATTATAATTAATATAATTGAACCACATATACAACAAGGCAGAAGAAATACCGCAATACTACCTCATTTAAAATTTTTAGCTTTCTTGCATTTTTATGCAAGTGGAGGATATCAATCAAACATTGGACAAGGGTACAATATTGCATCAAGCCAACCAAGTGTTAGTAGATGCATTTTTTTACTGTAGGTACCTAAAGAGGATTTATTTTACCACCAAGGAGCATTTTATTATCACGCAGAAAACTTATTATAAACTCCTTTTGTTTTTGTTGTTCGTTGAGCACGAGATTGAGACATTATTCAAATAATACCAAACAAATTAAAACTCCTCAAATGAATACTCTTAGAAATATAGGTTATGTGTGTCTGGACAGTTACTGTAAATGTGGGTTACTTAACATACAACGCGTGTTTCTCAAACGTTTTGCAGTCTATTTTTAAAGAATCCTCTAAAACAAAATATTTTTAACAGTACTCTAAAGTACTCATTTATATAATAGCGTTTGTGCCATTACTTTTTAATGGGCTGTTAAAATTACAAATTTTAAAAGCATGTAAAATTTAACGGATAAGTTACAGAATAGACCTTTAAGCCTGTTAAATTTTAACATGCCTGTTAAAATTGACAGATTTCTTTCAGAATACACTCCGATGTGACTTGATAAAATTTTTAATATTAGTTCTACGTTTACGACAAATATGTGTATTATGTAGTCGCATACAAAGCTACTGTGTCGCTTTCAGGAGCATATTATTATATATTTACTGAAACGTATTGCTTCTATTACTAGAAACCTATTATTATATAAGATTAAATAAAATAAATAAAATGTATTACTGAATATAATTAGATTTAATAAAATGCTCTAACTGCCGTTATTTAATAGTTCAACAAAAAGCCCTCAAATTAAAAAGGACGATATGTGTGTTATAATCCTTAATTTCAAATTATCGAATACTGAAATCTGAGCAGCAATACCTGTGTAAAAGTACTTTTAAGTTTTCCTTGTGCTTTGTTCATGTCCATTGTTTTTTTTTCTTTGGAATAGAAAACCACGTGCAGTGAATGACAAAACCATTTTCTTTGCATATGGTTCTTATTTCTAAAAAATGATACAATAGTAATATGGCCATAAATATAAGGGTTATCTATTATTCAAATATTCCCGCCAAGGCCGTAGTTTATACTACGGCCGCTAGAGGGTGCTGCGATACAAGCAAAAATTATTACTCCCGTGTTGTTTATCTGATTTTGTTGTTATGTATACTATGTGCAGAAGCAATGCATGATGCGGTAGTGACATATTTGGCGCGAAATAGGTTTCGGGCCTTTGGGAGCTTCTTTTTAAAAAGTTTTATCACCAAAAACTCTTCTATCAATTTTATTTATAACTGTTTAATTATGAGAAATAACTTATTTCTGTTACAACAACTTAGACGTTTATATTCACTAAACATTAAGTAATTGAAATTGACAAAATACTTAAAATTAATAATTCAATAATTAATAATCAAAAATTATGGCGACTAACTTGAACTACCAACAATGTTAAAGTTGTGAAGTTCTAAGACTGACTGGTCATCATGGGCTCCTAAGGGTATTTATGCTATCCTTGCTTTCGCATTGCCTTGTAGGTAGTGCAGATCTCATGTTTACTACTTCTTGATAAAATATATTGTATTACTTCTTAGTAATCTTAATTCTAACAATTGCTTTCTTATAATTTACTATGACCTGCACCTGCAGTATCGTGTTACGTCTGGAATACAAAGTAGTTGTTTTTTTCTCACGTCCGATTATGAATTTTTATTAACCTTTTATAATGTGTCCTTCAATTATACAATGTAACAATCTATTTCTTAAGATTTAACAGTTGCATTTGAATATATATATATATATATATATATATATATATAGCCGTCCCCCACACTCTTTCTTTGTGGCGCGCCTTTTTTAATTAATTTTATGATTTTATATGATGTGCAAGTACTTATTTCACTCCACGTATTTTAGCAACGTTTGGTTGGTTAATTAAATCAAAATTGTTTTTAATATGCCTCGACTATATGAACTCTTTTCTTCTCAGGGTATCCACCTACTTACCATGGGTTCAGTGGTAAGTAGATGTGCAATGCCCAACCAAACTGCACTATCTTTTGTTTTAGTACCTTTTTTAGAAATTACTTGTGTATATGCCAAATTTTATTTGATCCACGTAGCCTTGTGCCAAATTAATTAATACCACAAAATACTGACTTTGACGTTATCATACACCGTACTCACCTGAATTATGCGTCGTTACTGGCCTCTCTTAATGCTGGCTCAAAATCCTTTTCGCCGTATGCGCCTTCACAAGGTTTCACTCTCACTTTGAACTGCCGTCTAGCCTCCAGGTAACTTTTCTGTAATTTTTGTTGCGCCCAAATCTAAAATAAATATAACCCGAATTTAGAATTTAAAATACCCTTTTTATCTACTTCCCCTGCGCTAATTCTTCCGTAGTAATTTCTTCCTTGAATTGTACACTTCCACTTGCTATTCTTACGCTGCTTTCTAATTCTGCTCCTCTCGTTCACTCGTTCCAAATCTATGCTCGTTCCTATTAACCATTCAATCCAAATCTATCCTCGTTCCTGTTTACCACTCAATCCAAATCTATCTTCGTTCCTGTTTACCACTCAATGCCCCGCTACATATAAATCCATATCCAAATCAATCCTTATATTCTTCACTCTTATGTTTCTCACTCGATGCCTTTCTACCTATATAATCTCGTTCTAATCCAATCTTATTAACCGCCGGTTCGCTGTCGCACTAATTCCAATATTTACTTTTATTCGTCGCCGCTATTAATTCTTTATACACTGATGCTTCTCTTTACTCCTTCTTTATAAATCAAACTCTTGCAATTCAAACACATTTATTTATTCTTCCAAAAATATTTATACAATTTAGCGCAGTTTTATAAAACACGTCTTTTCAAAAAAATAATTCGAAATCAACTCCCTTTGTTTACTATCCTAGGTGATAATTACAACATTTTCTGCCTACTCGCTATTACATATTATATAAAATAAAACCATCCAATAACAATTTATCACCGAGTTTGTGTCACAAATACCTTAAATTTTGTCTTTTACACTTTCCTATTTTATACATAATATTCTATCATTGGTCCTAAATGTTTCACAACCCTTCAATCACATTTGACACTGCTATTACTTATAATTTTGAGATTACATGTTTGTCCAAAAGTTGATTCTAATAAAATAAAAGCCAAAATAATTCACATATGAACCTGGATCTGCGTGGTTAATAGTGGACAACCATAGACGCATCCGATTTTCGGTTGGCAAATGTATGTTCAATGGCCTATTAAATTATAACTCAGTATAAAACCTTGAGCACTGTGTATTTTATCACGTCATCAAGTCATTATAATTTACATCTTGGCACTTACATTTCAACTAACATTTTAAATACTTTAACGTATGTAAAGTACGGCAAACATACATTTTAAATTTACGGGATCTGATATATGGATTATTTTATTTGGCATACACTACCTTCTACACAAAACCACCCTTAGAACCCTTGTGGCTCCTAATGACATTACATATATATATATATATATATATATATATATATTGCTATGCTACTACTGGAATTATCGTGCCCCTTCGTTGGGCTGTTATATTATTTGCTATGTACTCTAAATTATTCGCTATCCATCATTTGGGCGACCATATTAATATTACTATGTATAAACAAGATTGTAATTATCTCCGACGTTGGGCTATCAATTCCCTCTAGAAACTTAACTGGATTTTATCTTGAACCAACCTTGTCAACCAATAACAAAATTCGATATGTTACCGCCTTACTTGTTATCAATTTCCTACTCAACTCGTAGCTCCTCCTTAAACTATTTAAATTAACAAATTACTCCCATTGACTTTGTCTTATGACCTCGACTAGCATTTATTTGGAATTATGAAATTCAGTTAATTTCGATTTTATATAATGAAACCAATATTATGTACAGCTTTTTGTAAATTATTTGAAATACACTTTTCAATAAGTTAATGTTGTAAATCTCATTTATTAACAATCATATTCCTTTTACTCAAAACCCAAAGTCACCAAAAAACCTATTATCTTTATCAACGAAGTGTAGAACGTTCTAAACCTGTTATCATATTACTCACTTTATACGTATGCAACTTCTTTTGTTCACTTTTTCACATTCATAGTGTAGCAATTTTATTTTCTACCTAGATATGTTCGTATAATTAATCCCTTTATTTAATAATAAATAATATAATGCATAATAATGCTATTCAATCCATTGATTAAATATTACCCATTGCCCAATAAAGTATTAGCATTCAGTTCAAATTAAAATTTAATTTCCACGGTGGCAAAATAAAATCTTCTATTAAGTATCATTCCTAGAGCTCCATCTATTAAGAAATTACGAAGTAACGTTGTTATCGGGCAGCAACTCGCTTGACGACACTTCTAACACAGCTGTGGTGAAAGCAGGTCGAATTGTTCTTAGAAACAATGGTTTTTTGCTGTTTTTCGTGTTGGAAGCACGTGCAAATTAAGTTCTGTTAGGAGAATGTCATCTCCGAGAGGCATTTTTGATAGTCCATTTGTTGGAACAGCTCGCAGATGACGAAAGATTTTTTGGTTGAAAGGCCGTGGTAACAGTAAGTAAAAATCTGATTCTGTAACGATATTAATTAAAAATTTTCAGTGCAATTTATTTATATATGGTATTCAATTTAAATTACAAACAACTTTATTTATATATAATATGAAATTTTATAAATGATAGTATTCAAGTTAAATTATCAAGCATCATTTGATGGTTTTCGTGGTTTAATGTACATATAAAGCAACTTTAAATTAACATGCAGATTGGTAATCAGGAGACTGGTTTACGTTATTTTTGATTAAAAGCAAGAAGAAATATGGTTTTTACGCTTTGTTCTTGGTGTGGTCCTGGCGGAATTTAATTACTCAAAATGGATGCCGAGTAATGTGATTTTCAGTATGCAGTACAATTATTTGTTCGAAATTGGAGATTTCCGTATTTCAATGCTGACGTAAGATTCCTTTATGGTATTTTTTAGACAGACGGAGTTCTGGTATGTAGAAAAATTGTTTTCGTATGTTAGTTGAACTATGGACGTAGTAACGAGATAAATTTTGTTTAATCAAGTTGTGTAAACTTCTAAATAGGTCAAGGACAGACCACAATTATATTTTTCAATATTAAGCAATAGGAATCTGTAACTTTTACTTACCTCATTCTTTTATTAATTCAATGAAATAACAGAAGATGTCATTACGTGTTAGAGAAAGTGAATTCTTACATTTATGAGAACTTAAAAATTAAATTTCTATGTTTGATATTTCATTCATACTTATTTGGAATTATCCATTGTAAGGTTAAGGTAGATCTACCCTAATTAACATTTTTGTTATCAATAAGCAACAATTTAGAAAGCAACTTTATGCTTTGTCAATTTGTTAAATAAAACCACATTTAATGTGATTGGTACTGATTTTATCTAGTGCCTTTGTAAATAATTTTTCCCAAATTAAATTAATCATGATATAAAGAAAGAAAGATATTTTGTATAAAAGCACATAATTGAATACTAGAGGAATAGATTTTTATTTTCGAACAAAAGACTATTCTTTTTATTTAGGATGAATGAAAGATGATTCCAATTGAATTTAAGAATTTTTGAGTATGAATGCACAAACAGTTCTTTTCTTTGTTTAATCTGTTCACAGGTGTTGCAGAGGATTACTAAGGTCAAGGTCGAGCCATAAGGTAAGAAACTTTAGGGATTATGTGGTCTTTAATAAATTGTATAGCGGTTATAGCATAAAGGTTTCCGCATTAGCCTTGTACAAGGGACTTGAGTAAGGTCTTCTCTGTATAGAAAAATACGGTGGCGCCTTATTCTTTATATTTGTGGTCGCAATTCAACCCCGACCCACAGCTCATGTTCCACCCAGAGCATATAGTTCGACTAGCCGCTTTGCCTTTGAGATTTCCACAACTTTGAGCCATTTTCCATCAGAACTTGCCGTGGGCTCTCTTCGCTTATTGGAAATTCTCGTTAAACATAATCCCATAATAACTTAAAAGGCTATAATATTATATTAAGCAAATTCAATATTCAAAATAAAAAAATATATAGAAAAATAAAATGTCTTATAACTAAAAAATCTGACCTGGTCTATTTTCTTCACATCGACGCTTCCATTTGAATAAAAATTATCTTCCCCAATGTGGGATTATTACATGCCCATTTGAAATATACGCTTGAACCATTGCATTTAAATTATTGCCATCACCCTCTGGACTACCATTAACTTATGCACCCCAATTTATTGTCGTTTCATATCAGACTTATTACTTCTTATCAATCAATTTCCTCAAACTTAGAATAGAATTCTTATTATCATTGTCCTCTGACTTGAAATCGTAGTTTATTTTCCCCCTTGACTTAGAAGCCCTATTATTTTTATGTTTTAGTTTAAAATAAATTCACCAAAATGTACTTACGTTTAATCGGCAATTATAGTTTTCATCTTGGCACTTATTTTCTCTTTCACTTTTAAAATTATTACGTATCACTTTATTTCATAGTGGCGCACTTCGGCCTTTGTTGAGTTGCAAACTGCCTTCGTTATCACTGTACCTGCTAATATATTATTCAGTTCCCACTCCGTCAGTGGGTATGGTCTAGAACTCGTCGCTCACTTATAACCAATCAAATAATTACATTTAAAGTGGTTTCTGATGTAATTTTCGATGATTCCCAATAATTGTAACCTGCTTCCAGCTGTCTTCGTTATCAAGGCGGCTCCGTGGCGTAGTGGTATGTGTGTGACTACTACGCCCAAGGTCCCGGGTTCGAATCCCGACACGGTCCGCTTGAAAAATGTTAGGCGAGCATTTTTCGCAAAAATACACCCTCGTTCGGATGAGAGGTAAAATGGAGGTCCCGTGTGTGAGTGTTGTCACGCACGTTAAAGATCCCTACCTTGCTTGGAACAGCAGGGGTTCGGCAAAATTCTAAATTTTCCAGGTAAAAAAACTCGCTTCCTGGCCAATGTAGTACCTTCGGGTGGAGCATTGGAAAATCAAATGTAATGTCTTCGTTATCAACATGCTGTGTTTTGATAGATCTAATTGCTTTTCCATAAACAACTGATGCAATTCGACTTTTAATTTTCATATTTACATGTTATTCACGCAATTTTTAATCGTCTTTCTTATCAAAAATGGTTAGCTATTTGCACGCATTTACCTATGCTACCTGAAGCTCTATTTGTATCTCCGTATTAATCTAATTGTTTGGAACTCTTTTGAAGTCTAATTACACTTTATCGTTTACTTATAAATATACGCGTGCTTCCACTGAAAAATATTACTACTTGCTATACTTAAATTAACTAAACTTTATCTACAGGGTATTAAATATTTACTATTTACCTAATGAATGTCTTCCTGGTTTCTACGCTAACTATGCGTTTTCCTATGTTTATCTGCGTCGCTTAAAACTATTTATACTTTATATACAGGGTGTTGACTGCTTACTATTTACAAACTATCTCTATTTCTCAATTCTTCACTAAATAAGTGCAGTTTTCTGCTGCCTATGGTAATTTCTCATTTCTAAACGACCTTTACTATAAAGTACACCCTTAAACAACCCCTTATCACAGCAATATATATATATATATATATTAATTTGGGGGATATGTAACTCCTCCCGACTTAGATAAAAGTTAAAGGTTGTATTTATTTTTTAAAACTTATTGCCTTTAAGGGTTCATTTATGTTTTCTTTGTTTACCTTTGTTTCTTTCTTCTTATATCTAAGATACATTTTATGCAATAAATATAGAGTTAATAAAATATTTACAATGATTAATAAAATTGTCCAAACACTAATATTGCCGTAATGTAATTTTGACACTTTTAACTCACTTAAGTGTTCTTTGTAATTGTCCATTAATTTCACGGCGTGGTTTAGGTCGTCTAGGTCTAGGTGTTCTAGTTGCATCGGTTTTTTGATGATACGTTCTTTATCGTCATCTAACTTATTTTTGACAGTATTATAAGAAATTAAAAGTTTTTCCTTGTGGTCTTTGGCGTACTGCTGATATACTTCTTTATTATAGTGTATATCGTAAGGGTTGCGGGAATCTGAATATCCTAATGTTAATTCGAGGGGTGTAAAGTTAGTTGAAGAATGAATTGTGTTGTTGTAAGCAATTAGTGCGTATGACATTAAATTAGTGATATGCTCTTGTTTATAGGTTAATCTTAACAGTCTAATTTGTTCTAATAGTGTCAAATGTAATCTTTCGATTAATCCATTTAATTCCGGACGATTTTCTGTTATAAAATGAATTCTTATTTTATGGAGTTCTAGGGTATTTTGTATGGTTTCGTTCCTAAATTCGCTTCCATTATCTAAAGTTATTGTGTTATGTTACGTTTTTTTCGTGGCCCCACGTTGGGCGCCAAAAATTTTATGTTACGTATTTCGTGGCAGTCCCTGTTCGGGCGCCAAAGTTATGCTACGTTGCCTCGTAGTCGTGCGTAACACAAAGAAAATCAAAGAAATGACCGGGCTCAATCGGAGATTAGGGGGGTTGTAGAAAGCAGACCAACCTACCATGTACGCGGCTGTAAGGAGTTAGTGATAATACCTGCAAGAAAAAAAAATAGTTAAGCAAACCTGAAATAAAGAAAAGAATAAGCATAGCAGCAATGATAAGTCTAAATTATTCAGTACTTTGTAGAAGGTAAGAAAAAAACTGTTTGGATAATCTATATAATATAATCACGATAAAAGCATTATAAAATTTTTTATTACAAAGTGAGGTAATATTGGGGAGTAGCAGAAACGTTTCCTCACACACCAATTAAACATAAATCAGACAAAATGTTAACAAAAGATAAATAGGTAAGACACAATAGATATGAGTAATTCAGTAGGATTGATTTCTTTTTTTTCTTTCTTTTTTTTTTAATAGCAGGCAAGTCTATTGTAAAAGGTATCAACACGACAAAGAATATTGCAAAACCAACGGATAGATATTTAATATAATAACAAGTAGGAAATAGTTCAACTTACAAAAAGTCCTTCAGTAACGCTTCCTTGCAGTTGAAGTGTGGGATTCACGATGTCCTGCCCTAACGAAGCACTTCACCCTTGACTGTGAGGGTGTTGATGGAATTTCTTACACTTTACACTAATCACACCTATGTATTTCACTGGCGTTAGCAGCAGACATTATCATGCTGATGGAACTATGTAACATTGATAAATTCTTGTTAACTCTATTTCCTGAGACAATAATTTCGAAATCTTTTGTAACACAAATCGTAAAAAATGGTAATAAAAATTTAGGATCACGCTTTCAAGGCACGCTGTAATGCATTAAACTAACAGTAACGCGAGGTGTTTTATTTGCTACCTATGGTAACAAAGAAAATCTAATGCTTTTGAATAACGAAATTCGCGCAAGCGATGATCTATTTTAGATTCTTTGGTGTTAGAAAAATGCAGAAACTACAGTATCCACTGTATTTAAATAATCCAAAGTATGCACTAATCTGATAAAACAAAGGGACACTAGACTAGATCGCACACACATTAATCCTAAAGAAAGAATCGGTCAGTTTAGCAAGTTCTACGACTATTATTTCACAAGACAAACAACTAAAACCACAAATTAGTAAAGTACGCGTCTCACTAAGTAAGTCCGTCAATGTTCCGTAAAACGCACGTGCAGGTCGAGTAAACACGTTCGTCTAGAAAGCATCTTTCCTTCAAAAGGAATTAGAACTACACACTGCTACAGTTAAAATACAACTTTTACTTCACAAGAAAAACAACTAAAAACGTGCTATGCTTGTTCAGGAACAATACAAAAATTGTTACCGCATTAATTCTCACTATTGTCAAAGCAAAAGAAGAAGCAGTCTTTTCAACGTAATTCATATATAGGAACCAAGAACAAACTCCAACTCTTTATCTGTTTATTCAATTCGTTGCTATTACAACCGCTTATGGTCTCTTATCTAGACTTGTATATCCACATAAGGAACAAAATTTATATTTACGGCAAGACAAGAACGATGCAATCTATAATTAATTACAATGCATTCGCCTAAGGAGTTAATAAATATAAAATATAGAAATAGTAATTTGTAGAAATGTATTTATGAATTAAGTATAGCGTAAAATGTTAAATTACAAAAATGCCCGTTACAATTGATTCGGGTGTACCGTAAAATGTAAAGTATTGTAAAAATCCTTGGGTTACATCAATACTGTTTTTTGAAGTGATGGGTATCGCTTGGGCTACTTTGGTGAATGCGTCTACGATCGATAAAAAGTTTTGAGCTTCTACTAACAAAGTGTCTGCATGAAATTTTTGAAAAGGTTTGTCAGGTGTTTTTGGTTAACATTTAGGGTATTTTTGGTGGTGATCTGTCTTATTTTGCTTTGTCACATATATCACATTGAGTAATAAAATTCGTGGTTAATTCCTTCATGTCTTTAAAGTAGTATCTCCTTATGAGTTGTTTCAAAATTTTGTTTATTCCACGATTGTCTTGTCTTGCTTTTGCGTTTATTTCGAATTACATGGTTTATTTCGTCCGGGTCATTCAAAGTTATTAATTTTCGTGTGCATATGATAATCTCGGGCCCTGAACTATTAAATAGTCGAATATATAATTCGGAAATTCTTTTGTACAAATGTTCTGCGGTGAAATAAAAGTAAAACGTTTTTTCTCTGGGGTGTACTCTTTTAGAATTTTAATTATTTGTTCCTCGTTATCATCTTTCGTTATTTGTTTATATATATTTTTCGGTTGTCCGTTTTTGTATATTTTACAGGGTCGGAGATGGTTAAAACTTCGGTAATTATAAATTGGTTTGGTTTTGAATCTATTGCTTCGTTTAAAATTTTAATTGCGGTTCTTGGTTCTTCGTTGTGTTGAATGGATGGTGTCTATTTCTTCTGGGTCTTCTCGTATCTCTGTTTAGTCAACGCTACCTACAACTGATTCTGTCTCTATTGCGTTGAGTTGTATTCTGCTCAATGCGTCTGCATTATTGTTATACATTCCCTTTTTGTATATGATCTCATAGTCATATTCTTTTAATCTAATCCTCCATATCTGTAATTTTGAATTTGGTTCTTTGAGTTTGCATAACCATTTAAAAGTCTATGGACGGTGTATATGTAAAATTTTCTTGCTTAAAGATATGGCCTAATATATTTTGTTGCCCAAATTATGGCTAATAGTTCTTTCTCAATAGTGCTATATTTTTGTTCCGTTTCATGTAGTGTTCTTGATGCGTAGCTAATTGGTTTGTCGCTATCTACTTTTCCTTGGCCCAATACTGCGCCTAAAACAACGTTAGATGCGTCGGTTGGTAATATAAATGGTTTTGAAAAGTCAGGTAATTCTAATATAGGGTGATTCGTAAGGATGCATTTAATTTTTTCTACTGCTTTAATGAATTCCGGTGTGTGTTCGATCTTATTACCTTTCTTTAAACAATTTGTTAATGGTTTGGTTATTTGCGCGTAACCTTTGATGAATTTACGGTAATATCCGCTTTGTTCTAAAAATCCTTTTATTTCTTTATTCTTTTTTGGTAAGGGATAATTTAATACGGCAATTGTTTTGTCTGGGTTTGGCATAACACCTTCAGGGGTTATCATGTGTCCTAAAAATGCTACTTCGTTCTGCAAGAATTTGCTTTTGTCTAACTGAACATTATAATGATCTTTTCTTAAACGTTCGAAAACTTCTCTTAATCTTTCGATAAGTTCTGCGAGTGATGTTGAATATACGATTATATCGTCCAGGTATACAAGACACTTTTCGTTGTGTATTCCTCTTAGAATATTGTCCGTAACTCTCTGAAAAGTGGCGGGTGCATTTTTTAATCCAAACGGCATGCGTTTATATTCATAGTGCGTCTAGGTGTACTGAATGCTGTTTTGGTAGTGTCTTTCTCGTCCATTTCCACTTGGTGGTGTCCTGAAGCGAGCTCTAATGTCGAAAACTATTGACACTTTCCTAGTGTGTCTAAAATTTCTGTAATATTGGGTAGTGGGTATTTATCGTCTACAGACTTCTCGTTGAGTTTTCTGTAATCGACAACCATTTGATATTTGCGTTTGCCTGAGGCATCTAGTTTTTTCGGTACTATTAATACGGGGCTGCTACATGGTGAATTTGAATGTTGAATGTTACCTTGGTTCAATAGGTCTGATACCTGTGTATCTGCTTCTTCTTGACTTACTTGAGGTAGTCTATACGCATTGGTGAAAATTAGTTTATTATCTGTTAGCTCAATATTATGTTTCACTGTGTTGATAAAAGTTAAAGGTATTTCTTCACAATGGAATATATCTCGGTATTCGAAACATGTCTTTAATTGCTCTCTCCTCTACGTTGTTGATGTCTTTATTAAAATACATGTTAATTAAATTTTCTTCTTTTCGTCTTTAATTGGTCTTTGCTCTTCGTTATTAATATCATCATTAAAACGAATGTTAATTAAATTTTCCGTTAGCATTCTATCGTGTTCTGTAGGGTTGGAGTTGCTTTCTGAGTCTTCGTCGATTTCCATCTCGCTAAAGTTCACTTCTTCTACGTCTATTGGTTTTGTTAATGATACTTCTATGGGGTAATTGTTTGACTTCAAAATTGTCGTAGTGGCGGGTGTTTCCACTCCGTGAAATAAATGACATGTGATTTATAATTCCTATCTTTTTTTGAATTTACTAAAACTTATTTGTTTTTCCGTCCGGGGTTCGATTGTGTATTTTTGATCGGTTTGACTGTTACTGTTTTGGAATTTAATTGGAATTTGTCCGTGTTCCGTTCTTAGTAATCGGTCTTTTATATCAATATTTGCTCCAAAATTTTTTTAGAAGATCCATGTCTATTAATCCGTCGTATTTGTCGTTAAATTCCAAAATGCAAAATTTGTTTCATTTTTACATTAAAAGTTTTGGGTAAGGGTATGTTTGCTATAAATTGGTGTAACGTCGTTTTGTGTGCTGTTTTGATTTTAAAGGGTTCTCTTTCTACAAAATCTAAATAGTGTTTCTGTTCAGTTTTGGGACTAATTAAAGTTTTTGAAGATCCTGTGTCGATTAATAATTTGAGTTCCGCGTGAGGTATTTCAATGTAGGTTAAGATTTGTTGATTAATGTTATTTAAACTTATTATGTTTGGTCGTATTTAAATCTGCCCAACTAAAAATTTGAGTACGCACTCTCCTCGTCGTCCTCTTCGTAGTTTTCACAAGGGTTGTTACGTTCATAGTGCTCCAAATGATTTGTTTCATCGTATCTACTTCGATTCGCGTAATTATCTATATCTTGCTCGTAAAACTCTTCTACTTCTTGGTGGAATAGTTCCTCGAAAGTGAAGTTTTGTTTTTGGTTACAGTCGTGTCTGAATTGCAATATTTTTGTGTTTTGTCTGGTGTTACCAAATGAAGCGTCCATAGGGGTTAGTTTGTAATAATTATTGGGGTTGTTGGTATTACTCGTCATCGCCGTGTTTCTGTTCGGATTTGCGCCGAAAGGTTGCTTTGGTTGATTTGCGTTTTGATTAAACCTTGAAGTAAATGTGGGTTTTGTGAAATTTGAATTAAATGTTGGTTTTGGAAATTATCGAGATTAATTGTTGAAGTTTGTGTTATTAAAGCTTGTATTGTTAATTCGTGAGTGATTTATTGATGCGTTATATGGTGTAAATTTCGCAGCTTGTATTGTTTTAATCGGTGAGTAATTTATATTTGCGTTAGGATTATAAATTCCGCTTGTGTAGTGCATTACGTTTTCTTCAATCAAGTTCATTGCTTCTTCCAAGTTTTGGGAATGTTGAAATCTTATTTTATTTGATAATCGTTCGGGTAATGCGTTTATGTAGGTGCCTAACGCCATTTCGTCGTACATCTTTGTCTTTATTAATCGTATGATTTGGTCGGGTTCCTCGAGTTTTAGTTTGGTTAGAATTAAACTTTGTGCGTCCTAACATCTCATACCGAATTGATATAATTGGTTGGTTTCCACTCGTAAATTTAATAAATCCCTGATAAGACATTTGTATTTCTTTGATCGCCAAAATATGCTATTAATATCCGTTTGTAATCGTCCCATTCCGTGAGGTCATCGCGGCTTACTCAGTATTAGGCGTAAAAGCCAGAGATTGCGTTCCACGTCACCTTGTTTATAAAATAAATTACTTTATAAATGTTTCACAAGTAGTAATGAAAATACTTATTAAAGTTTGGATACCGTCGTATAATGGAATTGAGTCTACATACAGTTTCATGTCTTCAGTGTTCATTTTTATAGTTACTTTCAGACGAGTTTGTATTAAAGTTGTTTAAAGAATCACTTATCGTTACGTATATTGTATATAATTATAATAACCTTGGTTATAATTACATCGGTTCTAGACTTCTGCTAAATAATTGTTTCATTAAATTGTTGCAATAATAAAATACATAAAATGAGTTTAATTATAAACCTTTATAAGAGATTATAAATGTGATGAGAATCAAGTTTTTCAGATTTTTCTGAATAGTAATTGCTGTAATGAAATGATACAAAGAACTATGTTATAATTATACAATAAAATTTCAGACTTCTGCTGAATAAAAATTCTTTCGATAATAATAATAATAAATTGTGATAATGATGTTGTACATATAAATGCGTATATAAAAATTCTTTTGTGCCTTACTAGCTAATGTCAATATGCAATTGAAAATAGCTAGGAAAATAAACTTATGGTACTTACAACAGTTTGATTGCCAGTTTCATTTGCCTTTCTTCTTTTAATAGACTTGGCCAATTTTTTTACTTCGTCCAATTGGTTGCTTTTTTGTTCCAGTTAAAGAATTAAAATTCACGACCACCAGTTCCTCGATTTTTGATTTGCTAGTGCCCTTCTGGAATACTCCCTGTATGTTTGTTGTGGTTTGTTTAGCATTCTTGTTAATCTTCTTTGGGAATTAAACCACTCGTAGTTTTTAAAATCAACTTTATTTAGGTTTCGATCCATGACCTAGGATCGTTGGCAAAATAATAATAAAAACTTCAAGTTTGACATTTATGACATAAATTGAAGGTGACTTTGGTTTATTGATGTTTGAAATATTTGGTTTGAGTACACTAAGCAAAAATTTTTAAAGTTTAAAAGAATGATTGCCTTCAATTTGTGTTGCGACCTGAGATCGACTTTCTTTAGGTAGCCAATACGCTTAACGTGAAATCAGCTGATTAACTTTTATTGGTGAATTTTATATAAATTCAATAACTTGGAATTGGAAAACATTTTTTAACATGTTTCTATTTATACAATTGAGAGGATGGTTATTAAAGAAGTGTGCGATTGCATTATTGAAAGGCTTAAGCAGTCGTTTTTTTATATTTATTTTGAGGGGGAAAATCATTATGATTTAAGTTACCTCTTTGGTAGATTTTAACATGGTTCTGAGGCGACCCTATGGCGGGTTTACACTTGTCAGATACCAATATTGTTCTATGAAGATTGTATATGGATCTGAGGCGACCCTATGGCGGGTTTACACTTGTCAGATACCAATACTGTTCAACGGAGATTGTATATGGTTTTGAGGTAACCCTATTGTGGGTTTACACTTGTCAGATACCAATGCTGTTTTACAGGGGTTGTTAATATGCTTATTTTTATGTAATTAGTTATTTTATGTATAAATAGAAATCATGTATGTAGGCTGTATTTCATGTTAATATTGCAAGGAAAACCCAGGAAAAACTTGCAATGCTACTTAGATATTGTGGGCATTTAATTTTCATTTGTTATTTCTTTTAGTAATGGAATCCATTGTTTACTGAAAGTCACGGATTCGTTTGCAACGCAGTTATTTTTATGTAGGGTTATATAAGCAGCTTCTTTGATTTTGCGTTTTTGGTGGTTTTCTTCTTTGTCGATAATTTTTGCGTCCTCCCATTTTATTTTATGACTGGAGTCCCATGCATGTTGGCAAATCATGGATTTTTCAAATTTTTCAAATTTTCAAAACGGATTCTTTCATAAAAAACAACCAACACTTTTTAGAAAAATAATCAAACATAAAAATTGGAAATACACACACAATGGTTAGTTTTGATGTAGTAAATCTCTTCACAAATATCCCTATAAACAAAACGCTTAATATTATAAAAAACAATCTAGAAAAAGATGGCAATCTTAAAGAAAGAACAAAACTAAGCATATCATCGATTATGGAATTACTTGGTTTATGCGTCAATACCACATATTTTCAAATAAATGATCAATTCTACAAACAAAGCTTCGGAATGGCAATGGGAAGTCCACTATCGTCAATCTTTAGCAATGTATTCATGGATGAATTTGAAAAAGATGAAAATATTCACACAAGAATTGAAACCACTAATCTGGTGGAGATACGTAGAGGATGTCTATGCTATTTGGCCTCATAATACAGAACTAATTAAAAACTTTGTACAGTCAATTAACGAAATAGAACCAACTATTAAATTCACATATGAATTAGAACAACATGGAAAACTTCCGTTTTTAGATATTCTAGTTAACAAAAACGATACAACAATTAATACATCAGTATACAGAAAACCAACGCACACAAACAGATACTTAAACTTCGATTCAACCCATTCACACTGTGTCAAACGAGGAATTATCAAAACCATGTATGATAGAGCAAAATTAATATCATCAAACGAAGAAAGTTTAAAGAAAGAGAAAGACCTAATCAGATGTACACTAATAGAAAACAAATATCCTAAAAGAATAATAGAGAAAGAAATGAATAAAAACCCTAGAAATAAAGAAAAAGAAAACAAAAACAACGATACAAACCAAAAAATGCTGTCAATACTATACATAAAAGGATTCTCCGAAAAAATCCAAAGAATAGGAAACAAATTTAGAATTAAAACAGTATTTAGAACCAACAATACACTAAGAGCACAATTAACAAAAACAAAACCCAAAAACGCAATACAAAGTTAAAGAAAATTCATCTACAAAATATCGTGCGAATGTAACAAGTTTTATATAGGAGAAAGTTCCAGACCATTTGAAGTTCGATTAAAAGAACATAAATCATATATAAAAAATAGAAAATTTGAAAAATCCATGATTTGCCAACATGCATGGGACTCCAGTCATAAAATAAAATGGGAGGACGCAAAAATTATCGACAAAGAAGAAAACCACCAAAACGCAAAATCAAAGAAGCTGCTTATATAACCCTACATAAAAATAACTGCGTTGCAAACGAATCCGTGACTTTCAGTAAACAATGGATTCCATTACTAAAAGAAATAACAAAAGAAATAACAAATGAAAATCAAATGCCCACAATATCTAAGTAGCATTGCAAGTTTTTCCTGGGTTTTCCTTGCAATATTAACATGAAATACAGCCTACATACATGATTTCTATTTATACATAAAATAACTAATTACATAAAAATAAGCATATTAACAACCCCTGTAAAACATCATTGGTATCTGACAAGTGTAAACCCACAATAGGGTTACCTCAAAACCATATACAATCTCCGTTGAACAGTATTGGTATCTGACAAGTGTAAACCCGCCATAGGGTCGCCTCAGATCCATAAACAATCTTCATAGAACAACATTGGTATCTGACAAGTGTAAACCCGCCATAGGGTCGCCTCAGAACCATGTTAAAATCTACCAAAGAGGTAACTTAAATCATAATGATTTTTCCCCCTCAAAATAAATATAAAAAAACGACTACTTAAGCCTTTCAATAATGCAATCGCACACTTCTTTAATAACCATCCTCTCAATTGTATAAATAGAAACATGATAAAAAATGTTTTTCTATTCCAAGTTATTGAATTTATATAAAATTCACCAATAAAAATTAATCAGCTGATTTCACGTTAAGCGCATTGGCTACCTAAAGAAAGTCGATCCCAGATCGCAACACAAATTAAAGGCAATCATTCATTTAAACTTTTAAAATTTTTGCTTAGTGTACTCAAACCAAATATTTCAAACATCAATAAATCAAAGTCACCTTCAATTTATGTCATAAATGTCAAACTTGAAGTTTTTATTATTATTTTGACAACGATCCTAAGTCATGGATCGAAACGTAAATAAAGTTGATTTTAAAAATTATGAGTGGTTTAATTCCCAAAGAAGATTAACAAGAACCCTTCTGGAATTCTACAATCAACTGGGCCAGATAGGTTTTGGGCCTGTGAGAGCTTCTTTTTAAAAAGTTTTAACGCCAAAAACTCTTCTATGAATTTTATTTTTAATTGTTTAATTACAAAAAAATAACTTATTTCTGTTATAACAACTTAGACGTTTATATTCACTAAACATTAAGTAATTGAAATTCACAAAAATACTTAAAGTTAATAAATCAATAATTAATAATCAAAAATTATGGTGAGTAGCTTGAACTGCCAACAATGTTAAAGTTATGAAGTTCTAAGACTGACTGGCCATCATGCGCTCCTCAGGGTATTTATGCTATCCCTGCTTTCGCATTGTCTTGTGGGAAGTGCAGATCTCATGTCTACTACTGCTTGATAAAATACATTGTATTACTTTTTAGTAATCTTAATTCTAACAATTGCTTTCTTATAATCTACTGTGAACTGCACCTGCAGTATCATGCAACGTGTGGAATACAAAGTAGTTGCTTCCTTTCTCACGTCTGATTATGAATTTTCATTAACCTTTTATAATGTGTCCTGCAATTATACAATGTAACAATCTATTTCTTAAGATTTAATAATTGCATTTGAATATACATATATGTTAATTTTGGGGCAGGGGGGAAAACTTTTGAAATCGGTAGTAGAACGTACAAGGTAATGTAACTTAAATAAACGCATATAAAGACGTAAATGGCTATTGCTAGTGCAGTGGCTATAATCGGTGCATTCAACTTACTTATTCGTTAGTTTAAATTGCGTGGAGAAATCTCCAGTTTAGCATTAGACACTGTAAGATTCGATAAATTAAGGGTCTTGAATGGTCAAAAGATGTGTGTGTTGTACCCTAGAGATTTTCATCGTATATTAAAAAAAACCCTAACACTTAATATAGTTTCCATCGCTCACCCTATATTTCTTACTAAGAAACACCACTGGTTAATCATGCAATAAAACCAGGAAGTGTTTTCAATGAGAACCGTTTCGGGATCCCTAGTATTCAATACGACTTCCAAAAGTTTAATTAATTTAAGAATGACATTTTCATTAGCAAAATTACCTTGAACCAAACTACAAATTTGAACGTTTTCTCAGGACTAATATTTATCTATAGATTTTTATGGTTTACCGCAATGTTATTATACGTGGAAAGTAAATACATTAACAGATAAATTCCAGAGCAATTAGTTTGGTATAATAAACGTTTAAAAGCTCACTTAATTTATCCCGTTTTCGTTCTGTTTGACAGATATTAGAACATACATTGAACGATAAGAATTCTTTGTTTTTGCGCATCTCAAAGTCCTAGTGTCGGCTCAAGCGCACGACGCTTCTGCATACTACTACTCGTGTTCGTTCCGCCCCCTCTTCACTTCGCTCCGAAACCAATCATGCAATAATATCTTTGAAGTTCTATGTAAACTTTGAATAGAAATCACCTATAATAAATTTAAAAACAAAATTAGTGGTTCGCGTCAATTTGTTTCGCGTAGTTATTTTATAATAGGAAAACATGCCAGTGATTTTTTAAATTTTTGTGTGCAAACATGTGTTACAAGTAATGTGAGTTATAAAATAAAACAAAATTTGTGTCAAAACAAACGTCGGTCAGGTCGCGCTATTTGATTGTAATAACGATAGTAGTGCCTTTCAGCAGCCGTGCTTTGTGTAATAATGTATGTACTTCAGATGTGTATTCCATCGATTTCATTTACTAACAGGTTGGTTGAATTTTAATTGATGTGTAGGTACTATTTTTTTCTGTATAATTAATTACATCCCGTTTTTTTTGCGAATTACTGAAACAAGAAATTTGTTTTCGCATTAGTTAGCATATACCATCATTTGTTTTCTTCACTTGTTATTTGCATTACATCAAGTTGCTAACGTTAGTATTAACCCTTTATTATTTTGTACTATAGGCACCAGGAGATCCTGAAAATATTTATGGAGAAGCGCGTTCAATAGAGAATAATCCTTTCTTACTTACTGCAGTTAGACGGGAACATCTGTGATGCTTTAATATGGATAGGTGAGTAATCTAGCAATTTAAAACTAAAAATAACGTTGAAAACGAATAAGGTTATTTTTGGATTTCTTTTCACCATTATTTCGCTGTTTTACTGTGATAAACAAGAATAGATTGTAACTTTTAGCTTACATTCTACGGACATTATTTATTTTCATAAAACTATGAAGCGTATCATAAACAAAGATAGATAAACTTACTTATTATAATTAAATTATATAAATCTTTGCTAAAGTAAATGACTGTATTTTGCTATACGCGTCGTTAATAAGGATTAGTTCAAGGTCTGTTCAATGTTAATTGTATTGATCTCATGTCTGCAGAAATTATTTCTTTTCTATTACATATAACGTAGAAAAGTAGAAAAAAAACAATTTTGTAATATTAATTGTGAAGATTTTTAGTTTAGGTGGGTATAATCGATGTTTTCGATTAATCCACTGAATGAATTTTTCAATTAATCAATTAGCAGTTGTCTAATAGGATAATAATAGGAATTCGTTGTTATAGTATTTCTACTACGCTACACGTACACAGATTTCGTAATAGACTACTGAACTTCAACAGGATTAAAAGCAGCAACAAACTACATAATTTAGTGGCTAGCTACTTCTTGACTAAAAGGAGAATAACCAATAACCAAATACGTTGTATTTGCAGCTTATCAAATGGGTGATATCTAAGGGTGGGCGATACGGGATTTTGCGTATCGAATATCGATACATATTCTATATCGATATGTATCGATATATCGAATATCGATATATATCGATACGTATCGATACGTATCGATGCGTATCGATACGTATCGATGCGTATCGATATGTATCGATGCGTATCGATACATATCGATACGCATCGATTCGTATCGATGCGTATCGATGCGTATCGGTGCGTATCGATACGTATCGATACGAATCGATTCGTATCGATATATATAGCAATTCGTATCGGAACGTTTAGATGTGTAGGTTAAGTATACATATCGAGACGTAGCGATACCTATCGGTACGAATCGATACGCATCTATAAATTTTTCTACTCTTTCTTTGGGAATAAAATCACAAGATCGTTTTAAAATAATGTATTTACTGACAATTCGATCTTTCACTTAAGATTGTTTGTTATCAAAATAATTAAAGTTTCAAGTTTAATATTTGTGACATAAGTATATATACAGGGGTGGGCGATACGGGATTTTGCGTATCGAATATCGATATATATTCTATATCGAACATCGATAGGTATCGATACGTATCGATACGTATCGATGCGTATCGATGCGTATCGATACGTATCGATACATATCGATACATATCGATACGTATCGATACATATCGAGTATCCATATATCGATATTTATTTTTTGCTGTATCGGGGGGATCGATACGGGGGTCGTATCGATACGTATCGATATATCGATACGCCGACCCAGCCCTAGTGATATCTCTTCAAAAAGCATACATGGTTAATTGCACAAGTCAACTAATACGATGAACTATAACTTAGACTTTCATGCAAAGTCTAAATGATCATTTCAAATCGAGCTAGTAATTGAAAGATTGAAAATATAAGGTCCCAGATAGAATTCGAACCTGTATCTTCAGCTGCCACTGCCGATATGCTAGCCAATCATAATCTGTTGTAACCCGGTCATTCGCTATACTATATTGCGGGCAATTGATATACTATTGCGCAATTGTTTAATATAACGTATAATTACACGGCAAATTACGCGCCATTTTGTATCAAATACCGAACGCTTTTAAAAGTGATGCAATGGTCAAATTATCATGCACAAAGTAAATAAAAACAATTTACTCACTTAAATCGCACCAAATCCCAGGGTCCATTACGTTTGTGGGTCACATCATGTTGCTCCAAATTTCCAATTCGTTGTTCGTAGGGGAACGATAAGGAACAACCAGGTATAAAGAACGATTAAGGCAAGGTATAAAGGAACCTACCACCTGAAAAGAAAAGGCACACCACACAGATAGATGTTCTTGGCTTCAGGTCTCGTAGCTTAATGGCGTCTTATAACACCGCGCGCACTCCACGCAGGCGTGACTCGGGGACGGCGGAAATTGACAAGTTCATTAAAAAATATCCGCGGGAATTTTTTTACAAATTATAACTAACCCTAAAGCATGTACATTGCCAATTTTGGCATGTAACAATCGCGACAAAGCCATAGAAGAAAAAAATCTTAAAAAAAGAAAAAACTTTTAGCACGGTAAAAATTTAAAGTTTAAAGCCTGACTAACTTACATATAAACTAACTTACATTCTAGTAAATGTTTATTTTAGGCGCCAACTGGTTTTTCAACCGATAACGCGTCTTACGAGTAACCAGGAAACGGAATCTGTAGCTCCATTGTTTTTCGAACTACATCTATTAATACACACACGGGTCTTTGATGTGGTGCAGTTATAATCGACAGCACAAATTTGTCGGAGAGCACAAAACACTAAATTACAACTAAAACAAGTGCGACAAGTCGCTTAACATATATACAATAACCTAAAAGCTAACTTTGCAGTTTTTGAGTGCACACGCATATAAGCATTGCATCTAAACTGTTTCTATTTGGGCAAGAAAATGCCCAAATTTCAAAATGCCCAAGAGAGCAACTTACTATACATTTTAGCAAATTTTTATGTATTGGTACGTTGGCTTAATAAACAATACACATCAAAACTTTTTAATGACATGGTTGTGAATTAACAAATTTACCAACAGTACCATCTTACTAATTTCTTACATTACTAACCTAACAAATTACATAGCTACCATCAGGTTAGCTTCTTCACTCAATACTCAAAGAAAAATTCCTACGTCTGATCGTAAATACCAAATGTTAGGAAAACAAAAGGAAGTAAGACAAAGTGTCAAGTCATTATCAAAGATAATAGGTAAGATAACGATATTAAGATAAAACTAGATAACAATAGATGGATCCGAAACGTCCCACTCTAAGGCATGCTACAACCATATACTTTAAAGATATAGCGTAGAATTCCCCAGCTCACTAAGCCGTTTTGTCATCCATCACAAAGATACAAGAGATAGTGTCTCTTCAAAGCCGTTATACAGGTAAATACTCATACCCTCTTGAAGGGAGCGACCTGTGAGGCAGGCTCGTTAGTTAAACGGTATGAGTGACCGGAAATAGGCATGTGGGTATATTCCTGCACCCGGCGTTGAGCGATATCGGTAAGGCATACACACACACACACACACACACACACACACACACACACACACACACACACATATATATTACTCATATTTAGACCAGGGTAGAAAATTAATTAATTATAGCAAATAATTTTAATCACCGTGTATAGGGAATTTTATTAGATAATACGCTTTATTAAAAAACCGTGGAGAATAAAAATTCATTCGTTTCATTAAAAATAAGAGATTTAAATTATGTACAAGACGCTTTATATAAAAGGAAGCGGAATTGAAATGCTCAACGTGTATTTAAGTCAATTGTTCCAAGAAACAAATAAAAATTACGTGCAAAATTTACATTAATTGATTTAATTTCTGGGTAACAAGTAGTAAACAAAGTGTACACATAATAATTAATATTTAATTTGTATTCGCTAAAATGAAAGGGTAGAAGTCAATTTTAGTTGGAGTTAATTAAACCATTATTAATAATAAGCATAAAAGCCTGTGAAAATCCAAGATTAAAATACCATGAAATAAAGCTCTGAGAATTAATAGTACGATTGAACACCTGCGTAGTTTTAAAAGTCACGTACGGCGAAAATTTGCAGATAACAAATGGTTTCAGAGAATGTTGGAGAAACCGTCGCTTATATTAACGGGAAGGTTAGATACGGGGTTATTTAACCCAGATAACAGTCCATGTGGACTGAAATAATCGATAGTAAGGAATATCAATTTGCACCACTAAGAACAGGTTAGAGAAGGAAAGATAATGTGCGTAAGACAAAGACACTAATAATTAAAGGCGTGATATGAGCAACGTCACGAGGGTCACGATTGGTTGAAAATAAGATGCACATATGAGAGGTAGAAACAACAATTTCTGTACAAAATTTAATTAGTTATTCTCGGACATGTCTGCGTGCCGTGTGAGAATTTCTGAGATTTTAACTGGTGCGAGTGCAAATTTCGTAAAAATCGCATGCCGGGCTGCGGAATGGGAACATAGCATGCGAAATTCTGAAGAATTGTCCGTTTTGGGGACTAGACCGACAGACAGGCTAACCTCTATATATACCCAGGTGAATATGAACAAGCTCTCTTAGATCTGCGACTTGATTCAATGCGTTAAACAGTGCTTTTTAGTTTTCCGAGTTTGATAGAATAATTTAAAGTTTGCTCGTATATTTTGGTGATTTAAAACAGTTTGTTCTTTACGTGCTACCATGAATGTACTTTAGTGCACTTAGAAAAGAAGATACAGGGTAATAAAGTTTAGTATCACTGTACCAATTAGTAAAATTTACAACGACAAATGAATACACAAAAGTAGGCAGTTTTGGCGTATATTGGTGAAAGAAGTATGAATTTCTTTGTTATTTTTCGGGGATATTAATAATGAAATGATTCGTAAACGTGTCTGGATCCACAAAACAAGCTTCAGATATACACAAATGAGTTCCGGAAAAGCACTGAAACTACTATAGATGAATGGTGATGTAGAAAATTTTAAAGGCGACCAGCAATACGAGGACTTAAACATAACCCAGTTGGATTGGTGTGATTAACAGAGGACGATATACATTGGGGCCACGAGTGCATTAACCTTCAGGTAACTTATGCTTTGTTGTTGGATTTTGATATTTTGGTGTGTTGAATAACTTTATAATTGATTTACTTAAAATGGACAGTAGTGAAATTGCACTAACAATAAAATTTTAATTTTAAGGTGAAATTTGCTTGTTTAAGTAGAAAGGGGTATTTAGTATTGATGTTCTGGATTATGATGAAAATTTGGGTATGTCTTTGAGCTCAATTAGACGAACCTGGTTAATTAACGTAAAGGGGTGGTAGATGCTCCCTTTGTACTCAGACTCAGGTCTGCATATATTGTTATAGTAATTAGTAGGCATCCTACAAGGACTTTAATTCTGGATGCACTTTAAAATGATAACAAATTTATTCTTGAAATTTTCTGATACTGAAATTTATGCGGAATTTTAATTTTGAAATTTTAATGTATTGTGAATATTGATGTAAATAGAGTTAACGTTGATGTTTGTGGTAGGAATGTGTTTGTTTTTTTGTTATGATTGAGGATGTAAGTTATCTAGAGGAGCAGCCGAGGCGATTAACAGAAGAAAGTCAATGGACCAACACAGTTAAGGTAATGAATAGCTTTTTGTAGGATTCACAGCATTTTTGACGCCCAATTCGTGAGGCTCGATTCGAAAAGCGTAGTTCCCGGATTTTGGTGGAATCATAGCATACATGACGCCCAATCTGTGGGGCTCAATTCTAATTTAAGGGAAACACAGCATTCTTTGGCGACCCAAAAGTGAGGCTCGAGTTCCAAATAAAATTTTTGTAATTTTATTCCAGGAAACTGGCGATCTGAGAGAGAGAGTTTCTGTTTGTGTATAAATTTAAGAGTATTTTAGAGTGTGTGAGAGTGATTAGAACGTATGCAGAGATAAGAGTGGTTAAGGAGTCAAGGAGTGGAAATTGGAAGTGACGACAGTGCATTGTGTGGGAAAATTTCGAAAATGGAAGAAGCTGGAGGCAGTAGAGATCAGTCGGGGACGGAATCAGGGGATCAAGGAAACGAGATGATAATGAGAATGCTAGAGAGGATGAACGATGAAGCTAATAGAGCTAGGGATGAATCTAATAGAGCTAGGGAGGAGTCCAACCGAAAATTAGAGCAGATAAGCGGGAAAATTGAACAAAATACTAAAGAATTTACAGAATTTAAAGATAGTCTTACCGTGAAACTGGGGGAAGTAGAAAATAGGGTTGAAAAAAATGAGCGTGATATTACAGGTCTTCGACAGGAAATGGGACATTTAAGGTCCGAAGTACGCATTTTTTGTGAAGAAGAGATAAATGTAAAAATGACTGAAGTAACGGACTCATGTAGGGATCAGTTAGGCAGGGTAGAGCGCGAAGTTAGTAGTATCAAATACAACATGTCAAGTTTAACGGGGGATGGTCCCAGATTTTATACAGGTGGAGTATCATTGGATCAACACATGAAGTTTTATGGCGATAACAGGGTAAATCCACAAATTTTTATTAATAGCGTAAGAAATCTAGTGGGAAATTTATTTGACGAACAGACTAAACTGAATACGATAAAGGCTTTATTGAAAGACAACGCGGAAGCATGGTACAATTTAGTAGGACAGGACATAGACACCTACATAGACTTTGAAGACAGATTTTAAAGCACTACTGGAGTGACCACAGACAAGACCAGGTACGAGACGACTTAATCACAGGAAATTTAAGGAGAATTTTCAGGAAGTAGGAGCAATATGCTATACGCAAGTATAGCATAGCAAAGCAACTGAACCCACCACTGACGGACCGACAAATTATCAAGTATTTATCACGACACTTCGAGGTAGAAGTAAGACAACACGTAGCACTACAGAACATAGTGGACAGAGAAATGTTTTAGAATACCTGCAGAGGTACGACGACGTAAGTAGTGGACGACCTCGGATAATAGGGAAAGACAGATCAACACAGTTAGGTTTGACAATAGACGGGACAACTATGTTAGAAGGGGAATAGTTACGGATACCAGCGACAGAATTGGGAACAGAGACGACCATACGTTAGAAGTAATAGTTTAGGAAGGGGACCTGCACCGAGACCGGAACCTACCAGAAGGAATAGTTCACCGGACATGAGGGGGACTGCTAATACAGACACGGAACGAGTGGAAACGCCTAGGACATACGCTGAGGTGACGGCTAAACCAGGACCAAGTAGGGAAAACAGACCTAGACAGGATTTTTAGAACGCGACAGACCACTAGATTTCAGTGTAAATGTATATGAACATCCACGTGAATTTTTCAAAATTGAGGAGGAAGTAGAGCCAGAAACTGAGGAAAAATTATGTTTGCCAATTATTAATATAGAAATTTTTGAGAATAATGTAGAAGTATTACTTGATACAGGGGCAGAGGCGAGTTTAATATCGGAGGAATTCGTCAGCAAAATTAGGGATAAGGTTTGTGATAGAATTATGCCTATAAAGCGTAGCCATTTAGTAGCTCCAAATAAAAAGAAGTTTGCTGTAGTAAATAGTATTGTGGTGCTTAGGATAGATATAGGAGATTTAAGCTGTGAACAGGAGTTTGTAATTGTACCTGGATTGAAGTTTCAGAGCATTTTAGGTGTTGACTGTATGATGAAGTTAGGGGTTTTGATAGATATGGAAAGGAAGGTAATAAGGATTAAGGATAGGGTAGTGCCATGGAAGGGCAGTTATGAAGTCACAGAGGATGACACAGGGTTGAGTATTAATGTAGTAGAGGTAGAAGATGATGAAGGTAAACAGATCAACACGATAAGATGTCCAGAGGATAGGAGAGTAGAGGTTCAAGCTTTATTACAAAACATGCAGAATTAGTAGGGGTAGAAGCAAGCACAGCGTTAGGCTATGAGCACGTGTTAGAAGTGGATAATTCAGAACCGTTCAACGCAAAGGTTTATCCAATTCCAGCAGCATATCGGGAGCAGGTGAAGGCAGAATTAATTAAAGATACACGGAAAATTAATCAACGGACCAAACCGCAATTCCATTGTCCACCATCCATGGACACATTTTTGACGAGGTTAATTGGCAAGTTTGTTTTTAATAAAGTAGATTCAAGGAATTTATTCTGGCGGATTCCATTACATAAGAATTCTAGAAGGTACATAGGATTTTCTGTAGAGAGAAACATCGAGAATTTTAAAGTAGTATCGTTTGGTTTGTCGGCAGAAAGAAAAAAAATAGTAAATGAGAAACAGACAAGTGTAGGGACTAAAGAAGAAGCAATATTTAAGAGTAAGGATAATAGGGATGATAAGTTTATTGTATGTGAGATAACAGGGATGATAAGTATAGATATAGAAGGGGGAGAAATAGGGATGAAGAGTATTAGGATGGTGAGAAGAAAGACTTGGAGGGTCAAGAAGAGAGTTAGATTTAAATAACTTGATGAACAAAGGATATAGATAGGTGAATTTTAGTATAGATATAGAATAGAGAGTAGATAGGGGTATAATAGAGTAAAATTTAAATAGGATAGGGATAGAATAGGTGTATATAGAAGAGTAGAAGTAGGTGTGTATAGAAAATAAAGCTAGGTATAGGATAAATATGGGAGATAAGTAGAAATAGGTATATAGGATGAGAAGGAAAATTAAATGTAGGAAGAAAATAAGATAGGTTAAGTATAGATATTTCATATAAGATTAGTGGAGAGTTAGGAATAGAGTAAGAGTAGGATAGGTATATAGGATTAGGTAAGGGGAAGTGAGTATAGTTAAAGGTTAAGAATAGGATAGGGATATAGGATAGGTGTAAATATTTTTCTTTGGATTGGATATAAGTTAGGTAAGTTAGATAGATAAGGGTAGAGAGAGATAGGCAATTTTTTTTTTGTAATTTTTTTTTGTCTAAATGCTTTATATTTGCATTCAAATAAGTGGGATTATTTGTATTCAAATAGGGGGAAAATACTCATATTTAGACCAGGGTAGAAAATTAATTAATTATAGCAAATAATTTTAATAACCGTGTATAGGGAATTTTATTAGATAATACGCTTTATTAAAAAACCGTAGAGAATAAAAATTCATTCGTTTCATTAAAAATAAGAGATTTAAATTATGTACAAGACGCTTTATATAAAAGGAAGCGGAATTGAAATGCTCAACGTGTATTTAAGTCAATTGTTCCAAGAAACAAATAAAAATTACGTGCAAAATTTACATTAATTGATTTAATTTCTGGGTAACAAGTAGTAAACAAAGTGTACACATAGTAATTAATATTTAATTTGTATTCGCTAAAAATGAAAGGGTAGAAGTCAATTTTAGTTGGAGTTAATTGAACCATTATTAATAATAAGCATAAAAGCCTGTGAAAATCCAAGATTAAAATACCATGAAATAAAGCTCTGAGAATTAATAGTACGATTGAACACTTGCGTAGTTTTAAAAGTCACGTACGGCGAAAATTTGCAGATAACAAATGGTTTCAGAGAATGTTGGAGAAACGGTCGCTTATATTAACGGGAAGGTTAGATACGGGGTTATTTAACCCAGATAACAGTCCATGTGGACTGAAATAATCGATAGTAAGGAATATCAGTTTGCACCACTAAGAACAGGTTAGAGAAGGAAAGATAATGTGCGTAAGACAAAGACACTAATAATTAAAGGCGTGATATGAGCAACGTCACGAGGGTCACGATTGGTTGAAAATAAGATGCACATATGAGAGGTAGAAACAACAATTTCTGTACAAAATTTAATTAGTTATTCTCGGACATGTTTGCGTGCCGTGTGAGAATTTCTGAGATTTTAACTGGTGCGAGTGCAAATTTCGTAAAATCGCATGCCGGGCTGCGGAATGGGAACATAGCATGCGAAATTCTGAAGAATTGTCCGTTTTGGGGACTAGACCGACAGACAGGCTAACCTCTATATATACCCAGGTGAATATGAACAAGCTCTCTTAGATCTGCGACTTGATTCAATGCGTTAAACAGTGCTTTTTAGTTTTCCGAGTTTGATAGAATAATTTAAAGTTTGCTCGTATATTTTGGTGATTTAAAACAGTTTGTTCTTTACGTGCTACCATGAATGTACTTTAGTGCACTTAGAAAAGAAGATACAAGGTAATAAAGTTTAGTATCACTGTACCAATTAGTAAAATTTACAACGACAAATGAATACACAAAAGTAGGCAGTTTTGGCGTATATTGGTGAAAGAAGTATGAATTTCTTTGTTATTTTTCGGGGGTATTAATAATGAAATGATTCGTAAACGTGTCTGGATCCACAAAACAAGCTTCAGATATACACAAATGAGTTCCGGAAAAGCACTGAAACTACTATAGATGAATGGTGATGTAGAAAATTTTAAAGGCGACCAGCAATACGAGGACCTAAACATAACCCAGTTGGATTGGTGTGATTAACAGAGGACGATATACATTGGGGCCACGAGTGCATTAACCTTCAGGTAACTTATGCTTTGTTGTTGGATTTTGATATTTTGGTGTGTGTTGAATAACTTTATAATTGATTTACTTAAAATGGACAGTAGTGAAATTGCACTAACAATAAAATTTTAATTTTAAGGTGAAATTTGCTTGTTTAAGTAGAAAGGGTATTTAGTATTGATGTTCTGGATTATGATGAAAATTTGGGTATGTCTTTGAGCTCAATTAGACGAACCTGGTTAATTAACGTAAAGGGGTGGTAGATGCTCCTTTGTACTCAGACTCAGGTCTGCATATATTGTTATAGTAATTAGTAGGCATCCTACAAGGACTTTAATTCTGGATGCACTTTAAAATGATAACAAATTTAATCTTGAAATTTTCTGATACTGAAATTTATGCGGAATTTTAATTTTGAAATTTTAATGTATTGTGAATATTGATGTAAATAGAGTTAACGTTGATGTTTGTGGTAGGAATGTGTTTGTTTTTTTGTTATGATTGAGGATGTAAGTTATCTAGAGGAGCAGCCGAGGCGATTAACAGAAGAAAGTCAATGGACCAACACAGTTAAGGTAATGAATAGCTTTTTGTAGGATTCACAGCATTTTTGACGCCCAATTCGTGAGGCTCGATTCGAAAAGCGTAGTTCCCGGATTTTGGTGGAATCATAGCATACATGACGCCCAATCTGTGGGGCTCGATTCTAATTTAAGGGAAACACAGCAATATATATATATATATATATATATATATATATATATATAATAGAGAAGAATAATCCACATTTGGAATGCAAATGAATGCTTAATATATATTAATAGTTATTAAGATGAAATGAAAACCCAACTTTATATTTAAAGTTGAATTACCATTTCAAATCGAACTGGTTTTCAATTACCAGTTCGATTTGAAATGGTAATTCAACTTAAATATAAAGTTGGGTTTTCATTTCATCTTAATAACTATTAATATATATATATATATATATATATATATATATATATATATATATTTGCAAATACACACATACACACACTCATACATACGTTCACTGTTAGCGGCCACGTGCGGCTGACAGCGGCACCGCATGACCTCACGAAAGATTTTCAAAGACGTGGTCCGGGTGTCTGTGCAAAGCCCCCGCGCAATCATACGGTGACTAACGGAAATAAAAAAGGCAATAGAGATATAGAAAAGGTAAAAAGAGGGAGGTAGGCATTTTGAAATGTACTGGTGACACTTCCAGGTAGAAGAGAGGAAGAAGAAGGGCTCGCATTAAGCAAAAGTGATAGAAACAGGTGGATAGAATAGCACTACTCAACCAGCCGATGTGGTCAGTAGTCCGGAGTGAGGGAAATATCACTCTTATGTGGTAGACGGGTGTTCCGGGACAAGAACGGGTCTACCGAATGAAAAATAAGACGGAAACGGAGACAGCGGGATAAGAAAAAGTAGAATTTTGGACAAGTGTCCGAGATAAAGTAGAGAGTTGTCCCTGTTAAATGCAGATTGGTCAGAAAGACCACCTGCTATGTTAATCAGACAAGCTAAGACACATAATAAGTTAAAAAATTACTAGACTCTTGATGAGAACTAGTACGATCATCTTCCTAACGAGTGGATCCACTATGATAAGATCAGACAAAAAGTTGAAACAACAACTTAAAGCTATCACTGCAGATACCTTCACACAAAAAAGCAACTTTTCCAAGGTAATTTTTAGAATCGGTAACGCCATAAACACACAAGAATGCATAAGCAGTTAAATACAACCATACTGTCCCAATATGCTAAAAACAACCATGAATTCGATAAGATATCAATAAAAAGCGATAGCACCTCACCACGAAGTTATATCAAAACAACAAAAAAATGTTTATATGTTCTGATGATTTAACAGAAGAAAAAACAAGTAATGAGAAAGAATAAGGTGAGCGACTGTAATAATTCAGAAGAAAAACGCTTGGAATAGAAACTCCTAGTTTTTGCAACTGCGAATATGAACTATTTCTTACAAAGGTATAGGCCGCGTCTCCTATGTAAGCCCAAAAAAAAGCATCCACTCAACATCAGCTGAAACCAATCATAAAAATTCAATGAGTTATTGCAACCAAAGCTACGTCAATCACTACAAAATTAAACAATGTAAGATAAATGCTAAAAACATAATATGGTGAAGAAAAGGTGCCAGGATTGATTAGGTGAAGCGACAGAGTTATACTGGGGAACCTAGATATTAAACAGATATGTGGCTAGCAATAAATGCAAGGGAAAATTAACGTCCAGCAAAAAGATAACTAAATTGAGGTGAATGTTGTATAAGAAAAGAAACGAATAGATAATGTTAACAAATTCATAGCAGGGACAAAAAACATTAGGTAGACAGTTAAAGAAATGAAATGTGAAAAATTAATTAACATTCGGGTCAGCATAGAATGGTTTAAGGTCTTTGATATGCCACCTTCCTTGACGTTTTCTTTCGGTGCCTTGTAGTTCATAGATAAGTGGACTAATAACACGAGTGACATGAAATGAATTTGGGAGCTAATTTCGAAGAGAATTTTTTAGTAGCATCAGATAAGACATAATTCTTTTTCCAGACCTGTTTGCCTAAAGCAAAAGAAATGTCTCGTTTTCGCAGATTGTAGTGATCCTTACTCTTTTCGTAAGCTTTTAACAAATTTTTTCTAACAGCATTGAAGATAGAAGGTAATGATTGTTGGTCTTCGTTCCAGCGTACTTTTCGTCAAATTCAATTACGTTAGTATCATCAGGAACTGAACCGTAATAACTACCACCAATTGGCGCGTATATTCCAAAAACAAGAAATGAGGGAGTGAATTGGGTTGCTTCGTGTTTACATGTACGCAAAGCTTGAGCGATTTTAAAGATATTTTCATCCCACTTAGTGTGGTCTGAATCGATATATGAAGAGATAGCAGTGATTAGAACTCGATTTACTTTTTCGGTAGGGTTTACCTGGGGATGGTATTTTGCGTTAAACCAAATTTTTTGTACTTTAAAACTCTTAACGAAATTTTGAAAATCTTTTGAGATAAATTGCGCTTCATTATCACAGAGAATATATTGAGGGACACCAAAGATAAGAAATACATTTTGTTCCAGAAATTTGATTATAGCGGAAGATGTGGCTTTACTTAACGATTGTATCATAACGAATTTAGAAAACCAATCGGTGACGACTAAAAGATATTGGTTACCTTTTTTTGATCGAGGGAGGGGTCCTAATAAGTTGAGTGATATTAACTGAAAGGGATAAGATACATGTTTGAAGTTACCCATTAAACCAGAACAAGCTTCTTGAGAACTCTTCTGAGACCTGCAAATTTTACAGTTCCTAATATAGCGGCAGACAGATTGTTTTAATTTAGGCCAGTAATATAATTCAGATATTTTCGCTAAGGTTTTTGTAACACCGAGGTGAGCAGCTATAGGGCCGCCGTGACACAATTTAAGAACTTTACTGCGGTTAGCGGTAGGAACAACAAGTAGCCATTCAGGGATGTTAGAGGTTTTGCGAGATGTGGAAGATACAAATTTATAAAATCTATTATTCGTTACACAAAAGGTGGAAAATTTATCGGGATTTTCAGAAACTTTCTTTATCATGTCGAGATACTAGGCATTAGGAAGTAGATCTGGGAGGTTAAGAGAAGCTACGTCACGATATCAGGCATCGGGTACGATATTTAATTTACCAGGTCTTTCCGAACGTCAAAGGTAAATTGAGAGATACGCAAGTTCCATCTTGCCAACCGACCTGCGGGTTGTTTTAAGTTATTCAACCATGTGAGGGCTGCACAATCGGTAATTACCCCTAATAATTCACGTTCGGTAGTTGAATATTTTTGTTCAGCGGAAGTTAAAGCACGACTAGCATAAGCGATAGGGTGTTCTAATCCATTATTTACTTGAAACAACATTGCACCTAGACCAGTAAGTGAGGCATCGGTTTGTATATATAATCTTTCGTCAAAATTGGGCGAGATTAAGAAAGGTGCGGAAGTGATTAATGTGTTAATTTGTTCAAAAGCCTGCTGAGCTTCTGAATTCCATTCAACAAATTGACTTTTCTTTTTATTTCTAATTAATGCAGTAATGGGTGTAGATACAGTTGAGAGATTAGGTAGAAAAATGCCATAGTAGCTAATCATTCCTATTAAACGTTTAGTTTCGGTAACAGCCTTGGGTGTTTTAAATTTAGTAATAGCGTTGACTATAGCAGGATCTGCCCGAAGACCAGTTCCATCGATAATAAAACCAAGAAATGTAAGAGAAGAACAGCAAAATTGACATTTTTTCCAATTTATTTTAAAACTTGATGCATTTAGGCGTTCAGTAACTTCATTGAGTGTAGCGATATGTTCTTCAAAGGAACTTGAGATGACCAATATGTCGTCTAAAAATACAAAGGCACGTTCTTGGTGTAAAATAGGACCTAGCGTGTGATTCATAGTACGCTGTAAAGTTTGCGGTGCATTACAGAGACCAAACGGCAAGAAATTATATTCGAAAAGATCCCGACCTGGAACACAAAAAGCAGTTTTTGGACGTAAAGATAAGTCAAGAAGGATCTAATAAAAAGCTTGTCTAAGATCGATAGATGAGGTAAATTTGGCATTTGAAAGCCGACTTAAGATAGAATCAGTACGAGGTAAGGGATAGGCATTGGCCACAGTCACAGGGTTAAGCTTTCCTTCGTCAAAACAAGCACGCCATTCGCCATTTTTCTTACGAACCAATAACACGGGAAACATCCATGGCGAATTTGAAGGAGAGATAACACCGGATTCGAGCATTTTATCTATTTTGGAATGATAATGTTTTTGTAATGCGGGCGATAACGGATATTGACGTTGCTTAAAAAGAACAGCATCGCCCGTAGAGATAATATGTGTTGCGGTAGTAACGCAGCCAAGTTCAGAAATGTTTAATTTATGAAATTTGTCAATTATAGTTAAGAATTTCATTCTGGGAATCGGTAAGAGAAATTTTATTAAATATACCAGCCGACGCACAAGAATTTGTTTTGAGAGAAGCTTGTCAAGAAAAATCTTGAAAATATAAAGATAAATTAAAAAGTTTGCAAAAGTCAACGCCAAGTAAAAATGGGTAAGTTAGCGTAGGCACGATCAAAAATGGAACATCGCGTTCAAGTGACTCTATACAAATTTTTAATTTAAGAGAACCAGTTACATATATTTTATTATTGTCAGCTAGATTGATAGAGGTTCTTTCGGAATAACCTGAAATTTAATGTTTTGTTCAGATAATTGCTGTAAGCCTTCGTCATTTATAAAAGAACATGAGGAACCCGTGTCTATTGACGTCTGGGTGCGTTGAATAGTTGATGTTGAGGACGATTTTGATTCCTTGAGATATTCACATCCCGAGTAGGAATATCTGTTTGAAAGTTTTCCGATAAGTTAGAGTTACAATTTGTACATCTAGATTTGTAGGTGTTGTTTCGGCCACAGCCATAACAAAAAGATTTTTCTGGTATGTACACACTTTATAGGTATGTCCAATTTTTTTACAATTCCAGCAGGTAACTGAGTTAGTTGATAGAGAAACAGGAAGATTAATACTAGATAGTTTACGAGAGGGTTCTGACTGGCATGCTAAGTTAGGTTCTAATCAGCCAGATTGTTTTGTTGACGGAGGCCAGATTGTTTTTCCGGGGGAGGACGGTATTTATCTACACGTAATTTCACTTCTTGAAGCGAGCGACATAAATCTTTAAACTGAGGTAAAGAAGAGATGTGTTGTAAAGCTAAACGTTCGGAAAAATATGCGCTTAAATTTCTGAGAAGTTGATTTATAATTTCGGGTTCGGGGTTTTTTTTATCTAATCTGCTATATAAAGCTTCCATTGAGGTAATAAAAGAGATTACGTTTTCGTTAGGTCCCTGGGTACGACTTTTTATTTCATTCCAGAGATCAGTTATATAGCCATGAAGTAAGAAGTCGCATTTTAAACAAATAACTAGCTCTTCCCAGGTAGAAATCTGGTTTCGTATATTTCTATACCAAATCAAAGCAGAACCGGAATATAATTCGCCCGCTGAGACAAATAAATCTTGGTCTGTACAGTTACGAGAAATTTTGAAATCATTTACTCTGTCTAGGACTGACATTAAAGAAATTTGGAAGTCAAAGCCCTGAAAAGGTATACCCCACCTATACACAGGTATAGATTTCGGAGACGAGGTACTTGGTTGCGATACTGCAAAGTTAAGAAAGACAGGCGGTACGTTTTCATCTAAATCTAAGTTAAGTTTTTCAAGAATGATTCTTTCAAGTAAGAGAACGTCAGGTTGGTAAAGTTTGCTTAGTTTCGTTAGCTTGTTCATTTTTAAGAAACGATAGTAGATTTATACGTTGTTTTAAATGCATTATACGGGATCTAATGCGTTTTAGCTCTATATTTGAAACTTCTGGATTTGTTTTCAGGACTATATTATTAATATCGTTTAGGGATTGTTTAATCTCAAAGGTATTTTGTGATAAATTGGACATTAATGTACGAGGAAATGAATGTCCATTAGCTTCTTGCGCCAATATTGCTTATAACTGCAATTGACTATTATTTTGATTGGTTGCCGGTTGGAAAATCTGCGATTCCAGCTCGAAAATCGTTTCAAAAGATTTGAGGTATACTGGATTCATTGTACTATTATGTTTTAGAAAGTAGATATACTAAGATACGATTAAGGCAAATAACGATAATAGCTTTTTTTAAGAAAATAATTTTTTTAAAAGAAATACACAAAAGTAGTAAATTATTTAAATTAAAAGCAAAAGGTTTAATTCTTGGCAACCAAAGATAATATGGTAGTCATCTAAAATTTAAACTAAAAACAAGCTTTTAATAATCTAAAAAAATTCGTTAGTAGTATATTCAAACTTAACAATATCAAAAAAAATTTTCATAAGGGATAGCAAATAAACGGTTAAGGTAACAGGAATAAAGATACTTACAATAGGAATTATCCAAGTCTAAAATAACATTTCCGTTCACGCACAAGTGAGGTTAAGATAATTATCAAACATTCCAAAGGTACATATTTTAGTTTAATCCCAAATTAAGTTAGGTAATTATCCAACAGAATTGAAATATTAAATACACTGTTTTGTAAAGGAAAAATCCAAATTAACTAGGTTTGAAATGACATAAATAAAAAGTAAACAAACACTATTCAAAATGGCAGTCTTAATAAGTTAGATTGACATTAGAGGCTCCCCCAAATGTCACCACGACATAAGATCAAAAGTTACTAGATTTAGTGTTGCCAAATTACATTTTTTTAAAAATTTTACTAAAAATAAAATATTTAATTTTCAATTTTGAGTGAACAAACTATTTTTCCTAAAACTCAAGTTAAATATAAACATTTTTCACGCTAATATCTTACAAGTTAAAATACGGTTAAAACGGATATAATTTTCAACAACCACGTGTAACGGGCGCCATTGCTGTAAACCGGTCATTCGCTATACTATATTGCGGGAAATTGATATACTATTGCGTAATTGTTTAATATAACGTATAATTACGCGGCAAATTACGCGCCATTTTGTATCAAATACCGAACGCTTTTAAAAGTGATGCAATGGTCAAATTATCATGCACAATGTAAATAAAAACCATTTATTCACTTAAATCGCACCAAATCCCAGGGTCCATTACGTTTATGGGTCATATCATGTTGCTCCAAATTTCCAATCCGTCCATCCTCTATGCTCGTTCGTAGGGGAACGATAAGGAATAACCAGGTATAAGGAACGATTAAGGCAAGGTAGAAAGGAACCTACCACCTGAAAAGGAAAGGCACACCACACAGATGGACGTTCTTGGCTTCAGGTCTCGTAGCTTAATGGCGTCTTATAACACCGCGCGCACTCCACCATTCACTCCGCGCAGGCGCGACTCGGGGATGACGGAAATTGACAATTAAAAATATCCGCGAGAATATATTTACACATTATAACTAACCCTAAGGCATGTACATTGCCAATTTTGGCATATAACAAATCATAGGGTCAAGACTAGACATTGTCAGATATGATTGACAAAAATGCCAAACATAAATGAAAGTTAGATTGATGTATTTTTTCGAACATATTTAGATTTGTAAATCTTTCCAATTGTAAACGCTCGTCCGGGTGGCGCAATTGGTTAGCGTATTGTCTGTTAAAGCCAAAGATACAGGTTTGAATCATGACCGGTACTTTATAATTTCCATCTTTCAATTACTAGCTCGATTTGAAATGATTATTTGGGCTTTGCATACGAGTCTAAATTAATATTACATTACAACTTTTTAATTAATATTATTATAAACAACTTGACTTGTGCAATTACCCAATATCTGTATTTAATAGTTGACTTTCAGTTGCGAATTTGAGCCTCGATTTACGTCTATATCTGATGTTAAGTCAAAAACGTGACACTGTCAGATATGATTAACAAATGTCAAACGTAAGTGAAAGTTGGGTTGATGTATGGTTACGTACATGATACAGATATGTGTAATTTTCCTATTGTCTTCACCAGTCCAGGTAGCATAATTGATTAATACATCGGCCGCGAAAGCCAAAGATACAGGTTCGAATCCTGTCCGGGATCTTATATTTTCCATCTTTCAATTACTAGTTCGAATTGAAATGATAATTTAGGTTTTGTATAAAAGTCTAAATTCATATTACATTGTATCTTATTAATTAATATTATTATAATTAACATGCTTTGTGCAATTACCTAATATCTGTATTCAATAGTTGACTATCAGCCGTGAATTTGACAATTTGAACCTTGCTTCTTGTCTAAATCCGATATAAGTCAAAAACTTTGTAATGTCAGATATGATTTACAAAAATAGCAAACGTAATTGAAAGTTAGGATGATGTATGGTTACGTACATGATTTAGATTTATATATCTTTCCACTTATCATCACCCATCTGGGTGGCGCAATTAGTTAGCGAATTGAATGTCGAACCCGAAAATACAGGTTTAAATCCTGTCCGGGACTTTATGTTTCCATCGTTCATTTATTAGCTCTTTTTGAAATATCGCACGTTTTCATTGGTTGAAGCATTGACGCACATGCTTCAAAACGCTAGAAAATGCTTAATTGAACATTTCATTAACATGAAATACATAATAAACATAATAAGCTATTCCTAATAGTCCCTGACAGTGTTGGTAGCTCAAACCATATTTTTAATCAGTCGCAACCTACTTATACTAGCTAAATTGCGATGGGAAATATATACCGATTTAGAATTGAAAATTCCCCATGATAATTTATTGAAATAAGGATTGTAAATCCAAGAAAGCGTAATAATTGTGTCAAAGCTTTAAAAAGAGAAATAAAAAAAAAGGCTTTGTACGGGAGCTTACATGCACGGAAACTTATATTTCATAATATCTTTAGACGCCACCTTATATTTAAGCTATAACAACAATGCTTGCAAAACCAGAAAACGGAAATAAGTTGCCACCCGATCATGGGACTACAGCATCGGAGCGAGCAAAAGTCTTTGTCCCGCCACACCGACCGCACAAAATTAGTCGGAGATTATGAGCCTCAAATACTTAAAACTAACACTTAATTTATCTTTATCATTGCATATTAATGCATACAAATTTTTAGAAATACCTTCAAGGTATTTTGTTACATTAAACAAATTTATACAGTGGCTACTACCGATACTTAATTTTCTTAATCGTACCGTACCAAAATACAAAACTAAAAAGCGGGTTGACTATTTTTATTTATACAATAAATTCAACCGTTGATCACAAATAGCAAAGGTTCAGCACAAAATAAATTCTCAAAGATCATTTCAAAGACAAAGATACATATATAATTTTTCCTTTGCAGCTTCGGTAAGATAAGGTAATATCTTAAAGATAATTTTAGAAAGAAAGATAAATAGCTAACCATTTATGTTTTAAAGCTCTAATTAGATAAGGTAATATCTCAAAGATAACTTCAAAGAGACAGGTAGGTAACTAACAATTTATGATTTAAAATATTAATTACGTAAGATGAAATCTCTGAGATATTTTCAATGAGAAGGTTAAATAACCAACCACTAATTGTTTAATCTATTAATAAAATAAGACCTCAAGAAAACATAACAATTATTTTGGTTCGGAGGCCCTACTCTGAGTGATCCCATAAGATCCGCAAAACGGATTTTTCTCATGTCCTCCAAAAAGAGAAGTTCCGTGATACGGAATTTATTCATAAGGACAGCATGAGTGACTAGGTAAAATGTAGATGCAAATCCAGCACCCCTGTGTCGGTTAAAATATGATCAACTCGACGAGTTTAAAAGAAGGACAGGGGTCATTTTGCGAGTCAGAGCGTGGAACTTTAAAACCATGAAGCAAGTAGGTAAGCTAGAGGATCTGAAAATTCAAATGGATAGCTTAGCATTAGACATAGCAGGGATTAGTGAAGTTTGGAGGCTAGAGGCAGGGAATTCTTGGAGCGTATACTCTAGGGTTATTCATACAATATCAGAGGAAGGAAATTCAGGTATGGGGATAGTCATGCAGCACAAGATAGGTCACTGTGTAGAAAACTACCTACAAAAGAACGAAGAGTACTCATGGTTAGATTAAAATTAAACCTGTAAATACAGTAATAATACAAGTATACATGCTCGCCTCTAGTTAAAGTGAGGAGGAGGTAGAAGCGATCTACAAAAGCACACGAAAATTTAATAATTACGTGAGATTTTAATGCAGTGGTAGGCGAGGATAGGGAATAAGCAGCAGGTTCATTTGGTTTAGGCACGAGAAATGATAGGGGAAATAGGCTGATAGTATTTTGCGATAAAAACAATTTAAGTATCACAAACACATTATATCATCATTATGCTAAAAGACGATACACGTGGAAGATACCAGGAGACATAGGGAGATATCAAATAGATTACATTCTTGTTCAACAACGGTAGAAATCAAGTAAAACTGCAGAAGCTACCCAGAAGCAGATATAGACTCTGGCTACAACATAGTAATTAGGAAAATCGCCTTACATTTCAAAATTTAAAAAAAGGTACTTTGTGTTTGGGAAACTAAAACAAAGATTTCCATAAAAGATTCGAGAAAAAGTCAAACGAATTGCTGAAAGATTTTAGGAAAATTTCTGATTCTAAGGAAGTTGAAACAGAGTGGAATAACATTAAATCCATCTCAGACATGGCGGCAAGAGATATTCTGAGGTATATGCAAAAAAAAAATAAGAAACCGTGGGTAACAAAGAATATTCTGAATTTAATAGATGAAAGGTGAAAATACAAAAACAGACTAGACGAAGCAGAGAAACAGAAATACAGTCACAAAATAGGAAATTATTTGCAAGTGCTGGAAACATAAATAACAATGGATTGATGAAAAGTGTAAAGAGTACAAACTAAGATTAAAAAAACCGTATAGCAAAAATATGAACCGGGAGGAAACATCATTATAGAAAATGTAGAGAAGTAGTTAGATGGCAAGAATATATAGGAAATTTATATGCAATACCGTAACTAGAAGCACCAGAACAGGAATCAGGTATTGAGAAGGATGCCTTGGGATATCATATATTTAGAGATGGGTTTGAATTAGCATTAAGGAGTCTGAAAAATAATAAGACACCGATATGGATAAGGGGCAAGCAGAAACTCTGAAAGCCGTTGGACAAGCAGCAACAGAACGCTTTTTTCAACATGTAAGCTATATGTATGAGACAGGCTAGATACCTTAAAATGAATCTATCTGTATTTGTTATTATAGCTTATTTATTCAATTGCCTTATGATAGAGGGAATTCGACAGTCTTCCGGCTAAGCTAGGGGTCTGTTCCTCGGGTGGAGCTTATGAGGAGTGGTCGTGGGTTTCACAAAAAATCATTGTCTACTTTACCGACTCTTAAGTACAAAATAGGGGTGTAAAGGGGCGCCACCAAGTCCTACAATTATTAAAGCACGGGATACCCAAAGGGAGAACTTGGAAATCCTCAAGGGGAAAAAATCGCTTTTACTGCGAGCACGCAGGATCTGAATAAAACAATGTTATTGTAATAACAAAGGACGCACGAGATACACTCTTGCTACCTTATACAATAAAATACTGAAATCCAAACAATAAAAGTTCTCATTATTACTTTGTAAAACAAAAGTCGTAAAACGCTACCATGTTGGTTTCAAATATTCTCTTGCTTGTCAAGTTATTCCGAACAGTTGTTGTCATGTCAAGTTCCTAGATTAACGCTTACTTTAGCAACTCGTTTGCAACTCCATAACAACTATACCTTGTTGAAACCAGATGTGTTAGCACGAAGCTGATGGACAAACAAGTGACTTCAGCGAATTTCCCACATCTGCTTATTATGAAGGCGTAAATATGAACTTCTTCTTTTAGACTAACGACAAATTAAAATCTTAACAGCGTATTATACTGGACCATTACAGGGAACTATTTTCACGAACTTGCTGTGCAATCCATCGAAATAGATCGAAACATCAAATAAATCCATGGAATAAATTATTCGAATAACAGCGGTCAAACGAGCCACTCAATGTGCATCATTTTCGACTTTCCTTTAACTTATGTTAAAGCAAGATTATTTAACAGTAAATTGGGTAATTAAAACAAGACATCTGAACTTATAAATTCGCAAGCTTATTAACGGTGAATTTGCAGAATTAATATTTATTACATTTGAGTTAATGAAATTAAAACTTGATAATTTATTGAGATTAAAAATTGGTAAATCAGTAACATTAAAATTGGCAAATCAGTGAGATTAAAATTGGCAAACCAGTGAGTGCATTATCAGAAACAGCACCTGATTTCATTGCCACGTCTATGGCGATTCGTAAGTCGCTAGCTCGAACCATATTCTGAGCTATGGTGCGTGTCACCGAAATGAATGCTGGAGCTTTACTGAACCTTCGTTCGGCGGGATGCGCACAATGACAAAAATTTAAAGTGCTATTCAAATCTCCAACGTTTACGAACTGAGCGTATACTATTATTATTAATTAATATACGCCTCGTGATTGGGCTATACGGTACTGATCTAAACATTTATTAACATTGCAAAATTAATTGTTTATTTGAATAAACAATGCAGTGAATTTTATAATGAAACTTATAGACTTTTATAAGAGTCAAAAAATTGTTACAACCTAAAGATTTAAAACGTAACATCATAGAACAAAGGAAGGCCATTATAGCTTTAAGGGTGTTAATGGAGAAAATAATAGAAAAAGAAGAAAGCGTGTATGTAGAGTTTGTAGATCTGGAAAAAGCATTTGACAATCTAAAACGGGAGAAAATATTCGAAATACGCAAAAAGATTGGAATGAGTTATAAGGGCAGGCGTATAATACATTGCTTATACAGAGAGCAAACAGCGGCAATAGAATTAGAGCAGGAACGTAGAAAACTAAATATAAAAAGAGGAGTGAGACAGAGATGTGCTCTATCCCCGTTGATTGTTAACCTGTATATCGAAGAAGCAATAAATACTGTCAAATGCAGAAAGACAATTGGAATTTTGCGCAGGAACAAACGATTGATATGCTTCGATTTACAGATGATATAGCGGTATTAGCATCTAGCAAGGAAGAGTTAGAAGCAGTTCTTAATGATATGGAATCAGTACTAACAGAGGGATGCGGTATGAAAATTAATAAAAATAAAACCAAAGTATCAGTATGTAAAGGAGGGGTAAATAAGTCAAAAACCAACATACAAATAGAAAACGGGAACCTGCAAGAGGTTAAAGATTTCTGCTACCTAGGAAGTCAAATAACACACGATGGCAAGAGTGCAAAAGATATAAACAAAGATTAGCACAAGACCGTGCTGCATTTAACAAGAAAAACAACTGCTATGTTCAAAGACAACAAACGTAGAAACAAGAACAAGATTGCTAAAAGCATATGTGTGGAACACAGCACTTTACGACTGTGAAACTTGAACAGTAGAAGAAGTGAACAGGATAAAGGTCAGAATCCTTTGAAATGTGGTGCTACAGACATGTAGTGAAGATATCATGGACAAACAAAGTTAAGAACAAAGAGTTTCTTGAAATGGCAGGGAAAGAAATATGTGAAATCAAAAAAATAGGAGAGATAGGATGATAGGACACATTCTGAGGCGTGAGGATATAACGCGTAATATATTAGAAGCAGAGAAAGGAAAAGAGAAAGGGAAAGGTAGGCCTAGATTAGACTATTGCACACGGGTAGTGATAAATGTAGGTAGCGGGAATTTCAGGGAAATGTGTGGGTTAGCTCAGAATACAAAACAGTGGAGGTACGCGTCTACTTAGTTCTAAGACGGAAACTTAAAGTTAAAAAAGTAATTGTACTTTAGCCTGATGATTATCGTATACAACTACAGGTGTTGATTTTGCAATACTCACAACAAATATTAATTGTGCGAAAGGGGTAAACTATTGATTCGGTAAGTGTGTAAGTGGTATGGGAATCTTGGTAGCTGTTAGGTTGCTTAACCCCCTTTGAGTATTATTGAATATCGGTCAAATAGAGTATAGTTTTCAGAAAACAATAGAAACGGAAAAGTGCAAAAGATTAGCATAATGCCTTACTATTTTTAACAAGAAAAAGCAGCTACTATGTTTGAAGACAACAAACATAGAGACAAGACAAAATTGCTGAAAGGATATGTGTGCAACACAACACTGTTCGGCTGTGAAGCGTGGTCATTAGGAGAAACGGACAGGAAAAATATACAAGCCTTTGGAATGTGATGCTACAAACGTATGATGAAGATATCATGGACAGACAAAGTTGAGGACAAAGACGTGTTAGAAATGGTCGGAGAAGAAGAAATATATGGAAAACGGTAAAAAATATGAGAGATAGGATGGGAATTTCAGGGAAATGTATACGTTAGCTTAGAATAGTAAACAGTGGAGGTACGCGACCAACCAGTTCTAGGACTGAAGACCTAATGATGATGATGAGCATGGCCCTACTCGATCAACCAAAATGCAGTTGGCATTCCGGAGTAGAGAGAACCACTTTTATGCGATGCACGGTTATCTCGGTATTACTACAGGTTCAACGGAGGAAAAAGATAAGGTTGAAATGCAGATAGAGCGATACAAAAGTAGAGTTTTACGATATGCATTTTAGCGAAAGGATACAGAGTAGCGAATGTCCTTATCAAAACAAATCAGCCTGAGGGACCACCGACAACATAGCGATAAAATAAGCCCAATACCAACACGTCGATAATTAGAAAACAATTAAGTTTCAAATGAGACCTTCTTCCTAACGAGTGCATCCACTATAATAAGAAAATCAGACAAAAGATAAAACAACCAACCAAAATGTAACCACACAATAATTTCAAAAACGGTAGGTATCACAGACATGCAGTAATATTTATACGATAGAAATTTAATCGAGCATATAAACAGAAAAATTCTCAATATATCAAAATAATACGGAATTGACACCAAAATGACAAGACATCAGCCCTCATCAACTCGTTCAAGAAAAACAAAGAAAATGCAGAAATGGCTCTAAGATACAGAAAAACAGTCGATAAGGGAAATGTAAAAGAATATGATTGAAGTATTTGCGAAAGAAAACACATCGAATAGAAATTCTTTGTAGTCGCAACTGTGAAAATCGACTTTTTACTACGGATGCATAGTTTGCGCTTGCTGTGTTTCCAAAGGGTAAAGCAGCGATCTAACATCAGCTCGTGCAAGTCCTATAGATTCGCTGAGTTGCTCAAACGGAAAATGTCAATCTTGATAAATGATTGCAGTGGGTTATATGATAATAGCAGAATAAATGATTAAAATTTAAAAGAAATTGAATTATTTAAGTATAATTAAAAATAATTTTTTAAAAAAACTAAGAACGAGAGAACTATGCATTTTGAGATAAGTAGGATATCTGGGAAATGAAAAAGTTGGAAAATATTCCAGGTTTAAGAGTAAGATGTATCTATACAGAGAAAATAAATTTAAAAAGTATAAGTTCAATTCAAATAATGGTAGGAGAGATAATGTATATACTTAATTAAAGGTAAGAAGAAATTAACTACCTGTTAATGTTTGTGAGAAAAAAGGATTTTAAAACTTTAATATGCCGTGGTTGTTGAAATAAAAATCTTGTAATTTATACGCACATGGAGGGACTATATGATATACGTTACATAAGGTATAATTAGAAGTTGATTTTAGAAAGAAGTTTTTAATTGTATTAGATAACGGATGATTTAGTTTTGTTATTAATTGTAGAAACTTATAGAAAATTTAATTTGGCCTTATATGTAGGTAGATTAGGTTGTAACATGCCATTTAGCTGACGCCTAGCCATGTTACAACGCGTTCGATTTTCATTTATTTAATTCGATCTTAGAAGGATTAGAATTCTTATCCTGTCTATTCACAATACCTTATATTACATAAAGAGTCTCTAATATTAATTTTATGTTACGTTTGAAGGTTAAACATTAACAGTTTCCCTTGATTTATATTTAAAACAGTTTATTCGTAACAAGTCTTTGTTTACGTTCTTTAGATAATTATCTTATTAGTCGATTTAAATGAAACGTTCAGTTTGACAGAACTGTTGTAGTTTTGAAAGATCGAGAAATTGTCAGTTAAGCAGCTGATTGGTCGTTCTCTTTCTTAACCTGTTAATACATTTTACTTGTGCCTTGATATCCTTCTTTTCCGTTTTATCTGCCAAACCGACAACTCAGTTTGAAAAAGCAAAATGGTGGCCTTGTACCATGCGGTCGAAAAGGATATTTGCCTGAAGCAGTTTTGTTTCTATTGTTTCTATAACCTCGCCCTTTAACATAAGGACGGACGTCAATTTTGGGATGGATTTTAATTTTGGGACGGACTTCTTTTATGGGATGGACTTCTAATAATGGGACCGTCGTTTGAATGTTGCATTTAATGTAGTAATCTCCTTGGACATGTGTTTATATCGTCTTGTCGCCTAATATGCAATGCTGAGTAAAATCGAAACGTGGATAAGGGTAACAATTTACACTTAGTAGTTATTTTATATCCAGGTATGAGATTTCACTTTACAATTTAATTGTCCATTACATAGGGTCTGTACAATGCGTGCGTGCGCGGATGGGCGAGCGTGTGTGCATGCGTGTGTGGTGTATGTGTGTGTACATGTGTGGGTGGATGGGTGAGTGCGTGCATGCATGTGTGTGAATGTGTGTGTATGGATATGTAGGTGTGGGCGCGTGTTGTGTTTGTGGGTGCGCGCTGGTGTATATCAAAAATGTTTGCAAAATTATTTGTTGCTTATTAAATTGCATTCATACAAATTTTCTTGTATTGTCTGAATGTTGATGTAAAGTGTTTGTTGTATATGTTATTACATCTATTGAAAATTTTTGTCAACGGCGAGTTTCATCTGATTTCCGTTCGAAAGATAGGTATAATAAACAGATTTTTAATCTACCAGAATGAGCAGGGACAAAGAAACCTATGGTTTGTCATAGATGTTACGTTCCATTTCGTATTTGAAAATTTAGTGCCTCCTTACTTTAAAAACCATTTTAGTTTCTACCTATGTGAATATACGCGTTGCTACACTTCTATTATTTCAAGACCGCTCAGTTAGGTAGCTGGCTGTGCTCGTACTTTATTTATTTTTATCAGTTCAGGTTAACTCCGTTAGGCAACCAACATTGCTCGTCCTTTATTAAATTCACAAGTTCACTTGTTTATGTTCTTCCTGGTCTCTTATTTAGACAGATATATTACTAATTAATAAGTTCCTGAATGTTGCTAGTTTAATGACAATTAGATAAAGCAACTGTGTTATCTTTGAAAAATAAAACAAACGCTCCAATTTATTTCTATTCTACATGAAATTTCCGTGATTAGTTTTTTAGAAGACAATTTTATAACTACATTGGTTGAATGAGTTGACTAGATATTTAGCTGTAGCCTGTGTTGGTTCGTCTATGCTACATAAAAGAAACCCAAGCGGGCGTTACAAATCCTTATGATAAAAAACGTGCTTTCGTTATTAGGCGACTGGTAGGTAATTAAATGGTGAAATTCTTTTAATAGAAATATTAATACTTTCAACCCGATTTGTAATCAATATTCTTATGTGCTAACTAATTCTTGTATGGTCGTAGCACATAAACTTGCTTTGTTGCTGTAGTACATTTTGTCTGGCTACCGTATTGTATGTAGATTAAGTTAGGCTTGTATCTACCCCATACTCTTCACAGTCTACGTAAAGGAATAGTATATGATGATGACTGATAGCTGTTTGCTTTACTCCTGGGCAGTATACAGATTACCTACATTATAGAACTGTTAAGAGCAACACTTTAGGCTATAAAATTTATCCAATAATTTGGAGTTTTGTAGTTAAATGTACCATTGTAAATGTGTGTTTTGTGTACTTGTTTGTTTCAGTAGGTTCTAGTCGGTTTGAATTTGGTCTACATCAGTATAATAGGTAAGTATTTAGTATACGTAGGTTTCTGCCACTGGGAATATATGATTATTATTAATGGTTTGCAGTTTCTATACAGATTTACTATTAATTATGAGAGTTAAATCCACTTACCACTTAATCCTAAGTTGTGCAGCAATATTTAAGGGGTGTATACTGGTGTAGTTTTTCTATTTACCAAACACCCTTCGATTTAATAATTACTAGATATAATTAGTATTCAAAGAGGATTGAAGGATTCAGATGTTTGTTCTTAAATCAACAATTTAATATTGTTTTTCTGTTCAAATTCTTAGATTTTATTTATTAGAGTTATATTTTACATGTGTTTTGTGTTTAATTATTCTTTCAGGTACATCGAAGAAAACGCAGAATTGGTTTGTGTGTATTGTCCTTTCATTCTTTAGACTCTGTCACTTTCCGACTGTTTTAGTGTGGCATTCATTTTCATGCTCTTTCTCTCTTCCGTTGATGCCCGTAATTCAGACAAGCATTCCGTTACTGACTTCGTACTTTTCTTAATTTCCGCTCGTATTACGGGTAACAAAGAGTCTACTTTGTTGTTTAAAATTTTGTGCAATAACAAGAGCACTATTATCGTGAGACGGTAGAATAATTTCGTTATGCCTATTAGCTGTCGTCCAGCCTTATAAGAACGATCTCTAATAAACCTATGGAACTTTTTAAAACACAAAAATTTAAGAAAGTTGTTTTGTACTGATTCTTATAACTGCGCTGAAATGATGATTCAGAGTTTCACACGATAACCGCAAATTCAACTTTAATACATGATTCTAAGGGGTGTTTCAAATTGCGCGGTTTTTTTTAACAATAAATAATACATAATTTGCATTCATTTTCAAAAACTTTTTATTGGTAATTGAAGTATCACTAATGAAATTTATATGCGAAAAATAATCTCTGCCAAATGGCCTCCTCTTGCAGAATCACAGACGTCCACTCTAATAAAATTTTCAATGACATTTTAACATAATTGAGGCGCTATCTCACCAATGACACCAATAATTTCATCTTTCAAAGCATACTAGTACTTTAGTTTTACTTTTGTTAATTTTCATACCGTATCTCTCTGTTAGAACCGTTTCCATTTCATTGAGAGCAGCTTCTAACTCTTCCTTGCTAGATGCTAATACCGCTATATCATCTGCAAATCTAAGCATATCTATTTTTTGTCCCTGCATAGTAATTCCAAATGTCTTCCTGCATTTGACAGTATTCATCGCCTCTTCAATTTACAAGTTAAAAATTAGTGGGAATAGGGAACATCCCTGTCTTACCCCTTTCCTGATGTTTACTTCTCTACGTTCCTGCTCTGATTCTATTACTCCTGTTTGCTCTTTGTATAAGCTATGTACTATCCGTCTATCCCTATAACTCATTCCAATCTTTTTGAGTATTTCGAACATTTTTTTCCATTTTACATTGTCAAATGCTTTTTCCAGATCTACAAACCCTATATACACGCTTTCCCCCTTTTCTATTGTTTTCTCCATTATCACCCTCAGAGCTAAGATAGCCTCCCGTGTTCCCCTGTTTCGCCTAAACTCAAATTGGTCTTCTCCTAGTATTTCTTCAGCCCGTTTTTCCATTCGTCTTTGTACAATTCTAGTTAATATTTTTGATACGTGTGCTGTCAAGCTTATTGTTCTAAAATTTTCACATCTATCTGCGCCTTTCTTTTTTGGTATAGTTACTATGATGTTATGTTTGAAATCTTTGGGTATCTCGCCTGTCTCATACATATAGCTTACAAGTTGGAAGAGACGTTCTGTTACTGCTTGACCAGCGGCTTTTAGAGTCTCCGCTTGCACCTTATCTGTACCCGGCGCCTTACCATTTTTCAGACCCTTTAATGCTATTTCAAATTCATCTCTAAGTATAGGATATCCCAAGTCATCATTTTCAATGTCTGATTCCTTTTCTAATGCAGTTAGTTCTTCTCCTGCATATAAATTCCCTATATATTCTTGCCATCTACCCACTTTCTCTACATTTTCTATAATAACATTTCCTCTCGCGTCGTATCTTATTAATTAATATTATTATAATTAACATGCTTTGTGCAATTACCTAATATCTGTATTCAATAGTTGACTATCAGCCGTGAATTTGACAATTTGAACCTTGCTTTTTGTCTAAATCCGATATAAGTCAAAAACTTTGTAATGTCAGATATGATTTACAAAAATAGCAAACGTAAGTGAAAGTTAGGTTGATGTATGGTAGCGTATGCACGATTTAGATCTGTACTTCTTGTCTGGATGGCGCAACTAGTTAGGCATCGAGGTTCAAAACCGAAGATACAGGTTCGAATCCTACCCAGGAACTTATATTTTCCATTTTCAATAACTATCTCCGATTTGAAAAGATTATTTAGGCTTTGTATAAAAGTCTAAGTTATTATTTCATCTCAATGATTAATATTATTATAATCAATTTGCCTTGTGCAATTACCTAATATCTGTAGTTAACAGTTGGCTTTCAGCCGTGAATTTGAGCGTCGTTTCTCATCTATATCTAACATAAGTCAAAAACTTTGCACTGCCAGATATGATTCACAAAAATGTCAAACGTAATTGAAAGTTAGGATGATGTATGGTTACGTACATGATTTAGATTTATATATCTTTCCACTTATCATCACCCATCTGGGCGGCGCAATTAGTTAGCGAATTGGCTGTCAAACCCGAAAATACAGGTTTAAATCCTGCCCGGGACTTTATATTTCCATCGTTCATTTATTAGCTCTTTTTGAAATATCGCACGTTTTCATTGGTTGAAGCATTGACGCACATGCTTCAAAACGCTAGAAAATGCTTAATTGAACATTTCATTAACATGAAATACATAATAAACATAATAAGCTATTCCTAATAGTCCCTGACAGTGTTGGTAGCTCAAACCATATTTTTAATCAGTCGCAACCTACTTATACTAGCTAAATTGCGATGTGAAATATATACCGATTTAGAATTGAAAATCCCCCATGATAATTTATTGAAATAAGGATTGTAAATCCAAGAAAGCGTAACAATTGTGTCAAAGCTTTAAAAAGAAAAATAAAAAAGAAAAAAAAGGCTCTGTACGGGAGCTTACATGCACGAAAACTTATATTTTATAATATCTTTAGACGCCACCTTATATTTAAGCTATAACAACAATGCTTGCAAAACCAGAAAACGGAAATAAGTTGCCACCCGATCATGGGACTACAGCATCGGAGCGAGCAAAAGTCTTTGTCCCGCCACACCGACCGCACAAAATTAGTCGGAGATTATGAGCCTCAAATACTTAAAACTAACACTTAATTTATCTTTATCATTGCGTATTAATGCATACAAATTTTTAGAAATACCTTCTAGGTATTTTGTTACATTAAACAAATTTATACAGTGGCTACTACCGATACTTAATTTTCTTAATCGTACCGTACCAAAATACAAAACTAAAAAGCGGGTTGACTATTTTTATTTATACAATAAATTCAACCGTTGATCACAAATAGCAAAGGCTCAGCACAAAATAAATTCTCAAAGATCATTTCAAAGACAAAGATACATATATAATTTTTCCTTTGCAGCTTCGGTAAGATAAGGTAATATCTTAAAGATAATTTTAGAAAGAAAGATAAATAGCTAACCATTTATGTTTTAAAGCTCTAATTAGATAAGGTAATATCTCAAAGATAACTTCAAAGAGAAAGGTAGGTAACTAACAATTTATGATTTAAAATATTAATTACGTAAGATGAAATCTCTGAGATATTTTCAATGAGAAGGTTAAATAACCAACCACTAATTGTTTAATCTATTAATAAAATAAGACCTCAAAAAAACATAACAATTATTGTGGTTCGGAGGCCCTACTCTGAGTGATCCCATAAGATCCGCAAAACGGATTTTTCTCATGTCCTCCAAAAAGAGAAGTTTCGTGATACGGAATTTGTTCATAAGGACAGCATGAGGGACTAGGTAAGAATGTAGATGCAAATCCAGCACCCCTGTGTCGGTTAAAAGATGATCAACTCGTAGACGAAATCGATAATAAATCACTTTGGAGGATTTGGTCGACGAGTTTAAAAGAAGGACAGGGGACATTTTGAGAGTCAGAGCGTGGAACTTTAAAACCATGAAGCAAGTAGGTAAGCTAGAGGATCTGAAAATTCAAATGGATAGCTTAGCATTAGACATAGCAAGGATTAGTGAAGTTTGGAGGCTAGAGGCAGGGAATTCTTGGAGCGTATACTCTAGGGTTATTCATACAATACCAGAGGAAGGAAATTCAGGTATGGGGATAGTCATGCAGCACAAGATAGGTCACTGTGTAGAAAACTACCTACAAAAGAACGAAGAGTACTCATGGTTAGATTAAAATTAAACCTGTAAATACAGTAATAATACAAGTATACATGCTCGCCTCTAGTTAAAGTGAGGAGAAGGTAGAAGCGATCTACAAAAGCACACGAAAATTTAATAATTACGTGAGATTTTAATGCAGTGGTAGGCGAGGATAGGGAATAAGCAGCAGGTTCATTTGGTTTAGGCACGAGAAATGATAGGGGAAATAGGCTGATAGTATTTTGCGATAAAAACAATTTAAGTATCACCAACACATTATATCATCATTATGCTAGAAGACGATACACGTGGAAGATACCAGGAAACATAGGGAGATATCAAATAAATTACATTCTTGTTCAACAACGGTATAGAAATCAAGTTAATCTGCAGAAGCTACCCAGAAGCAGATATAGACTCTGGCTACAACATAGTAATTAGGAAAATCGCCTTACATTTCAAAATTTAAAAAAGGTACATTGTGTTTGGGAAACTAAAACAAAGATTTCCATGAAAGATTCGAGAAAAAGTCAAACGAATTGCTGAAAGATTTTAGGAAAATTTCTGATTCTAAGGAAGTTGAAACAGAGTGGAATAACATTAAATCCATCTCAGACATGGCGGCAAGAGATATTCTGAGGTATATGCAAAAAAAAAATAAGAAACCGTGGATAACAAAGAATATTCTGAATTTAATAGATGAAAGGTGAAAATACAAAAACAGACTAGACGAAGCAGAGAAACAGAAATACAGTCACAAAATAGGAAATTATTTCCAAGTGCTGGAAACAAATAACAATGGATTGATGAAAAGCGTAAAGAGTACAAACTAAGATTAAAAAAACCGTATAGCAAAAATATGAACCGGGAGGAAACATCATTATAGAAAATGTAGAGAAAGTAGTTAGATGGCAAGAATATATAGGAAATTTATATGCAATACCGCAACTAGAAGCACTAAAACAGGAATCAGATATTGAGAAGGATGCCTTGGGATATCATATATTTAGAGATAGGTTTGAATTAGCATTAAAGAGTCTGAAAAATAATAAGACACCGATATGGATAAGGTGCAAGCAGAAACTCTGAAAGCCGTAGGACAAGCAGCAACAGAACGCTTTTTTCAACATGTAAGCTATATGTATGAGACAGGCTAGATACCTTAAAATAAATCTATCTGTATTTGTTATTATAGCTTATTTATTCAATTGCCTTATGATAGAGGGAATTCGACAGTCTTCCGGCTAAGCTAGGGGTCTGCTCCTCGGGTGGAGCTTATGAGGAGTGGTCGTGGGTTTCACAAAAAATCATTGTCTACTTTACCTACTCTTAAGTACAAAATAGGGGTGTAAAAGGGGCGCCACCAAGTCCTACAATTATTAAAGGACGGGATACCCAAAGGGAGAACTTGGAAATCCTCAAGGGGAAAAAATCGCTTTTACTGCGAGCACGCAGGATCTGAATAAAACAATGTTATTGTAATAACAAAGGACGCACGAGATACACTCTTGCTACCTTATACAATAAAATACTGAAATCCAAACAATAAAAGTTCTCATTATTACTTTGTAAAACAAAAGTGGTAAAACGCTACCATGTTGGTTTCAAATATTCTCTTGCTTGTCAAGTTATTCCGAACAGTTGTTGTCATGTCAAGTTCCTAGATTAACGCTTACCTTAGCAACTCGTTTGCAACTCCATAACAACTATACCTTGTTGAAACCAGATGTGTTAGCACGAGGCTGATGGACAAACAAGTGACGTCAGCAAATTTCCCACATCTGCTTATTATGAAGGCGTAAATATGAACTTCTTCTTTTAGACTAACGACAAATTAAAATATTAACAGCGTATTATACTGGACCATTACAGGGAACCATTTTCACGAACTTGCTGTGCAATCCATCGAAATAGATCGAAACATCAAATAAATCCATGGAATAAATTATTCGAATAACAGCGGTCAAACGAGCCACTCAATGTGCATCATTTTCGACTTTCCTTAAACTTATGTTAAAGCAAGATTATTTAACAGTAAATTGAGTAATTAAAACAAGACATCTGAACTTATAAATTCGCAAGCTTATTAACGGTGAATTTGCAGAATTAATATTTATTACATTTGAGTTAATGAAATTAAAACTTGATAATTTATTGAGATTAAAAATTGGTAAATCAGTAACATTAAAATTGGCAAATCAGTGAGATTAAAATTGGCAAACCAGTGAGCGCATTATCAGAAACAGTACCTGATTTCATTGCCACGTCTATGGCGATTCGTAAGTCGCTAGCTCGAACCATATTCTGAGCTATGGTGCGTGTCACCGAAATGAATGCTGGAGCTTTACTGAACCTTCGTTCGGCGGGATGCGCACAATGACAAAAATTTAAAGTGCTATTCAAATCTCCAACGTTTACGAACTGAGCGTATACTATTATTATTAATTAATATACGCCTCGTGATTGGGCTATACGGTACTGATCTAAACATTTATTAACATTGCAAAATTAATTGTTTATTTGAATAAACAATGCAGTGAATTTTATAATGAAACTTATAGACTTTTATAAGAGTCAAAAAATTGTTACAACCTAAAGATTTAAAACGTAACATCATAGAACAAAGGAAGGCCATTATAGCTTTAAGGGTGTTAATGGAGAAAATAATAGAAAAAGAAGAAAGCGTGTATCTAGAGTTTGTAGATCTGGAAAAAGCATTTGACAATCTAAAACGGGAGAAAATATTCGAAATACGCAAAAAGATTGGAATGAGTTATAAGGGCAGGCGTATAATACATTGCTTATACAGAGAGCAAACAGCGGCAATAGAATTAGAGCAGGAACGTAGAAAACTAAATATAAAAAGAGGAGTGAGACAGAGATGTGCTCTATCCCGTTGATTGTTAACCTGTATATCGAAGAAGCAATAAATACTGTCAAATGCAGAAAGACAATTGGAATTTTGCGCAGGAACAAACGATTGATATGCTTCGATTTACAGATGATATAGCGGTATTAGCATCTAGCAAGGAAGAGTTAGAAGCAGTTCTTAATGATATGGAATCAGTACTAACAGAGGGATGCGGTATGAAAATTAATAAAAATAAAACCAAAGTATCAGTATGTAAAGGAGGGGTAAATAAGTCAAAAAACAACATACAAATAGAAAACGGGAACCTGCAAGAGGTTAAAGATTTCTGCTACCTAGGAAGTCAAATAACACACGATGGCTAGAGTGCAAAAGATATAAACAAAGATTAGCACAAGACCGTGCTGCATTTAACAAGAAAAACAACTGCTATGTTCAAAGACAACAAACATAGAAACAAGAACAAGATTGCTAAAAGCATATGTGTGGAACACAGCACTTTACGACTGTGAAACTTGAACAGTAGAAGAAGTGAACAGGATAAAGGTCAGAATCCTTTGAAATGTGGTGCTACAGACATGTAGTGAAGATATCATGGACAAACAAAGTTAAGAATAAAGAGTTTCTTGAAATGGCAGTGAAAGAAATATGTGAAATCAAAAAAAAAGGAGAGATAGGATGATAGGACACATTCTGAGGCGTGAGGATATAACGCGTAATATATTAGAAGCAGAGAAAGGAAAAGAGAAAGGGAAAGGTAGGCCTAGATTAGACTATTGCACACAGGTAGTGATTAATGTAGGTAGCGGGAATTTCAGGGAAATGTGTGGGTTAGCTCAGAATACAAAACAGTGGAGGTACGCGTCTACTTAGTTCTAAGACGGAAACTTAAAGTTAAAAAAGTAATTGTACTTTAGCCTGATGATTATCGTATACAACTACAGGTGTTGATTTTGCAATACTCACAACAAATATTGATTGTGCGAAAGGGGTAAACTATTGATTCGGTAAGTGTGTAAGTGGTATGGGAATCTTGGTAGCTGTTAGGTTGCTTAACCCCCTTTGAGTATTATTGAATATCGGTCAAATAGAGTATAGTTTTCAGAAAACAATAGAAACGGAAAAGTGCAAAAGATTAGCATAATGCCTTACTATTTTTAACAACAAAAAGCAGCTACTATGTTTGAAGACAACAAACATAGAGACAAGACAAAATTGCTGAAAGGATATGTGTGCAACACAACACTGTTCGGCTGTGAAGCGTGGTCATTAGGAGAAACGGACAGGAAAAATATACAAGCCTTTGGAATGTGATGCTACAAACGTATGATGAAGATATCACAGACAGACAAAGTTGAGGACAAAGACGTGTTAGAAATGGTCGGAGAAGAAGAAATATATGGAAAACGGTAAAAAATATGAGAGATAGGATGGGAATTTCAGGGAAATGTATACGTTAGCTTAGAATAGTAAACAGTGGAGGTACGCGACCAACCAGTTCTAGGACTGAAGACCTAATGATGATGATGAGCATGGCCCTACTCGATCAACCAAAATGCAGTTGGCATTCCGGAGTAGAGAGAACCACTTTTATGCGATGCACGGTTATCTCGGTATTACTACAGGTTCAACGAAGGAAAAAGATAAGGTTGAAATGCAGATAGAGCGATACAAAAGTAGAGTTTTACGATATGCATTTTAGCGAAAGGATACAGAGTAGCGAATGTCCTTATCAAAACAAATCAGCCTGAGGGACCACCGACAACATAGCGATAAAATAAGCCCAATACCAACACGTCGATAATTAGAAAACAATTAAGTTTCAAATGAGACCTTCTTCCTAACGAGTGCATCCACTATAATAAGAAAATCAGACAAAAGATAAAACAACCAACCAAAATGTAACCACACAATAATTTCAAAAACGGTAGGTATCACAGACATGCAGTAATATTTATACGATAGAAATTTAATCGAGCATATAAACAGAAAAATTCTCAATATATCAAAAATAATACGGAATTGACACCAAAAATGACAAGACATCAGCCCCTCATCAACTCGTTCAAGAAAAAACAAAGAAAATGCAGAAATGGCTCTAAGATACAGAAAAACAGTCGATAAGGGAAATGTAAAAGAATATGATTGAAGTATTTGCGAAAGAAAACACATCGAATAGAAATTCTTTGTAGTCGCAACTGTGAAAATCGACTTTTTACTACGGATGCATAGTTTGCGCTTGCTGTGTTTCCAAAGGGTAAAGCAGCGATCTAACATCAGCTCGTGCAAGTCCTATAGATTCGCTGAGTTGCTCAAACGGAAAATGTCAATCTTGATAAATGATTGCAGTGGGTTATATGATAATAGCAGAATAAATGATTAAAATTTAAAAGAAATGGAATTATTTAAGTATAATTAAAATAATTTTTAAAAAACTAAGAACGAGAGAACTATGCATTTTGAGATAAGTAGGATATCTGGGAAATGAAAAAGTTGGAAAATATTCCAGGTTTAAGAGTAAGATGTATCTATACAGAGAAAATAAATTTAAAAAGTATAAGTTCAATTCAAATAATGGTAGGAGAGATAATGTATATACTTAATTAAAGGTAAGAAGAAATTAACTACCTGTTAATGTTTGTGAGAAAAAAGGATTTTAAAACTTTAATATGCCGTGGTTGTTGAAATAAAAATCTTGTAATTTATACGCACATGGAGGACTATATGATATACGTTACATAAGGTATAATTAGAAGTTGATTTTAGAAAGAAGTTTTTAATTGTATTAGATAACGGATGATTTAGTTTTGTTATTAATTGTAGAAACTTATAGAAAATTTAATTTGGCCTTATATGTAGGTAGATTAGGTTGTAACATGCCATTTAGCTGACGCCTAGCCATGTTACAACGCGTTCGATTTTCATTTATTTAATTCGATCTTAGAAGGATTAGAATTCTTATCCTGTCTATTCACAATACCTTATATTACATAAAGAGTCTCTAATATTAATTTTATGTTACGTTTGAAGGTTAAACATTAACAGTTTCCCTTGATTTATATTTAAAAACAGTTTATTCGTAACAAGTCTTTGTTTACGTTCTTTAGATAATTATCTTATTAGTCGATTTAAATGAAACGTTCAGTTTGACAGAACTGTTGTAGTTTTGAAAGATCGAGAAATTGTCAGTTAAGCAGCTGATTGGTCGTTCTCTTTCTTAACCTGTTAATACATTTTACTTGTGCCTTGATATCCTTCTTTTCCGTTTTATCTGCCAAACCGACAACTCAGTTTGAAAAAGCAAAATGGTGGCCTTGTACCATGCGGTCGAAAAAGGATATTTGCCTGAAGCAGTTTTGTTTCTATTGTTTCTATAACCTCGCCCTTTAACATAAGGACGGACGTCAATTTTGGGATGGATTTTAATTTTGGGACGGACTTCTTTTTATGGGATGGACTTCTAATAATGGGACCGTCGTTTGAATGTTGCATTTAATGTAGTAATCTCCTTGGACATGTGTTTATATCGTCTTGTCGCCTAATATGCAATGCTGAGTAAAATCGAAACGTGGATAAGGGTAACAATTTACACTTAGTAGTTATTTTATATCCAGGTATGAGATTTCACTTTACAATTTAATTGTCCATTACATAGGGTCTGTACAATGCGTGCGTGCGCGGATGGGCGAGCGTGTGTGCATGCGTGTGTGGTGTATGTGTGTGTACATGTGTGGGTGGATGGGTGAGTGCGTGCATGCATGTGTGTGAATGTGTGTGTATGGATATGTAGGTGTGGGCGCGTGTTGTGTTTGTGGGTGCGCGCTGGTGTATATCAAAAATGTTTGCAAAATTATTTGTTGCTTATTAAATTGCATTCATACAAATTTTCTTGTATTGTCTGAATGTTGATGTAAAGTGTTTGTTGTATATGTTATTACATCTATTGAAAATTTTTGTCAACGGCGAGTTTCATCTGATTTCCGTTCGAAAGATAGGTATAATAAACAGATTTTTAATCTACCAGAATGAGCAGGGACAAAGAAACCTATGGTTTGTCATAGATGTTACGTTCCATTTCGTATTTGAAAATTTAGTGCCTCCTTACTTTAAAAACCATTTTAGTTTCTACCTATGTGAATATACGCGTTGCTACACTTCTATTATTTCAAGACCGCTCAGTTAGGTAGCTGGCTGTGCTCGTACTTTATTTATTTTTATCAGTTCAGGTTAACTCCGTTAGGCAACCAACATTGCTCGTCCTTTATTAAATTCACAAGTTCACTTGTTTATGTTCTTCCTGGTCTCTTATTTAGACAGATATATTACTAATTAATAAGTTCCTGAATGTTGCTAGTTTAATGACAATTAGATAAAGCAACTGTGTTATCTTTGAAAATAAAACAAACGCTCCAATTTATTTCTATTCTACATGAAATTTCCGTGATTAGTTTTTTAGAAGACAATTTTATAACTACATTGGTTGAATGAGTTGACTAGATATTTAGCTGTAGCCTGTGTTGGTTCGTCTATGCTACATAAAAGAAACCCAAGCGGGCGTTACAAATCCTTATGATAAAAAACGTGCTTTCGTTATTAGGCGACTGGTAGGTAATTAAATGGTGAAATTCTTTTAATAGAAATATTAATACTTTCAACCCGATTTGTAATCAATATTCTTATGTGCTAACTAATTCTTGTATGGTCGTAGCACATAAACTTGCTTTGTTGCTGTAGTACATTTTGTCTGGCTACCGTATTGTATGTAGATTAAGTTAGGCTTGTATCTACCCCATACTCTTCACAGTCTACGTAAAGGAATAGTATATGATGATGACTGATAGCTGTTTGCTTTACTCCTGGGCAGTATACAGATTACCTACATTATAGAACTGTTAAGAGCAACACTTTAGGCTATAAAATTTATCCAATAATTTGGAGTTTTGTAGTTAAATGTACCATTGTAAATGTGTGTTTTGTGTACTTGTTTGTTTCAGTAGGTTCTAGTCGGTTTGAATTTGGTCTACATCAGTATAATAGGTAAGTATTTAGTATACGTAGGTTTCTGCCACTGGGAATATATGATTATTATTAATGGTTTGCAGTTTCTATACAGATTTACTATTAATTATGAGAGTTAAATCCACTTACCACTTAATCCTAAGTTGTGCAGCAATATTTAAGGGGTGTATACTGGTGTAGTTTTTCTATTTACCAAACACCCTTCGATTTAATAATTACTAGATATAATTAGTATTCAAAGAGGATTGAAGGATTCAGATGTTTGTTCTTAAATCAACAATTTAATATTGTTTTTCTGTTCAAATTCTTAGATTTTATTTATTAGAGTTATATTTTACATGTGTTTTGTGTTTAATTATTCTTTCAGGTACATCGAAGAAAACGCAGAATTGGTTTGTGTGTATTGTCCTTTCATTCTTTAGACTCTGTCACTTTCCGACTGTTTTTAGTGTGGCATTCATTTTCATGCTCTTTCTCTCTCTTCCGTTGATGCCCCGTAATTCAGACAAGCATTCCGTTACTGACTTCGTACTTTTCTTAATTTCCGCTCGTATTACGGGTAACAAAGAGTCTACTTTGTTGTTTAAAATTTTGTGCAATAACAAGAGCACTATTATCGTGAGACGGTAGAATAATTTCGTTATGCCTATTAGCTGTCGTCCAGCCTTATAAGAACGATCTCTAATAAACCTATGGAACTTTTTAAAACACAAAAATTTAAGAAAGTTGTTTTGTACTGATTCTTATAACTGCGCTGAAATGATGATTCAGAGTTTCACACGATAACCGCAAATTCAACTTTAATACATGATTCTAAGGGGTGTTTCAAATTGCGCGGTTTTTTTTAACAATAAATAATACATAATTTGCATTCATTTTCAAAAACTTTTTATTGGTAATTGAAGTATCACTAATGAAATTTATATGCGAAAAATAATCTCTGCCAAATGGCCTCCTCTTGCAGAATCACAGACGTCCACTCTAATAAAATTTTCAATGACATTTTAACATAATTGAGGCGCTATCTCACCAATGACACCAATAATTTTATCTTTCAAAGCAGGTATCGATTGTGGATTGTTTTTATAAACCTGACTTTTCACATAACCCCAAAGCAAATAGTTTAATGGAGTCAAATCACATGATTTTGGTGGCCAATTAACATCGCCGTTTCTTGGGATTACAACGTCCAGGAAATTTTTCTCTCAATAAAGCAATTGTTTCTTGTGCAGAGTGAGATGTAGCGCCATCCTGTTGAAACCAAATATCCTCTAGATTTATGTTCATTAATTCAGGCCACAAAAATTCGGTTATCTTCCGACGATATCGATCACTATTGACAGTTACAGCTTCACCAACAGCATTTTCAAAGAAGTAAGGTCCAATTACACCACCTGACCATAATGCACACCAAACAGTAACTCGTTTAGAATGCATAGGTTTCTCATGAATAATTCGTGGATTTTCCTCGCCCCGGATACGACAATTTTGTTTATTAACATAGCCACCAAATTCAAAATGTGCCTCATCTGAAGCATGATTTTTTGAAAAAAATCAGCCTGTTGTTCATTGATAAAATTGACAAATGAACGACGTTTTAAATGATCTAATGACTTTAGTGCTTGTGTTATTTGAACCTTATATGCCTTCAGAGCTAAATCCTTGTGCAAAATACGCCATGTTGTTGATCCACTAAGTCGAACTTGTGAACGTTGTCTAATGAACATTTTAGGGTCTTCAGCAACACTATCACGAACCAAATCAATATTTTCTTGTGAACGACCGCTACGACTGTATTTTTCACTTGTTTGATCTTCCACCGAACAGGTCTCTTGAAATTTTTTAATAATTCGACCAATAGTGCTTTCAGATAGACGATTATGTAAACCATAAAATTGACGTAGTTTTCTAAAAACACTTTTCACAGAACGCTGATTTTCAGAAAATAATTTAACAATTTGAACGCGTTGTTGTATCGTGTACGAAGTCATTTTTATAAATGTCATACATCACACTTCTTAAATGTCAAAATACTCAGACGAATTCAGTGCGCCATCTATATTTTGCTTACTTTTAAAAAAAACCGCGCAATTTGAAACACCCATTATAACAGATAAGCTCGACGTGCGCATTTTGTATCGTTGGCGCATGACGTCACTGAGTGACAAGCTAGATGGTATATATTAAATTAGAGTGGGCGGTTAAACAGAAGTTTAACTTTTACTAGACATTATGACTGAAAGATCTAACACGGGGCCTCGGGATAAACATCTTGTATATTACAGCACAGTTTCTTACCTCCCTCACTCCGTTTGTACCTTATGATTATATTTGAATTTCCCAATAACCTTCCGTGAAAGTATAGGTATAAATTAATTTCACTGGTTTTTTACTAAACTGTTAGTATATTGATGTACATTTCCAATTTGCAATAATAATAATTGCAACTAATATTAAGTATAATAATAATAATATATGTTACAAAATAAAAAATGTATTTCTCAAGTAGTGATTTTTACAAGCTTCCTTTTCTTAACGTTAGCATGTTTTTTAATATCTTTATTTAAAATCCTTATTTTAAAATACATGCTACATCTAAAAAACAATTTTTTGTTGTCTTCACTTAAATCTACATTAGTAGATTGCTTAAGGAGATTATTTAAAATTGCTTTTTTATTATTAAAAGAGAACTATTAACTTTTTCAGAGGCAATCTAATTCTCTCTTTTAAAAATTCATCTGTAGGTTTCATTAAACTACCTTCAGACACATGATTTATCCATGAACGGAGAAAGGTATCATTGCAACTAGGAATGTATCCAAACGCTTCCTTGTGTCTTAATTTAAAACCAACGAATTCTCCAAGATTTTCTAAACCTTCCCATTAAATTTACCCTCTGCGTTTGTTATAAAGATATTGAATGTCTGAGTTATTTCTAAAACAGCAAAAATTTCACTAATGACAAATATTGCGTTGTCTGTGTCATCCGCTGTATGTAGCGATATCGAGTGAATAGGTTAAATTGCAATATTTGGAATGCACTTCGCTGAGGCCAGAACATTTGATGATTCAGAGATTATTTCATCCTTTGTTCCTATCATGTAATTTCTAAATTTGCATTTAAATGGCAGGGCAGTAGGATAATCATAAAGTCCACCAATTGATCGGATGATTGAGAAAATTCTTCCATCGGATATTGATTTAAGTTATACATCAATATATACTGAAATCCAAAATATCCTTAAGGTCATTGAATAGACTTTTTAATGTTTAAATGCTAATCATACTTTCTTTTTGGAAAGGCAATATATTGTTACTGTTCACTTTTCTAATATTATACTGACTTTCATAAAACACGCAACACATAATTGGTCGATCGATTTTAATAAAATTTTTACAAAATACTTATTGTGATGAAACAAATGATCAAAATTTGAGAAAACACAAAAACAGAAATGAAGAAAAGTTTTTTCAATAATGAGTTGCTCCACCACGATTTGCCATGCACTCGTTTAAACGACGGGGCATACTATCAGTCAAGTGATGAACTTTTTGCTGCAGTATATCATTCCAAGCTTCTTGAAGCTGAAGCCGAAGATGCTGCAAGTCGTTTGGTATGTATGGTAATTCACTTAGCCTTCTACCGATCATATCCCAAACATGCTCTATAGGTTAAAAATTTGGCGAACGAGAAGGCCCTGAGAAAACAGCAATGTTCTGGCAAACATCGTATTGTAACCGTTGCCGTATGAAGGCGTGCGCTATTTTGTTGAAAATGGGATTTTTCAACCTCCTAACAAATGGAAGTGTAACAAACTTCAACACATTGGCAATGCAACTGGTTGGATTTAAATTGCCATAGGTGAAGACCAAGGGTGATCTGCTACCATAACACATTACACCCCATATCGCCACTCATTGTGTAAGGGCTGTGTGTCGTTACACAAAAAATGTAGAATTATTGCGTTTTATGCGCCTACATCTAATTGTCCTACTGTCGTTGTGGGCCCACAAACAAAATTGAGACTTGTCACTAAACACAATTCGATGTCACTCTTAAAACCAATTTGTTATTTTGTTGCTCCATTCTAAGCTGCGGATACGATAAAGTGGAGTAATTAGGAAAACACAAAAATAGACGGTACAAATGCAGTCCATAAGATTTTATCCTGCGATAAACGGATGACATTGACATTCTGCGTACTGCACCTTCCATCCAGTCTATTGCTATGGACTGAGTTATTGAAAATCTGTCTCTTGTGACCAAAAGTCTTAAACAGCGTTCTTCACGATCTGCAGTCTCCGAGGATGTCCAGATCCAGGAGGGCGTTGTTATTCATCGGACCATCTGGACCGGGTCCCGGGTTCAAATCTTGAAAAATATTAGGCGAGCATTTTTCACAAAAATACGCCCTCGTTAGGATGAGAGGTAAAATGAAGATCTCGTGTGTGAGTATTGTCACGCACGTTAAAGATCCCTACCTTGCTTGCTACAGTAAGGGTTGGGCAAAATTCAAAATTTCCAGGTAAAAAATACTCGCTTCCTGGCCAATGTAGTACCTTCGGTGAAGCATTGGAAAATCAAATGTAAGGACCATCTGGGCCATCATCTTCCCACCGTTGCAACATCACGATTTACACGGCCAGCAATATTCCTAAACGAAAGTCCGCCTTCTCTTATTGCAATAATACGGCCACGTTCAAAATCATTTACTTGCCGATAATTTGCACGTTGGCGAACTCTTGGCATGCTTAAATTTTCACAAAACAATAGTGGACAAACTAATCGAAAACTCGGCAGTTATTACACACCAATAGTTCGCTTACAAGTAATTGAGACTAAGTGACATCAAAGAAATGAAACAAAATAAACAAAAGAATGAATGTCTACATTTTATTTAAATTTAATTGTTATTTTGTTTCATCAAAATAGCAATGTATTGATAATTTTATTAAACTCGATCAACAACTTCTGTGTTGCGTTTTTTATGAAAGTCGGTACATTTACTAGCTCTAGCATATCGTCACGAATTTGATTTTGTTCAGTTAATGCCAAACCATAATTGCACTTGTTCCGACCACTACACAGTGTAACTTTAAAATCGAAAACATCAAACCAGTGGTTAACAGTCTTTGGTAATTTCGAGCATTCCAATCAATTATTGTCATTTTCATATAATCCTAAGCTCTCCATATGTGAAACAGCTCTTGCTACCGTGTAAGAATATAATTTAGTAACGTACTTAACCTTCTGGTTTTGAGCACCTTCAACAATCAAACAGTGTTCGCTAATTTTGTGCGCAATACTCAAATGCGATTTAGTTGTATTTTGTAAAAGATATGTAATTGATATGGAAGTAACTATTTTTCCATTAACCAAAAATCCCGCGCCAAAGAAATGGTTTTTTAATAGTTTTATCATGTATGGAGTATTCGCAAAAGCACAAAATTTTTTATTGGATGCCGGATTTATAAACCATGGTTTTTATCGAAATATTTCATTCGATTATTTCTTCCTAAATCACAATTAATAGGGTATACAGTGTAATCAATTGCTTGTATTCTTTTATAATTTCAAATAATAAATCTTTATTTATTTTACGGCCATAGTTATAGAAGATCGGCTGCTTCCAATTATGACATTTACCTCGGACTATTATTACCTGAACCTACTTTAAAGGCCCTAAAGTGGTATCGCTTTTCTATTGTAATCATAGGTGTTCTTCATCTCGTCAAAGAGTAAAACACAATCTGTATCCATTTTAGTAAATTTGACATCCCTCTTGAGATTCAAGACAATATGTAAGATACCTGTAACACTTAAAAATAAGTATCGACATTTTACATTTTACAATAGAACTTACCTAGCTGTACATTTATTTTCCCAGTCCATCTTCTGTAGTGCAGTTTAATTTTCTGCCACACTTCAATGTGTGATAGTGATGAACGAAACCCGAGACCATATTCGGTTTTGGTCTCGAGTCCAGACCGAGACCACAATTTCTTAGTCGAAGCCAAGACCAAGCTGGCATTGGTCTTTACTTGTGACTTGCGGTTTGGTATCTGTCTCGACTGTTCTAGCTCATCTTGTGTTGTCGTGTAGTCAATTTATTAGTTATAGATATTTTACTCAAGGATTGGAAAAACGTTTACCAGCTTGATTTCCTAAATCCTAAGTAAATAGATGTCAGAAAAATTCTTTTTGTGTTTCGATAGGTATTTTCAAAATGCTTCAAATCTACGATGCACGCACCAAATCCGCTTTGTTTTTACTCTTTGCTGTTCAGACACCAAAATTACTAATGAACTAATGCCGGACTTTTGGTCCAAAATGTAAAAAAGTTGTACTTACTTATACCAATGTCACAGTTTACAATAATTAATAAGTATATATTAGATGCAATGGATGAATTTCTAAAAATGCGATTGAAAATTTAAGATTTCTATTTTAAGCTTTATAATGTATACCGACTGATCAAATAAAATGGAATTAGAACAGACCCTAGCACAATTTTCGAAGTTGGTATTGTGCCAAACTCAGACTTTCAGGTTATCTTGGTTGTATTATACAAATCAAAAATTTTAATGTTATTCACAGTAATAGCATAATCAAAATCCTCCCTAATTTTCCTTTTTTGATCAGTTGGTGCCGTCAATTGCCGATTACTACTACAGCAAATGGAAATATTGTGAAGACTTTTATTATAGTATTCAACGAACTTCGTTCGTTTATGAAATCGATTTGTCGTCCGTCTGTCTGTCCGTCTGTCCGTCCGTCTGTCCGTCCGAGGCCTTTCTAATGGTCGGACATCAATGTGTGATACATCAATCGATTCAGCTCGGTGTCCTGAGCTTAAGTTTTGATGTCAGTTGAAATCGGGCCACGGGGACGCCGTGCCCCCGCGATATTCCGTCGTGAAAATTAAAATTTCAAATAGGTCCAAAATTAATGTGCGATACATATTTGGACTCCCCTAACATAGCTGAGTCGAAATATGGTACCCCCACAAAATCTGACCACGGATACCCGACCCCCGGGGAATTAATTTTATTTTATCTGAATACTTATAATTATTACAACATAATAATTTTAATTTCTTTAAATTGTTTTAAAGTAAGTCTACATTTGGAAGTTCGTTGCGACAATGCCTTGCATTTTCAACTTGTTTATTATACTATTATTAATGTCGTCGTCAATGCATAAGCAAATGTTTATATTCTCTTTCTTCAGTTCAAGAGTATAGATAATAAAAGTAACAAAGTCACTGACCCCTTTTCGGCGTTCTAAAATTTGTCTATTCCTTATTTTATTACAGATAGTTTTGAAATATTCATCTTTGCTGATGCTGAAATACCCAAATAACTGCTGCTATTTCAAAACGTATGCATCTCGTTTTAAAGAATGTTTTATTTCTATAAACTTGTACTAAACTGAAACTAATAATTTATTATTTTTCATATACTATGTGGTACACTTTATTTTATGCCATTTCACAGTTGTGATACAGATACTACCACTGGCGTTCGAACTATATGCATATTTATTGCCCCATCTGGTTACCCCGATTCAATTTTGTTAGAAGTATATATTGCAGTTCTAAACCAATTGTCACTAGGCAAAAATTATTTCTTGTATTTTCGTCAACATGAAAAGAAGTAGAAAGGAGTTTCAAAGGTAGATAAAAGTTCGAAGACGGTTGGTGCTAAAAGTTTTGAAGATGATGAATCTTCCAGTGACAATTATATTACCTATGGTACTAATGAAAGTGTTGCAAATTCACAGATTTGTAATCCAAAAATTTCTAGACGTGGCAAAGTACAAGTACCGAAAAGTTAGCAAGTTGAATCTATTTTTGATATTGAACGACCGACATCTAACAATGGGTGCACAGGTACTTCAATTACGCTTATATACAAATGCGAAGTTTTGATATACATTTCAGGTTTTTGTATAATGACAAACAGAAAACTAAATTCGGTATATCCAAAATATGTAAAAGGAAAATAAAACAAGTAAAATTGAAATGAAAAGCTCAAACACAAGCGACATTAAAAAACACTTATTTTTGTGTCACAAAACTGGATTATAAAAATCGTTTCCAAAAGGCAGCAAAGATCAAACTGAATCTTCTTTAAAGCAGCAGTCGTTGATCGAATTATTCAAAGCGGGCCCTTCTATAGTTCTTAACATCTTGTACCTATAAGTTAAGATTATAAATAAGTGTTAATTTTCCTCCAATCTCAAGCCTGAATATTATAGGATTTAATTTCAAAATCTTCAAAATTGTCACTGGTATATCCACTTTAAATATATGAAATATTTTGTAGATATTTTACAATAGAAGCAATACACTAGGATATAAATAAATATGAATAAATGTTTGTAGAAGAAAATGGATAAAGGTTGTCAGTTTTGTGCTAATTCAATGTGGTTAATAGTAAATTTTTTAATTTAAAGCAAATTTATACAAAAAGTCCTTTTTTCGGTTTACGAGTATCATAAATTTCAAAGAAAAAGAAAGTTCAGACATTTAACGGATTATAAGGAGAATTGAACTCCATAAATAATAAATATCTAGAAAGTGATGTTAAGGTTTGGTACGTGGCAAGTGTGCATTGCTCACAATAAATTATGAAAAAGAACCACCCTATAACATAGACACATTATGACGCTTAATGATCATTCTTCAAGGTGTGACCGACCCATTGCTGCTGATTACGGTTCGTAACCACCTTCACCCCACACAATAAATACCTTACTATAAAATGCACGGTTTACTTTAAGTCTTTTATTAATTATTTATCTCTTTCAAGCGCAAGGGAGATACGGAAGATTTTTATAACATCGTAGTGGGTTAGTTGGCAAGGAAGTATTTGCCCTTTAATTTTTTCCATAACGACACAATACAAAAAGTTTGTGTTATTTATATCCAACATACATTTATCTTCGAAGAAAATCCTTGAAAGATAAGCTTCCTGAAAGATTTGAAACAATACAAAGGTCTGTAATGATAATACTAAAAGAAAACAAATCCAGAATATCTTTCACTATAGACGGCTGGATATTTCTTGCTTTAAAATCCTAGTACCTTACATTGATTTTCCAATGCTCCACCCAAAAGATACTACATTGGCCAGAAAGCGAGTGTTTTTTTTATCTGGAAAATTTTGAATTTTGCTAAATCCTTGCCATTCCAATCAAGGATCTTTAACGTGCATGACAACACTCACACACGGGACCTCCATTTTACCTCTCATCCGAACGAGGGTGTATTTTTGTGAAAAATGCTCGCCAGTAGATGGATGGCAGGGGAATCAGGCCCTCATTTCCACCAGCATCCTCATTTCCACACAGATTTACATGTAAATTCCCATAAGGTGGAAATGAGGAGGTGGTGCACATCTGAACCAAAAAGTTTTCTTCGACTAACCATTTTTCATCTTTCGAGATAAACCTATCTTGTTTGATATCAATTAATATTAGATTTTTCTCAGCTACCCGAATTTCTAGGAATTTTTTAGATAGCGCCATCCCCCAGGGATCTACCCTCATTTTAAGATTTTTTTACCGCTAACATTCTGAACCAAATAGTTTTCTTCGACTAGCCATTGCATTTTTCGAGATAAACCTATCTTGTTTGGTATCAATTAATGTTAGCATTTTCTCAGCTACCTGAATTTCTAGGAATTTTTTAGATAGCATCACCCTCCAGGGAGCTACCCTCATTTTAAGATTTCTTACCTGTTGCGATTTCTGAGCGTTCTTATAAATTTTTTTAGTCTTGCGATACATTAAATTAGTCTAAAATTTTAAGCAGAATTCGAATCTGCAAACAGATTTAAAATAGGACAACTCCCTGCAAAGTTACACTTTAAAGCTCCCAAATCTCATTAAAATTTTTGTTCATTTATGACATATGTTTTAACCAAACATCTCCAAAAATCAAAAACCGTGGAAATTTTAGAAATGAATCCTTTATGGCCCATAAGTGTTTAATATTTAAAACCATTTTTCAAGCGGTGATTCACTGTTTTTAGAATATTCAAAACCATAACTTTTTTTTAATTTTAAACAGTTATCAATTTTCTGGTTTAACATTTTTAATTACTATGCGCGTCATAATTATATGCTCAAATGCTTGGAAAATACAAGTCGTTTAAGGAATCAATTTCCTAACGATTATGAGCAGTCTAAATTACATATGGAAGCTGTATATAATTTCTTTTCTTGGACTTTCTATTAATTATGTTTGTGTATTAGAAATTGATGAATAATTGCTGGATACAAATTTTAAATAAACACTTTAAACCTTTACTAAGGGATCACCAAACTTGTTGTATACAGAATACTTACTAATAAAGCAATTTAATTTTAAATAACTTCTACGCCATATTTTTCGAAAATGGCAAGCTTGAATATTTTCTTTGGAAACAATCGAAGATTACCGAAGACACTCGAAGAGTGCACAAACGCGGTCACTAAACCACAATTAATAATCGCCTTTATAGGTTTAACATTTCTACCATTACCCAATGACTTTAATTTCTTATTGGAGAGAATCCTTATTCTCCCACGCACTGCTGCGTAGTTGCATGCCTACTCCTTTTGGGGATATATGCTCGTTATAGGTTGTAAGACCCTCGGTTTTACGTAACTACACTTTGTGAGACCCCTTTAATCTTTTTATTCGTGTCCTTCTCGCGTACAATGCAGTAGGACTTAGCCTTACTACCAACAAATTATAATACTAGACCCACATTAAAGTTGTCTTTGAATTTCTCTACAATTTTTTGTTAACATGCGGTATATTGTGTTTATTATTTGCGGGGTACACCACTTTAAACCTAAAAATAAAAACAAGATAGTTTAATACGTCTATTAATAATTTTTGCTAATGTTGGCGATATAAATATGTAAAAACAAACTTTATCAAGAAATACGTTTTTAATAAAATACATACATGTATTGATAATATCTATAAACCGCTGTGGTAACCAGAGTCTGGCGAATCTGGGATAGCCAAATCTCTTAACATTTGCGCAAGCGATTGTCTTGCAATTGATGCAATCATTAGACAGAGAAATACTGGCACGGCTCTCTTCCTCTAATAACGTTTGAATCCTTTCTTTCTCCGTCGTATTTCCACATACTTTTTTTATATCACCAACAAATTTTTCGTAAAAGTTTGGAAAGTTTCTACACCTTAACTGAGCCATTTTAAAACAGATTAATTCTCGCAAATTTAATAGCTTGATGCACTCGTACGCAGGTAGCACAATAACATTCCGATCTTTCGTAATCTCCATATTATATAAATTCTCTTTTTCAAAATTGTTTAACAGCCATATACTTCTATTAAAGGCTGTGCTCAGCTGCAATTTGAAATCTTGATCCAATTGTATGTCAACAACGTCGTTTCCAGTAGTCAAACCATTTAATCTGACTTGTTTTGAGTCTTGAGCAAATTTGTGAATTTGAAATTCCACTTGAAAAGTACACAATTTCTTCCAATCGAAGTAAGAGAATGTTATCGTAGAATCAGCACATATCACTACAGCAAATAACTTGGATGGTAGGTTGAAGACCACTATATAAATCAAAACCAACTTCTATTATATGGTGGTGATAATTTGGAGGAAATTCGCCTAACCTATAGGTTGTCTTACCAACTAGTTGGTTGATATTTAATTGTGGTACTCGCACATCACTTGTAACGTCAACACAAGAAAAATCCATCTTTAACTTATAATTTTAATCAAATTCGACGATACTTTGACGACTAATGCACTGGAACATGGCTCTCTTGCCTTTTATGCCGATGGTCGAGCGTGCGCAGCTCCTTATTATGTTAGTTGGCGTTATATGCAAGTCTTGACTGGAAAAGTGACGCGTATAATTGTTTTATAGTGGGTTTTACCTGTATGTATTTAACCACCAACACCATTTTTAAAATTATTATACAAAATTACACTTAGCAGTATTTTTAATATACCGTCGTGTAAGATTTTATTATTGTGTTTTTCCTCAGGTTCTCAAATCCTTCGGAATTTTTTTCAAATCGAATGACCCCTTACTGATTTACAGATTAACCTTTTGCAAGCACCGTATATAATTCACCTTTAATCTATTTCTAAACAGTATCGCTCTGTCTTTTGAGATAAACCCATGGTGTAACCTATAAAATTAGTATAGAATTTTTCTGGGGAATTGAAATTAATTATCACGTCTTTTAAAATTAGTTCCAACAAAGACCTGTATATATTGTATTAATATTCAAAAACCTATCAGCAAAACACCTTTGCATTTTTATTTAGATTTAGCTCGATAATAGAGTTAAACTCCAAAAATATTTATTAGTAGCTAGAGTTGTTAAAATTTTCAATTAGTGAATCCACATACAAATGATTAAACCAAAAGGTATAATATATATATTAATTCTGCACGGTGGGCTAGAAAGTGGTTCGATAATCTATTTTAAATGTAGTTCAACATAAGACGTATATTCTAAATAAATTTAGTGAAATGTATGATCATTAGCCTTGCATCTAATATTAATTGATATTATTTGATATCAAACAAGATAGGTTTATCTCGAAATATGAAAAATGGTTAGTCAAAGAAAACTTTTTGGTCCAGATGTGCACCACCTCCTCATAACCACCTTATGGGAATTTACATGTAAATCTGTGTGGAAATGAGGATGCTGGTGGAAATGAGAGCCTGATTCCCCTGCCATCCATCTACTCTCGCCTAACATTTTTCAAGCGGACCGTGTCGGGATTTGAACCCAGGACCTTGGGGATAGTAGCCACGGAGCCGCCTAAAATCCTACTGCCGCATAATTGCCCATTTTATTGACGCTAATTGTCTACTACAATACTTTGTATGTAGATTTTGCGATTTTAAACGGTTTGTTACATGCTGCCGCCACAGGCGTAGTCGTTTGTACAGTACATTATTCAAGTATCTATTTGTATAGATTTCGCTCTTTATATTCAAATACGACTCGTATATGATATGTTACTATAGAGATTGTGTACTTCAACAAGTTATTCAAATCAGCTTCGCCACGAATTTGAAAGTTTCTTAAAATTAATTGTAGTCCGTATCTTGTTTAAAGACGGCCATATTAATATACTTTGTATTGGTTTACTTACGTTACGTGATTGCATTCAGCTCTTCGAAATGTTGATTGGCTTTATTAATTGATAAAGACTTGCTAAGAATTTTACACACACATGTTTTGATAACGTGTTGAATTAGACTTTGCTTGTGATGATAGAACATTCTCATTCTTTTGCTAAAGCTATATAACGAACAATATTCATGTTTCTACAAAAGCAAATTTCTTGTTTTCCATGGTCTTACTATAGATGTTTGCTGTTGGATTTGCACATGGGGAAGTTGACGATGTGAGTGCCGTTGGAGTGATAAGCTTCTTATGTGGTAAGCTAATTTGAAATTTGCAAATTGTAAACGTGTCGCCACAAGAAGGTTTGTTATTTTCGCAAATAAATTTTGCTTTAGCATTCCGCAAATCTCAAACGCTAGACATACTTGTATAGCCATCTATAGAACTACGATGTAGTTTCGAATCAATTTTTGTACTTCCACGCTTAGTAGTGTTCGTGCTTTACCACCTGATGGCGATATCATTTACTTTTGCTATAGTACTAGGATTCCGTCGAAATTATATTAGTATAATAGCTTCGATTACTTCATAGGGTTTTTGGAAAGTAATTCACTTCGACGAAGCTTAAGGAAGCACCGGCCGGTCAGTGAATGTTTCCTCCACTTGTAGATTAATAAGGCTATTATTTTGTTAATGGCTATACAACTATTAGCTCGATTTGTATAGGTGAATGAAGCTCTTATTATTTTCATAAGGGTTCCTTTACAGATACATCTTATTTTTCATTTTATAAATTTTTTATTTTATAAATCAAAGAATGTAGATCAAGTAAAGTAAATATCGGGTCATAATCAATCTGGACAATTAGATAACTCTTTTAATCAGTTCAAGCTTTCGAAAAATTTTATTTTCTTCTTCAGGAAGAGATTATATGAATCTATATAGTGAATACTTGGAGCATGACAATAGTTAGGATACGACGACAAACTTGATGAATACATTTAGAACACATAATACAGTTAACATAATAATTAATTAACTAAGGTGGTAGTAGTATTTTATATCTTGACTGTTTCCTATGTAATTTGTAATTTTTTAAATTGCCTGTTAATGCTGTTTTAGAAATTAGTCGTCTTATTTAATTTATTATTATGTTAACTATATTATGTGTTTTAAATGTATTCATCAAGTTTGTCGTCGTATCCTAAGTATTGTCATGCTCCAAGTATTCACTAGATAGATTCATATAATTTCTTCCTGAAGAAGAAAATAAATTTTTTCGAAAGCTTGAACTGATTAAAAGAGTTATCTAATTGCCCAGATTGACTACGACCCGATATCTACTTTACAATATCAAGTTTTCTAGTCGAAGTTAACCTGAATTTATATATATATATATATATATATATATATATATATATATATATTACTCATATTTAGACCAGGGTAGAAAATTAAATAATCACATCAAATAATTTTAATCACCGTGTAGAAGCTTTGGGAAAAGGTACGCGTTATTAAAAACCGTGAAGCATAAAAATTCATTCGTTTCATTAAAATAAGGAGTTAAATTATGTACAAGACGCTTGCTATAAAAAAAAGGAAGCAGTATTAAAAAGCTCTGCGTGTAATTTAATTATTCCTAGTAAAGAAACAAATAGAAATTACGTGCAAAATTTATATTAATTAACTCAATTTTAAGTAACCGGTATTAAACAAAATGTACAGATAATAATTAATATTTGATTAGGAGTCACTAAAAATTTAAGGGTATTAATTTTAATTGAAGTTAATTGAACCAGTAGGAACATATAATACGCATCAAAACTTGTAAAAACCCAATAAAATGCAAATCGTAGAAGTGTTATTTAGAAGTATTATGTTTGAACACCTGCGTATTTTTAAAAGGCTCATTCTGCGTAAATTTGGCAGATAACAAATGGTTACAGAGAATCTTGGAGAAACCGTAGCTTAATAGTTACGAGAAATGCTAAAGGTGGGTTATTTCACAGTCCACATGGACTGAAATAATCGATAATAAAGAATATCAATTTGCACCAATAAGAACAGGGTAGATAGAGACAGATAATATGCGCAAGACCGAGACACATATAGTAAAAGGCGTGAGTGGAGCAACGTCACTGGGTTGCGATTGGTTGAAAATAAGAGGCAAACTTGAGAGGTAGAAATAACATTTCTGTATAAAAATTAATTAGTTATTTCCAGACGTTGCGAGCCGTGTCGAAATTTCTGAGATTTAACTGATGCGAGTGCAAATTTCGTAAAAATCGCATGCCGGGCTGCAGAATGGGAACCTAGCATGCGAAATTCTGAAGAATTGTCCGTTTTGGGGACCAGACCGACAGACAAGCTAACCTCTACATACACCCAGGTTAATATGAACAAGCTCTTTTAGATTTTCGACTTGATTCAATGCGTTAAACAGTGCTTTTTAGTTTTCCGAGTTTGATAGAATAATTTAAACAGTTTGTTCGTATATTTTGGTGATTTAAAACAGTTTGTTCTTTACGTGCTACAATGAATGTACTTTAGTGCACTTAGAAAAGAAGATACAAGGTAATAAAGTTAGTATCACTGTACTAATTAGTCAAAATTTGCAACGACAAATGAATACACAAAAGTAGGCAGTTTTGGCGTATATTGGTGAAAGAAGCATGAATTTTTTTGCTATTTTTCGGGGGTGTTAATAATTAAATGGTTCAAAACGTGTCTGGATCCACAAAACAAGGGTCAGATATACACAGATGAGTTCCGGAAAAGCCCTGAAACAACTTTAGATGAATGGTGGTGGAGAAATTTTAAAAGCGTTGAGAATCAGAAGCCGTAAATATAACCCAGTTGGAATGGTGTGATTAACAAAAGGGACGATGTACATTGAAGCTACGAGTGCAGTAACCTTCAGGTAAATTATACTATTTTGTTTGAACTTTGATGTTTTCGTGTGTGTTGAATAACTTTATAATTTATTTACTTAAAATGGACAGTAGTGAAATTGTACTAACAGCAAATTTTTAATTTTAAGGTGAGATTTTCTTGTTTAAGTCGAAAGGAGTATTTAGTATTTATGTTCTTGATGAAAATTTGGGTATGTCTTTGAGCTCAATTAGACGAACCTGGTTAATTAACGTAAAGGGTGGTAGATGCTCCTTTGTACTCAGACTCAGGTCTGCATATATTGTTATATTAATTAGTAGGCATCCTACAAGGACTTTAATTTTGGATGCACATTAAAATGATAACAAACTTAAATCTTGAAATTTTCTGATACTGAAATTTATGCTGAATTTTTAATTTTGAAATTTTAATGTATTGTGAATATTGAGGTAAATAGAGTTAACGTTGATGTTTGTGGTAGGAATGTGTTTGTTTTTTTTTTGAATGAGGATGAAGGTTTATCTAGGGGAGCAGCCGAGGCGATGAACAGAAGAAAGTCAACGGACCAGTTAAGTTAATAGCTTTTTGTAGGTTTCACAGCATTCTTGACGCCCAATTCGTGAGGCCCGATTCGAAAATCGGAGTACCCGGATTTTGGTGGTTTCACAGCATTCTTTGGCGCCCAATTCGTGAGGCTCGATTCTCATACATTTCACAGCATTCTTGGCGACCCAATTCGTGAGGCTCGATTCTAATTAAAAAGGTTTCACAGCATTCTTTGGCGACCCAAAAGTGAGGCTCGAGTTCCAAATAAAATTTTTGTGATTTTATTCCAGGAAACTGGCGATCTGAGAGAGAGAGCTTCTGTGTGTGTATAAATTTAGGAGTATTTTAGAGTGTGTGTGAGTGATTAGAACGTATGCAGAGAAAAGAGTGGTTAAGGAGTCAAGGAGTGGAAATTGGAAGTGACGGTAGTGCATTGTGTGGGAAAAATTCGAAAATGGAAGAAGCTGGAGGCAGTAGAGATCAGTCGAGGACGGAATCAGGGATCAAGGAAATGAGTTAATGATGAGAATGTTTGAGGAAATGCGATTAGCTAGGGAAGAATCTAATAGAGCGAGGAGGAGTCCAACCAAAAATTAGAGCAGATAAGCGGAAAATTGAACAAAATACTAAAGAATTTACAGAATTTAAAGATAGTCTTACCGTGAAACTGGGGAAGTAGAAAATAGGGTTGAAAAAATGAGCGTGATATTACAGGTCTTCGACAGGAAATGGGACATTTAAAGTCCGAAGTACGCATGTTCTGTGAAGAAGAGATTAATGTAAAATGACTGAAGTGACGGACTCATGTAGGGATCAGTTAGGCAGGGTAGAACGCGAAGTTAGTAGTATTAAATACAACATGTCAAATTTAACGGGGATGGTCCCAGATTTTCTACAGGTGGAGTATCATTGGACCAACACATGAAATTTTATGGCGATAACGGGGTAAATCCACAAATTTTTATTAATAGTGTAAGAAATCTAGTGGGAAATTTATTTGACGAACAGACTAAACTAAATACGATAAAGGCTTTATTAAAAGACAATGCGGAAGCGTGGTACAATTTAGTAGGACAGGACATAGACACGTATCAGGACTTTGAAACAAATTTCTAAAGCACTACTGGAGTGACCACAGACAAGATCAGGTACGAGACGACTTAATCACAGGAAATTTAAGGAGAATTTTCAGGAAGTAGGAGCAATATGCTATACGCAAGTATAGCATAGCAAAGCAACTGAACCCACCACTGACGGACCGACAAATTATCAAGTATTTATCACGACACTTCGAGGTAGAAGTAAGACAACACGTAGCACTACAGAACATAGTGGACAGAGAAATGTTTTTAGAATACCTGCAGAGGTACGACGACGTAAGTAGTGGACGACCTCGGGATAATAGGGAAGGACAGATCAACACAGTTAGGTTTGACAATAGACGGGGCAACTATGCTAGAAGGGGGAATAGTTACGGATACCAGCGACAGAATTGGGAACAGAGACGACCATACTTTAGAAGTAATAGTTTAGGAAGGGGACCTGCACCGAGACCGGAACCTACCAGAAGGAATAGTTCACCGGACATAAGGGGGACTGCTAATACAGACACGGAACGAGTGGAAACGCCTAGGACATACGCTGAGGTGACGGCTAGACCAGGACCAAGTAGGGAAAACAGACCTGGACAGGATTTTTAGAACGCGACAGACCACTAGATTTCAGTGTAAATGTATATGAACATCCACGTGAATTTTTCAAAATTGAGGAGGAAGTAGAGCCAGAAACTGAGGAAAAATTATGTTTGCCAATTGTTAATATAGAAATTTTTGAGAATAATGTAGAAGTATTACTTGATACAGGGGCAGAGGCGAGTTTAATATCGGAGGAATTCGTCAGCAAAATTAGGGATAAGGTTTGTGATAGAATTATGCCTATAAAGCGTAGCCATTTAGTAGCTCCAAATAAAAAGAAATTTGCTGTAGTAAATAGTGTTGTGGTGCTTAGGATAGATATAGGAGATTTAAACTGTGAACAGGAGTTTGTAATTGTACCTGGACTGAAGTTTCAGAGCATTTTAGGTGTTGACTGTATGATGAAGTTAGGGCTTTTGATAGATATGGAAAGGAAGGTAATAAGGATTAATGATAGGGTAGTGCTATGGAAGGGCAGTTATGAAGTCACAGAGGATGACACAGGGTTGAGTATTAATGTAGTAGAGGTAGAGGATGATGGAGTAAAACAGATCAACACAATAAGATGTCCAGAGGATAGGAGAGTAGAGGTTCAAGCTTTATTACAAAAACATGCAGAATTAGTGGGGGTAGAAGCAACAGCAGCATATCGGGAGCAGGTGAAGGCAGAATTAAATAAAGATGCACGAAAAATTAACCAATGGACCAAACCGCAATTCCATTGTCCACCATCCATGGACACACTTTTAACGAGATTAAGTGGCAAGTTTATTTTTAGTAAATTAGATTTAAGGAATTCATTCTGGCGGATTCCATTACACAAGAATTCTAGAAGGTACATAGGATTTTCCATAGAGGGAAAAATCGATAATTTTAAAGTAGTATCGTTTGGTTTGTCGGCAGAAAGGGAAATGATAATGAATAAGAAACAGACAAGTGTAGGGACTGAAGAAGAAACAGTATTTAAGAGTCAGGATAATAGGGATGATAAGTTTATTGTATGTGAGAGAACAGGGATGTTAAGTATAGATATAGAAGGGGGAGAAATAGGGATGAAGAGTATTAGGATGGTGAGAAGAAAAACTTGGAGGGTCAAGAAGAGAGTTAGATTTAAATAACTTGATGAACAAAGGATAGAGATAGGTGAATTTTAGTATAGATATAGAATAGAGAGTAGATAGGTGTAGAATAGAGTAAAATTTAAACATATAGGAATAGATATAGGTGTATAGAAAAGAGTATAAGTAAGTGTTTAGGGAAATAAAGAGTAAATGTAGGAAGAAAATAAGATAGATTAAGTGTAGATATTTCTTATAAGATTAGTGGGGAGTTAGGAATAGAATAAGAATAGGATAGGTATATAGGATATATATAGGATTAGATGGATAAGTAGGATGAAGTTAGGGATAATTTCAGTTTATAGAATTAGGTGAGAGTTAGGAATAGGATAGGGATATAGGATAGGTGTAAATATTTTTTTTTGGATTGGAGATAAGGTAGGTAAGTTAGATAGATAAGGGTAGAGAGAGATAGGCAATTTTTTTGTAAATGTTTTTTGGCAGTCTAAATGTTTTATATTTGAATTCGAATAAGTGGGATTATTTGTATTCAAATAAAGGGAAAATACTCATATTTAGACCAGGGTAGAAAATTAAATAATCACATCAAATAATTTTAATCACCGTGTAGAAGCTTTGGGAAAAGGTACGCGAGTTAGAGTTCGTGGCTTCGAGCGGTCCTTTTTAAAAAGACTTCTTTGAAATCTAACACATTTATTTGATTTAAACAGATGTGAACATTTACAAATTTAACTAATTTATTCTAAGTCGAAGTTATTAATTAATTTGTACAGTGAGTTACCAGTGAACTGCAAGGTTAAAGCTGAACGTCTGATGAACTGACTAGGAGTGGAGCTCCCAGTCCTTATATAACTTTCTCCCCCTCACAATACTGTGGGAACCTGCGGACGTAATGTCCGCTTACACTTTGTAATACTTAGTTGCTATCTTAAGAGCTATTCATAAATTACATTGTTGCAGGCTTATTCTGCGTAATCTTGGTACGTGACATCCGTCGACCGTCTGTGACCTGACTTTTGCAGTGTCACTTATCCTTGGGCTACTTTGTAGCGTTTCCACTCGTGGGAACTGAAATCATCATAATATTATGTAATTAAAATGTTGCAACGACATTGTTGCACTTGTCTCTAGCATTTCTTAGTTTCCTAATATTTCCTAATACAAATATTAGTTTTATATATATATATATATTAGATGGGGGTTACTATAACTCCTCCCAACGTACATTAAAAATTAAGGGTTTTAACCTTTTTCTTGATTTTTAATTAAATCATTTTCGTTTTCGTTTAATCTCATTTAAAATTCATATTTTCTAGGGGTACATTTGTTTGTTTGGGTTTCTTAAATCTAAAACGGTTTTCTTTATTATTCTTAAATCTAATACATATTTTGTACGTTACATAAATGATCAATAAAATAGTCAATAAAATCAATATAATTGTCCATACACTAATATTATCATAGTGCACTTTGGGCGTCTTGATCTCGTTTAATTTTTCTTTGTATTCTTCCATGAGTTTCATGGCGTGGTTTAGGTTGTCTAATTCTAGGTGTTCCAATTGCATTGGTTTTTGAAGGGTTGCTTCATCTTCTTCTTGGGTAATCTTGATTTGCAGATCGGGTAGATTTGCTAATTTCTTGCTTTGTACTGGATCTTGGTAAACTCTAATTATTTCATTTTTTAATTTTAAATAACAATTTTCCTTAAGGGTGATTAATTTACTTCCGGTTAATGCTAAATTACTTTCGTCTTGATTGCAATACATTGTTGCGATTACTTCGGTGGGAAAAATGGCTATCCATTTATTTTCCGTTACTTTCTGAATTTTCATGTTGTTGATTGATACAGGTTTGGCTTCACAATTTTCATAGTGATTGGTAAATTTTAGTAGTTGTACTTCGCAAGGGCTGTCTTCTTGAATTGGCATAAGTATTGATTGGGTGTGACTTCATTACATTTGTCGTTGGTATAACCATATCTTTGTTCATTTAAGGATAGGAATTTGGTTTTGGAATAATAACTTGGTATGTGCTAGTCATTTTCATTGGAAAAGCAAATAAGTGGTAATAATTGTAACTGTTAATCTCTACTATTGGTATTTCTATTAAAAATGTTATATCGTTGTTTTTTACATAGCCTTTAACTATGGCTATTTTTTCAAATATTAAAATGTTTGATTCTAATACTTCGAAAGGTAATTTACTATTAGTTATAAAAGATTTTATTCTCAATAATTCTTTTAATAAATCTACTGGTTCTATTATACTTGAATGTAGGGTATTTAATTTTGCAAAGGTTACTGCGTTTTCTAATGTTGCTAGGATTTGTTGAATTAAAGTTAGGGTTGATATTATTTGGTTATATATCGTATTGAATCTGATTAAATCTCGCATGCCTAACATAGTAGTTCGCATGTTATTTTCTAAGGTTTCTATTCGATTGGCTATACTATCTTGATTTCTAACTAATTTTCTAAGGGTTTCATTAAATTTGATGATCGTTGATTGTGTTAACGATATTTGATTAATAATTATAGTTTTAATGTCGTTTTGATTTTCTATTAATTGTTGTATGGCGTTATCATAGCGTTCTGCGTCTTGGTTATCTAAATTTCCGGTAATTGCTTTAATTACATTTCCTAATCCGTTGATTAGTCCTCGTTTTCTTCTTGTCATCTGCTCTGTGGGTATTAGTCGATTAAATTTGTCTTCGATATTTTTCAAAATACTTTCCGTTATACTGTCGTAGTTCATCCTTTCTATTGCGTATTCCTTTCCGAATTTTGTTGTGTCCATTGATTGTTTTAGTCGAAAATAATTATTTTTGATTATTTGAAATTCTTGTTTAAGCTCGGTTAAATCGAATTTTTGTGCAAAGGTCCAATAATCTATGGTGTTTTGCATACTGCCTAATTTTATTGGTAGTATACCGGGGTTGTTTTTTATATCTTCAATTATAATTTCTGTGTCCGTTCTACCTGGGTGGAGGTTGACGGTAAGGGTGACGATTGTCCATCTGAAAGTACAGGGTGTCTTAAATTTTTGAGGTGAACATACTTTGTTATCTTGCCGTCGTCTATCGCGGCTACGTTTTTGTCTGATATTCGTTTTATTTTAAAGGGTCCTAAATTTCTCGGTGCCGTTTTATGTCTTTTGCTTTGGTAATTTTTCTCGAATACGGTTTGTCCTATGGAAAATTTGTTTATGTCTGAGTTTTTATTACGGGTCGCGGTAATTCGCTCTTTATCGTTATCTAGTTTGTCCTTTACTTTGTTATAGGTTATTTTTAGTTTCTCCTTGTGGTCTTTAGCGTATTGCTGATAGATTTCTTTGTTATAATGTATATCGTAGGGGTTGCGTGAATCTGAATGTCCTAAAGTTAGTTCTAAGGGTGTAAAATTTGTAGTTGAATGAATCGTGTTATTATACGCGATTAATGCATATGACATTAAATTGCTTATGTGTTCTTTCTTATAATTTAATCTTAATAGTCTGATCTGTTCTAATAGGGTTGAATGTAGTCTCTCAATTAGTCCGTTTGATTCAGGGTGGTTTTCCGTTATAAAGTGTATTTTTATTTTGTGTAATTCTAAAGTGTTTTGAATTGTTTCGTTTTTGAATTCGCTTCCGTTATCTAAGGTTATTGTTTCGGGTGTTCCGTAAAATGTAAAATAGTGTAGAAATCCTTGAGTTACGTCTATACTATTTTTAGAAGTAATTGGTATTGCTTGTCCTATTTTCGTAAATGCGTCCACGATTGTTAGGTAACTTTGTGCTTCTACTACTAGAGTATCTGCATGTAATTTCTGGAAAGGTTTGTCTGGTGTTTTAGTTAACATTAAGGGTATCTTTGGGAGTTTTCTGTCATATTTGGCTTTATCACATAATTCGCATTGATTGATAAAGTCGGTCGTTAGTTCTTTCATGTCCTTGAAATAGTAGCGTCTCATAATTTGTTTTAGGGTCTCGTTTATTCCTCGATGGTTGGTCTTTCCTTCGTGTTGGTTTCTTATTACGTCATTTTGTGTTGAATGTATAGTTTCCATTTCTTCTGGGTCTTCTCTGACTTCGGTTTCGTCTACGTTTCCTGCTAATGATTCTGTCTCAAGTGCATTAAGTTGGATTCTACTTAAGGCGTCTGCATTATTGTTGTAAATTCCCTTTTTGTATATGATCTCATAATCATATTCTTCTAGTCTGATTATCCATCTTTGTAATTTCGAGTTAGGTTCTTTGAGTTTGCATAGCCATACTAGTGGTCTATGATCGATATATATATAAAATTTCCGTCCGTATAGGTACGGTCTGAAATATTTTGTTGCCCAAATTATGGCTAACAATTCTTTCTCTATCGTACTGTATCGTTGCTCTGTTTCATTGAGGGTTCTTGATGCGTAACTGATAGGTTTGTCGTTACCTACTGTTCCTTGGCTTAATACTGCGCCTAATGCTACATTTGATGCGTCTGTTGTTAAAATGAATGGTTTCGAAAAGTCTGGGTATTCTAATACGGGGTGATTTGTTAAAATGCTTTTAATTTTATCTACTGCTTTTATGAATTCTGGGGTATGTACAATTTTGTTTCCTTTCTTTAAACAATTGGTTAGGGGCTTTGTTATTTGAGCATAACCTTTTATAAATTTTCGGTAATATCCGCTAAGGCCTAAAAATCCTTTAATTTCTTTATTCGTTTTGGGTATAGGGTAATTTAATACAGCGTTTGTTTTATCGGGGTTTGGCATTACTCCTTGGGGTGTTATTACGTGTCCTAAAAAGGTTACTTCTTTCTGTAGAAATTCGCTTTTGTCTAGTTGTACTTTAAATTTTGCGGTTCTTAATCTTTCGAACACTTCTCTTAATCTTTCAATGTGCTCCACTAATGATGTTGAATACACTATTATATCGTCTAGGTACACAAGGCATTTTTCGTTGTGTATCCCTCGTAGTATGTTATCCATTACTCGTTGAAAAGTTGCGGGTGCGTTCTTCAGTCCAAATGGCATCCGTTTATACTCGTAGTGTCCTCTAGGTGTGCTAAAGGCTGTTTTCTGTGTATCTCCTTCTTCCATTTCTACTTGATGGTATCCTGATGCTAAGTCTAGCGTCGAAAAATATTGGCATTTGCCTAACTTATCTAATATTTCTGTGATATTCGGTAACGGGTATTTATCGTCTACCGTTTTTTCATTTAATTTGCGGTAATCTATTACCATTCGGTATTTCCGTTTTCCTGATGCGTCTAGTTTCTTTGGTACTATTAGTACGGGGCTGCTCCATGGTGAATTGGAGTGTTGTATAATATCTTGATCTAATAGATCGGTTACTTGTCTGTCAGCTTCTTCCTGACTTGCCTGGGGTAATCTGTATGCTTTGGTGAATAGGGTTTGTTATCCGTTAGCTCAATGTTGTGTTTAACTGTGTTTGTAAACGTTAGGGTATTCCTTCGCAATGGAATATATCGCGGTATTCATAACATAATTTTGTATTGCTTTTTGTTCTTCGTGATTTTGTCGCGGTTAAATCGTATATTATTTAAATTTTGTTTTAACATTTCGTCATTTTCTACGGGGTTATAATTTTCGTTTGGGGATTCATCTATTTCCATTTCGTCAAAGTTTAATTCTTCTACGTTTATTGGGTTTGTTAAAGATATTTCTACGGGGTAATCATTTGAGTTTATTATTGTTGTTGTAGCGTAATTATTTTTGATTTTTACTAATGCGGTTGGGGTTTCTACTCCTTGTTGAAAAGTTATGTGGTTTATTATTCCTAAGTTTTTATTTGAATCTACGGGGATTCTTATTTTTTTTTCCGTTCGGGGTTCTAATGTATATTTTTCGTCTATTTGGGTATTTTGAAATTTAATGGGGATTCGTCCATACTTGGTTCTTAATAATCGGTTTTTGATATCTATGTTGGCTCCTAATTTTCTTAGAAGGTCCATTCCTAATAGTCCGTCATATTTGTCATTGAATTCAAATATGCAGAATTTGTGTTTCATCTTTACGTTAAAGGTTTTTGGTAAAGGTATGTTTGCTACGAATTGATGTATGGTTGTTTGATGGGCGGTTTTAATTTTAAAGGGTTCTCGTTCTACATAGTTTAAATATTGTTTTTTTACTGTTCGCGGGCTTATTAATGTTTTAGAAGATCCGGTATCGATTAGTAATTTAAATTCAGCGTGGGGTATTTCGATATAGGGTAATACAAGGTGATTCATATTATTTAGATTTATTACGTTAGGTCGTTTATAAAATGGTCCATGTGAAAATTTGAACATGTGTTCTCTTCGTCGTCTTCCTCGTAATTTTCGTGTGATTCTTCGCGTTCATAATGGTTTGATTGATTTTGTTCGTTATTCGTACACGGTTGATTATTATTATTCTGTTCGTCTTCATACTCTTCTACTTCCTGATGAAATAGCTCTTCTGAAGGGAATGTGGGTTTTTGATTAGGATTTGGTCTTATGTGCGTTATTTTTGTGTTAGGTCTGGTGTTACCAGATGAGGTATCCATTGGTGTAGGTTTGTAATAGTTATTTGAATTATTAGTGTTTATCATTGGTGAGTTTCTGTTAGGATTCGCGTTAAATGCTGGTCTTTGTTGATTTATACTTTGGTTAAATCTCGGTTGAAATGCGGGTTTTGAAAAGTTCGGGTAAAATGTTGGTTTTGGGAATTGTTTGTATTGGTTATTAAAGTTTGAATTATTAAATTGTGGATTATTTGTTCGCGTTTGGTTTGTTTGTGCGTTGAATTGATTAAATTTTGGTTGTGGATTTATTTGTCTTGCGGGTTGTATAGTTTTCATTGGCGTATAGCTTTTATTCGCGTTGGGGTTATATAGTCGGTTTCTATAGTACATTACGTTTTCTTCTTCAATTATCATATTCATTGCTTGTTCTAAGTTTTGGGGATGTTGAAATCTAATTTTGTCTGAAAGTCTCGGGTAGTGCATTTAGATAGGTGTCTAATGCCATCTCGTCGTACATTTTAGTTTTTATTAGTCTCACGTTTGGGTCGGTTTCCTCGATTTTGAGTTTTGTCAAGATTAAACTTCTTACATCTTGGCATCTCATTCCAAATTGATAGGGTGACTGGTTGTGTTCCATTCTCAGTCCGGTTAAGTCCCTTATTAAACATTTTAAGTTCCGTTGATCGCCGAAATATGAAATTAATATCCGTTTAAAGCTTTCCCACTCATTTACGTCTTCGCGACTGGCTATTAGCGTTAGTGCCCTTCCGGTTAGTTTACTGGTTATGAGGCGGATAAGAAGAGTGTTTCTGTCGTTATCGCCTGGCTTATAAAAGGTCTTTAAAAATATTTCACTTGCCGAAATATAATTACTGAGTAAGCAAGTATTATTTCCATCGAAGCTGGGGATCATTTCGAGGTACATCTTCATTTCATTAGTCATCTTGGCTGGGGTAATATTTGGGTAATTTTAAAAAGTAAAAATTTTTTTTTTCTTTTTTGAAAAAATTTGGTTTTATTTTGTAGATTTTGGTGTTATTTAATGAGTTTTACGCTTGGTATTAGTTTGGTTGAGTATACTTTTGAATTGCCGATTTTTAATTTTAATTTCCGAAGTTTCAATAGGCTGGGTTAATTTTGTGGTAATTTATCGGGTGTAAATGTTTTGCTTTATTTGCGTCAGTTAAAACTTCTTCACTTATTTAATTAAGTCGATTTCGTTATGTCGATTTTATTTAGATGCGTATTAATTCTCTCGTTGGTTTATGCGACTGTAAGGTGTCTGTAATGCTTACAATGTTGTTATCTGCTGTTGCAGGATGTTCTTAGTCACTTAGTTGCATTTGCGTCTCTATTCTAAGTTATATTTAATTTTTGCGTGGGAGTAAATTATTACTCTCAGTGTTTTTTATATGATACAATTTGTGAGATTTACTGAAATGTTTTCACGTTTGAATACGGTTGTACTTTACTTTTTAGTACCGTAATAATTTATTCGTTCTGAGTTGTTTTAGATTGATACTTGAATAAAGTTTTCGATTGTAATTTTATAATGCTTGAAGTCTGAAAAGTTTCGCGATGTATTTAAATAGCTTTTGATGTGATTTATTATTAGATTTTTATGCGTGTTTATTCAAGGTTAGTTTCTATTCACTTTGATGAAGTATGATGAGATATTACGTTCAATTTGAATTCGCGCTTTGTTAATTCTCGTATTAAGGTGTGGATTTTAATTAATAGAATGCGTTTTTTCTATTTATGGATGGTATTTGAATTTGAATCGTGGTGTTATAAGGTTTTGATTTTTTAATTGCTCGTTTTGCTTTCGCGTTTTTATTCTTGGTGTATTTAAAATTATTTTGTGCGTCAGTTAAGATTGAATTGGAAATTCTAAAATTTGTTGCGTTAGTTAGATTAGAAATTCTAAAAATTTCTCGCGTTAGTTAAGTTTTGATTCTAAAATTCTAAAAATTTTTGTATCAGTTAAGGTTGTCGAGTTAGAGGTTTTAAAAATTTTTTTCGCGCCAGTTAAGATTTGATTCCGCAATCTTAAGAGGTTTGAATTTGTTTCTAAGAATTTTTCTTACGTTAGTTAAAATGTTTTCTAGTCTCTTGCGCTTTGCGACTTTTTTAATAATTGTCTCTAGTTTTTGTTTTAGAATAATTTTTCTCAGTTCTTAGTCTCAGAATTTTTTGTTGTCTCAAGTTTTCATAAGTTTTTCATATATACAAGTAAAATAATAATAAAATTTCAATAAAGGCTTGAAGATAATCTCTAGCAATTGCTAAATCGATTATTTTCAACAATTGGCATAAAATATTTGTAACAATAGTCAACATATACATAAATAAATCATAAATCATAAATCATAAACTAGCAAATATCAATTGTCTTTGTTAATAATAAAATAATTTTTTAATTGGTTTAGGAAAATGAACTTACACTAGTTGCTTGGTTGCTTTCATTGATTTGTTTTCTTTGTTTCTGTTTTTTCTTTTGGCTTCTTGGATTTGATCTATTCTTGTATCGCCTCCAATTTTTCTTTTGTTGAATTTGAACTATTCTTGTTTCTCCTTCAACGGCTGGATCTGAACGATGCGTGTTTCTTCTCCAGTTTTTGGTTTTGTTCTGCCAAAATCGGAATTGAAATTTCCGGACCACCAGTTCCTCGAAGTTGGATTCGCTAGTGCCCTTTTGACATCCGTTACGACTGCGCCAGTTAGAGTTCGTGGCTTCGAGCGGTCCTTTTTAAAAAGACTTCTTTGAAATCTAACACATTTATTTGATTTAAACAGATGTGAACATTTACAAATTTAACTAATTTATTCTAAGTCGAAGTTATTAATTAATTTGTACAGTGAGTTACCAGTGAACTGCAAGGTTAAAGCTGAACGTCTGATGAACTGACTAGGAGTGGAGCTCCCAGTCCTTATATAACTTTCTCCCCCTCACAATACTGTGGGAACCTGCGGACGTAATGTCCGCTTACACTTTGTAATACTTAGTTGCTATCTTAAGAGCTATTCATAAATTACATTGTTGCAGGCTTATTCTGCGTAATCTTGGTACGTGACATCCGTCGACCGTCTGTGACCTGACTTTTGCAGTGTCACTTATCCTTGGGCTACTTTGTAGCGTTTCCACTCGTGGGAACTGAAATCATCATAATATTATGTAATTAAAATGTTGCAACGACATTGTTGCACTTGTCTCTAGCATTTCTTAGTTTCCTAATATTTCCTAATACAAATATTAGTTTTATATATATATATATATTAGATGGGGGTTACTATAACTCGCGTTATTAAAAAACCGTGAAGCATAAAAATTCATTCGTTTCATTAAAAATAAGGGAGTTAAATTATGTACAAGACGCTTGCTATAAAAAAAAAAGGAAGCAGTATTAAAAAGCTCTGCGTGTAATTTAATTATTCCTAGTAAAGAAACAAATAGAAATTACGTGCAAAATTTATATTAATTAACTCAATTTTAAGTAACCGGTATTAAACAAAATGTACAGATAATAAATAATATTTGATTAGGAGTCACTAAAAATTTAAGGGTATTAATTTTAATTGAAGTTAATTGAACCAGTAGGAACATATAATACGCATCAAAACTTGTAAAAACCCAATAAAATGCAAATCGTAGAAGTGTTATTTAGAAGTATTATGTTTGAACACCTGCGTATTTTTAAAAGGCTCATTCTGCGTAAATTTGGCAGATAACAAATGGTTACAGAGAATCTTGGAGAAACCGTAGCTTAATAGTTACGAGAAATGCTAAAGGTGAGTTATTTCACAGTCCATATGGACTGAAATAATCGATAATAAAGAATATCAATTTGCACCAATAAGAACAGGGTAGATAGAGACAGATAATATGCGCAAGACCGAGACACATATAGTAAAAGGCGTGAGTGGAGCAACGTCACTGGGTTGCGATTGGTTGAAAATAAGAGGCAAACTTGAGAGGTAGAAATAACATTTCTGTATAAAAATTAATTAGTTATTTCCAGACGTTGCGAGCCGTGTCGAAATTTCTGAGATTTAACTGATGCGAGTGCAAATTTCGTAAAAATCGCATGCCGGGCTGCGGAATGGGAATCTAGCATGCGAAATTCTGAAGAATTGTCCGTTTTGGGGACCAGACCGACAGACAGGCTAACCTCTATATATACCCAGGTTAATATGAACAAGCTCTCTTAGATTTTCGACTTGATTCAATGCGTTAAACAGTGCTTTTTAGTTTTCCGAGTTTGATAGAATAATTTAAACAGTTTGTTCGTATATTTTGGTGATTTAAAACAGTTTGTTCTTTACGTGCTACAATGAATGTACTTTAGTGCACTTAGAAAAGAAGATACAAGGTAATAAAGTTAGTATCACTGTACTAATTAGTCAAAATTTGCAACGACAAATGAATACACAAAAGTAGGCAGTTTTGGCGTATATTGGTGAAAGAAGCATGAATTTCTTTGCTATTTTTCGGGGGTGTTAATAATTAAATGGTTCATAAACGCGTCTGGATCCACAAAACAAGGGTCAGATATACACAGATGAGTTCCGGAAAAGCCCTGAAACAACTTTAGATGAATGGTGGTGGAGAAATTTTAAAAGCGTTGAGAATCAGAAGCCGTAAATATAACCCAGTTGGAATGGTGTGATTAACAAAAGAAACAATGTACATTGAAGCTACGAGTGCAGTAATCTTAGGTAAATTATACTATTTTGTTTGAACTTTGATGTTTTCGTGTGTGTTGAATAACTTTATAATTTATTTACTTAAAATGGACAGTAGTGAAATTGTACTAACAGCAAATTTTTAATTTTAAGGTGAGATTTTCGTGTTTAAGTCGAAAGGAGTATTTAGTATTTATGTTCTTGATGAAAATTTGGGTATGTCTTTGAGCTCAATTAGACGAACCTGGTTAATTAACGTAAAGGGGTGGTAGATGCTCCCTTTGTACTCAGACTCAGGTCTGCATATATTGTTATATTAATTAGTAGGCATCCTACAAGGACTTTAATTTTGGATGCACATTAAAATGATAACAAACTTAAATCTTGAAATTTTCTGATACTGAAATTTATGCTGAATTTTTAATTTTGAAATTTTAATGTATTGTGAATATTGAGGTAAATAGAGTTAACGTTGATGTTTGTGGTAGGAATGTGTTTGTTTTTTTTTTGAATGAGGATGAAGGTTTATCTAGGGGAGCAGCCGAGGCGATGAACAGAAGAAAGTCAACGAACCAGTTAAGTTAATAGCTTTTTGTAGGTTTCACAGCATTCTTGACGCCCAATTCGTGAGGCTCGATTCGAAAAGCGGAGTACCCGGATTTTGGTGGTTTCACAGCAATATATATATATATATATATATATATATATATTGCTGTATTAATAAGGTCATATAAGGGTAGATAGGACCACTAGTATAGCACTTCATTAAAACAACATGAGGGCGCAGAAAACTAGACATTTCTACGAAGAAAATTAGAAATACAACGATTAGGCAGGAAAGTAAATGACAACGCCATGTGTATAAACCATAGTCATAATTAATTTAAGAGATGAAAAATACTTTAGAAGATTTGATTAAATAAACGATTTGGCAAGTCATAAGACAACGTGCACGGAAGTTGAAACACAATACGCATGAATAATGCATCATCATTACGCTAAGAATCTCAATTGAACAAGCAGGTTTAAAAATGCATAATAGAAAACGCATATAATTTAATGCATAAATTATATTAAGAATACGTGACCAGAAAGGTAAAATTCAACACATGATAGATCACAAATAAACACGGCATGGTGATAAAACCAAAGTTCATCAAATTTATTGTACAAACAATAATTTACGCGAGCTTGAAATGAGAAAATCCAATAGAACCAATGCATTAACTTGAAGTATTACGTGCTGAAAGTAGCGCATCAGTTTTGTGTAGACGGCAAAAATCCATAGAAATACCCAAAACCTGATATGTAAGAATCATGTACAATAGTGTAATCGTTGAACTCTGCGCTGGCCAATAGATAGGCGATCCTTTTAAATACGACCGATTTTTAAACAAATCAGTTCAACAGAATTAAGGCTTAGTTCACATCACTTAAAAGAAAATATTTAGGTGAAAGAATTAGAAGTGATTTATTGTAAAGTAATAAATAGTACAAAGGTAATAGTGAAAAATTGAATGAGGTTCGTCGTTTTAACCCTTTAAAAACGTAAGTAACTAGAGGTTGTTTTAATTTAAATTTTAATATTAACATTAATAAAAAGGACTTTGAATAATTACTGGATCCAATGAGGAAATTCAACAAGCATTTAATTCAATTATTAATTACTGGATATGACCAGAAAGTTTAACAAAGGACGCTAAAATAATTTAAAGCTATGCTAAGAAAAATGCAGACCATATCTAAAGCAGATATGGATTCAACGTTGGAACTATTAAATCACTAAGCTGAATACGGAAGCAGTTGGTACAGGGACTGATTCGAGCTTAAAACAACAGGTTAGCCAATCTGAATGTATTGTTATTTTTATTTGTGAATATTTCGTTGTATATTTCTAATTTGAATAATTTAAAAATTGTTTTCTTGAAAAGATCGTTTTTTAATACACATTATAAATTACGTAAACTTTGAAGGAAGTTTAATGAACGTTCATGCGGCTTCAGATGATAATAATAAGGGTGATTTTTGCTGGAGTTTTGATTAATTTTGGAAATAATAATTATTGAAAGAATTTTTATTCAATTATTAAAAGAAAGTTGTATTTAGAGAATTCTTAAACATTTCATACGAGGGGTGACAGGAAAGTAAGGTCTCCTATTTTTTTCACAGAAAATGACATTTATTTACAAAGTGTGATACATCGTTGGAAAGGCCTGGGTCTTGGCTATTTTTCAACATAATCGCCTCGTGCAGCTAGGTGTTGACCTCTTTTTTAACTTTTACGTCCGACCCAAACTTCTTCTTTCCTTCCAAATCCTTAACAGTCGCGCGTTGATTTCTGAGCATTTCCGCCTCCACTGCCCGAACAATCTCATCCGAGAGCGGCGACCGCCTACTTCTCTCCTCCTCGTGAACGTTACTTCGCCTCGAACTAAACTCGCGGCACCACTTATGCACGTTTTTAATGTTCATTCCGTAAACTTCAACTAATTGACGACGAATTTCTTTTGGTGTCACCTTTTTCGCACTTAAGAAACGTATCACCGAATGCAATTCGCACTTTGATGCTGACGCGAGGGGTACTTCCATTGTTGACGGCTGCTCAGCCAAGACTGAGCGGTCGGGCAATGACGCGCCCAGCAGCAAAGTGTAGTGGGGAACCAGGCAACACGGCGCTGTTGCCAGATTTCGCCTAGCGCGGAATCCGGCGAAGTTACAACGTTGGAGACCTTACTTTCCTGTCACCCCTCGTACATTGTAAATATTTTTAAAAGTATAATAGTAATTGTGCTTAATGGTGTTTTGGTTTTTTACCATTTATTTTATTTCAGATATTTACCACAATACAACTTTTCTTACAGTCGCACACCGGAGGCTGTCGCTCGTCTTGTACGACCCATCTCTACTCTCTCACTGAGCCCGGTGCCTGTTGTTTCTGGTGATTGTATTATGATTTACGCAACAGATTTACATACTGGGAAAGACATTGATAATTTATTTTTTAAAACGTTAATACAATTTGGACTTTAGGTTCAAATCCAGCGCATCCGCAAACACATCTTTCTTGGACAAACCTTCAAAAATAGTACCCAGTTTTAATAATGAAAAGGATCACTTTCGCTGCTTTGCCCATATTCTTAATTTAGCTGTCTAAAATTATAAGAAACCTTTAGTAGTAGATGAAATTAAAATAAACGATGATAATGAAGTATTACATGTCCAGAAAAATTGTATCACCCCTATTAATAAGATACGGACTCTGCAAAAATAAACCGATTCTAACAATTAAAAACAAATTAAATAGCATATGTGAAACTATTGGAATAAAAATGCTTTTGCCTATGCTGGATTTTAGAACGCGGTAGAACAGTTTTCGTGTTATAATAACCTTAGAATTGAAGAAATCTTTAAATATTTTGTGCGTTAACGGCAGTGATTTGAAAAAGAATTTTAATATTTTTGTAAAATTTTAAAACGCTTTCAACTCGTTTGGGTGGTGAGAAATTTGCTACATTACCAATGATAGTAGTGTCATTGAATTTGCTGTTGGATAAAGTAGAATCGACAATAAAAAACTTAGACGAAAACCCTTATAGGAACATTACCGATTAGCCTCTTTTACTCGCATTTCAAGCCAAATTCAAAAATAACCGAAGAAAAGTTCACGTTAAAATGTAAAGGAATTTCTGACTAACCGTATATAGGTTCATTGGGTGTTCCATGAACAGTAAATGTTTTGATGAGGTATTTTTGTTAAATTGTTCCCCAACCAGTTAGCCTTAAAAAGATTACACTTTATGTTAAACATAAATTTGAATTTTAAAAAATGTAACTATTTTAAGGCTATCTGGAAGGGGTAAAGTTTGATAAAAGCTTCTGACCAAAATTTTCTGTTTATTGGACACCAAGGGATCGTATAAACGGTTTGACAAAAATGATATTAAAGTTTTAACCTGTATTTGTTTAACAATTTTTAATTCGGTAAGTCCAATTTATGAAAATGTAATAATTTTGAATGCATGCGTCAGATTTGATTCAGTGGCTTGCTAACTTTTTTCCGTAGTTTTTTAATACGTGTGGGCGTAAATTGTTTGAGGAATTTTTCTGGCTAAGGTACTTGTATTCTCGGTATAACTTCAACAAAAGCTTCTGACCGGCAATCGCTACTTTTTGTTCTTTTTTCTTACAGTCCAAAACTCTCTGCGAGCGGTGAAACAAGCCAAATAAAAAATACACCGTTTTGATTAAATTTTTAAATAATCAAAATTCAAACGGTAACTAACGCTAAATAGAGATCAGTGCCACTGCTTAAACTACAATGAGTTATGAAGAATTCAATTCCTATAATTTGATTGTTTTGTTCACAAAATAAAATAGCTACCTTATATACAACAATACGTTTGTCTATGCTTATGGACCTAACTGCATAAGCCTTGGTTAGGATCCTACCAATTAATATTGTAAAAATGAAAAAATTTAAGTTTTTCAAAATTTTATCGACTTATACAAATTGTCAATAGATTGCGAAATGCCAAAATTTATTTGAAACTATTGAAATGTAGAACGTCAGTTCGCTAGTTTGAAATTACTTTTCTTAATTTCTAAATTACTGAAATGACTGACAAGGAAATTTAAAGGGATACTAATTCTAAACTAGATTTGATTATTCAATTTTTTACGTATATGATTTTAATTATTAAACTTTAGATGTTAGCTAATCAATAGTTGATTATTGGTGTATTGCATTAAAATACGCGCACATGCTACCAGTAAGGTATGTTTCGAGAAAATTTGTATCACTAGTACGATATTAGTACGACACACTGTGTACAAAAAGGTGCTAGGTAAGTTCTAAATTCTACAGCCAGCTGAAATTTGTTATTTAAACGGGTAGGTTTATATAATGATTAATGATGAATTATATTAATTTCATATTAATAAAAATCTTAATTTACTATAGATGTTAACGTTTTTAATAGAATGCGTGGCAATATGAACAACGGTCAATTCTAGTAAGCCAACAAATACTTGTATAGGATTTTCCATATCATCATCATTAGGTCTTCAGTCCTGAACCTGACATTTGCACAGTCTGCATCTATCACTATCTGATCTAGGTCTACACATCTACCCCCTTTTTCCTATCTCTGCTTGTAATATATCCTATACTATTCCTCAAAAATGCCTTAGAACATATTCTACTCTTCTATTTCTCCTATTTTTTTTCCATAGATATCTTTGTTCCCCTACAATTTCTTGTCTGTCCATGCTATCATCCTCACACATATGACACAACATTTCATAAGTCTGCTACCGTTTTTCTGTCTGTTTTTCCTACTGCTCATATTTTCTAGGCATACTGAGCTGTGCTCCACATATATGCTCTCAACACTTTTCTTCTTGTTTCTATGTTTGTTGTCTTTGATCATACGCGCTGTTCTTTCTTGTTAGGTGCAGTTCGGTCCCCTTCTATTGTTTTACAATTATATACCCTATTTCTCCGACATTCAGTAGTTGTGAAAGGGGGGGGGGGGCTCCGTGGTGTAGTTAGTATGCGTGTGACTTGAAAAATATTAGGCGTGCATTTTTCACAAAAATACAACCTCATTCGGATGAGAGGTAAAATGGAGGTCCCGTGTGTGTGTTATCACGCACATTAAAGATCCCTACCTTGCTCGGAACAGCAAGGGTTTGGCAAAATTCAAAATTTCCAGGTAAAAAAAACTCGCCCTCCAGTGCAATGTAGTGCCTTGGGGTGAAGCATTCGAACAAATCAAATGTAAGGTTGTGAAGGGGGTAAGCAGCCCGTGGCTGCCAAGTTTCCCTAGCACTTAAACTATTGCCAATTTAATATTTTTTCCAAGATATCTTTTCGCACAGGCAACATTAGTTGCAGATATTGCACAACCAACATCTGTAGTTGGTTATAATAATCATCAGACTATTCTGCGCTTATTTTTTCGTCATTAGGTTTCCGTCTCGAAACTGGTTGGACACGTACCTCTATTTGTATTCTGAGCTAGCTTACACAGTTCCCTGAAATTCCCACACAGCCTGTATAAGCTCGATTCGCCTTCTATTGTTTTCTAATTATATGCCATATTTCACCGAGATTCAGTGATATGTGCCGAGCGTTAAACAGCCTGTGGGTGCCAAGATCCCCCCACACTTAAACATTTGCCGAATTAATAGTTTTCCAGTAAATCCTTTCCACAATTAATATTATTCGAGAATATTGCACAAGCAATACCTGTGGTTTCTTATAATAATATTCATGTTTAAGTACAGTTATTTTTTTTGTCATTAGTTTATCCATCTTGGGACTGGTTGGATGCGTACATCCATTGGTCTCTATTCTGAGCTAGCCTACACTGAAATTCCTACAGCCAACATCTTGCACTATCTGTGTGCAATAGTCTAACCTAGGTCTACCCCTACTTCTCTTTTTTCCTATCTCTGCTTCTAATGTCCTATCATCATATCTCTCCTATTTTGTACCGTTTTTCACATATTTCTTTCTTCCCCTACCATTTTTAGTACCTCTTTGTTCTTAACCTTGTCTGTCAATGATATCTTCATCATTCGTCTGTAGCATCACATCTCAAAAGCTTCTACCTTTTTTTTGTCCGCTTCTTCTACTGCCCAGGCTTCACAACCGTACAGTGCTGTGCTTCACACATATGTTTTAAGCAATCTTTTCCTTGTTTCTATGTTTGTTGTCTTTGAACACAGCAGTTGCTTTTTCTTGTTAAATGCAGCACGGCCTTGTGCAAACTTTGTTTTATATCTTTTGCGCTTTTCCCATCTTGCGTTATTTGGCTTTCTAGGTAGCAGAAATTCTTAACCTTTTGTAAGTTTTTGTTACCTATATGTATTTTTGTTTTTGATTTATTTTCCCCTTCTTTGCATACTAGTATTACTATTACTGCTGTTTGCTCTTTGTATAAGCTAGGTACCATTCGTCTAGCCCTAAAACTCATTCCAATCTTTTGAGTACTTCGAACATTTTTCTCCATTTTACGTTGTCGAATGCTTTTTCCAGATCTACAAACCCTATATACACGCTTTCCTCTTTTTCTATTGTTTTCTCCATTATAACTCTCAGAGCTAAAATAGCCTCCCGTGTTCCCCTCTTTCGCCTAAACCCAAATTGATTTTCTCCTAGTATTTTTTCAGCTCGTTTTTCCATTCGTCTTTGTACAATTCTAGCTAATATTTTTGACTCGTGTGCTGTCAAATTTATTGTTTGAAAATTTTCACATCTATCCGCGTCTTTCTTTTTTGGTATAGTTACTATAAGGCTACGTTTGAAATATTTTGGGTATCTCGCCTGTCTCATACATATAGCTTACAAGTTGGAAGAGACGTTCTGATACTGCTTGTCCAGTAACTTTTAGAGTTTGTTCTTGCACTTTTTCTCTGAGTATAGGATATCCAAGTCATCATTTTCAATCTCTGATTCCTGCTATAATGCTGTTAGTTCCTCTCCTGCATATAAATTCCCTATCTATTCTTGCCATCTACCCACTTTCTCTACATTTTCTATAATGACGTTTCCTTCCGCGTCCTTTATATTTTTGCTATATGGTTTTATATTCCTAAAATTGATTCTAATTAGTTTGTATGCTTCATCTGTCTTTCCTACTTCCATCTTAGTTTGTACTTCTTTGCACTTTTCATCAATTCATTGTTCTTTAGCTTTCCTGCATTTTATGGTTTTGTATCTCTGTTTCCTGTTTCGTCTGATTTATTTTTGTATTTTCGTCTTTCCTCTATTAAATTCAGGATATCCTTTGTTATCCATGGTTTCTTATTTTCTTTTTGTGTATATTCCAGAATATCTCTTGCTGCCATGTCTAAACTAGATTTAATGTTATTCCATTCTGTTTCTACTTCCTTAGTATCAGATATTTTTCTAGTATCTTTCAAAAATTCATTGGACTTTTTTCGAATCTTTTTTGAATATCTTTATCTTTTAGTTTCTCAAAGTCAAAGTGCCTTTTTCCGTTTCTTTTTTTCAAATTTTTAAATTTAAGTGCGATCTTCTTAATTACGATGTTGTCTATATCTGCTTCTGGGTAGCTTCTACTTTATTCCTAAACCGTTGTCTAACAAGAATGTAACCTATTTGATATCTTTCTGTATCTCTTGACATCTTACACGTATATCGTGTTCTTGCATGATGTTGAAATAATGTGTTTGTGATGATTAAATTGTTCTTGTCGCAAAATTCTACCAATCTATTTCCCCTGTCGTTTCTCGTGCCTAAACCAAATAAACCTACTACCGCTCCTTCCCTACTCGCGCCTACCACTGCATTAAAATCCCCCGTAATTATTAAATTTTCATGTCCTTTTACGTATCTTAATATGTCTCCGATACCTTTGTAGATCACTTCTACCTCTTCGTCACTGTAGGTAGAGGTGGGCATGTATACTTGTATTATTACTGTATTTACCGGTTTAGCTTCCAATCTAATTATGAGTACTCTTTCGTCCTTTTGTAAGTAATTTTCTACACAGTGTCTTATCTTTTTTTTGCATAACTATCCCCACACCCGAATCTCCTTCCTCTGCCGCTGTATGAATTAAGCTGACGTCTCCACTCCAAAAATCCCCCGCCTCTGGCCACCGAACTTCGCTGATTTTTACTATGTTTAGTGCTAACCCACTCATTTCAATTTTCAGGTTCTCTAGCTTACCTACTTGCTTCATGCTTCTAATATTCCACTCTCCGACTCGTAAAATGTTCTCGACTCTTATTCTTAACTCTCCGATCGCATCCTACGAAGTAGTTCCCTCACGGAGATCCGAATGGGGACTATTTTAACTCCGGAATCTTTTAACCCAGAGAATGCCATCATAATTATTACAATTTAAGTACGCTGTGTACTTGGGAGGTAATGTGGTGGTTTCCCGTTGCCTTCCACATCGCGATAGTGTGTCTTAAACTGCCATACCGACCCCTATGGTTTCTGCCAATCTAAGTACCGAAAGTCGCTGCCTTCTTTCGTGGACCTGTCTTAGTCTGGTTCCTCACTAACGACCCTACTACTTTGGTTGGACCTGTAGTTTGGCTCTTTAGCTCATTAGAACACGCAAGCCATTTCACCTGTTCTTGTAATCTAGAACTTCGACAAGGTGCAGGTCCATTCGAAATGAGATTTCCCATATAATAAACGAATAATCTCCGTACACTCGATCGCCATGAATCATTTCCGAAGTACGTTTTCTAAATTTTCTTTAAAACATAGTTTCTTTTAATAAAACCTTACAAAAAACAAATCAAGTTGTCATATTAGCAAGATCTGATTGATACTTGGCACAATTTTATCTCAATATCCAATTTAATAAATCAGGGTAGTATATCAGAAGGCCTTTGTGAGAACGTGGTGAGGAAAATCATATGTATTCATTCTTCGCTCTCTCGAATTTTAGATTAGGTGAGTTCTACAGGGGAACTCACCGTTTCCAAATAAGTTTCATTGTAGTACGTACAAAACTTTGGATGCAATTAGCAATATCATTAAATCCATGTATATTTACAGCGTCTTTGATCGTTTATTGGACTTGTTCTAATAAATGTTCTTTTTATCTTATCGTATAATTGTGTACATATTAGCTAGTTGAATTGCATTCAAATTACAAAGGTTAATCTTAATTGTAAAAGTCGGGACCGAGACCAATTCGAGACTCTTGAGTCGAGACTAAGACCGAGACCAAGGTCGAAAGTCGAGACCGAGGCCTGTAGTTCCTTTGCTTGCTTATCTCAAATGGCTTTCAATCTATTACGTTCTGGAGTGTTTGTAATTTTTCTTTACCGCTAAAATAAATATTTATGATCCATCTCCAACATACCAATTTTGCTTTCTCAGTCTGAATTGAAACACTGCCACTCTTGGTGTTATTACTTTCTAATGAAACAACTTCATTTGTTTACGAAAGTATTTCGTAATGTTCTTCAATATTTAACGTATTTACTAACAGTTGGCTATATTGCAAAAATCAAATACATCATAACAACAATGTCGACTTGGTCGAAGAAATTACTTAGGTACTCATATTCATTGACGTTTTTAATGAAAAACTTACTTATCCTATTATCACTTTTCGTCATTTGAATCTGGAGTTTTATTATATTAAGGGGGCACAGCATCACGTTTTAGCTTCCACTGGTTTTTGACAACCCCAATAATTTATCTTTTAAAGGGTAATCGTTGTCCACACAATCATCTTAGCATATTCTTGCACTTAATACATCAAATTTGCTGTTGTGAACCCTTTTACTGCAGGTAGATTTAACTTTCCGAAGAGTAAAATACTGACTTTTAACGTTGTAATTTCGATTGATTTTGTTGTTATTATTGAAACAACCAACTGTCGCACAAAATACCACTTTAACACTACCAAAACAAAGTTATAAAATACTAATCCATTCGAAAAATGCGTTACTGTGTAACCTGTGTTACTATGAATTTATCACGAACCGACGTCATCGCAAGAAACTATTAGCAGTAGGATGCGCTAGAGCTTATCTGTTTAGTTATAGTGCCATGGCTTTGATCTAACCAACGGGTTGAACAACAGTTTTATTGTATCAATATTTGCAAACGATGGAGTGGTACGTATTTACAAATCCTAGAATGCTGATGATGCAACATGCTTTATATGAACGTCAAAGTTTAATTTGACGAAACACTAACCCCTAGATTTTGTTTTCTATCTACACCGTTACTAATTCATTTGCAATAAAGTAATCAAAAGAACCTTGTTCCACCGACAAAGCGTAAAACATCTTTTCACACTTATTTACATTGCAATACAATTTGTTGATGACACGCCACTCTAATATGGCATTCAAATCGTTTTGTAAATCATTACCGTCGACGACAGTTGTAATCGTTATAAGAATTTTCAAATCATCGTCAAATAGCAGATAACAACTAATTTTGATTGCGTCGGGAAGGTTGTTTATAAATATTAAAAACAGCAGTGGTCTTAGATTATTTTTTTGAGGAACTCCCGAAATTGTTAAAGAGCTTGCGTATTAGTGTGCTTATTTATATGTTACATATGATGCGCGGCCATTGAAATATAATTTAAAAATTCCATGCTTGAGTAGAAAAATCAAATCTTGCTAATTTACTAAGCAGTATATAGGCGATTTTTCGCGACATAAACTAACATACTTAATTATGTGTGTATGTGTTAAACTTGCGTTTTGGCGGTAAAATTTACTGGAGGGGAAATTGTAGGGCACCATTCTATCAGATAAACGAATATACCTTCTTCTGTACCAGGTTATGCTTGTGCATGTTAAACACTTAACTTTTACCGGGTAATTATTTAAAGCGAGGTTAGGAAACTACAATACGTTTTCGCGGTGCCGCACAAGTAAATGTTTCTTAAATAGTGGGGGGATACTTCAACATACCATACTCGAACAATTCAAGTATGTCGCGAAAAATCGCCTTATAATGATGTACGCTATCTAAGGCTTTTGCTAGGTTTGTATAGATGACATTGACTTTCCATCGTTTATCCAATATCTCGCCAATATAATCAACAAAGGAAATTAAGCTTATTTGGATAAACCTCATATATATAAGAATCACGCTGATTAGGATTTAATACGATTTCAATATGATTGTAAATTCTGAAATGCAGAATATGTTCAAATATCTTTGCGGGGCAAGAAGGTATCGATCGTGGTCTAAAATGTATAATTTCGCGTGCAGAACCGATTTGTCAATAGCCACTACTGTGGAAATGTATGTGATCATCATCATTAGGTCTTCAGTCCTGGAACTGGTTAGACGCGTATCCTCATTGTTTCCTATTCTGAACTAACGTACACATTTCCCTGAAATTTGCAGTCTGCATCTATCACTATCTGATCTAGGTCTACATCTACCTCCTTTTTCCTACCTCTGCTTGTAATATATCCCGTACTATTCCTCGAAAATGTCTTAGCACGTATTCTGCCCTTCTATTTCTCATATTTTTTTCCACATATATCTTTATTCCCCTACTATTTCTATAATCTATTTGTTATTAACTTTGCCTGTCCATTTTATCATCCTCATACATCTGAAACATAATATTCCAAAAGGCTTCTACCGTTTTTCTGTCTGCTTCTTCTACTGTCCCCATTTCATACGCGTACTATGCTGTGCTCTACACATGTGCCTTCAACAATTTTCTTCTTGTTTCTATGTCTGTTGTCTTTGATCATGGCGCTGTTCTTTCTTGTTAGAATTAGTTCGGTCCCCTTCTATTGTTTACAATTATATACCCAATTTTTCTCCGATATTCAGTGGTTGTGAAGGGAAGGCTCCGTGGCGTAATTGATATGTGTGCGACTACTAGGCCCAAGGTCCTGGGTTCGATTCCCGACACGGTCCGCTTGATAAATGTTAGGCGAGCATTTTTCAAAAAAATACACCCTCGTTCGGATGTGAGGTAAAATGGAGGTCCCGTGTGTGAGTGTTGTCACGCACGCTAAAGATCCCTCATTGTTGGGAACAGCAAGGGTTCGGCAAAATTCCAAAATTTCCAGGTAAAAAAACTCGCCAGCACTTAAACATTTGCCGATTTAATAGTTTTTCTGATATACCCTTTCGCACAATCAACATTAGTTGCAAATATTTTACAACCAACACCTGTATTTGTTTATAATAATAATTAGATTTATGTACGCTTATTTTTTCGTCATTAGGTTTTACATCTCGAAAATGGTTGGACGCGCACCTCCACCTATTTATATTCTGAGCTAGCCTACACAGTTCCCTGAAATTCCCACACATCCTATATACAGCTCGGCTCCCATTCTATTGTTTTCTAATTCAGTGGTATGTGAAGGGGGTTAGCAGCCTGTGGCTGCCAAGATCGCCCAACATCTTTGCCAATTTCCATCTTGGGACTAGTTTGACGCGTACCTCCATTGATCGCTACTCTGAGCTATCCTACACATTTCCCTGAAATTATTACAGCTTACATCTTTCACTATCTGTGTGCAATAGTCTAACCTAGGTCTACTTCTACTTCTCTTTTTTCCTATCTCTGCTTCTAATATATTCCACACTATTCCCGCATGCCGTAATATGTGGCCTATCATCCTATCCCTCCTATTTTTTACGGTTTTCCACATAATACTTTCTTTCCCTACCATTTCTAATATCTCCTTGTTCTTAACTTTGTCTGTCCATAATATCTTCATCTTACGTCTCTAGCACCACATTTCAAAGGCTTCTACCTTTTTCTTGTCCGCTTCTCCTACTGTCCAGTCGTACAGTGCTGTGCTCCACACATATGTTTTAAGCAATACTTTCCTTGTTTCTATGTTTGTTGTCTTTGAACACAGTAGTTGCTTTTTCCTGTTAAATGTAGTACGACCTTATGGTAATCTTTGTTTTATATCTTTTGCGCTTTTCCCATCTTGCGTTATTTGGCGTCCTAGGTAGCAAAAATCCTTAACCTCTTGTAAGTTTTCGTTACCTATTTGTATTCTTGTTTTTGATTTATTTTCCCTTTTTTGCATACTAGTACTTAAGTTTTATTTTTATTAATTGTCATACCGTATCCCTCTGTTAGAACCGTTACCATTTCATTAAGGGCAGCTTGTAACTCTTCCTTGCTAGATGCTAATACCGCTATATCATTTGCAAATCTAAGCATATCAACGTTTTGTCCCTGCATAGTAATTCCAAATGTCTTCTTGCATTTGACAGTATTCATTGCCTCTTCGATGTATAAGTTAAAAATTAATGGGGATAGGGCACACTCCTGTCTCACCCCTTTCCTAATATTTACATCTCTACGTTCCTGCTCTAATTCTATTACTGCTGTTTGCTCTTTGTATAAGCTATGTACTATTCGTCTATCCCTATAACTCATTCCAATCGTTTTGAGTATTTCAAACATTTTTTTCCATTTTGCATTGTCGAATGCTTTTTCCAGATCTACAAACCCTATATACACGCTTTCTCCTTTTTCTGTTGTTTTCTCCAGTATCACTCTCAGAGCTAAAGTAGCTTTCCGTGTTCCCTTGTTTCTCCTAAACCCAAATTGATCTTCTCCTAGTATTTCTTCAGCTTGTTTTTCCTTTGTCTTTGTACAATTCTAGTTAATATTTTTAACACGTGTGTTGTGAAACTTATTGTTCGAAAATTTTCACGTCTATCCGCGTCTTTCCTTTTTGGTATACTTACTATGATGATAGTTTTGAAATCTTTGGATATCTCATAGATACAGCTTACAAATTGGAAGAGACCTTCTGTTACTGATAGTTCAGCTGCTTTTAGAGTTTCTGCTTGCACTTTATCTGTACCCAGCGCCTTACCATTTTTCAGCCCTTTTAATGCTAATGCAAACTCATCTCTGAGTATAGGATATCCTAGTCATCATTTTCAATCTCTGATTCCTGTTCTAATGCTGATAGTATCTCTCCTGCATATAAATTCCCTATATATTCTTGCCATCTACCCACTTTCTCTATATTTTGTATAATGACGTTTCCTCTCGCGTCCTTTATATTTTTGCTATACGGCTTTATATCCCTAAAATTTATTCTACTTAGTTTGTATGCTTCATCTGTCTTTCCTATTTCCATCTTAGTTTGTACCTATTTGCCCTTTTCATCAATCCATTGTTCCTTTGCTTTCCTGCATTTGCGAATAATTTCCCATGTAATGGCGTTGTATCTCTGTTTTCCTGTTTTGTCTGATCTATTTTTGTATCCTCTGTTATCCATGGTTCCTTATTTTCTTTTTGTGTATATACCAGAAAATCTCTGGCCGCCATATCTAAGCTGGATTTAATGTTATTTCATTCTGTTTCTACTTCCTTAGAATAAGAACTTTTCCCGATATCTTTCAGCAGTTCAGCTGACTTTTTTTTTAATATTTTAGTTTCTCAAAGTCAAAGTGCCTTTTTCCGTTACTTTTTTCAGATTTTTAAATTTAAATGCGGCCTTCATAATTACGATGTTGTGGTCAGTGTCTATACCTGCTACTGTGTAGCTTCTACAGTCTTTTACTTGATTCCTAAACCGTTGTCTAACCAGAATGTAATCTATTTGATATCCATTTTAATTTTCAGATTCTTTAGCTTACCTACTTGCTTCATACTTCTAACATTCCACGCTCCGACTCGCAAAATGTTCCCGACTCTTATTCTGAACTTTCCGATTGCATTCTCCGGAGTAGTCTCCTCCCGGAGATCTTAACTCTTTTACCCCAGAGAATGCCATCATGTTTATTGCAATTTAGGTACGCTGTGTACTTGGGAGGTAATGTGGTGATTTCCTGTTTTGGAAACCTGTCTTAGTCTGTTCCTCACTAAAAACTGTACTACTTTGGTGAACCTGTAGTTTGGCTCTTTAGCTCAATAGCACACTCAAGCCATTCCACCTGTTCTAGTAATCTAGAACTTCGTCAAGGCGCAGGTCCATTCGGAACGGCTGTGATATTACCGCGAAATTGTAAAATTTGCAGAACAGAAAAATTTAGTTATATCTACACATGCCTTAAACCCATATGGAGGAATACCATTAGTTCTTGCAGTTTCTTTAATTTTAGTTTCTTAATTGCCCCTTGTACATCTGCGATAGCTACACAATCAACGCTCATAGTCGGTTGTCGCTAGGGAGAAGACCAAAAGCAGCATCGCCAGAAAAAAGTTTTGGATCCTTACAGCGCTCTTTTCTAACACTGCGTAAATCTGCTACAATGATGTGCCCGACAGCAAACAAATTTATGATAAAAAAAGCTTTCATTACCTTCACGAACGAGAGCACCGACATGGAATACGAAAACTCCACAATTCGCAGAGAACACCAATCAACACCAAAAAGAAGAAAAAGACAGAACACAAGAAACTGATCGCAGTAACAAAACCAACCTGTAACACCCCCCCGGTCTCCAAAGATACTCCAACAGTGTCCAGAAGCTACGCCAATGCCGCTGCCACCATCTCCTCTATGTAGAAGTCCGACTCTGAACACGTAGAACACGACCTTCAATTAACAAATACCACCTATTTTTATTGACAAATTTTTGGACTTTCTACAACATTCAGAACAAATGACGAAGCTTCTGAAGAAAGAAGTGGACATCAGACTCAGGGAACAAGACGCCAGAATACATGTTGCAGATTCAGCGAAATTCCGCTCTCTTCAAGATTATCTGAAGAAAAGTAGCGTTGAATTCAATACTTTTGCGATGAAAGCAGAGAGAGATCAATGTGGTCATTAATGGGCTAGCTATCATCATTGCACCTGAAGGTACACAAACTGAATTAAACAATATGGGAATGAAAGCCACCTACGCCACCTTCCTCGCGTGCTTAGGAAATCATCCCTAACCACAAGAAAACTACATCAGAAGCCTGCTGTAATGATACCGACTAACCACCCAAGCTTTCGAATCGAGTGTGAAATTACGGCAGTGATTCGTTTGCCAAAGGTTCGGCAAGTCTAATCTAAACTGCGGCTTCAAATTAAGGTGTGTAAAATGTAGCAAACAACATCATGCGTCCAAGTGCGAGAACACATCGGAAACAACACCTACTTGCGTCAACTGTAAAAGTCCTTATCCAGGGAACTATAGAAACTTTTTCATTTATCAAGATCTGCTGCGGTAGAACAAGAATCGCTAATCACCTACCATCCTCAACCATACCACGGGGACAAATGAAGCAGATGAGGGGAGTTTCACTATCACCCTCAATGGACGACATAATCCCGATTCGAGAAGCAGCGCCACCAAACACCGCACTCTAGATGACAATGTAGCATCTACTATTCCAAACAGGAATACAACACGAGTCCTCTGAACAGTTTTGGCTTTAAGCAAAACCATTGCACGACTCTTCAAATCGCTCGGATAACAGATCAAATCGCCAGGAATGAGAAAGAGTCACCGTGGCGATCTCCTTCGACATCAAAAGCACCTTTGAAAAGGTCCTGCACAATGGTCTTCTCTTTCAGTTGGTAATCATTCACGACCTTCTCATGGACTGCATTAAACTCATAGTAAGCTATTTACAAAATCGACGCCTGCAGGTTGGGGTCGAAAATAAAATATCCTTATTAGTGCAAATAATTGTTGGGGTTCCCAAGAAGGATATATATCGCTGACTTTGTTCAGCGACTATGCTAACCTCCAAATACATCATATGCGCAATGTACACGGATGATACCATGTTCATGCCCGAAGGAAGAGGTTTGTCCCAAACCAAAACACGACTACAAAGGCAGCTATACTAACTATCTGAGTGGTTTATACACGATGAAAGATCGCCTTTAATCCGGAGAAATCAGAAGCCATAATGTACATCACTACAACAACAACCGACGCTCGACATACGAAACATCGAATGGAAAGCACAAGTTAATACCTAGAAATTACAATCGATTGCAAACCAGCCTTCACCAAACATCTAATCGAAGTCCTTATGAAATCCAGGCGGCCCCGTGGCTACCTCTACCCTACACTCACGTATCGGAAGCAAGTTCCACTAGACACGAGACTGCAGATTTATGAGATGTACTTGCTACAATTCGTTAGCTACGGTTCGCCAACATAAATAACATACCTCAACGACAAAAAGCACAGAAAAATGAAAGTCTTCCAAAATGTCACTTTACGCATCACCACAGGTACATCATGGTTCGTAGGAAACGAAGTTATTAAGCGGGAATTACACGTGGACACTCTTCACAAACACTGAATAGCACTGGACGTCAAGATGTACGACACCATAGACACTTCATGTGGTGTTATCATAAAAACCTAGCACTGCAGGATGGTTCAAATACCATCAAAAAGAAAAGATCTTGCAACATAGTAGAAAAATAGAAGGCACAAAACACCGATCCCCTACATAACTAGTGGACAAAACAATAATAAGATTCCCGTAGACAAAGCAATCAAAACCCACGATTTATACTGCAAGAGGAATTAGGGTCTGAGAACCAGGACTACCAAACTCTGACACAATGAACACTAAAAATATTTTGGTTACTCTTATTGGAGCATGTGTTTGCATTAATTGTGACATACAGTTGGAACCACCATGTGATCGTTTCTACTCGTCAATTCGATATGACTTTCTGGAATCAAATGATCATCTACTTCCATTTATTGAGAAGTTTTATAGGAAAAAGCAACATTACCAATTCAATTTAATTTCCAATTAATTAGTCACTTATAAAATTACAGTAATTGTAATATATAGCGTTATGTTCTAAAAGAAATATATAATGCTTATATTATTAAATATTTTGTAAATCCTTAAATACACGAAAATTGTGTTGGTATTTTAAGTCTGTTAAATTTAACTTGACAACTGCACATGTTCCACCATATGATAGTATGACAATTGTTGAAGTGAAAAAAAGGTAAACAAAAATAGAAAGAAGCTGCCAAGCTGGATTTAGAACATTTAAAAATGATTTAGCAAATCTCAAACAGACTTAGGGAATTTTGTAAATATGTTCGAAAATTTAGAAGACAGTTAAAAATATTCATGTTAGGGAACTGATAAGATGGAGTCCAACTAATGTTCCGTTGGAACAACATTCGAAATTTTATGAGGATAATAAACTTAACACTAAGATATTTTTAAATATCAAAAATTTTAATACAGGGGAATTGGGACGAACAAACCAAGCTAAATATCATAAGGTCCATGTTGAAAGGTAGTGCAGAAACTTGGTTTGGACTGATTGAAAGTGTGTCGAGTTCCTTTAAAAATTTTGAGATTAAATTATTAAAACATTTTTGGAGAGACAACCAGCAATTTAAAGTTAAAGATAATTTATTTATGAGCAAGTACAGTAGTGATTCAGGCATGACAAGGGAGTTGTATGCCATTAAGAAATTTACCGGTACCAAACAACTTGATCCTCCTTTAGAGGACGAGCAAATTATGAAATATTTAGCAGGACATTTTGAAATGGAAGTAAGGCAATGCGTCGCCTAGCAAAACAGAGTAGATAGAGATGTATTTTTGAAAGATCTTTAACCATGTGATCAACCAAGGAGGGTGGAGACCAGACCAGGAAACCAGCCCAGGTGATGCATTTAGGTTTTGAAAGAATAATAGACAGGAGAGGTACCAAGGTAGGATATTTGAAAGGGAATATGCAGAGAAATAATTAGAGTCGAGGAAATGCCATCAGGAGAGACGGGGAATGGAGAACAATGAATCCCGCACCATTGAGAATAGAACTGTAACTCAAGGAAGGGAAAATGTACAAAGAGAATAATAGCAATAATAGCAATGACAGTAGGACATACGCAAACAATCGTGAATCAACCTGCAAGTCTAGTAGGCAGGATTTTTAGAAACAGACATATCAAACGACAAAAGTATAGCAATTATTAATTATAAACACGGCGGTGAATTTATAAACCTGATTTAGAAAATGATTTAAAAGTTAATTATCCATATATAAATTAAAGACGATTTTGTACCTGTTAACAAAGATTAGGTAAGGATTATTTTAATATTTATAGGTAACTTTTAGGAATAATGTTCTGTATGAACTTAAGCTGTAAACTGTTTTATAAATTCTTTTGTATGAAAGAAAAATTTTTGAGATGTCTGTGTTTCATTTCATTTTCGTAAATTTTACAGCATAATTTCTGTTGAGCTAGCCAGGCAAGGAAAAGGAAGGTTATATTAAATTCTCATTAATATAGTTTGCTGTACCCGTGTCACAGCGCTCCTACTCATAGGCGTACCACAGCAATATATATACATAAAATTAACGAAGATATATAATAATTGCTTTTAGCAAATTATTATTTATATATATATATATATATATATATATATATATATATATATATATATATATATATAAGTAAGATGTATCTGTAAACAAACTCTTATGAAAATAATAAGAGCCATTGACAAATACAAATCGGGCTGGTAGTTATATAGTTATATATAGTTATATAGTAGTTATATGGCTATATAACTACCAGCCCGATTTGTATTTGTCACTGGCTCTTATTATTTTCATAAGAGTTTGTTTACAGATACATCTTACTTTATATACAATTTTCTTATTGCGGACTGCAAATAACTTGTCTTTTATATATATATATATATATATATATATATATATATATATATATTTCTGTGATACCTACAAAATCCGTGAACTATTCCTTACCTTAACTGTGTTGGTCCATTGACTTTCTTCTGTTAATCGCCTCGGCTGCTCCTCTAGATAGCTTTCATCCTCATACATAAAAAAAATAAACACATTTCTACCACAAACATCAACGTTAACTCTATTTACCTCAATATTCACAATACATTAAAATTTCAAAATTAATATTCAGCATAAATTTTAATATCGGAAAATTTCAAAATTAAATTTATTATCATTTTAATGTGCATCCAGAATTAAAGTCCTTGTAGGATGCCTACTAATTACTATAACAATATATGCAGAGTACAAAGGGAGCATCTACCACCCCTTTACGTTAATTAACCAGGTTCGTCTAATTGAGCTCAAAGACATACCCTAAATTTTCATCATAATCCAGAACATCAATACTAAATACCCTTTCTACTTAAACAAGCAAATTTCACCTTAAAATTAAAATATTATTGTTAGTACCATTTCACTACTGTCCATTTTGAGTAACTCAATTATAAAGTTATTCAACACACACAACAATATCAAAGTTCAAACAAAATAGTATAATTTACCTGAAGGTTACTTGCACTCGTAGCTTCAATGTACATCGTCCCTTTTGTTAATCACACCATTCCAACTGGGTTATATTTACGGCTTCTGATTCTCAACGCTTTAAAAATTTTCTCCATCACCATTTATTTAAAGTTGTTTCAGGGCTTTTCCGGAACTAATCTGTGTATATCTGACCCTAGTCTTGTGGATCCAGACACGTTTATGCACCATTTAAGTATTAATACCCCGAAAATAACAAAGAACTTCATACTTCTTTCACCAATATACGCCAAAACTGCCTACTTTTGTGTATATATTTGTCGTTGTAAATTTTTACCAATTGGTACAGTGATACTAAACTTTATTACCTTGTATCTAAGTGCACTAAAGTATATTCATGTTAGCACGTAAAGAACAAACTATTTTGAATCACCAAAATATACGAGCAAACTTTAAATTATTTTATCAAAATAAAATGCACTGTTTAACATCTTGAATCAAGTCGCGGATGTAAGAGAGCTTTTAACGCATCGAATAGTCAAAAGTCTAAGAGAGCGAAATTCATATTACCCCCGGTATATATAGCGGATAGCCGGCACGTCGCTTTTGTCCTCAAAACAGACAATTCTTAAGAATTTCTCATGCTATGTTCCCATTCCGTCGCTCGCGCGTCGGTTTTTACGAATTTTTCACTCGCCCCAGTTAAATCTCCGAAATTTCAACACGGCACGCAAAGTCTGGAAATAACTAATTGACTTTTATACCTAACTGTTATTTTTACCTCTCAAGTTTGCCTTTTACTTTCAACCAATTGCAACCCCATGACGTTGCTCTACTCACGCCTTTTACTATATGTGTCTCGGTCTTGCGCATATTATCTGTCTCTATCTAACCTGTTCTTATTGATGCAAATTGATATTCTTTATTATCGATTATTTTAGTCCATGTGGAGTGTGAAATAACCCACCTATAGCATTTCTCGTAACTATTATGCGACGGTTTCTACAAGATTCTCTGAACCATTAATTATCTGCAAAATTTTCGCCGAATGAGCTTTTTAAATAAACCCAGGTGTTCAAACATACTATTAATTCTCAGAGCTTTATTTTATTGGGTTTTTACAAGTTTTCATAGATATTATATGTTACTAACGGTTCAATTAACTTCAATTAAAATTAATGCCCTTTAAATTTTAGTGAATCCTAACTAAATATTAGTTATTATCTGTACGTATTGTTCAATACCGGTTACTTAAAATAGGGTTAATTAATATAAATTTTGCACGTAATTTCCATTTGTTTCTTTCCTCGGAATAATTACATTACCCGTAGAGCTTGTTAATACTGTTTCTTTTGATATAAAGCGTCTTGTACATGATTTTAAATCTCTTATTTTTACTGAAACGAATGAATTTTTATTCTCCACGGTGTTTTAATAAAGCGTATTATCTAATAAAATTCCTTATACACGGTGATTAAAATTATTTTATGTAATTCATTAATTTTCTACCCTGGTCTAAATATGAGTATTTTCCCCCTATTTGAATACAAATAATCCCACTTATTTGAATTCAAATATAAAATATTTAAATCGCAAACGAAATTTACAAAAATGCCTATCTCTCTACCCTTATCTATCTAACTTACCTACCTTATCCAATCACAACAAAAAAAAAATATTTACACCTATCCTATATCCCTATCCTATTTCTAACTCTCACCTAATTCTCTAAACTGAAATTATCCCTAACTTCATCCTACTTATCCATCTAATCCTATATACATCCTATATACCTATCCTATTCCTAACTTTTAACTAATCTTCACTATACTTTACTTCCCCCTACCTAATCCTATATGCCTATCCTACTCTTACTCTATTCCTAACTCTCCACTAATCTTAAATGAAATATCTATATCTAACCTATCTTATTTTCTTCCTACATTTACTCTTTATTCTCATCCTAAACCTATTTCTAATTATCTCCCATATTTATCCTATACCTAGCTTTATTTTCTATTTCTATTTCTATTCTCCTATCTCTATCCTTTGTTCATCAAGTTATTTAAATCTAACTCTCTTCTTGACCCTCCACGTCTTTCTTCTTACTAACCTAATACTCTTCATCCCTATTTCTCCCCCTTCTATATCTATACTTAACATCCCTGTTATCTCACATACAATAAACTTATCATCCCTATTATCCTGACTCTTAAATATTACTTATTCTTCAATCCCTACACTTGTCTGTTTCTTATTTATTATTATTTTCTTTTCTGCCGACAAACCAAACGATACTACTTTACAATTATCGATTTTTCCCTCTATGAAAAATCCTATGTACCTTCTAGAATTCTTATGTAATGGAATCCGCCAGAATGAATTCCTTAAATCTACTTTATTAAAAACAAACTTGCCACTTAACCTCCTCAAAAATAATTCGGCCTTCACCTGCTCCCGATATGCTGCTGTTGCTTCTACCCCCACTAATTCTGCATGTTTTTGTAATAAAGCTTGAACCTCTACTCTCCTATCCTCTGGACATCTTACTGTGTTGATCTGTTTACCTTCATCATCCTCTACCTCTACTACATTAATACTTAACCCCGTGTCATCCTCTGTGACTTCATAACTGCCCTTCCATGGCACTACCCTATCATTAATCCTTATTACCTTCCGTTCCATATCTATCAAAACCCCTAACTTCATCATACAGTCAACACCTAAAATGCTCTGAAACTTCAGTCCAGGTACAATTACAAACTCCTGTTCACAGCTTAAACCTCCTATATCTATCCTAAGTACCACAACACTATTTACTACAGCAAACTTCTTTTATTTGGAGCTACTAAATGGCTACGCTTTATAGGCATAATTCTATCACAAACCTTATCCCTAATTTTGCTGACGAATTCCTCCGATATTAAACTCGCCTCTGCCCCTGTATCAAGTAATACTTCTACATTATTCTCAAAAATTTCTAAATTAATAATTGGCAAACATAAATTTTCCTTAGTTTCTGGCTCTACTTCCTCCTCAATTTTGAAAAATTCACGTGGATGTTCATATACATTTACACTGAAATCTAGTGGTCTGTCGCGTTCTAAAAATCCTGTCCAGGTCTGTTTTCCCTACTTGGTCCTGGTCTAGCCGTCACCTCAGCGTATGTCCTAGGCGTTTCCACTCGTTCCGTGTCTGTATTAGCTGTCCCCCTCATGTCCGGTGAACTATTCCCTCTGGTAGGTTCCGGTCTCGGTGCAGGTCCCCTTCCTAAACTATTACTCCTAACGTATGGTCGTCTCTGTTCCCAATTCGGTCGCTGGTATCCGTAACTATTCCCCCTTCTAGCATAGTTTTCCCGTCTATTGTCAAACCTAACTGTGTTGATCTGTCTATCCCTGTTATCCCGAGGTCGTCCACTACTTACGTCGTCGTACCTCTGCAGGTATTCTAAAAACATTTCTCTGTCCAATATGTTGTGTAGTGCTACGTGTTGTCTTATTTCTGCCTCGAAGTGTCGTGATAAATACTTAATAATTTGTCGGTCCGTCAGTGGTGGGTTCAGTTGCTTTGCTATGCTATATTTGCGTATAGCATATTGCTCCCTACTTCCTGAAAATTCTCCCTTAAATTTCCCTGTGATTAAGTCGTCTCGTACCTGGTCTTGTCTGTGGTCACTCCAGTAGTGCTTTAAAAATTTGTTTTCAAAGTCCTGATACGTGTCTATGTCCTGTCCTACTAAATTGTACCACGCTTCCGCATTGTCTTTTAATAAAGCCTTTATCGTATTTAGTTTAGTCTGTTCGTCAAATAAATTTCCCACTAGATTTCTTACACTATTAATAAAAATTTGTGGATTTACCCTGTTATCGCCATAAAACTTCATGTGTTGGTCCAATGATACGCCACCTGTATAAAATCTGGGCCCTTCCCCCGTTAAACTTGACATGTTGTATTTGATACTACTAACTTCGCGTTCTACCCTGCCTAACTGATCCCTACATGAGTCCGTTACTTCAGTCATTTTTACATTAATCTCTTCTTCACAAAAAATGCGTACTTCGAACCTTAAATGTCCCATTTCCTGTCGAAGACCTGTAATATCACGCTCATTTTTTTCAACCCTATTTTCAACTTCCCCCATCTTTACGGTAAGACTATTTTTAAATTCTGAAACTTCTTGATTCGTCTTATCTATTTTCTGACTAATCTCCTCTAACTTCCTGTTCGATTCTTCACTCATTTGCTCAAATTTTCGATTTGAGTCCTCTCTCGCTCTATTCGATTCATCCCTAGCTCTATTAGCTTCATCGTTCATTCTCTCTAGCATTCTCATTATCATCTCGTTTCCTTGATCCCCTGATTCCGTCCTCGACTGATCTCTACTGCCTCCAGCTTCTTCCATTTTAGAATTTTTCTCACACAATGCACTATCGTCACTTCCAATTTCCACTCCTTGACTCCTTAACCACTCTTTTCTCTGCATACGTTCTAATCACTCACACACTCTAAAATACTCTTAAATTTATACACACACAAAACTCTCTCTCAGATCGCCAGTTTCCTGGAATAAAATCACAAAAATTTTATTTGGAACTCGAGCCTCACTTTTGGGTCGCCAAATTTGCTGTGAAAAGCTCCTTTGAATGCGGGAACTGGCCCTTAAAAAAACATTCGAGCCCCACAGATTGGGCGTCAAATTATGCTGTGATACCTACAAAATCCGTGAACTATTCCTTACCTTAACTGTGTTGGTCCATTGACTTTCTTCTGTTAATCGCCTCGGCTGCTCCTCTAGATAGCTTTCATCCTCATACATAAAAAAAATAAACACATTCCTACCACAAACATCAACGTTAACTCTATTTACCTCAATATTCACAATACATTAAAATTTCAAAATTAATATTCAGCATAAATTTTAATATCGGAAAATTTCAAAATTAAATTTATTATCATTTTAATGTGCATCCAGAATTAAAGTCCTTGTAGGATGCCTACTAATTACTATAACAATATATGCAGAGTACAAAGGAGCATCTACCACCCTTTACGTTAATTAACCAGGTTCGTCTAATTGAGCTCAAAGACATACCCTAAATTTTCATCATAATCCAGAACATCAATACTAAATACCCCTTTCTACTTAAACAAGCAAATTTCACCTTAAAATTAAAATATTATTGTTAGTACCATTTCACTACTGTCCATTTTGAGTAACTCAATTATAAAGTTATTCAACACACACAACAATATCAAAGTTCAAACAAAATAGTATAATTTACCTGAAGGTTACTTGCACTCGTAGCTTCAATGTACATCGTCCCTTTTGTTAATCACACCATTCCAACTGGGTTATATTTACGGCTTCTGATTCTCAACGCTTTAAAAATTTTCTCCATCACCATTTATTTAAAGTTGTTTCAGGGCTTTTCCGGAACTAATCTGTGTATATCTGACCCTAGTCTTGTGAATCCAGACACGTTTATGCACCATTTAAGTATTAATACCCCGAAAATAACAAAGAACTTCATACTTCTTTCACCAATATACGCCAAAACTGCCTACTTTTGTGTATATATTTGTCGTTGTAAATTTTTACCAATTGGTACAGTGATACTAAACTTTATTACCTTGTATCTAAGTGCACTAAAGTATATTCATGTTAGCACGTAAAGAACAAACTATTTTGAATCACCAAAATATACGAGCAAACTTTAAATTATTTTATCAAACTAAAATGCACTGTTTAACATCTTGAATCAAGTCGCGGATGTAAGAGAGCTTTTAACGCATCGAATAGTCAAAAGTCTAAGAGAGCGAAATTCATATTACCCCGGTATATATAGCGGATAGCCGGCACGTCGCTTTTGTCCTCAAAACAGACAATTCTTAAGAATTTCTCATGCTATGTTCCCATTCCGTCGCTCGCGCGTCGGTTTTACGAATTTTCACTCGCCCCAGTTAAATCTCCGAAATTTCAACACGGCACGCAAAGTCTGGAAATAACTAATTGACTTTTATACCGAACTGTTATTTTACCTCTCAAGTTTGCCTTTTACTTTCAACCAATTGCAACCCCATGACGTTGCTCTACTCACGCCTTTTACTATATGTGTCTCGGTCTTGCGCATATTATCTGTCTCTATCTAACCTGTTCTTATTGATGCAAATTGATATTCTTTATTATCGATTATTTTAGTCCATGTGGAGTGTGAAATAACCCACCTTTAGCATTTCTCGTAACTATTATGCGACGGTTTCTACAAGATTCTCTGAACCATTAATTATCTGCAAAATTTTCGCCGAATGAGCTTTTTAAATAAACCCAGGTGTTCAAACATACTATTAATTCTCAGAGCTTTATTTTATTGGGTTTTTACAAGTTTTCATAGATATTATATGTTACTAACGGTTCAATTAACTTCAATTAAAATTAATACCCTTTAAATTTTAGTGAATCCTAACTAAATATTAGTTATTATCTGTACGTTTTGTTCAATACCGGTTACTTAAAATAGGGTTAATTAATATAAATTTTGCACGTAATTTCCATTTGTTTCTTTCCTCGGAATAATTACATTACCCGTAGAGCTTGTTAATACTGTTTCTTTTGATATAAAGCGTCTTGTACATGATTTTAAATCTCTTATTTTTACTGAAACGAATGAATTTTTATTCTCCACGGTGTTTTAATAAAGCGTATTATCTAATAAAATTCCTTATACACGGTGATTAAAATTATTTTATGTAATTCATTAATTTTCTACCCTGGTCTAAATATGAGTAATATATATATATATATATATATATATATATATATCTATATAATTGGTTTTGGGTTTTAGGTCAGCAGAATTGAAGAGTTCTCTTTTTTATAAACTCAAGCTTTCGGAAATTTATTTTTCCATTATCAAGAGTACTAAAATTAAATACAAATGCATTAGTTATGAGAACAGGGTTGACTTAATAGCTAAAAATTATATATAACGGATACTTACTAAAGTGAGATAAGATACAATTGGACGATTAATAATAATGTACAGTGTATAAGGGTATGGTATAATTAAATTTAAAAATAAAAATAATAGTAAATATATCGTTAAAAGGAGTAAAAATATTTTTGATTAAGATGATGTATACTGTCTTTATATTTAATTTTTGTAAACAGTTGTTTATAGGAGAATTTTTTTGTTTGGGAAAGGTATCTTTATGTGGTGTATAAAATAAACGCATTAATTGTAATGACACTGTTTGTAGATATATTATATTTTAAAATATTTTTATTAATTTGTGTAGTTATCTTTATATTTTTTTTTGTATCAGTATGGTTGTAAGTAAAATAATATTATAACTTAATCATTTATTTCTTAATTTTCTATTTTCAAATACATTTTTTTAAATTTAGAAGGTAGGTATATATAGAACTCAAGTCTCCAATGTCGGTTTTTTTTATTAAGTGTATTAGAATTTTGATATATGTAGCACATTTCAAGGAATTCACGTTTTAATTTATTATTTTCTATATGTAAAATTTTTGGATTGTTAAAATCAATTTTGTGGTTGGTGGTATTAATGTGTGTTGATAGGGCAGTTGCATTTGGTTTAATGCGTATGTCACTTTTGTGTTGTGTTAACCGCTGTTTGAGGTTCTGTGAACTTTGCCCAATGTATATATTGGGACAATTTGAACAATTAATTTGATATATGATGTTCCTTTGATCTAAAGGAATAGTTTTGTCTTTTATTTTAGAAAAAAGGTTATTTATTGTTAGGTCGGGTTTTTTTATATAAAAATTTTTAAAAATATTATCTAGTTGTGAAGTTAACTTATCAAAATATGGAAATACCTTGTAATTAGGTATTGTACTGGTTATAGTATCTGTAGAATTTTTGTAGTTTATTTTAGTAGTGTGGTTAAATATTAGTCTTTTTATTAGAGGAGTAGGATAACTGTTATCTTTTAGGATATTATAAAGTTTGTTTAAATTTTTTTGGTATAAAGAAGGATGGCTTATGTTTTTTATTCTATTTTTTAGTCCTAAAATAAAATTAATTTTCATATTTAATGGGTGATATAAATAATAATTAAGATACCTGTTTGAAGTGGTAGGTTTCTGATACCAGTCTAAAATAATTTTGTTAGTTTTATCTCTAATTAATAACGTATCTAAAAAAGGAACTGAATAATGTTTTTCTCTTTCTATTGTAAATTGAATTTTACTATTCTATTCTACAGATACTATAACCAGTACAATACCTAATTACAAGATATTTCCACATTTTGATAAGTTAACTTCACAACTAGATAATATTTTTAAAAATTTTAATAGAAAAACTTGCAAAAAAACCCGACCTAACAATAAATAACCTTTTTTCTAAAATAAAAGACAAAACTATTCCTTTAGATCAAAGGAACATCAAATTGTCACAATATATACATTGGGCAAAGTTCACAGAACCTCAAACAGCGGTTAACACAACACAAAAGTGACATACGCATTAAACCAAATGCAACTTCCCTATCAACACACATTAATACCACCAACCACAAAATTGATTTTAACAATCCAAAAATTTTACATATAGAAAATAATAAATTAAAACGTGAATTCCTTGAAATGTGCTACATATATCAAAATTCTAATACACTTAATAAAAAAAACCGACATTGGAGACTTGAGTTCTATATATACCTACCTTCTAAATTTAAAAAAATGTATTTGAAAATAGAAAATTAAGATTAATAAATGATTAAGTTATAATATTATTTTACTTACAACCATACTGATACAAAAAAAAATATATAAAGATAACTACACAAATTAATAAAAATATTTTAAAATATAATATATCTACAAACAGTGTCATTACAATTAATGCGTTTATTTTATACACATAAAGATACCTTTCCCAAACAAAAAAATTCTCCTATAAACAACTGTTTACAAAATTAAATATAAAGACAGTATACATCATCTTAATCAAAATATTTTACTCCTTTTAACGATATATTTAGTATTATTTTTATTTTTAAATTTAATTATACCATACCCTTATACACTGTACATTATTATTAATCGTCCAATTGTATCTTATCTCACTTTAGTAAGTATCCGTTATATATAATTTTTATATTAAGTCAACCCTGTTCTCATAACTAATGCATTTGTATTTAATTTTAGTACTCTTGATAATGGAAAAATAAATTTCCGAAAACTTGAGTTTATAAAAAAGAGAACTCTTCAATTCTGCTGACCTAAAACCCAAAACCAATTATATACAATTAAAAAAGCAAGGTCGTTACCAAATTTAGTATATATATATATATATATATATATATATATATATATATACAAGTTGCATGAGATGTTCTGTTACTGCTGGCCTAGTAGTTTTATCTGTACCTGGCGCTTTATTATTTTTCAGGCTTATTAATGCTAGTTCAAACTCGTCTCTAATTATAGGATATCCCAAGTCATCGTTTTATATGTCTGATTCCTGTTCTAGTGCTGTTAGTTCCTCTCCTGCATATTTTTGCTATGCGGTTTTATATCCCTAAAATTCATTCCAATTAGTTTGTATTCTTCGCCTGTCTTTCCTCTTTCCATTTTAGTTTGCATTTCTTGTTTATTGTTCTTTAGCTTTCCTGCATTTGCGAATAATTTCCCATTTTATGACTTCGTATCTCGGATTGCCTGCTTCGTCTGGTCTGTTTTGTATTTCCGCCTTCTTCTATTAAAATCAGAATATTTTTTGTTTGTGACGGTTTCTTATTTTCTTTTTGCATATTACCCAGAATATCCGTTGTCGCAATGTCTAAACTGAAATTAATGTTATTCCATTCTGGTTCTATTTCCTTAGTAGCAGAAATTTTCTCGAAATCTTTTAGCAATTCTTTTGTGGATAAATTCATCTTTTAGTTTCTCAAAGTCAGAGTGTCTTTCTCCGTTTCTTTTTTTTAAATTTTTAATTTAACCACGGCTTTCATAATTACTATGTTATGGTCAATGTCTGTACCTGCTTCTGGGTTGCGTCTACAGTTTTTTTACTTGATTCCCAAACCGTTTTCGAACAGGACTGTAATATATTTGATAACTCCCTGTCTCCTGTCATCTTCCACGTGTATCGTCTTCTAGCACGATGTTGAAATAATGTATTTTTGATGGTTATCGGAGAAATCTGCCAGCTTATTTCCTTATCGTTTCTCGTGTCTAAACTAAATAAACCCACTACCGCTCCTTCCCTATCCTCACCTACCACTGCATTAAGATTATTAAATTTTCATGTCCTTTTGCGAATCTTAGTATGTGTTCGATATCTTTGTAGATCGCTTGTAACCTGTCCTCACTGTAGCTGGAGTTGGGCCTGTGTACTCGTATTGATACTGTATTTACCAATTTAGATTCTAATCTAATCATGAGTTCTATTTCGTTCTTTTTGTAAGTAGTTTTCCACAGTGTTCTATCTTTTTCCGCCTAACTATCCCCAAATCCGATTTTCCTTCTGTATGAATTACCCTATAGCTTCGCTCCAAAAATACCCCGTTTTTGGTCACTGAACTTCGTTAATCCCTACTATGTCAAATGCTAACCTATCAGTTTCAATTTTTAAGATCTCTAGCTTACCTACTTGCTTCACGCTTTTAGCATTCTGCGCTCCGGCTCGCAAAATGTTCCTGGATCTTCTTTTAAACTTTTCGATCGCATCCTTCAAAGTAGTCCTCTCCTGGAGATTCGAACGGGGAACTATTTTAAATCCGAAATCTTTTACCCTAGAGGATGTCATCATCTTAAAAACATTTTTAGTACGCTGTGTACCTAGGAGGTAATGAAGTGGTTTGGTGTTGCCTTCCACATCGCAGTAGTGTCTCTTAGAATGCCATACCGACCCCTCTGGTCTATGCCACTCTAAGTACCGAAAGAACTGCTGCCCTCTTTCTTTGTTTATATTTCAGAACTATTGTAGTTAATACAAATGTAACAAAATTAGGAGATTTGAACTTTTGACTACATTAAGCAGCGTTTTAGACACAGCAAACCGGCAAAAAATTTTTTAAACCTAATACTTGAATTAGCATAGGACTGAAAACAAGTTTCACCAACCAACTTAATTTGTTTATAACTTTTTATTTTTAAAATTACGGTTTAAGTGTAGGGCGTATTTCGACTGGAACAAAATGCAGTGATTTTTAAAATTTGTTTTTATGTTGTTGTTGGGATTTCATTTAAATTGAGAGGTGGTGCATGTATTGTATAGTTTTACTCGTTCAGTTTTGCAGATGGGCGACAAGTAGATCTCGAAATAATTAAATTATATTTGGTTAACGTCGTAGTAAGATTCTTTAAAAGTCGATGGTCTGAATTCGAATATTAACATAGACTTTCTCTCTCTTTTTATTAGCCACTACGGGGCACCAGTTGTTATGGTCATGTGTCCCTATCTAATATGCAAGGACACTGCACACCTACCCAGAGGCTGGTAAAATTCTTCAAAGAAAAATTCTTGTCATGGTGGGAATCCAACCCGTACCTACTTCAATTAGTTCTTGTTTTGAAAATAGATCATTACACTTATGTAAATCTATATCCAAATAGTGAGGCAACAATATATGCATTTTTTATGTACACTTTACCCCTTCGTCACGTGCTTTTATCTTCAGTTTATATAATTTTAACTGAAACATTTCTAACAAGCATTTCTAAACTGCTGTGTATTTACTTAAATTATACGAAAGAAACCGTGTCAGTTCAAAATCAATACCTAATATTATACCAATAACCGGATCTTAAACACGCGATAACTAAATGTACAAAATAATGAATAGTTGTAATTATACGTCTCTTCTTACAAATTACCAACTCTTGAGTATATATTATATATTGATTCAGAATCGAATGTACGTGCTGGTAATTATAAAAACGTCGCTACGTATTATCACGATATTGATTATACTGTGATAAATTAAAAATAAAACAAGGGTTCCGTTAAATGCTCTAAAAATGAAGTTTTGCACTTCTCAATCAAGCATTTAATCATTTGATCTTATGTTGCGTGGCGATCTACGCCTACCCTTTACGGAGGTGTAATTTGGAATTCTATACGATATATTATTATGCCAAATGATCATGTGGTAACATAATAGAGGGCACGGTGTAAGTAAAACGAAGGATATGCTTCCGATAAGTATTTATCATATTGACTTGCATCCACTTAAATTTACTAAGTGCGATTACCTTGCCTCCGCCCTTTCGTTTCTTGCTTTTCTATATTTCACTCGAAGTATGTATATTGCACCACATAACACCAGTAATAGGATATCAAGGATCTATAAGTCGTGTATTTTGAACTTCATACCGACCTGAATTGGCGGTATTTTCTATTTCATTAGTTCTTGCATTACATCGCATGGTACAACTAATAGCGTATCCAGCTTTTTAAGAATATGGAAGCTACCTAATTAAAGGGTTGGAAAATACTGTGATATCTCCTTTGAAATTATTTTGAATTTTTCTTTCCTGCATTCATTAATACTTTAATTGTATCATGTAGTACCACTAATCCCCTATCTAGCATCAAGCTATATACAAAAGTACAAACTTTGCAAAATGCTTAACACAATATCAACAACCCGAAATAGTTTTTTTATTTTCTTAATGAACTGCTAAAAAAACCATTGCACCCCACAGTATAGCCTAGCTAGCATTCAAATATTGTAGTTCCAAGTGTGTGGATTAAGGTGATTCTAACCCATTATAACTTCTTATTTTTATCTGTTGTTCCTACACAGCACTACTTACATTGCCCTATGTAGCATGACTTATGATGGAAAAACATACTCCACTTCTAAGTTTGGAAGAGCTAAGGTGATAGATATTTCAACCTTCCCTACATTTGACTTTCGAATGCTCCGCCCGAAGGTACACTACATAGGTTAAAAAGCGAGTTTTTTACCTGGAAATTATGAATTTTGCCGAACCCTTGCTATACCAAGCAATGTAGGGATCTTTAACGTGTGTGACAACATTCACACAGGACCTACATTTTACTTCTCATCCGAACGCGGGCGTATTTTTCTGAAAAATGCTCGCCTAACATTTTTCAAGCGGTCCGTGAGTTACGTTTCGGGCGGTGTTTTTAAAAACTTCTTCCAAAATTTCGTAACAAAATTTATTTGGTTTAAACAGAACTCATTTAAAATACTCTAAGTCGAAAAATAATTACTAATTGAACTAATATGAGTGAGTAGCCTACGTAAACTGCAATGTTAAAGCTGAAATTATGACTGACTGACTGATGGTCTTGGTCTTGAGGCTCCCGGGGTATTTATGTTTTTCCTACCCCTCACATGTCTGTGGGAACTTGCAGAGCTCATATCTGCTTATTTCTTAATTCAATGCATTATACAATGTAACAATTTTAATTTCTAAGTAATCACGGTTCTTAACCGTCTGTGACCTGCCACTTGCAGTATCACTATTGTCTGAAATACAATGTATTGCATTCGTTCTCACAACTGTTAATAACCTTTATTTAATTATCCTTGAATTACATTGTTGCACTTGACTTAATAATTTCTTTAACAATTTCCAATACTTTCTAATAACTTCTATTTTGTTATACATACATAGATTGGGGGATACATAACTCCGCCCGAAGTAAATGAATAATTAAGGATTTCTTTGCTTAATTTTTAAAAATTCATAAAATTCATTGTTTAAAATTCATTGTCGCTAAGGGTATATTTGTTTTTTATCTACCTTTGCTTCCTTAAGTCTAAAATTGTTCTGTTTATTCTTATATCTAAGATACATTTTGTAAAATACATATATGATCAATAAAATAATTAAAATGATTAATAACAATTATCCAAACGCTTATGTTGTCGTAGAGTAACTTTGGCACTTTTAATTCACTTAAGTGTTCTTTAAAATTGTCCATTAATTTCATGGCGTGGTTAAGTTCGTCTAAGTCTAGGTGTTCTAGTTGCATGTGTTTCTTAACTATTTCTTCATCTTCGGTTTGCGTTGTCTTGAATTGTAGTTCTGGTAAATCTGTGAGTTTCATGGTTGCTGTGGGGGTCTTGATAAACTCTGATTACTTCGTTTTCAGTTTTAAATAACAGTCTTCTTTAAGGGTGATTAATTTGTTTCCGGTTAATGCTAGATTGTTCTCGTCTTGATTGCAGTGGACGGTTGCTATTACTTCTGTTGGAAAAATGGCGATCCATTTGTTTTCTGTAATCCTTTAAATTTTCATATTGGTGATTTGTACGGGTTTTGCTTCACAGTTTTCGTAATGATTTGAGAATTTTAGTAATTGTACTTCGCAAGGGCTGTCTTCTTAGATGGTTGTTGTCGTCAATGATTGGCATAAGTATTGATTTTCTGTTACTTCGGTACATTTTTCGTTTGTATAACCATATCTTAGTTCATTTAAGGATAGGAACTTGGTTTTTGGGATGATAACTTGATACATGCTAGTAATTTTCATTGAAATAGAAAATAAATGATAATTATAATTGTTATTTTCTACTATTGGGATTTCTATTAAAAATGTTATTTCGTTATTCTTTACATAGCCTTTTACTATAGCTATTTTTTCAAATATGAGAATGTTTGATTCTGTTACGTCAAAGGGTAATTTACTGTTAGTTATAAATGATCTAATTCTTAATAATTCCTTTAACAAATCAGTTGGTTCTATGATACTGGAGTGGAGTGTATTTAATTTTGCAAATGTTACAGCATTTTCTAATGTGGCTAAAATTTGTTAGATTATAGTAAGGGTTGATATTATTTGAGTGAATATTGTATTGAATCTAATTAAGTCATTCCTAACATGATGGTTTGCATGTTAGTTTTATGGGTTTGTATTCTGTTGGCTATACTATCTTGATTTCTTACTAGCTTTCCTAATGTTTCGTTGAATTTTATTATAGTTGATTGGGTTAGAGATATTTGGTTGTTAACAATGGTTTTTATATCGTTTTGATTTTCAATTAACTGCTGTATTGCGTTGTCGTAACATTCTGCAGCTTGACTATCTAAATCACCTGTGATAGATTTTATTATGTTACCTAGTCCGTTAATTAATTCTCTTTCTCGTATTGCAATTTGTTCTGTGGGTATTAATCTGTTAAATTTGTCTTCTATGTTTTTAATATGCTTTCTATTATGCTGTTATAATTCATCATTTCTATTGCATATTCTTTTCCGAATTTGGCTGTGCCCATTGATTGTTTTAATCGAAAATAATTGTCTTTGATTATTTGAGATTCTTGTTTTAGTTCCGTTAAATCAAATGTTTGTGCAAATGTCTAAATAGTCTATTGTATTTTGCATACTTCCTAATTTTATTGGTATTTCTTGGTATTTCGTTACAGTAGTTACATCAAAGTCTCCTTTTATAATTATACAATAAGATTATTTAAATTATAAGTTTTAGTCTACTGAAAGATTTTATTTTTCAGTTTCGTGATAATTTAATTGCATAAATGCTTTGTTATAATTAGATATCTTCGTACTGAAAATATACAATTCTACTTTATAAAGTTGCTATGCGCGTTTTTGAATGAATTTTATTCAGTAATTTTTTGCTATAATTAGATATATTCGTACTGTAATAACTTTTTATAAAGTTGCAATGGCGAACGATTTTTATTCAATGATGAGGGTTTCCGGTAACAATTTGTGTAAGAATCGCGCTATAAATTTGCACGCTTTGTTCCAATTTGTAATGAGTTACTTTTAATAATAATTGCAAAGTGCTTCTGTAATTTATACACTAGGAGTGTTTAATTTATAGAAGTGCAATGAAGGTTACGTTTGAATAAATCGTTTCTATAATTGCGTTTTGTACATTGAGCTTTCGTTGATGAATTGGTAAAAATTAGTTGCGATCTATTTTTGAATTTTAAAATCGTTTTCGTTTTGTATTAATAATTCGTGCGTCAGTTATGTTTTAGTTTATTAATAATTCGTAATAATTGTAGTAATAGTTGCGTAAAAATTCTCTTGCTTTAAAAGTAATTTTTCGTATTTGAAAATAATTTCTCTTAATAGATTTCGTTTGAAAATAATTTTTCTTAGTAAATTATTTTCATAAAATGGCATAAATTGCAATAATAATAATTAAAATCTTTACATATATAAAATAATAAACAAATTTTTTCTATTACTAGCTAATATCAATAAATTTGTGAACACTTTTTTTATCGTCTGTTTCTTTTGTTTTCTGGTTGTGGGCTCGGTCGATTTTGTACTTCGTCCACATTGTGTTTCTTTGGATTCGATCGATGCTTGTATCTCGTCCAAGGTTTGTTTGGTTGGATTCGGTCGATGCTTGTACCTCTTCCAACTTTGTTTGGGTTCTTCCAGAATTGGGAATTGAAATTCTTTGTCACCAGTCTTCCAATTTTTGGATTCCTAGCGCCTCTCTGGATCCGTACGACTGCGCCAGTAATGTTTCGGGCCTTGGAAGCGGTGTTTTTAAAAACTTCTTCCAAAACTTCGTAACAAAATTTATTTGGTTTAAACAGAAATTACAGTTGAATTTTGACAAACCTATTTAAAATACTCTAAGTTGAAAAATAATTACTAATTGAACTAATATGAGTGGGTAGCCTAAGCAAACTGCAATGTTAAAGCTGAAATACTTATGACTGACAGACTGATGGTCTTGGGGCTCCCGGGGTATTTATGTTGTCCCTGCCCCTCACATGTCTGTGGGAACTTGTAGAGCTCATATCTGCTTATTTCTTAATTCTATTCACTATACAATATAACAATCTTAATTTCTAAGTAATCACGGTTCTTACCCGTCTGTGGCCTGCCACCTGTAGTATCACTATCGTCTGGAATACAATGCATTGCATCCGTTCTCTTAACTATTAATAAACTTTATTTAATTATCCTTGAATTACATTGTTGCACTTTACCTAATAATTTCTGTAACAATTTCTAATAATTCCTAATAATTTCTAGTTTGTTATACATACATAGATTGAGGGATACATAACTCGTGTCGAGAATCCAACCCGGGACCTTGGGATCAGCAGTCATGCACAAACCTGTCTGACCCACGGAATCTGCCACTACAACCTTTCCTAGACGCCGTCAATTTGTAAATCAACTAACCATCTTACTCTGAATGCCTGATTACATCTTTAGCACTATAACCCCAAATTAATGAGCAGCAACAAAGCGATCTCCATGCTAACGTCGTGTGGTCATTTACAATTATTCTATCTATGCAGAAAGCCCACATTGAAGCACAAACTCTTCCCATTAGCACTGCGATGCGTATAAAAGAATGCCACAGATAAACAGTAGTTAGTTCAGCCTGTTATTCTATCTCAAACTGGTTTGCCTTCAGCATCACAACATTTTCATAGCTTGTTGTCATCTTTAACCTGCAATCGCCTTCAGTGCCACAACATCACTTACCATGCGTTGTCATAAGCAATATAGCGTATCTTTAGCTTGTGGACAACGCTAGCCTAATCACAAAACGATGTAACCTATAAAGGCCACATGGTTTCAACAGTGATAAGCTCAAATATGGGGCTGGTCTACACACTAAGCATCAACGACGTCGCCGACATATCATGATTTGTTGCAATGCCTTTTCAGTGTTGCAATATAAAATATATGGGGGTGAGAATTATTAGCTCAGGGCTAAATTGGTGAAGCGATCTCGACATTCTTCCGACTAAGCTAGGGGTCTATTCCTCGGGTAGAGCTTATGAGCAGTGGTCGTGGGTTTTACGACAAAACACTGTTTACTTACTGACTCTAATAATACTAAAGTAGGGGGTGCAAAAGGGGCGCCACCAAGTCCTTAAATTTTGTAATCACGGGTTTGCCCTAAGGGAGGACTTGAAAGTCCTTAGAGAGAAATATCGTATTTACCGCTATAGCTGGAGCTCTAAAGAAAATATTATTAATATAACAATCAAGGACACAAGAGATGTACTCGTGCTACCTTATACTATAAAGAAAAAGAATAGCCATTTATATCAATAATTTAAACATTATTATATGAACCAATTTAGGCATTAAGCCTCTTGAAGGTGTTGTTTAGTGCTTCTTTATCAAGTCAGTGTTATAGACATTACTTTTATGAAAGGGTATTTATACTTTTTTACCTTTTTAACTCAATTACCCTATCCTTGAACTCATTTGTCCAAAATAAAACAATTATGCAATTGAATTTAATGGTTGTTCTTTTATTAAAATTTTGCTCTCTAAGTAATAAAATTTTATGTACAAAATATACATCACATTTGTGGTCTAAAATCTTCAACACAGTGATTGAATATGAAGATTACCACTGTCTTTACTAAGAATAAAATAATATTAATAACGTATTAAACATTTTTACAAAGCTTTCCAAATTAATTACCCAAAATACACAGATCTGTTACCATGATTTACAAATGTGTATTAAATATTCAAAGACTAAAAATATTAATTCTCGTAATTACTTAAGGTGTGATTGAATTTGAATGAAATACTTTGTTAGAATTAAATAAAGGTATTCATATTCATTTGCAATACTATCATATATAATCCTTGTTTCAAACTGTGATAAATTCTAAATAACAAAAGTTTTCGTAATTACATGGTAAAACAAGAATCATAAATTGCTACAATGTTGTTTTCGATCATTTGCCTTGCTGTTAAGATAGGCAAACAGCTGTAATCATGTCAAAGTAATAGAAAAACGCTTACCTTATGAACAGTTGTTTTAAACTACATTGAAACAATTACGTTGTCGAATCCAGATGGGCTGGCCTGCGATCCCTTGACAAACAAGTCAACGTACTGTCCACATTTTATTGCGTAATATACTGGATCTTTACTGGAATCATTTACACGAACTTGAAGTGCATTTCATCTTTGTAAATCGAAACAAAATCGAGTCATAAAACAGGCTATCCAAAGTACATAATTTTACACGTTTCTTTAACTTGTGTTAAAGACAAATTATTTAACGGTAATTGGAAAATTAAATATGATATTTGAACTTGGAAGCTCACAATCTTATCATTGCTTAGTGTCCAGAATAAACATTATTACATTTACGTTAGTGAGAATAGACTTGATAATTACAAAGACCAAATTTCGCCAACCATTTATGTTAATTTTTTAATAAGTTAATTGAAATTAATATTAGCAAATTTTAAAGAAATTATTATTGGAAATTCTATAAGATCATAACTACAAAATTCATAAAGCACAATTTGTAAGTTCAGTGAAATCAAAATTAACAAATTTAAGGAATTCATTATTAGAAATTTATAGAGCGCTGTAATAAAATTATTTAGTCTGACTTAACAATAATTTAATCTGCTTATCATTATTAAAATACACAGAAAATCAAGTGCATCTTGTACTTGGTCAAGCGGCAACGCCTATTGCTACACGCAGGTTGCTGGCGAGGACCCTATTCAACTGCATGGTGCTTGTGACTCCACAAGTGGTCGTGCCAGACTGAATCGTCCATTCGATGCGCAAAATTCACTTTAAAACCGCCTGTCATTGGAGATGCAATTCAAACGACCAACTTTTACTAATAGTAACTAAACCAATACTATAAAGTAATATTCGGCTTGTGATTGGAGTACACGGCTCTGATCTAAAAAGTATTTACTTACATCACAAAATTTAATTGTTTGTTTAAATAGACAATGCAGTGTTTTTTATAAATAATTTGAAAAAGATTTGTTGTCAAAAAAAATTGTTACAGTGTAGCCCACAGAAGTGGTAAGTGATTATAATCAAAGAAGCAGCTCAACTCTACAATGGCGTCCGCCCAGCAACTGTCAATCCCTCAAGCAATCTATGCATGTTATGGTACATACACAAAATTTATGACTCTGATATGCCTATTGACTTCTCTGTTAGTACTCACTGTGTTTTTGTCGTTGCTATTGGTTTAAACGTACGTACTATTAGAGTTTTAAACAATTTCTTAATAACAGATCTATTTTGAGTAAATCCGGATAAATAGAGTACCTGTACTAGAGATATTTTTACCACCAGTTCACATTTTTTGCCTCCAAAGATGAGTGAAACGCTTTCCAGCCGGCTAAGACTCTCAAGCTATAGAAAAGATCTTAGCACGTTAGCACGGCGTATCAAAATCAACATTGCTAATGATTTCCATTTTGGGATTAGGAGAAGATACATCACTACCATATGCTGGAGATGCTTGCTACTTATGTTACGGCAAACTTTCCGATCACTCACGCTCTACTACGGTATTTGAACCCGATATATTGCTAACCGTGCAGGTTAAATTCTAAGTTATATACAACTGGAACAATGAAGAATTTATCACCTACTCGTGGAATTAGGGATATTTGGAGTAACTATGATTATTAAAAAAACAAAGCATAAGGAATTGCCAACAAGGTGGTATCCATTTTGGAACAACCAACTGCTCGCCATCCATTCTAATCGACCTACGAAACTTAGCGTTTGCACTGGACATGAACTATCAAATCAAATAACTGATCACTTTGTTACGTTTTTTTTTGTGGCAGCCCCTGTTCGGGCGCCAAAGTTATGTTACGTTGGCTCGTAGCCGTGCGTAACAAAAAGAAAATCAAAGAAGAAATGACCGGGCTTAATCGGAGAGTAGGGGGGGGGGGTTGTAGAAAGCAGACCCACATATAATGTATGTGGCTGTAAGGGGTTAGTGATAATACCTGCAAGAAAAATAGTCAAGCAAACCTGAAAAAAAAAGGAAAAAGCATAGCAGCAATGATTAGTCTAAGTTATTCAGTACTTTGTAGAATGTAAAAAAAGAAACTGTTTAGATAAACTATATAATATAACAACGGTAAAAGCAATACAGAAAAATGTTTAGTACAAAGTGAGGTAATATTGGGGAGTAGCAGAAACGTTTCCTCACACACCAATTAAACATAAATCAGATAAAATGTTGACAAAAGATAAATAGATAAGACACAATTGGTATGAGTAATTTAGTAGTATTGATTTTTCTTTCTTTCTTTTTTTTCTGTTTTAAAATAGCATGCAAGTCTATTGTAAAAGGTATCAGAACGACAAAGATATGGTAAAGCAACGGATAGATATTTACAGTAATAACAAGTAGTAAATAGTTCAACTTACAAAAAGTCCTTCAGCAACGCTTCCTTGCAATTGAAGTGTGGAATTCACGATGTCCTGCACTAACGAAGCACTTCACCCTTGACTGTGAGTGTGTTGATGGAACTTATCACACGTTACACTAATCACACCTACATATTTCACTGGTGTTAGCAGCACCCATTATCACGCGTCGGAACTATGTAGCCTTGATAAATTTCTTGGTAATTCTATTTCCTAAGACAATAATTTCGAAATATTCTGAAGCACTAGTTTAATTTCAACTGGGAGCAAAGGTATATTATTTTCATAAACATCTCAAAAAGCAGTGAGAAACTTCAACCAATACCTTTGTAGGCCGGTAATCTGTTATATTTCACAAATAACGAAATTTGCGCAAGCAATGATCTATTTTAGATTCTTTGTTGTTAGAAAATTCAGAAACTACAGTATCACTGTATTTAAATAATCCAAAGTATGCGCTACTCTGAAAAGAAAAGGACCGCGAAACTAGATCGCACACACAGTTTAAATATCAGAAGAGAAAACAACTAAAAAGAACCATAATGGGTAAAGCACGTGTATCACTAAAGCAAGTCCGTCAAATGTTCCTTAAAGCATTTGTCTCACAAGAAAAACAACTAAAAACAATTAGTAGGCACGCGTAAGCAATAAAAACCGTCCGTCAAATATTCCGTAAAACACACGTGCAGCTCGAGTAAACACGTTCGCCTATCAAGCATACTTCCTTCAAAAGGAATTAGAACTACACTTTGTACAGTTAATATACAATTTTTATTTCACAAGAAAACAATTAAAAATCGTGCCGTGCTCGTACATGAACAATACGAAAAATTCCGCATTAATTCTCACTATTGTCAAAGCAAAGAGGAAACAGTATTTTCAACGTACTTAGTATATTGGAACAAAGAACAAAACACGACTGTTCGTCTGTTTATTCAACTCGTTCTATTACAACCGCTTATCGTATCTTATCTAGACTTGTATATCCACATAAGGAACAAAATTTATATTTACGGCAAGACAAGAACGATGCAATCTATTCATTATAACACGACACATTCGTCAACGAGTTAATAAATATTAAATATAGAAATAGTAATTTGTAGAAATGTATTTATAAATTGGGAAACAGCTTAAAATGTTAAAACTACCAAAAATGCCCGTTACAACTTGCTACAAGGTTCATGGAGTTACTGCAGGGTTTTCACACGGTCCGGTGCAGTCTATATTGACAACCAGCTCTTAATAAGAAAAATGCCTCAAACTCTTCTGTTGTTCCGCAACTCTCAAGCTAAGAAGAAAGAAGATGGTCACCAACCAGGTAGAGTTGATGTTTTCAGACGGTGTCGTCGAACTCAGTACATTTGCTACAATTTATCTATAGTACGGTTGACAAGAAGGCTGGCAAACCATGGCTACTAAAGCAATCTAATTAAGTTACGAGAAACTTGAGTTTGAATTACGAATAATCTAAGAGACTGTACGAGACTTAGAGATGCTTCTGTGTTTTATACAGTAGATTTAAATTCTGAAATTAAGCAGGCACTCTTAAGGAGGAATCCTAACAATACATCTCCTGTGCTACGCCAAATGTTGCAAGTTTAACTATACCACAGAAGCTGGACTCGACGTTCTCAGCGTCGGTATATGCCTTATAACTCGTGATGAGTTTTTTGGCTTGTTGATGTTGTTCGGTTATAGTGTTGTTTTAAGGTTGATCTTCTTAATAAAATGTTGGTCTGGATTCCTCGAGACCTGCTCTTGGAATCCCCATGTTTTGATGCATTGAGCAGTTTCCAGGATCTTCACCATTGGTTGCTCTCCAACTACACGATATCCGGATCCTGGGTCCACTCACCTGTGGTTTTTGACCGACAAGATGGCTATTTGCCACAGGCCGTTCCATCGTGAGGTAGCTCGTCTAACAGGACTGACGGATGTGCATCCCCAACGACTTCACTTGTGTACCCATTCTTCGGCTCCCCGCATAGCTGGAGAACTCCCTCGAGTCGTCACCGTTCCGCTGCTCACATTTGTTCGCCCGGAGGCGGTGGTAGATAGATGTTGCTGCTTTCAAATCTAGGCAGCAACTGTTGCAAGTTCGGAGTTATGCCGTTATTGAACTTATATCTATGGCATAATTATAAGTTACGCATTTTTTTAAATTGATATTTGCAATTAGTACACAAGAATTTCATTTCCGCAATAACGATAAATAGAAATACATATTTTAAAACTGCGATAGATTGCTTAACCAGATAATGCAAAATATTTGTTTATTATTAATCAAAGCTGTTGCACTGTTTGATGTATTATTTATAGCAATAAAAATTCGTTGTTTTGTCATTACAAACAGAATGTACATTTTTCAAAGTACTACCTGAAATACATTTTCTTTTAGTTTGCTTTGAGCGAGATTCTATTGTTCGGCGACTGGAAGAAATCTGAACATCATTAATTGGCCGTTTTTCTACTGCATATTCGTTTTTTAAATTTTAATTAGAAAAAGTTAGTATACGGGATTTTCAAATCTCAGACTGTCATTACAAAAAAAATAATGTTCAACGAATTTGAACTAGTAATGCTAATTCTTCAATTAAATTTAGTGTCATTCAGAGGTTTTTGATTTAGTTTTGTGAAGCCAACTTTACACTGCCCCACTATTATCTAATCAGGTTAAGTAGATTTTAATTGTCTCCAAATTGTAGCTGAGAAAGACTCTTGTGGTTGTTTTCTTGAAAAATATATAGCTTTGATGGTTTATTATAGAATTTATGCTGCTATTGCGGTGCATTTATTTGAAGTCATGTCGGTACTTCTAAATTCTGAGTGATTATCCTGCAGAGGAACGTGGTTCTTCTTTGAACTCAGTTGCCTGCGTAATTCTAGTAATTTTTCTGCTTAGAAAAACTTAAATTCGCATTTTGTTTATTTCAGGGTTTACCTGTGTTCTCTAGAAAGTATTGTAGTCGAATCTCTGTAGTTGTTAACTGTTAGCTGTTATCAAATCTGATTAAACGAATTGTATTGTTTAATGTATGCGTGCCATTATCAGGATTTCTAGTATGGCCTATTCGGTAGTTTATGTTCTTTTCTTGATGTTCATGTGTCGTTTTGCCATTCTAACGAATATATTTTTGCGTATGTTTCGAACCAGCAAACTCTAAAACTTTTTGTCTATCTCGGTCGAAATGCTGTACACTATGGAAAATCCCGTTTAGGAAAGTAGCATTGCTTCTCAGAGATATTGCAAACACCAGAACAGAAGATTGGGTTATTTAAAAATTTAATGAAAATCTTTTTTTAGCCGAGGTTACCTTGGACCTAGAGCATCGTTCTAATTCTGCAGGTTCTAAATATATTGGATATCTTTAAACATCATCATTAGGTCTTCAGTCCTGAAACTGGTTAGAAGCGTACCATCATTGTTTCCTATTCTGAACTAACCTACAGATTTCCCTGAAATTTGCAGTCTGCATCTATCACTATCTGATCTCGGTCTACATCTGCCTCTTTTTTCCTACCTCTGCTTGTCATATATCCCATACTATTCTCCAAAAATGCCTTAGAACGTATTCTGCCCTTCTCTTTCTCCTATTTTTTTTCCAAAGACATCCTTGTTCCCCTACCGTTTCTATAACCTATTTGTTATTACCTTTGTCTGTCCATCCTCATACATCTGAAGCACAGCATTTCAAAGGCTGCTACCGTTCTTCCGTCTGCTCTTCAGACTGCCCGTATTTCATAGGCATACTGTCTGTGCTGTGCTTCACACATATGTTTTCAACAACTTCTTGTTCTATGTTTGTTGCCTTTCATCGTAGGGGCTGTTCTTTCGTGTTAGATGCAGTTCGGTAACTTTCTATTGTTTTACAATTATATACCCTGTTTCTCCGACATTCAGTGGTTCTGAAGGGGGGTAAGCAGCCTGTGGCTGCCAAGTTCCCCAACACTTGAGCGTTTACCGATTTAATAGTTTTTTACAATATATCTTTTCGCACAGTCAACATTAGTTGCAGGTATTTCACAATCAACACCTGTAGTTGTTTATAATAATCATCAGATTTATCTGTGCCTATCTTTTCGTCATTAGGTTTTCGGTCTCAAAACTGGTTGGACACGTACCTGCACTTATTTATTTTTTTAAACCAGCCTACGTAGTTCCCTGAAATTCTCACACAGCATGTATACAGCTCGGTTCCCCTTTTATTGTTTTCTAATTTTATGCCCTATTTCACCGAGATTCGGTGAATGGGGTTAAGCAGCCTGTGGTTGCCAAGATCCTCCAACTCTTAGACATTTGCCGAAATAATAGTTTTCCCGTAAACCCTTTCTCACAATTATCATTATTCGAGAATATTGCCCACCCAATACTTGTAGTTGCTTATAATAATCATCATGTTTAAGTGCAGTTACTTTCTACGTCAATAAATTATCCATCTTGGGACTGGTTGGATACGTACCTCCATTAATTTCTATTCTGAGCTAGCCTACACATTTCCCTGAAACTCATACAGCCTACATCTTTCACCATCTGTGTGCAGTAGTCTAACCTAGGTCTCTTTCTTCTCTTTCTTCTCCTATCTCTGCTTCTAATATATTCCGCACTATTCCCTCATACCGTAGTATGTGGCCTATCATCTTATATCTCCTATTTTTTACAGTTTTCCGCATATTTCTTTCTTGCCCTACCATTTTTAGTACCTCTTCGTTCTTAACTTTGTCTCTCCATGATATCTTCATCATTCGTCTGTAGCACCACATTTCAAACGCTTCAACCTTTTTCTTGTCGGCTTCTCCTACTGTCAAGGCTTCACAGCCGTACAGACCTGTGCTCCATACATATGTTTTAAGCAATCTTTTCCTTGTTTCTATGTTTGTTGTCTTTAAACATAGTAGTTGCTTTTTCTTGTTAAATGTAGCACGACCTTGTGCTAATCTTTGTTTTATATCTTTTGTGCTTTTCCCATCTTGCGTTATTTGGCTTCCTAGGTAGCAGAAATCCTTAACCTCTTGTAAGTTCGTGTTAAATATTTGAATTCTTGTTTTTGATTTATTTTCCCATACTTTACATACTCGTACTATAGTTTTAGTTTTGTTAATTTTCATACCGTATCTCTCTGTTAGAACTGTTTCCATTTCATTAAGAGCAGCTTCTAACTCTTTCTTGCTAGATGCTAATACCGCTATATCATCTGCAAATCAAAGCATATCAATTTTTTGTCCCTGCACAGTAATTCCAAATGTCTTCCTGCATATGGCAGTATTCATTGCCTCTTCAATGTATAAGTTAAAAATTAATGGGGACAGGGCACATCCCTGTCTCACCCTTTTCCTAATGTATATTTCTCTACGTTCCTGCTCTAATTCTATTACTTACTGCCGTTTGTTCTTTGTATAAGCTATGTAGTATTCGTCTATCCCTATAACTCATTCCAATCTTTTTGAGTATTTCGAACATTTATTTCCATTTTAGATTGTCGAATCCTTTTTACAGATCTACAAACCCTATATACACGCTTTCTCCTTTTTCTATTGTTTTCTCCATTATCATCCTCAGAGCTAAGATAGCCTCCCGTGTTCCCCTGTTTCGCCTAAACCCAAATTGATCTTTTCCTAGTATTTCTTCAGCTCGTTTTTCCATTCGTCTTTGTACAATTCTAGTTAATATTTTTGACACGTGTGCTGTCAAACTTATTGTTCGAAAAATTTCACATGTATCCGCGCGTTTCTTTTTTGGTATAGTTACTATGATGTTACGTTTGAAATCTTTGGGTATCTCACCTGTCTCATATATATATATATAGCTTACAAGTCGGAAGAGATGTTCTGTTACTGCTTGTCCAGCGGTTTTTAGAGTTTCTGCTTGCAGCTTATCTGTACCCGGCGCCTTACTATTTTTCAGACTCTTTAATGCTAATTCAAACACATCTCTAGGTATAGGATATCCCAGGTCATCATTTTCAATGTCTGATTCCTGTTCTAATGCTGTTAGTTCCTCTCCTGAATATAAATTCCATATATATTCCTACCATCTAGCCACTTTCTCTACATTTTCTATAATGACGTTTTCTTCCGCGACCCTTATATTTTTGCTATATGGTTTTATATCCCTAAAATTCATTCTAATTAATTTGTATGCTTTGTCTGTCTTTCCTATTTCCATCTTAGTTTGTACCTCTTTGCACTTTTCATCAATCCATTGTTCTTTAGCTTTCCTGCATTTGCGAATAATTTCCCATTTTATGGCTTTGTATCTCTGTTATCCTGTTTAGTGTGATTTATTTTTGTATTTTCGTCTTTCTTCTATTAAATTCATTATATCTTTTGTTATTCATGGTTTCTTATTTTCTTTTTGCGTATACCCCAGAATGTCTCTGGCCTCCATGTCTAGGCTGAATTTAATGTTTTCTGTTTCTACTTCCTTAGTATCAGATATTTTCTCAATATCTTTGAGCAATTCATTTGACTTTTTTTCGAACCTTTCTTGAATATCTTTATCTTTTAGTTTCTTTACGTCCAAGTGCCTTTTTCCGTTTCTTTTTTTCAAATTTTTAAATATAAGTGCGGCCATCATAATTACGATGTTGTGGTCAGTGTCTATATATGCTTCTGGGTAGTCTTTTACGTGATTCCTAAACCGTTGTCTAACAAGAATGTAATCTATTTAATATCTTCCTATATCTCCTGGCATCTTCCACGTATATCGTCTTCTAGCATGATGTTGAAATAATGTGTTAGTGATGGTTAAATTGTTCTTGTCGCAAAATTCTACCAGCATATTTCCTCTGTCGTTTCTCGTGCCTAAACCAAATAAACCTACTACCGCTCCTTCCCTACCCTCACCTAACACTGCATTAAAATCCTCCGTCATTATTAAATTTTCATGTCCTTTTACGTGTCTTAACATGTCTTTGATATCTTTATAGATCGCTTCTACCTCTTCGTACTGTAGCTAAGGGTGGGCATGTATACTTGTATTATTACTGTGTTTTTCGGTTTAGATTCTAATCTAACCATGAGTAGTCTTTCGTTCTTTTGTAGGTAATTTTCTACACAGTATCCTATCTTTTTCCGCATAACTATCCCCACACCCTAATTTCCTTCCACTGCTCCTGTATGAATTACCCTGAAGTCTCCACTCCAAAAATCTCCGCCTCTGGCCACCGAACTTTGCTGATCCCTACTATGTCTAGTGATAACCTATTCATTTCCATTTTTAAGTTCTCTAGCTTACCCTATTGCTTCATACTTCTAACATTCCACGCTCCGACTCGCAAAATGTTCCCGATTCTTATTCTTAACTTTCCGATCGCATCCTCCGAAGTAGTCCCCTCCCGGAGATCCGAATGGGTGACTATTTTAATTCCGGAATCTTTTACCCCAGAGAATGCCATCATTTTACTATAATTTAGGTACGCTGTGTACTTGGGAGGTAATGTGGTGGTTTCCCGTTGCATTCCACATCGCGGTAGTGTGTCTTAGACTGCCATACCGACCCCTATGGTCTCTGCCAATCTAAATACCGAAAGAGCCGCTGCCTTCTTTCGGGGACCTGTCTTAGTCTAGTTCCTCACTAACGACCCTACTACTTTGGTTGGATCTGTAGTTTGGCTCTTTAGCTCATTAGAACACGCAAGCCATTTCACCTGTTCTAGTAATTTAGAACTTCGGCAAGGTGCAGATCCATTCAAAATGGGGATATCTTTAAAAGCTATATTAAATTCTTTAAATTTTTGTAAGTGCAATTGATTCAGTTGTTTACTCATAATTACGAATCATTTTGTAGTGCACATAGTCATTCAATAAATAATATAGTAATGCAAGAAAAAGAGGCTATATAAACAGTTTCAACAAGTCATTAACATTGAAATATTAAATAATATTGTAACAAAGATGCTAAAATTTTTAGTATCGAAAGAGATAAAGCTATTGAACCAGCAATTGTTTGATCGACAGTTACAAGGGTGCAATTGAAGTACTAATAATAAAGCGCTTTTTAAGCGAAAAATCTAGAAAGATCTGAAGAGGTTTTCGTGTTTTCTGGGCTCTATTTCTGGCTGATATAGTAGTGCAGGGTACCGTAGAGAGATTATTTCAATCGAAGTGCAGTGTCACGATTATGATATAAATTAATGGGATAAATCATTGAAATAAATACGTTAATGTGAATATAAATAAGTGATTGTCTAGATAAATGTGTGTTTGTGTAAATAAACAGGTTTATATTTGACTAACAAAGAACAACCAAAACAAGTTTGTTATAATATGATAGACATTTTTTAGTATTTAGTTATATTATTAAGTTATATGCAGCTATTTCATAATTTTTTTTCTAAAATGTGCTTCTGGTTTGTTTTATATGTTATTCCTTCATAAATTTTCTGCCTTTTCACAAACTTATTTATTCAATGTTCTTGTAATACTTATTTTTTATGAAAATACGTCAATTTAAGTTGTACATTTCTTTAATAAACGTGAGTAGCATGTTGTTAATTTTCCTCTTAGTTAATAGGCGTTATATTCTTTGCCGCCTGTTAAAAGCTAATTTAACGAATGTAAAGGGTAATTACATATTGCTGATTATTCATATGCTAATTTTATTAAGAAACTTATGTTGTAATAACTATTGTGTTTTATTCTACATATGTATAAGTTTGAATAAATTAGTTATATTTATCATTTAAAGTGTTCTCAGAATTTGTCATTTGCCTCATTAGACACTTTATAAATGAATTTTATTTTTTTTAATAAATAAATTTTTCTAATCGGTGATTTTATTGTGACACTCTCCATTATACACAAAAAATAAAAACGGATGTTCATATAAATACAGCAAGAGTTGTTAAACACCACGTATTAGAAATATTAGAAGTGTTCCATTCTTGAATCTGAAATTTTCTTCCTATTATTGATTGTAATACGATATCCATTTGTTAAATATGAGTACTTATATACAGCTAATACCTAACTAAATGCATCGAAAACTTGCAGGTAACATGATATGTTAACCTAAAACCGAATTAAGTGTGAATATATTCATTTAAGCACAAGGTTTTGTACTCAAGCTTCAGTTCAGTAAGGTACTGTAACGAAGATTCTTTTGCAATAACAACAGTTCTCTATTATCAATCGATTACACAAGACTTTTGAAGTACTCGTAGCTACAGTGAAATTAAGATGTATTCAGAACGATTTATTTCCAGCTAATCACTAACAGTACAAATACAAACTTCTTTAAAGCTGCAATATTTCTGAACTACTATCGAAGCACTAACTGTTATTTTATATCGACCATTACAATAATTTATATCCCTTAGGGATATTTGTTTAACACTGTGTTAACACTTATTTATAGATCAAGATTCAAACAAAACTGACTGCCCAATGTCCGTAAACGGGCAATTTATATATTTCTTTCAATTATTCTAGATTTTTCTAAGAAAGTGCCGGAATTATACAAATTACATCTAGAAAGGTGCAATTATCAGCTTAATAATGCGTTTAAGTGTGCTCTCTTGAAAATTCTGTTCGAGGGTATAGTAGGTCACGCCTCGTTACAATATGACTAACAAAATCTGATGCTTGCTAGGACTATTAGCTTCTTTAACACCACAAACCATTCTAACGAAAACATACGCTTGGCAGAAGCATCTGTTTATTTTGAAGAAATATCTTCTTTATAAAAACATGACCATATTTTTAATAGGAGTATGATGTTTACACTATTGCTACAAAAGAGTACGAAAACACAAAGCAATGGATAGTTACAACGATACAAGATACATTAAAATGAAGTGACCTCTTCAATTTTCAAGTTTTTAGCTTCTCCAAATAAAATTTGTTTTCAAATGCTTTTCTGCTGTTTAGGTTTAAGTTACAATGTAGAAGGGTCCAGAAACATAAAAGTTTTAACAATTCGCTTACTGTTTTTTTTTTTGGTAAAACGCAATATATTATTACTTATATTTGCTAAACAAATTGTGAAACGTAAACTACTTTTCCGTTCCGATTGGATCTGCACCTTGAAGAAGTTCTAGATTACTAGAACGGGTGGAATTGCTTGTGCGTTCCAGTGATTTAAAGAGTCAAACTACAAGTTAACCAAAGTAGTAGGGTATTTAGTGAGGAACCAGACTAAGACAGGTCCTTGAAAGAGGGCAGCAGCTCTTTCGGTGCTTAGATTGGCAAAAACCATAGAGACCTGTATGTCATTCTAAGACACACTACTGCGATGTGGATGGCAACAAGAAACCACCACATTACCTCCCAAGTACACAGCGTACTTAAATTGTAATTAAGATGATGGCATTCTCTGGGGTAAAAACTCCGGAGTTAAAATAGTCCCCTATTTGGATCTCCGGGAGGTGATTACTTCGGAGGATGCAATCGGAGAGTTTAAAAAAACAGTTGGGAACATATTGCAAATCGGAGCGTGGAATGTCAGAAGTATGAAGCAAGTAGGTAAGCTAGAGAACTTGAAAATTGAAATGGCTAGGTTAGCATTAGACATCGCAGGGATCAGCGAAGTTTGGTGGCCAGAGGTATGGAATTTTTGGAGTGGAGATCTTAGAGTAATTCATACAGGATCAGAGGAAGGAATTCGTGTGTGGTGATAGTTATGCGAAAAAAGATAGGACACTGTGTAGAAAACTACTTACAAAATAACAAAAAAATACTCATGGTTAGATTAGAATCTAAACCGGTAAATACAGTAACAATACAAGTATACTTGCCCACCTGTAGCTATAGTGAGGAGGAGGTAAAAAAGATCTACAAAGATATCGAAGACATACTAAGATGCAGTGGTAGGTAAGGGTAGGGAAGATGCGGTATATAGGTACATTTGGTTTAGGAACGAAAAACGACAGGGGAAATTTTTATATGTCTATAAACAGATCTCCGAATACTCGGGAATATTTGAGGAAAAAAATGCATTCGAACCAATAAGAGAGATTGTGACGAGATTTCAATTTGAAGAAATGCGTCGTTTTTTGCATTTCAATAATGCTATCAAAATGTCAGTACGAAGAGATCGAAATTTTGATCCGATTTATAAGGTTGGGCCAATTATCGATTATTCCAATGCACGATTTCGGACTGCACTATGATTCAGCGTCTTGTGTAAACGAACAAATGTGTTAAACCTTTATGGTTATGAATTTTCGGCAAAATATGCCGGCAAATCCACATAAATGGTGAATACAATTATTTGCGTTATGTGATTCCTTCGGGTTTTAATAAAGATTTGAATTATACAGGGAGTTTATAAAAGAACTTGATTAAAAAAATCATAATTAAAAAACGAAACCAGTAATCAACTTTCGGGTTTTGAACTTGAGTTCAGTATATTGTCAAGGTTGTTTTGCTAATATTCGATCGCAGTGCGTGACCTTGGAGCGATCAGGGTTGGGGAAAAGTGCTACTGCTTCCATCGGCCGGCAGTCGCCACTCACCAGTCATGGCTACGCCACAGCAGCAAGCTCAGTGTGTGAATTGGTTTAGTCAATCGAGTTCAGTGATCACAATTCAGGGTGTTCGTTCAGCATTTCAGTGGCGTAGATAATTTGCTGTTAAATGTTAATTGACATTTGTCTCTTTGACATTCTATTTATTTCTTACGCTTTCATAGTTTTTTTTCTGTTTCTTTGTGTTTTATGCCTTGCTTATTCGCGTATTCGCCATGTTAATTTAAACCACCAACAAAATAAAACTTGATTTTAGAATATTTACTTTATGGGAACCCTTCGTCACCGACTTTCAAGGTTTGCGCATATGTCAAATGACGTACGGGCTCTTCTTAAATAAATTCTACTATACACCGACATCTTTAAGCGGGCACGATCATTTAGCTGAAACATTTTTGTACTACGCGTCTTGAGGCGGTTTGGGTACTAGAAGGTAAATAGGTAGCGCAAAGACAGATTTGTTAATTCATTGAATTTAATTCATTAAAATAAAAACAAAATATTAGCATGAGAATCTTCAAATTACGCACACGCTACACACTAACAAGCACTGTACAGGAAATGATATTAGAAATCTTGCATATTTAACCAGGTTTCATTCTAAAGATTTATTTGCTTAATTATTCGTGTCGTTGAGAATATCAGTTTGTATATTCTTCAACTTGGAAATGAATTGTAATTTGTATATATATATACGTTAAAATTAAAGTTCAAGCAATAAACCTCCAATAACGTTTTATATACTTTATATAAGCCTCTCTATATAGATACATAATAATATTTTGACTACTTTAGTAATGGATTAATAAAAAAATGTTCTTTTCATTTAACCACGTAGAAGTATGATGGAACTTTTTTTATCTTGTTTGACATTGCACGCACGTATTATTACAACGTTTTTTTGGACAGTAGATAGAGCACAATTTGATTACCGACATTATATTTAATAACTATATGAACTATAACGTGAATAAGGATTTGAGTTCAACTTGTCCTAATATCTACTATGCACGGATTTACATAATGCGTAAATAAATAAGTGTTTCCTGTAAGAGGAACGTTCATCACGTAATGTGTAATAAAATTCACACTACAGTATAACAGCATGAAAACACCTGTGCAGAATGATGGTAGCTGATCATAGTTTTCCTTACATTCTCATGCTAACGATAAACAGCAATAAAGCTGAAAATTAAGCCATAATTATCTCAAGCACTTTACGACTTGACACTAGCATGAATATTGCAAAATACATATAAGTATGAGAGGTTGATTCCAGGGTAAATAGTTCTCCAGAACTATAATCTATGTCCGCCGGCAATATCATCTAGCTCTACGCCAGTTATGTATCCCCCAATTTATGTATGTATAACGAAATAGAAATAATTAGGAATTATTAGAAATTGTTAAAGAAATTATTAAGCCAAGTGCAACAATGTAATACAAGGATAAACCAGAAAGGATACATTGTAGCTAATACGATAGTGACACTGCAGGTGGCAGGTCACAGACGGTTAAAAACCGCGATTACTTAGAAAGTAAGATTGCTACATTATATAATGAATAGAGTTAAGAATAAGCAGACATGAGCTCTGCAAGTTCTCACAGAATTGTGAGGGGCAGAGACAACATAAATAGCCCGGGAGCCCAGATCACAGCAGCCAGTCAGTTATAAGTACTTCCGCTATAGCATTGCAGTTTGCTTAAGGCTACTCACTCACATTAGTTCAATTATTAATTATTTTTTTATTTAGTTTGATTTAATTCAAGATTGTTAAAATTCTATGTTAACCTCTGTTTAATCAAATAAATTTGTTACAAAGTTTTGGAGAAGTTTTTAAAAAGACTGCTCCCAAGGCCCGAAATGTAACTTGCCTAGAACATGACTGAGCCGGAGTTGTCAACTCTCGCGAAGGGGGAAGGTTACATTTGCACCAGAAATAAAATGTTGACTTATTTTTTCGAGAAACAATACGTCATAGGTTCAGAGGGTAAAACGGCGACAATATTTTTACATTCCCAAAATATCTCTCAAAACCATGAGGTATTATGAAAGTGCTGTGCGGTGCTTCAGAAGCCCAAACACGTCCAAAACCTGTAGCGCGTTCACATAACGTGAACTATAAACCCGATAAGAAGATGTAAAAATTAAATTTGGATGGACAGACTAAATATGAACGCGCCCTGTATAGTAAACGAATAATTAATATTAATTGAGTATGATATTTTAAAATTTTGTTTCTATAAAGGTCATTCAGCTAAATAAGGTATAACATTATTTCTTTTAAATACATTGTAAGCTTTAATAATCAATACCGGTAACTTACTTTAAAACTGCAAATGCAAACAACTTTAAACGTTACAAGATGCTACGATAGCGTTTCCCAGAGAAAGATAATTAATAATAAGCAGTTGTCGCACAATAACCTTGTCGTAAGCATAGATATAGTCCTTGCAATTCCTAAATAGACCTGCGTTGTCAATAGACGTTAGATCGTGGCGACGTTGCCTCTAGCAAAAACTGTTATCATGTGAGGATAATAACGCTATCGGTAAAGTACGTAAGTAGAAAATATTTAATTGAAGGGGGTAGGTGGATAAAGGCGATATGTCATATATTCAACATTTTGAGATATTTGAGTTTAAAATCTTTTTGATGTTACTTTTATATTATTAGAGATCAACTTTTGAAATGTGCATGACTATATGTCTAAAGTAGTATGTTTTCTTGTGATACAACTAAATAGGAATCATTATTTACTTCTTTTTCAAAGACTTATGTAGTTAGCACCTTTATTTACATAATTGAAGAACATTGTAAAACTCAGCGTTTTTTGGATAAACGAGCAGTTTAGTAAAACATTGAAAATGATGACTTGGGATATCCTATACTTAGAAATGAGTTAGAATTAGCATTAAAGGGTCTGAAAAATAAGGCGCCCGGTACAGATAAGATAAAAGCAGAAACCCTAAAAGCCGCTGGACAAGCAGTTACAGAACGTCTCTTCCAACTTGTAAGCTATATGTATGAGACGGGCGAGATATACAAAGATTTCAAACGTAACATCATAGTTTCTATACCAAAAAAGAGGGGCGCGGATTGATGTGAACATTTTCGAACAATAAGTTTGACAGTACACTTGTCAAAAATATTAACTAGAAGTGCACAAAACAAATGCAAAAACGAGCTGAAGAAATACTAGGAGAAGATCAATTTGGGTTTAGGCGAAACAGGGGAACACGGGAGACTATTTTAGCTCTGAGAGTAATAATGAAGAAAGCAATGGAAAAAGGAGAAAGCGGGTATATAGGGTTTGTAGATCTGGAAAAAACGTTCGACAATGTAAAATGGAAAAAATCTTCAAAATGCTCAAAAAGATTGGAATGAATGTTAGGGATATACCGATAGTACATAGCTTATACAAAGAGCAAACAGCAGTAATAGAATTAGAGCAGGAACGTAGAGATGTAAATATTAGGAAAGGGGTGAGACAGGAGTGTGCCCTATCCCCATTAATTTTTAACTTATACATCGAAGAGACAATGAATACTGTCAAATGCAAGAAGACATTTGGAATTACTATGCAGGGACAAAAGATTGATATGCTTAGATTTGCAGATGATATAGCGGTATTAGCATCTAGCAAGGAAGAGTTAGAAACTGCTCTTAATGAAGTAGAAACAGTTCTAACAGAGAGATACGGTATAAAAATTAACAAAAATAAAACTAAAGTACTAGTATGCAAAGGAGGGGTAAATAAATCAAAAACAAGAATACAAGTAGGTAGCGAGAACTTGCAAGAACTTAAGGATTTCTGCTACCTATGAAGCCAAATAACGCAAGATGGGAAAAGCCCAAAAGATATAAAACAAAGATTAGCACAAGGTCGTGTTACATTTAACAAGAAAAGCAACTTCTGTGTTTAAAGATAGTACAGGATATATTACAAGCAGAGGTAGGAAAAAGGAGCTAGATGTAGACCTAGAAGATATAGTGATACATGCAGACTGTGTTAATTTTAAGGAAGTGTGTGTAGTGCTACACTTCGTTTACAGTTTTACCTGGTCGGTAATGCAGTTAACAAAATGTTACGCTTAGATTCTGGTACATTGAAATGGCGATAGATGGCTCTTAAAAGCCGGTAATACAATTACCAAAGTTCATAAGATACACATGACGTCACTGATAATTTATATTGCGCCATAATTAAGAGAAGGTACATAAAATTTAAACAATAAAAATTAGATAATCTACTCACGTGAAGGATCCGCTAACCGGCAGGAAATCACGCCACGGTAACCTCGGCATCGCTGCTGGTAGAGTTGGACATCCAAATTATCTCGGGGTCATGGGATGCTCCAGGGTCATCTCCGTTCCTATATGCAGTGGAAGACGGGAATAGGGAATTAAGGAAAGATACTCAAGATAAGGAAATCTACATAATAAGATAACACGACACCCGGCACGACTGTTCACTTCAAAGTTCGGCGTAAAGCCACGTTTCCGCGCGAGAACCGCGGAACTCCCTACTCTTTGTAGCATTGCCTTACCCTATGGGGATAATTCACACTTGCCAATTGCACTATTGTGACGTACCGGAAGCCCCGCCCAGTTCATTTAAAATGTTCGCGCGTCTTGCGTATTTAAAATTATGGCGGGAAGCTTCCGCACATTAAAAACTGAACTAAAACAATGTTTAAGTGCAAATTCAGTTTGCACGTAACAATCGCGACAAAGCCACAAAAGAAAAACTTAAAAGAAAAAGTCTGTTAGCACAGTAACAGCTTAAAATCTAAGTCCTTACTACCCTACATAAACCCTAACTTAAAACCTACAAAATGTTTATATAAGGCGCCACCTGGTTTTTCGACCGATAGCACGTCTACCGAAGTACCAGGAAACGGAATAGGTAGCCCGATAGTCTTTGACTACACTACTTACCGACAGCACAAATTTGTCGGGGAGCATGAAACACTGCTTAAACTAACACGGGTGCGACAAGTCGCCTAACCTATCTAAACCTATCTAAACTTATCTAACTAAAGCTAACATATAGTTCTTATATGCAAACACACATGAGTGTCGCATCAAACTATTCTTCTTTTGGCAAGAAGTGCCCAAATTTAAAAGTTCATGAGAGTGCGTCACTTGCACTCTAGCAAATTTTGTTTCTGGTACTTTGGTTTCCTCCGATGCACATTTAACTTGTCCATGACACAGTTGTGAATCCACAAATTTACCAAAAGTACCGCCTACTAAATCCTTATATGCTAACCTGACAAATTACATTTCTAAATCGGGTTAGCTTTTTCACTTAAATTTCAGAAAGATAATTCCCACGTCTGGTCATATATACCACACGTTAGGACGATAAAAAGATAAGATAAGATCTCAAATTGATGTTAAAGATAATAGATAAGGTAAAGATATTAAGCTTAAGTTGTTATCCTCAAAGGTAATGAATAAGATAACGGTATTAAGCTTTAGTTATTTTTTTTTGAGATACGCGATAAGATAACACGATATTAAGTTAAAGTGATTATAAGAGATAGTAGGTAACATGAATTTAAACAGAAGTTATTGCTCAAGATAACCGGTAAGATAACGCGACATAACTCGAAGTTATTCCTAACGGTAGTCGGTAAGATAACGATAAATTAAACCAAAGTTATTACTAACGGTAATCGGTAAGATAACGATACTAAACTAAGGTTATTACCAAAGGTAATCAATAAGATAACGATATTAAACCTAAAGGTATTGTCAAAGATAATAAAGAAGACAAAGATATTGGCCTAGTTATTACCCAAGACAATGATAACAACAAAAGAGTGGCTCCAGTAGAGCCGTTTAAATGGGATTGACCCGTGCCCTCCAAAAGAGAAACCTGTGAGGCAGGTCCGTTCGTAAGAACAGCACGGGGACCGGCAAGACCTTTGGGTGCATTCCTGCAACCAGTGTTGATCGATATCGGTGAAACTATTCACCCGATATCCATGCGGTATAAAGATATACACATTCACTCACACATTCACACACTCATACATACCTTCACTGCCAGAGCCTATGCACTAACAGCGGCACCGCATGACCCCACGAAAGATTCGCAGAGACATGGTCCAAGTGTCTGTGAAAACCTCCCGCACAACCACACGGTGACTAACAGAAAAGAAAAGGTAGTAGAGAAACAGGAACGGTAAAAAGAAGGAGGTTGGTTTTTGAAGTGCATAAGAGGCACCTCTAGGTAGAAGAAAGAAGAAGAAGGGCTCGCATTGAGCAAAAGCGACAGAGGAAAGGTGGATAGCAAAGCGCTACTCAACCAGCAAGTGTGGTCAGTAGCTCGGAATGAGGGAACATCATTCTTATGAGGCAGACGGGTGTTCCGGGACAAGAACAGGTCCACCGAGAGAAGAATAAGGCATAGCGGAGATAGCGGGTTAAGAAAAGTATAGTTTTTGGACAAGCGTCCGAGAGAAAGTAGAGAATTGTCCCTATAAAACACAGCGCAGTCTGAAGGACCACCTGCGATATTAATCCGACAAGATAAGATATACACATTTTTAAAATTCACTAGACTCCTAAGAGAACTAGTACGATAATTTTCCTAACGAGTGCTTCAACTACGATAAGAAAATCAGACAAAAGTTGACACAACAACTTACAAGTATCATTACAGATACAAACACACAAAACAACTGTTTTAAGGTAGTTTTTAAAACGGTAGCACCCTAAACACACAAAATGCCCAATTATAAGCAGTTAAATACAGATACACTGTCCCCATATGCTAAAACAACCGAGAATTTAATAAGATAACAATAAGAAGCGATAGCGTCTCACCACAAAGTTCAATAAAAAATAACGAAAAAAAAGTTTATAAGTTATGTAGATTTAGTAGAAAAAGGAAGGAATAATGTTGTAGTATAATGATGTAGTATAATGTGGGCGATTGCAATAATTCAGAGGAAAACACACGGAATAGACAATCCTAGCTTTTGCAACTGCGAATATGAACTATTTCTTTCAATGGCATAGACTGCGCATGTTCTATGTGAGCCCAAAGAAGAAAGCATTCACTCAACATCAGCCAAAACCAGTCATAAAAATTCAATGGGTTATTTCAACCAAAGTTACGACAATTACCATTCAATTAAACCATATAAGAGAAATACTAAAGACCGAACAATATGTAATAGGAAAATTTCAAGGGTTAATTAAATGAAACGACAGAGTTATATTGGGGGTGTAGAGGATGAAGTGATATATGAGTAACGGTATGGTCGAGGAAAAGTCAACCAGAAGAAAAGATAGCTAAATTAAGGTAAGTAAAGTTAAACGTGTAAGAAATTATATACTATATGAGAGAAGGAATAAGTAATTAAAGATACTAATTGATGGTGAGAACAAAAATATTAGGTAAATCGTGAGGAGAATGGGGCATGAAAAACTTAATTAGCATTTGGGTCGGCAGAGAATGGCTTAAGGTCTTTAATATGCCACCTGCCTTGGCGTTTTCCTTCAGTATCCTGAAGTTCATAGATAAGGGACTAATAACACGTGTGACTTTACAAAGAATGAATTTAGGGGCCAATTTTGAAGAAAATTTCTTAGATGCATCCGATAAGACATAGTTCTTTTCCAAACTTGTTCGCCCAAGGCAAAGGAAATATTTCGCTTACGCAAGTTATAATGGTCCTTACTCTTTTCGTAAGCTTTTAACAAATTTTTCTAACGTCGTTAAAGATAGAAGGTAGTGACTGTTGGTCCTTGTCCCAACGTACTTTATCGTCAAATTCAATTACGTTAGTATCGTCAGGCACTAAACCATAGTAACTCCCATCGATTGGGGTATATCTTCCAAAAACAAGAAAAGACGGAGTGAATTGGGTTGCTTCGTGCTTAGATGTACGCAAAGCTTGAGCAATTTCAAAGATATGTTCATCCCATGTAGTATGGTCTGAATCAATATAAGACGAGATAGCGGTAATTAACACTCGATTTACTCTCTCGGTAGGGTTTACTTGGGGGGTGATATTTTGCGTTAAACCAAATTTTTTGTACTTTGTAACTTTTAACGAAATTCTGAAAATCTTTAGAGATAAATTGTGCACCATTGTCACAAAGAATAATCTGGGGGGACACCAAAGATAAGAAAGACATTCTGTTCTAGGAATTTAATTATTGCAGCGGAGGTAGCTTTACGTAAGGGTTGCACCATAACAAATTTAGAAAACCAATCGGTAACAACTAAAAGATATTGATTGCCTCTTTTCGATCGAGGGAGAGGTCCTAATAAGTCAAGCGATATTAATTGAAAGGGATAAGATACACGCTTAAAGTTACCCATTAAACCGGGGCGAGCATCTTGCGAACTCTTATGGGAACCACAAATTTTGCAGCTTTTAATGTAGCGACAAACAGATTGCTTAAGTGTGGGCCAGTAATACAATTCAGATATTTTCGCGAGAGTTTTGTAACACCAAGGTGTGCAGCTAAGGGATCGTCGTGACATAATTTGAGCACCTCACTGCGATTTGCAGTGGGCACAACGAGTTTCCATTCAGGTATATTCGATATTTTATGTGGGGACGAGGATACAAATTTATACAGTCTATTATTAGTTACTCGAAAGGTAGGAAATTTGTCGGGATTATCGGAAACTTTTCTAATCATATTGAGGTACCAGGTATCCAGAATTAAATTTGGAAGGTTAAGAGAAAAACATCTCGAGATAACGCATCAGGTACGATATTTAATTTGCCAGGCCTATGCCTAACGTCAAAAGTAAATTGAGATATACGCAAGTTCCATCTTGCCAAACGACCTGCGGGTTGTTTCAAGTTATTAAGCCAAGTGAGTGCTGCACAATCAGTGATTACGGTAAAGTGTGTACCTTCGACATATCCTCTAAATTTCTCGATGCCAAAGATAACACCCAATAGTTCTCGTTCGGTAGCAGAGTATTTTGTTCGGCAGAAGTTAAGGCACGGCTCGCATAAGCGATTGGATGTTCTAAACCATTGTTTACCTGGAACAACATTGCACCTAACCCAGTAAGTGAGGCATCGGTTTGTATATAAAACTTATCATCGAAATTTGGAGAGATTAAGATAGGTGCTGAAGTGATTAGTGTTTTAATTTGTTCGAAAGCCTGTTGGGATTCTAAATTCCACTCGATAGTTTGGGATTTCTTTTATTTTTAATTAAAGCGGTAATGGGTGCAGATATAGTTGAAAGGTTAGGTAGAAAAATGCGATAGTAGCTAATCATTCCTATCAAACGTTTGATTTCGGTAACAGTTTTGGTGTTTTAAATTTAGTAATAGCATCAACTTTAGCAGGATCGGCTCGTAAGCCTGTCCCATCGACAATAAAACCAAGAAATGTAAGGGATGAACGACAAAATTGAGACTTTTCCCAGTTTATCTTAAAACCTGCTGCATTTAAACGTTCAGCAACTTCATCTAATGTGGCGATATGTTCATCGAAAGAACTTGAGATAACTAAGATATCATCTAAAAATACAAAGGCACGTTCTTGATGTAAGATAGGACCTAACGTTTGATCCATAGTACGTTGTAAAGTTTGTGGAGCGTTACAGAGACCAAATGGCAAAAAATTATATTCGAAAAGACCTCGGCCTGGGACACAAAAAGCAGTTTTTTGACGAGAAGATAAGTCAAGAGGTATCTGATAAAAAGCTTGTCTTAGGTCGATAGATGAGATAAATTTTGCGTTACGAAGCCTGCTCAAAATTGAGTCAGTTCTGGGTAGAGGGTAAGCGTCTGGAACAGTAACAGAATTTAGCTTCCTGCCATCAAAACAAACACGCCATTCGTCATTCTTTTTCCGAACTAGCAATACGGGAGAGGTCCACGGTGAATTTGAAGGAGAGATAACACCAGATACTAACATTTTGTCTATTTCCGCATGTAAATGCTTTTGTAAGGCAGGCGATAAGGGATATTGACGTTGCTTAAAGGAAGGGCATCACCTGTGGAGATAACGTGTGTTGCCGTTGTAACACAACCAAGTTCAGAGGTATTAAGTTTGCGAAATTTGTCGATTGTAGCGTTAAGAGTTACATCTTGGGAGTCAGTAAGAGAGATTTTGTTAGATATTCCTGTAGATGCACAGGAGTTCGTTTTAATAGAGGTTTGCCATGAAAATCCTGAAAGTAAAGTGACAGATTAAAAGTTTACAGAAATCAACGCCCAGTAGAAAAGGATACGCTAATGCAGGGACAATCAAAATAAAACATCACGTTCAAGAGACTCTACACGAATTTTTAACTTAAGGGAACCGGTTACATGTATTTGATTATCGTCAGCTAAATTTATGGAAGTTTTTTCAGGAATAATTTGAATTTTGATATTTTGTTGAGATAATTGATGTAAACCTTCGTTATTTATCAGAGAACATGAAGAACCTGTATCCAGTAAAGCAATTACATTTAAGGAACCAATTGAGATAGATAAGTGTGGACGGTTATCGAAGGGTTTTTTAACAAGTTGTGAAACGGTAGCAGTCTTTTTATGATAAAAGGAATTGACGGTTTGTAACCACTTAGACCACTCGGCTGGAGTAGTATAACATAATTCCTCTAATGAAGGTAAGGTATTTTGTACATTAATAGTAGCGGTATTATTATTAGATAAATTTAATGACGGTATAACGTTAGAAGTGGTTTTATAATTTAAATTTATTGGCGTCTGTGTCCGTTGAATGATTGGTGTTGAGGGCGATTTTGGTTTCTTGAGATATTCACACCCTGATTTGAAATATCTCGACGGGAGTTTCCGATACGTTAGGATTACAGTTGGTGCAGTTAGATTTGTAGATATTTGAGCGACCACAACCATAACAAAAAATATTTTTAGGGTATGTGCAGACAGTATAGCTATGTCCACTTCGTTTGCAGTTCCAACAGGTAAGTGCGTTATTAGTTATGGTAGGAGGAACGTTAAGGGTAGATAGTTTACGGGAAGGTCGAACTTGGCAAGCTAGATCAGGTTCTAGGAGACCAGATAATTTCTCGGTGGTGGTCGATATTTGTCAATCCTTGACCTCACTTCTTGAAGAGAGCGACATAGGTCTTTAAAATGAGCTAGCGAAGATATGGTCTGTAATGCCAAACGTTCTGAGAAATAGGGTTCAAATTTCTAAGTAATTGATCGATAATTTCGGATTCGGAAGGTTTTTTGTCGAGTCTGCTATATAAAGCTTCTAATGAGGTAATAAAAGACACAACATTTTCGTCGGGACCTTGAGTTCGGTTTCGGATTTCGTTCCAAAGATCGTTAATGTAGCCATAAGGTAGGAAGTCTCGTTTTAAACAGGCAACTAACTCATTCCAGGTAGAAATTTGGTGTCGTATGTTTCTATACCATATTAATGCTGAGCCTGCGAACAAATCACCAGCTGAGATAAATAGGTCCTGGTCGGTACACCCGCGAGAAATTTTAAAATCGTTAATCCGGTCAAGAAAGGATGATAAAGAAACCTTCGAATCAAACCCTTCAAAGGTGAGACCCCATTTGTATACAGGTATAGGTTTTCCTAATGGTTTAGGTTCGGCAAGCGCAAGATTTGAAAAAGGTAACGATATATCTACGTCTGCGTTAGGATTAAGTCTTTCTAAAAGAATTCCTTCAAGCAATAACACCTCGGACAACAAACTTTGTTTAGCTTGAGTCACTTGGTCATCGTTATATAAAGATAATGAATCAACTCGCTGTTTGACGTGAGTTATTCTTGAAGTCAATCTCCCTAATTCGATATTAGTAGCCGCAGGATCTGTTTTGTTTATTATACCCGATATATCATCTAAAGATAATTTAATTTCTGATACGTTGAGTGGCCAATCGCCAACAGGGTTCTTTAAGATAGCAACGCCTTTGGTTTCCTGTGACAAAACAGCCCTAAGTTGAGATCGCCTATCATTCTGATTGCTCGCAGCTATGATACTTCTGCACTCCAGTTCGTAGATCAATTCCAGCGATTTTAAATGTGATACGTTCATTATGAATACAATATTCAAGACACGATATAAAAATATGCGATTTTGACGCAGGTTAGAAGGTAAAAACACGTTACAGCTACTTTAAGGTAATACGATACGATATTTAGAGGTAAGAACTTGTTAGAACGTCACCGATAACACCAAAGAAACACATTTAAGGTATATGGAAACGAAATCAATGTTCAGTTAAATACATATTTTATAGATAATGACAGACAAGCCTTCCAAAATGGAAAATGGGCGCAGAGGATATGTTATTTAACCTATAAGGCAACAACGTATAGTCAAACACTTCTTAAAAAGGTATACTAGCAATTTATTTCACTCAAGTGTTTTTTAAACACTTAATTTTCATGTAAAAGATAAACCATAATGCAATTTTAGAATGTAACATAAAGATGTATTTAAGTTTCAAAAACGGCCTTTCAAAGTTAAGGAAAGCAACTAAAGATATTTTAATAGGTAATTCTATAATACTGTATTTAAAGACATAAGGTAAGGTAAATACTTACATGAATAAAAGTAAAGTTCTTTAAGTGAAGAAGCTATTAATGCATTGTATCCTTATAAAGGAAATTATTCTAACCTAAAACAAAGAAGAAGCCCTGAAGTTCATAGCCTGAACAGGTTGAAGGCGCCATCTGCTACACTTCGTTTACAGTTTTACCTGGTCGGTAATGCAGTTAACAAAATGTTACGCTTAGATTCTGGTACATTGAAATGGCGATAGATGGCTCTTAAAAGCCGGTAATACAATTACCAAAGTTCATAAGATACACATGACGTCACTGATAATTTATATTGCGCCATAATTAAGAGAAGGTACATAAAATTTAAACAATAAAAATTAGATAATCTACTCACGTGAAGGATCCGCTAACCGGCAGGAAATCACGCCACGGTAACCTCGGCATCGCTGCTGGTAGAGTTGGACATCCAAATTATCTCGGGGTCATGGGATGCTCCAGGGTCATCTCCGTTCCTATATGCAGTGGAAGACGGGAATAGGGAATTAAGGAAAGATACTCAAGATAAGGAAATCTACATAATAAGATAACACGACACCCGGCACGACTGTTCACTTCAAAGTTCGGCGTAAAAAAGCCACGTTTCCGCGCGAGAACCGCGGAACTCCCTACTCTTTTGTAGCATTGCCTTACCCCTATGGGGATAATTCACACTTGCCAATTGCACTATTGTGACGTACCGGAAGCCCCGCCCAGTTCATTTAAAAATGTTCGCGCGTCTTGCGTATTTAAAATTATGGCGGGAAGCTTCCGCACATTAAAAAACTGAACTAAAACAATGTTTAAGTGCAAATTCAGTTTGCACGTAACAGTAGGTTAGTTCAGAATAGGAACTATGAGGGTACTGAAGACCTAATGATGATGACGACCATATAATAAAGCTAGAAACTAGGGTTTTTAGTTGTTCTTATTTAATATTTGTTGAAAACATTGAAAAATAAGTTGCTTTTTTAAATCGTACAGCATTTAATCTTCTATTTCTTCTATTTCACTACATTTTCACCCAAACAGTCGTGATATTGCAAATCTTTGGAGCCAATTATTTGATACTTATTTTTAAGAAGATCAACCTTCTTGAAAGGTGTTTATTTATCGTAAGTCTTTGTACAAATAAGAACTGCACCCTTCTACCTTTATCCTTGACAGTTTCCTTAAGAAGGTTTCATTCATGCTATTAGCTTTAAATTTTTGGGTAGTGTATCAAAGTTACGGAAATGATTAGTCATGTCTGTTACATGATTGTGTCTGCTGGTTCAAGTGTTGATGTTCCGATACTCGTCCGGGGGTATATATATAGCCTCAAGTTTACGAAGAACTTCCTCTATTCGACAAAAATTCCGGTCACAGTTCAAATAAGTATGTTCAACTTCGGGGTATTTATGATTTTAAACAGGTCTTTTAGTAACAAATACTGGTACACAAAGATCATTTGAAAATTCTGTTTTGACCTGCACAAGAATAAATCCAAAATATTATATTATCCTTCTGTTTTAGTATTTTGTTAAACTCAATCAACGCCATAATGGAGCTGCAAATCTCATTGCTCGCCTTTTTTTTGCTACATCTTTAGCCCTGGTATAAAAATACTTTGTTCTTGCCTCTTAGTAATTATATGAATACCAAGGTTGTAAAACTATAATTGACGTAAGTAGAATGCCTTTGATGAAGTTAGTTTTGGTAATTGCATTTTTGTTGTAAATCAGTTGTACAATACAATTCTCTTATCTTTCTTTGCCTTAGCCTTGTCAATGTGTTGATATCCAAAAGCGGCATGTTACAACTCTCTGTGTAATTCATCGTAGTTACCTGAATTGCAAGTACTCCACGCATGGCTTCGAGGCAAACCAAATGATAGGTTAATTTCAGTTGAAAATACTTTTGAATAAAAGCTACTTTTTACTTTAAAACTTTCTGAAAGACTATCTTATCTGATTCACACTGTTTCAAATAAATTCTGTGCATTATTGAAATACTCAAAAGAAATGACAGGTATTTTCGGTGGGGGTTGATGTTTCGAGAATATTTTAAAGATGTAGCAGGGAAGTGTGCTGTATGCTTCTTTATAAGGTCTTGTACCTCTGAATCAATTCTGTTACACTTATTTTTATGAAACTTACGTGGATTATTGGGTGGTCCACATAAGCCATTCTTTTATTTGAGATTGAATTAATAGCACTTTTTTCTGCCAATTGGAAACTAAGAAAGCACGCTGTTTTACAAACTTGCGTTTGTTTTCCAGAACAAAATACTTAAAAGACCCTGATCTATTTTTAAAGCTGCCTTGTGTCGTTCTACATGCTCCTCTACAGCACTTTTAAAAAGTACAGCATTTTAGCATTAACGTCATGTTTATAAAAACTAGAAAAAGTGTTTTCCCTTTCTTCTTTATTAACCACTAGATTGCAGTCTACATTTTTCATTGCACAAGTATAAATGTAAATTGGCCTGTTTTTTACGTACAATTCCACTTTTCTGTCAAATTTAAGCTATTGCCATGTTGTCATAGAATAGCTCTTTTCCTTCTCTTCCATTCTTGTTCACTCTTTTGCCTGTTCCTAGTATTCTCCTCCTTAAAACGAAATCTTTTTTCTTTTGCCATACCGGTACCATATTAGACTCTTCTACTTACCTAGTATTATTAGAAGGCTCTAATGAATATAGTACTTCTACATCAGGTATGTTTGCATTACTCTCAGTGGGCTCAATATTAGTGAAGTTTTCTTTTTCTTAACTCTCATATTCGAAATAAAATGATAGTTGAGTGTAATTTGGAATATATACATATCCTTCGCTACTGAATGTGTGAGAAAGCAGGATATATCATCACTGTCATTTGAAGGCAAGTTTTCACTAATCTCCTCTCTTCCAATGTTCAAATCTGTAACATAAGCATAATTTAAATTTAAAGTATTATTCATTAAGTTTAATATTATTAAAACCCCACTGTGAGTCGGCGATTAAATATTAATATTGAGCATATTCTATAAGACGCATTTTATTGAGAAATACAACTTCTGCTACGGCTTGCTACTTTCTTTTTTGCTTACCTTCAATAAACATAGCACTATGATTTTCTACAACACGAGATAGGTTTTGGACCCCTTGGGGCCTCTTTTTAAAAGACTTCTTCCAAAAACAAATTTATTTAAATGTAATTACAATGGTTTTGACAACTTGTTCGTTATATTCATTAAGGTCTTAGTTTCAAAAATAATCAAAGTTAAATGTTACTAATTAATAATTAAAATTACGGTGAGTAGCTTGAACAACCAACAATGCTAAAGTTATGAAGTTCTAAGATTGACTGGCCACCTTGGGCTTTTGAGGGTATTTATGCTATTCTTGCTCTTACATCACTTGTGGGACATGCAGATCTCATGTCTGCTATTTCTTGATACAATATAATGTATAACTTTTTAATAATCTTAATTCGAACAATTGGTTTCTTATAGTCTTTTGTGACCTTGCACCTGCAGTATCATGTTACGTCTGGAATACAAAGTAGTTGCTTCCTTTTTTACGTCTGATTAATAAACTTCCATTAACCTTTTATAATATGTCCTTCAATTATACAATGTAACGATCTATTTCTTAATACTTAATAATTTCATTTAAATATATATATATATATATATATATAAATATATATATATATTAATTTGGGGGATATGTAACTCACGTTCGTCTTTAAATTGAACCTCATTATCTTCTGCAAATCTTTCTTCTTCAAGTTTACTAATCAAATACTTTAGGTTTTTAATTTTTGTGATCTTACAGAAAAATAACCTATTAGACTTTAAAAGAGAATAGTTATTGTACTTGTAAGTGTATATACATCAGAACTAGAGGCACAATAAAACATATCTGATCATACCTTTCAGAACTTATTGTTTTTCTTCAAAAATTGTTAGGGTATCTTGTGTTCTTATTTCTTTTTTACTTTCAGTATTAGCTTTTCCCTTTGCATTACCATTATTTGGATTTGTTGCTAAATAAGTAGCACTGAAACACACACACACACACACACACACACACACACACACACATACACACAATCAAATAAACTTCAAAACAAACAGTCAGTGGAAGAAGGTGCTAATCCACATCACTACAACTGCCATCTAGCGGATAAAGGTGTTATAAGCACATAACCCTTTTATGTTCTACCGAATGTGTCAAACCTCAAATTATTCTTTCGAACGCTTCCTTCCACATCTGTAAACAATTTCTAGTGGACTTCTCCTTTTATAGTGTATTGATTGAAGTAGATCTTACTTACATCCCATACATTCTCAATTGCATTGAATATGCAGCGATACTAAAGCAATAAAGAATGCCATACACCTGTATTATTTGGTCAACAACCTCCACCGTAAAAACCTTTGGCGGTTTATGCCTAAAATTTAAAAAATTACTGATACGTTGTAAAGCAGATTATTTTGAATTATATTGTCACACGTTGAAGAAGCTATTCTTTAAATGCATTAGTTTCAAAAGAAATTGCTTGTTTAGTAAGCCATTCTGGAATGTTACATTTTTTCCAGCAATTGTTAGTTATTTATTTAACAAAGTACAATAATACGACGCGAGTTACGTATCCCCAGATCTATATATGTACAAATAAATAGAATTTATTAGGAATTATCAAGAAACTATTAAGAAACTTAAGTTATATGCAACATTGTAGATTCAAGGATAAATCAGAAAAGTTATTGAAAGTTCACAAGCTGTTGTGAGAACGAATGTAATACATTGTATTCTAGGCAGTACGTGATACCGCAGGTGCAGGTCACAGACGGTTAAGAAACCGCAATTACTTAGAAATTAAGATTGTTACATTGCATAAAAAATAGAATTAAGAAATAGGCGGACATGAGCTCTGCAAGTTCTCACAGACATGTGAGGGGCAGGGACAACATAAATACCCGGGGAGCCCCAGATCAGTCAGTTAGTCTTGAGTATTCTAGCTTTAACATTGCCGTTTTCTTAGGCTACTCACCTTAATATAAGTTCAATTATTATTTTATTTCGACTTAGAATATTTTAATCAAGTTTGTCAAAATTCCATTGTAATTTCTGTTTAAGAAATAAAATTTGTTACAAGAAGTTTTGGAAGATGGTTTTTTAAAGGACCGCTCCCAAGGCCCAAAATGTAACTCGCGTTGTCTAAAATTATTGTAGATAGTGTTTCCAAAATCTTTAATAATTAATTTTTAAATCAATATAAGAAAGTTTGTTCATTCACTTTTCTGTGTTAATTTTGGTTTTTCTGCAAGATGAGAAAATCAATTCAGACCCATTTGTAAATCCATTTACATTTTGAGCTTGTAATACTATGTACATAAAAGACTACAGTGTATTAAGGATAAGTAAGTTTGACACCAACTTTTTTCTATTAATTGGTGTGATCTTAGCTGTTCTTCAATCACTCTTTCTGAAACAAAAAATTTTGTATAAAAATATAAACTGATGCAGATTCTCTTGTTTTATTTTTTATGTCTTTAAAAATCGTAACGCCGTACAAATTTATAATTCTATACTTCCTGACTTTAAGATTTTGCATCCCTTACGCTAGTTATGTAATCCCCCCAATTGATATATATGTAAAGAAATAGGAAATTAATAGAAATATTAGAAATGCGCTAAGTGATGTGCAACATTGTAAATGAAGGACAATTCATACAGTTTATTAACGTTCATGGGAACGGAAGCGCTACTTTGTAGCACAGACGATAAGTGACACTGCAGATGTCAGGTCACAGGTGGTCGCAGACGGTCACGTACCAAGATTACTTAGAATTAAGATTGCAATAATGTATTAATGAATAGAGTTAAGTATAAGCAGACGAGATCTGCAAGTTCCTACAGCCATGTGAGGGGGTAGGGATATTATAAAAGGCCCGGGAACCCCAGTCGACGACAGTTAATCCATCGTTTTGCTTTAACCTTGTAGTTCGTTAGATTACTCATTTTTACAATTAATTAATGTATTACGACTTAGAGTCAAATTCAAACTAATTTGTCAAAATTCCAAGTCAACTCTGTATAAATATAAATAAATTTGTTAAGAAGCTGGAAATGGTTTTTTAAAAAGGATCGCTCTCAGCCACGAACCTTAACTCGCTTTAAATAGAAATTAAAAAGTTACTTTTTAAAACAAGGTTCTACATACGTATCATAAATGTTTTTGAACGGATTCTGTGCAAACTATACTCATTGTTCATTGTGCCGAAGTAAATGCCAATAAATTGTAAATTGTACATTATAATAAATGTTAATTTTTTTTGTTGGGTTAAGTGTAAGAGCAGGGGTTATTCAAAAACCCATCTGAACTTCGCCCTTTGCACACATTATGTAACTGATTGATGTGACTATATTGTTTATATTATTGTTGTGCAATAAAGACATTATTATTATTGTTATTAATATTATATTCTGCAAGACTATATTCAGGGCTCGTTCACTACCATTAAAAAGTTCATCATGCTTTTTAGATTCTGTTATAAGGTATGAACAGAAACATGATCATCTAAAATAATTACATGTTGCACTTTAATTTAACTTTAAAATGAGTACTTACGATATTCATATTACCTTTAAATCATATTTCAAATTCCACATGTTGTAAATTCATCTACATCAGTGACAAGCTTTGTATCAACTCGTTTTTTTGAAGCAGAAGGTTCATTTATCGCAACTGTTAGGAAATTAATTTTAATCTGCCAATACTTAGATCCAGGGAAATTGACACTTTCTAAAAATATACATAATAAATTGTTTTTGAAGTGAACAAAGAACTAAATTACCTCACGACCTCTATTTAAAGGGATAAATGGTCCACCATTATCCCTTTCTTGTTCAAAAGCAATGATCCAACTAGCAACAAGTTGCTTAATTCTGAAGTCTAAACGAATCACGCTCATCGTCCTCGGTGATCAAAGTTTAGTATAACACTAATGTGAATTCTAAAAGAACTGTTTGAATCAAAAACCAACCAAATATTAATGTATAAAAACTTAAAAATTCATAAGGTCGTTGGCACAAACTAAACAACGAATGATATATAACCTAAAAATTAAACAGCAACATTTAATAGTCAGCTTTAAAATTGATGGCAACATTTGACATTGCTACTATTTAAACCAAAACTGGACCATAGATATTGTATGGTATCATATAGGCAAACGTTTGCATACATAGTTATTAATTACACTGTGACGACGCGAATGACGAGGTTTATTTAGAAAATGCGAGCATTATATAATTGTTTCATTGTGTTACCATATGCTGACTACAATTAATAGGATTTTATAGAAGGGAGAATGTGAGGTAACAACTAAGCTTGATTAGTATGAAAGTTAAGTTCAAAGTGAGTGGAAAGTAACACAGGGAAAATATGTGGTGCGTGACATAAGGTTGAACTACGCTTGCAATGACAGGGTAGGTTTCACACACTAAAGCGTGGATTTATTATCCTGAGGACCGAAGTAAAATGGGCTAAGAACTTGTGAGGTCATCCCACAATCAGTTTGAAATTTGTTTTGTGTTAAGGGAGCTGCTGTTTGTTGGACGGCTCAAGTAATTGATGAAAGAAAGGTTGATGTTGCTGGACATTTTTAAATTTCTACAAACTGTGAGTAGAACGAGCTTTTATGTTGATGATTTAAAATCATGTTCATGTGGATTTTATATCTAAATTATAAATGGTACGTATTTCTGTAGTTTGCTACGTACCATGACGTAGCCGGAAGAAAACGTAAATATATCAGGCTAACAACTAATGCGGAGAGCGGAAAGGTTCCTAGCAACACAAAAATAATACATCGCCAACGATTTTCTATTTACAATAAAAAACACAAATATAGAAATTTCTATCGAAACAACAAAACAAAATTAACTAAGGTTACTATTTAATAAAACAATTTTACTCTGTGCACAAATTCACTGATTGTTCCACGAAGTGCGCAATTCGTAGCTAATATATAATAAATCTAATCAGTACCAAAAAGAATAACGCTGATACTTTCGTATAAGCGGATGGGTTAATTAAAAAGAAACATTAAATTTAGAAACCTTTCTAGTAAGGATTTTACCATACGCAGCATTTGTTACTCTATTCAGTAAAAAAAGAATACTGCTGAAACTTTCGTATACGCAGATGGTTTATCCCAGGGTATGTTAGAAAACGAAAACAAGTCACATGCATGTGTCAGGATACTTATCTTGTCAGCCCTCGGAAGCGAATTGACACAGCATTGCCGCGGTAGTCAGCAACAACCATGCTACTACCGTAATTGCAACGGCGGTCTACATGCAAGAGCAGTTGATCTACATCAAGGAATAATCGGGCTACGCAACATGCAATTTAGCCTCCAGCTAAGAGCTAAAAAAAATCTTACTAATATTAACAACTCAGGAGCGCTTACCAATACACACTAAATCTACACATTTGATACAGGAGAAACGTGCACCGCTCTTGAAGTAACAGAACGAGTAGTTTTTACAAGTGCATCAACGCACAAGCTGCAGAATCAGAGTTTAAAAGGAGTTTAAAATAACACGAACTCAAAAAGCAAACATCCGCGTTATCGAAAAGCGATTGAAACTGGAAAACACAGTTTTACCGGAGAATAGTAGTATATATTATTTCGACAAATCTTTAAATGGGAAACTCACTAGAACGCAATTATACGTTATTGGAAGGTGTAACGCGCTCACGGATACCTAAACAGGATCTTGACTAATTAATTGTAGCATAAACTTGTCTGTTCAAAACAACTAAATTTACGTTGAGAAATTCTTAGAAAGAGTATTTATTATTAATTAAGCGGAAGGATTTAACAATAGACATGGAATTCATACGAACGGATAATGAATTAACAAGGGATTTTGAGTTGAAGATTATGGTAGAGCGAGCTTATCTGAACAGGTACAATAGATCGGGTATTGTTGGAGAATTTAATAGCAGAAAAGGAATTTATGTAAATAAAATAACCAATTATTGCCAAAAATGGACGTAACAAGTTGGAAATTAATAAATCATGAAATTAATGATTTTGTTGGATTAAGTTATCGAAGGAAGTAGTGTATATTGATTTTAAATGTAAGCTTTATTAGTGGAATTATTGTTGGTAAAAAAGTAAAAATTTAGTATTTTTAATAGATATTAGAATGGTTAACGGAAAAGTTGGTATTGCGCTGTTTTTCAATGTATTTATTTATTTATTTAAAGACTTTATTGTTTATTCTACTTTCATGCAAGCGAGATTAAGGCCATAACACATTTTCTTACACCTAACTTGCTGCTTAGATAAACGAAAATATAATGTTGTACATTAACATAATATATAAAAATAAAGGTATAATGTGATAAATTTAGGAAACCAGAAGCAAAGGAGACCTATTTGGAATAACTCTCTTCGTGTAGGGATAATATCGAAGGAATTGCTGAGACAAGACGATTTGGCGTTCCTTAATTATGACTGTAAGAAATACTTTTAAATGGATATTCTAACGCCGTTTGTTTGTATTTTAGCCATTTCAAATGTATATTATTTTTACTATTTTTATTATTTTGTCCATACAATCCCACTTCCGCACCACTGTAGTTAACAGGTGACCTTTAGATTGTTACGGGGTGCAGGACAAATCTAAATTTACAACGTTCATTTTACCCGTAACAAGCCATCCGATGACAGCTGCTGCAGCTATTTGAGTGAATTTTTTTTGTCTTACATAAGGGAAAGTAACAATGCATATTTTGGATATTATCCTTCTTCGTCAAAAATAGTTGTCATGAGACGTTTGGCGACCACTTAAAAACTACACGCTTACAATCAACCGATAATGAATCAATGCTATCAGTAATTTCTAGCCAGCTGTAATATCATATTGCTCCTCAGTCAATATATAACAACTATTACTGTGTAGTGCGAAAGTAACTTGTACAAAAGCACGTTGCTAAAAAACGGTAATTGAGATCAAAATGTCCTACTAGAAGCTTCTTATTTGATTACCAAATCTAAAACACATTAGTCATTTTAAATTAGTTTCGGTTCATATCTGACTACATTTGCTATTACTTAATAAGATAACGTGAAAAATGTACATGCTGAACATATACATGGTGAAATGGTTTATGCAGTGTTCCAATACAAAACAGAACAAGATATAATTTCTATTCTCAAACTCGATAGAAAATGTTCACACTTTTTGGATGTTTAAATAACTAAGTACAATAATCCAGAGTACGGAACCTGACTTCTCATCCATCCTTTCTTTCTTTTCATCCACATTGCGTACTATATATAAACTATACAGCGGACCTTAACCTTCGATCAGTTAACATAAAGGACGCGAAATACAATGTAATTAATAATGCTTATTCGAGATAAACAATGTCGATCGGGAAAAATCTACATAAGTATTGCAGCAGTTGCTTTTCATAGAATAGTTCCTCCATTTTTAAAAAATACTATCGATTTTTTTGTATGGTTCGCACGCGTTGAAAGGTAGAGTTTAATTATATCGATTAAACATTCTCATAAGCATATTTGAAAAATCTACAAAAATGTCAATACCTAATTGTAGCTACGAGAACTACCAAACACACAAAGATTATTACAAACAACAAATTTTCGAAAACTCTATCTTGTATTCTCGACGAGGTGTCAGAAAAATATCCATAGTTCTGAAGGCTTGATTGCTAAAACTGCCAATGCTCTAAAAGATTTTTTTATAAATTATTAGAACTTAAAATAGAAATTATTTAATTATCATTGTGACAGAACAGCTGATAGATTATCTATTAGCTGACCTTCGCCCATATGAAGAAAAAAGTCTTTGTAAGTTTTTCCCTTTGCAATAAAGACCTATTATTATCATTATTATTATTATTATTATTATACAATTATCAACGTCTGCAGTAAGTAATTAGACGTAACAGGCATACGATTGTAGTTAACTAACTACACTACAACTAATGAAGACATCTTTCATGACCTCGTTTCCTTTATTCAACCATTATATCTTAGCCTGCTCGATGGTGACGAAAAGTAATAGCAGATCCCTAATATAGACATGAAAATGACTGATGTGATTCGGTTGAAACATCGTCAGACTAACGGTTCTTTTCAAAAACCGTCGACAACAAAGCGGGGAGGCACTCGAAAAAACAGTGTAACAAATAATACAATACTAAGAAACCTTCAATTTAACATAACAAACTTTTACGGTGAATAAGTCAAGCGAGGAATAAAACACCTCTAGAAGTTAAGATCAAGAATGGGCAATTGCTGTGCGATTTGCCTTTCCCGAAGAGATAACGGTATTAGGATGTTACCCTAAAAAGCACGAAAGTTACTTTCCACTAAAACAACTGAATTGAAAACAACCTGAGGAAAACAAACTGGCGTCTATACGGGAATCCATCCAGGATGCCATACGAATATGCTAGACAAACGTCTACATTTCAAATTCGAGAGAAATGACATGAAAAGGCAGTTCAATACTAGAAGTAAAAGCAGAAAGGTACTGTACACTCGAAGATGATTGGTGTGATTCCATCGACACGTTGCCATACCAACGGTTCTTCTCAAAACCCTGCAACATTGCGAGGTGGCACTAGGACGAACTGTATATGTTAAAGAATACTGTGACAACGCATGACGTTGGGTGTCGGTAAAAGAGTGGTGTGATACAGGTTCAGCAAATTGTAAAATTTGAAATTACTGACTTACTTTCCTTTCAAACTTTTCTTTGCCTGGTTAGCTCAATAGAAGTAATGGAATTTACCAAATGAAATTAAACACAGCAATATCAGAAAGCATCTTTACAGTCAAAAATATTTTCTCTCATACAAAAGAATATAGAAGAGTACAGCATTGTTTCTTTCAAACATAAAATTATTTCTAAGAAGTATCTATTTACTTAATTACCAAAATGTTCCTCACCTAATGTTGCTTACAATTTACAAAACTAAAATACCTTTTCTTGTGGATAATTTACTTGACTTTTATCTCCACGTTTGTAAGTTTGGCCAAAAAATCCTTGACAGATAGTCTATAAAAAAAGGTCAAAGTCTTTCGAACTCTGACAACAAGCTTTCTGGTAAATTTCCTTACAAAAAATTATTATATGATTACGACTTATTCTACCTTAAATTCGAATGATAAAAATACTGAAATCTCAATTACAGAGAATGCAATTTAAAATTTTATACTTATGGTTATATGTTAAAAGGGCGCCCATTCATCTTTTCTGGATTTATTTTAAATTAGCATTCAAATTCCAGTTTACAAATCATCTATACTCGCTTAAATCGCCATTTAAAACATCAGTTACCCAAAGTGCATCTTTAATTTAATTATCAATTCAAGGAAGCTTTTTCTATCGAAGAATTTTTCATATTCATTGTATATTATAGAATCAAATAACTGTATTTAAAAACTTCCATATTTCAAACTATTTCATATGTATACTCTGTAGCGTTCTAATTTTGCCAAACCCAAACATTAAAAAAAATTATAACGTAGTTATAAATTTCTGCATCCACCTTGCAAAGTGGTGCTATTCTATTTATTTGAGAATTTTTTATATAAGTAGAATAATTAAGTCAAACGCATTTAGTCAGTATTTTAATTATCGTTAACGTATATAATAAACACACCTAACAAAGTTTAAATAAATCGATTTACGTGGTCGAATGTCGAACGTAATTCTATCATATCGTCTGTTTACGCCCTAATCTTTGTACTGTGAAGATGTGGAAAGTTTTCAATGTCGGCGATCTTCGTGTCGCACTTTATTGCCATTAGCGTTCAACACGTGTCTCGATCTGATAGGATTCAACAAAGCGCAACTAATATATAACTGACATACACTTAACACATAGCAAAGATACAAGAAATTTATAAGATGATTTAACAAATACCTTAGAGCATCACGTGAAATTGCTATAACTATGTAAATGTGATTCAGTTCTTTCGTTTATATATTAAGCTAAAGTTGTAACTTCTAAAACTTTGTGCAGGCCGATATTAGAAAATGATTTAGGAATAATTCTAGTAATCTTCAAGAACCTCTTGTTGTTTGGTCAACTACTATCTGGAGTAAGCCAGTTTTTTTTACGTTTTTACGAATTTTTGTTGACTATTTTGTTTTGGAACTTTTTTTTTCAGAACAAATTTTGCTTTTTGTATTATTATTTCACATTAACGATGAACAATACGCTTAAAGCTTTTGACAAACGTTTTGAAGATATGGTATTATATGCACTGTATGGCAACAAACCAGCTGCCGTAATCACTACACTGTTTCTTAAAACGGACTATGTACATATATTTATTAGTTGACGTCGGTCAATTTATACTACTATCCATGGTCACCAATGTCAAGGAGCTAGATTTATACATTTAGAAAATCATAATTTTTCAGAACTTTGCAGTTCCAAGCAACGTATGCATTTTTATTATTTATAACATTTTTATAAGAGGTATTCGGCTTTACTTTTCAGCTGAAAAAGGTTCCATATTTTCTATGATTCTGTTGTGTCTGGGAATTGAATCGAAACCTATGGGCTAGGAAACATTGACTTAGTCTATTGCGTAACGAAGCAGTACTAATATGTTATAGTCATTTGATAGGATTTTATTAAACGCTTGCGTAAGCATAACTATATACTACAACCGCATGTTCCATGTCTGTCTATTATAGAATGATTCAGTTTATACTCAAAAAACTTCTGTTGATACTAATGCGTGTGTTGATTAAAACCTCTTTTTTTAGTACAAGAGGTTCCTGTTAATTTTTCACTTTTTATCACGCTGTAAAAAAGTTGTTAGATGACTTGGGAGAGTGCGGTTGATCGTAAACATCAGCTTGGTCTAGAGAAATTTAGTCAAATGCAGCGTGACACGGGAAAACAACGTGCTTTTTGTGTACGCGAGTTTTACCGAAACAACAATTCCTGCACTCTCGATCGACGTTTGTTTAGACGGTATTACAATTTACACAACATTCAACAATGTCCAAGCATTAATTTAATTAAGGCATGGGTTCGAAAGTTTGAAGAAACAAGTTCAATGACGAATAAACGCGTAATGAACCATGTTAGAACAATAAGAAACCCTAACAGCATGAAGATGGTAAGAGCGTCTGTGCGGCAAGAACCAAACTTTTCGGCGCGCAAGCGTGCATCTGCGTTAAATGTGATAAGAACCTCAATGCATTGAATTCTCCAGAAAGATTTACGAATGCACGTCTACAAAATCCAGATCGTGCAGGAATTGAAGCAGACAGACTACACTTTTAGTGTATTATAATGAGACGATGGCCTCATCTGTGTAATCCTATACTCGTCTATTCTGCTTTTCTATATCCAGTTAATACATTGCAATAAAGTGTATGTGGTTTTATTTTATGATAATTGTAACAATCGTTACGTTCAATTCGACTTTAATAAATACTTTCATTTAATGTAGGATTCTTTTTAAATATTCCCACGCATCCGTTTTGATATTTTATGTAACTACCGGTTAAAGAAGACACCCCTGAGTACGCTTCCTACTTAAATAAATAGACTTGTGTCTGTAAAGCTCATCCTCATACCATTAAAACATGTACTTTTACAACACTCTGTATAATGTAATTAGCGCATTTATATTAAGTCAAAGTACCTCCATTTATCTTGCTACTCCCACTTTCGAAAAGCACTTAGAAGTACTACAGAAAATATGTTTTTGCTTGAATTCTGCTGGTCTTGCCCTCAGTAAAGGGAAATGTAATTTTTGTCCTTTTAAACTTAAATATTTGGGATACGTTGTGAACCGCCAAGATCTTCATGTCGATCCGAAAAAAGTTTCTGCTATTCTCAACCTACGCCCTCCTACTACTGTCACCGGGGTTTGACGGTTTTCTTCGGTTACTGCTTCGATTACTACGTTTACTAGGAAGCACGTAAAATTCAACTGGTTCTTCGAGTGCCAAAACTACTTCCAAAAACTTAAGGAACACTTAGTTTATGCCCAAATTCTTAGCGTTCCACTTTTTCGTGACCATTTACTATCCAAACCGATACCTCTGGTTTTGGACTCGCACCATTTTAACTGAACAGGATAGAACTCAGGACAAAGTCATTAGCTACATTAGTTGGTCTCTGAAGAAAGCCGAGCGTCACTATAGTGTGACCGAAAGAGAATGTTTAGTCGTTCTTTGGACTATTAAAAAATTTCGACGTTACGTTGAAGATAGTCATTTTACGGTCATCACCGACCATTAATCTCTAATCTGGCTGAATAGTCTGCAGAGTTTAACTGGTCATTTAGCTCACTGGTCCATCAACCTTCAGCAGTACGATTTTACTATTCCTCACCGGAAAGGTAAAGACCATGTCGTTCCTGATGCTCTTTCACAATCCGTTCCTTTAGTTGAGCCTATTTCTATTTCTGCCATCACATCACTTGATGTTATCCTTTCTACTTCTGACCCTTAGTACAATTCCACGCTACAAAAAGTCCCCAACTCTCCTAGCCGTTATCCTTCCTGGTCCGTCGTTGACAATATCCTTTTCCTTCGCCACAACACGTCTATTGCTGTCGATTCTCACGACGATTGAAAAATCGTCGTATCTTCAGAGCAGCGTAAACATATGATTTCCCTCCATCATGATCCTCCTACTTCCGGTCATTGTGGCGTGACCAAAACTTCTGCTCGCCTTGTTTTTTGCGTTTTCTTGGAATTTCTTTTTTGTTTTTTTTTTGGTTTTTTTGGGATTTTGGAGAGTTTTTTTCTCTTGTTCGTCCTATTACTATATAGTGGTTCTTCGAGCCGAATAATTTTTTTTTCTTTTTTTCGTTTCTCTGAAAGAAATTTTCTTGTGATTTGTTCTATTGGTATGTTCTTTGATTCGTTACTTCTGTTTCCTACCCCGACCTTTTAATTTTGCCGGAGGGGGGCATTTGTTACATTCAAATCTAATTTAATAAATACTTTTATTTAATTGACGATTTTGGTTAAATATTCCCACGCTTCCGTTTCGATATTTTAAGTAACTACCCTGATTCCGGTTCATACTTAAATAAATCGACTTGTGTCTCTAAAGTTAATTCTCATACCATTGACACATATATTTTTCCAACACTCTATAGAATGTAATTAGCGCATTTATATTAAGTTACAGTACATCGATTTATCTTTATGGTTTGATATAAAGCTTCAAATATAACTCGGTTATCTACAAATTTTATTTCTAAAGAATATGTTCGCTTTATTTATGAGTAATAAAGTTTTCATAGCGTAATGTTCTATAATTGTATTCGTATTCGCCGGTTTTGTCATCTGTCCATGCATAACAACGACGTTAAAAGTTTTTTGCCAACGATGTTGAATCGGTTTCAATCTTTCGACAACATTTTGTTCTTGGATGAAGCGCATTTCCATCTTAATGGCTTTGTCAATAAGTATAATTGTCGGTAATGGTGTGAAACGGACCCGAAAACAAAAGATCAATCGCCTTTGCAGAGCCCAAAGGTCACAGTTTGGACAGTTATTTCATCATCGGAAATTATTGTCCCGTTTTATTTTTTGAAGATGATCGCAACAACGCCATGACGGTGAATTCTGAAAGTTATGTCGAAATGATACGTATATTTTTACACATGTTTTTCAAGAATTTCATGGATTTGATCAAGAAACCTGATTTCAACAAGACGGAGCCACAAGTCACACTTCAAATCTGTCTTTTCCCGTTGTTCAGGCGCATTTTCCTAGAAAATTGATTTCCCGAAGAAGAGACATCAATTGGTCCCCTCGAAGCCTGGATTTGAGGCCATGCGACTTTTATTATAGGGATATCTCAAGAGTCGAGTGTTTCACAATCACCCAGCCACTCAGGAGGAATTGAAGAACAATATTCGGGGAGAAATGGCAGCCGTACCTGAGAAAACTTTGCGGAGCGATGGCAAATTTTAGAGCCAGAATTTAAGAGAATGAGCACCATTTGGACAATATCATTTTAAAAAAATATAATTCCCAAGTTTTGTCTTCAACTTAATAAAGAATTTGTCAATTGTTTTTTTCTAATTTGAATTCAAAAAGTTAAAATTAAGAGAGACGCCCAGTATTTCTTTCTCTTCATGTTTCTGTAGTTTTCTGATTTAAAATGTCATGCGGCGTTTATCGAAATTTGAGACAGCATTTTAAGTCCATTTAAAATTTGAGAAATGTTTATATTACTAACTGTTAAACTTTAGTTTAACGCTTCTCAAGTTTTACTGATATCTTTCTGTACGTGAGACTTTAGAGGAACCAAACAAGGTAGGATTTGTTAGCTATATGGGCAGGCTTTAATCTTTTGTAGTTAAAGTGGTTAGATGTGGCTAGTTGTTATTTCGTTTTAGATCTATATAATGAGCTGCAGTGATTTTCAATAATTTTTTCTAGCGGAAAATTTTCTGAACATTCATAAGTTTAACTGCGCACTAAAAAATAGTAAGGTAAATATATTTTAATTTTATTAATTAATAGGTCTACAAAAATCGATTTGAATATAAATTTGAGTGTTTAAACTCGAAAATAAAGCCAAAAAAGAATTTCAGAATATTTTATTTTCAAAATTTTGACGGAACGTTTTGCGGCATGCTACTGTGCAACGACACAGTGTTTGAGAATCACCGAGCTAGAGGACAGTGAAATTGTATAACTGGAAATGATGATTTACGAAATAGCGAAGCAAAAATATTTTTGTAGCCTACTACACCATCATTTAAATGATATAATTTAATAAACGTAAATGTTTTAAGCCACGTCTAATGGAATTATGTATCCTAGAAATGACGTTGGCATGATGGTTTATATCTCCTTCCAGTAATGGAAGTTATAGGGAAGCCGTAATTGATTTAAGAAGATCGTTTCTGAAACTTCTTAGTCGTTGGAGAGCAAATTTGCTTATTCGCATATTCAGATTATATTATAGGAAAGCTTGTGGAAGGTAATAAAATTTTGATGCACTACCTAAATTACTTCCTTGCAGAAAATGCTTCTTTTGATTGTGAATTATTTTAGGTTATTTTTAGGAATCTTTGATTATATATTCCGTTCGCTTTAACTTTAGTTAGTGTTTTACACTGAACGATGTACACAAATTTTGTTTAGTTATTTTTAAAATGATAATAAGTAACGGGAGTAGTAGATAGTTAAGGGGGCGACTGCCGCCTCATTTCCACCAGCATCCTCATTTCCACACACATCTGGACCAAATAGTTTTCTTCGACTAGCCAATGCATCTTTCGAGATAAATATATCTTGCATTTTCATCTTTGGAGATAAATATATCTTGCATTTTCATCTTAGCATCCTCATTTCCTCCCACATCTGGACCAAATAGTTTTCTTCGACTAACCATTTTTTATCTTTCGAGATAAACCTATCTTGTTTGGTATCGATTAATATTAGCTTTTTCTCAGCTACCCGAATTTCTAGGATTTTTTTTAGATAGCATCACCCCCCAGGGAGCTACCCTCATCTAAAAATTTTTACCGGTAACGATTTCAAACAGTCCTTATAAATTTTTTTAGCCATGCGATACATCAAATTAGTCTAGAATTTTACGCAGAATCCGAATCAGTAAACAGATTTGAAACAGGACCACCCTTACCGTTTTACATACATACTCTCTGCGAGATAAATCTTTCTCCACATTTCCACCTACGAGATAAATGTGCCTTGTTTGGTGTCAATTACTATTAGAATTTTCTCAGCTACCCAAATCTCTATGAATTTTTTAGATAGCATCATCCCCCAGGGAGCTACCCTCATTTTAACATTTTTTGCTGGTAGCGATTTTTTGGCCGTCCGCATAAAGTTTTTAACCATGCGACGCATCAAATTAGTCTGGAATTTTATGCAGAATCCGAATCTGCAAACAGATTTAATATAGTACCGCTCCTTACAAAGTTACACATATACCCATCTGCGAGATAAATCTTTCTCCACATTTCCACCCACGAGATAAATATGCCTTGTTTGGTATCAATTAATATTAGAATTTTCTCAGCTACCCAAATCTCTAGGAATTTTTTAGATTGCATCCTCTCCCTCTCCCTCATTTTAAGATTTTTACCAGCAACGATTTCCGACCGTCCTTATAAATTTTTTGGTCATGCAATACATCAAATTAGTCTAGAATTTTATGCAGAATCCAAATCTCTAAATTTTTCAGTAAATTTTTTCATTTAAACATATGTTGTGATACATTGTTGAAAAGAGAAAAAAATATGCTATCTAACCATCTAAAAATCCAATATGGTGTCTATTTAAAATATGAAAGTTGATGCTAATATCTCGATAACCGCCATCTTGAATTTAAGTTTAATATCACTTTTAAGTGCACACAATTGAACTAAGTAACTTTTATAAAAAACATTTTGTCGTATCTTTTATTATAACAAAAAATTCGACCTCGAAGAAATTGGCAGTTTTCAGTTTTTTTTAAATAATTTCTAAACCGTTTGGAATTTTGAATGTATCTATGCGGAATTTAAATAAGCTATCCAAATGACACAACTTTGCTTATTTAAGCAGATCTCTATCATTAATAATAAGAAAGATACCCATGCTATCCTACTCAATTTGGGACACCCTGTATACATTAAGTCAGTCGGTCTACACCTTTGGGTTTAACCATGTCAATACTTTGCGATTACAGTTTATTTTATTATACATTGTAAAACTCAAGTTGATGTTTATTTCTATCAAGGACTTCACAACTGGCGGCGAGGATATTAAAATTTTTTCCGCATCGTTAAATAATGACCGTTACAACTGGAAACGTTGGACATCTTCGTGAATTCGACCCCGCAAATTCGGGCTGGTCAATTTTCAAAAGGCCGTAGCAAATTATTTTGTAGCTAATGCTATCACAGATGATAATCGCAAAGTGGCTATTTTATTAAATATTCTTAACGAAAATGCTTATAAATTAATTTATAATTTATGCATGCCAGCAGAACCGGAAATAAAAAAGTATTCGGATTTAATCAAATTATTATCCGATCATTTTAAGCCCACATTATCCGCTTTTGCAGTGAGGTATAAATTTTATACTTCCCGGAAATTAGAAAATGATTCGCCAAGAGAGTGGTGTGTACGAATACGCAATTTTGCGACATTGTGTGATTTTGAAGCCACAGAGTTAGATTTAGTTTTGCGCGATCATCTTGTTGCATATAACCAGGGATCTGTTCAAGATAGGCTTTTTGAAGAAACAAAATCCCTTCGTTTAGAGAAAGCTGTAGAAATTGCAACCGCAAAATCACCTAGGTTGACATCAAATTACTAACTATCAAAAGGGAGTCCGAACTTAACTGTATAAAAAAGAAGTATAAAGTCAATAATGGTGGACCTGAGAAGACGTTTGAGCATAGGCATACTTTTAAATCTGAAAACTTCTACAAGTTATCAAAGTGGCTCGTATGCGGTCGCTGTAATCATCAAACCGACAAATGTTCGTTTCTGCCATATTTGCAGCATCAAGGGTCATTTGGCTTCAATGTGTCCAAATAAAGCATCCAAAACATCTAAGAATCGAAAAGTGCAAGGACCGCATCATTCACAGCATCATCATTAGGTCTTCAGTCCTAGAACTGGTTAGACGCGTACCATCATTGTTCCCTATTCTGAACTAACCTACAGATTTCCCTGAAATATGCACAGTTTGCATCTATAACTGTCTGATCTAGGTCTACATCTACCTCTTTTTTCCTATCTCTGCTTGTAATATATCACATACTATTCCCCAAAAATGCCTTAGAACGTATTCCGCCCTACTATTTCTCTTTTTCCCCAGATATCCTTGTTCCCCTACTATTTCTGTAACTTATTTGTTATTATCTTTGTCTGTCCATGCTATCGTCCTCATACATCTGGAGCATTTCAAAAGACTGCTACCGTTTTTCTGTCTGCATTTCAGCCTGTCCGTATTTCATAGACATACTGTGCTGTGCTCCACACATATGCTTTCAACAATTTTCTTCTTATTCTGTTTGTTGTCTTTCCTCATAGGCGATGTTCTTTCTTGTTAGATGCAGCATTTTATGAAAATTGAGGATTATTCTTTATTTAATTTAGAAAGTAACACTAATTCTATTATGTTGCAGGTGTTTAGAGATGATAAGACTTTAGATTTTACAATTGACACAGGTTCTAGTCTTTCCGTTATCTCCGACCAGTTTTATCAAAGGAATTTTGCTGGTAAGAATTTAAAAACAACAAGTAAAGTTTTTAACTTATACAACGGAGATAAAATAATTTCATTAGGATATATGACTTGTCAAGTTCTTTATTTGAATAATAGCAAACCAATGAATTTTTATGTAATTGAAAATGCTACAGGACCTCCTCTTTTAGGCCGTGATTTTTTACAAAAATTTAATTTATGCATTTCGCAAATAAATCATTTGAATATGCAGGATGATAAACTTGTAAAAAATTTAATCAAAGATTACGCGAGTGTTTTTGAACCGGGGATAGGTTGTTTCAAAAAGGATTTATCACAATTAAATTAAAGTCACCGGATGTCACCCCAAAATATTTTAAGGTGCGTCCTTTGCCGTTTGCAATTAAAAAGAAAGTGGAAAACGAATTAGAACGTTTAACCAATTCTGGTGTTTTGAAACCAGTAGATTTTAGTAACTGGGGAACTCCAGTTGTACCTGTTCTAAAGAAGGACGGTACGGTAAGGTTGTGTGGTGATTTTAAAGTTACTCTTAACTCCTACATTGAGATAGATCAATATCCTTTGCCCCGTATCGAAGAGCTGTTTTCAACATTGCAGGGCGGTGAACTTTTTACTAAATGAGATATGTCAAATGCATATCAGCAAGTGTGTTTGGATGAAGAATCTAAACATTTAGTCACAATTTCTACACACAAGGGACTTTATAGATACAATAGGGCACCTTTTGGAATAGCTAGTATTCCCGCTAAATTTCAAAAAATTGTGGATTCGCTTTTAGAAGGCCTTGATTGAAAGAGTAGTCGTTTTCCAGGACGATATATTAGTTACTGGGAAAGACTATAAAGAACATTTACAACGCCTTGCTAAGGTGTTGAACATCTTACAAGAAGCAGGTTTAAAAATTTCCTTTAAAAAATGCAATTTTTTTCAAACCATTATTTCATATTTAGGTTTTAATATTGACAAAACGGGTTTGCACACTTCCGAAGACAAAATTAAGGCAATCGTCGACGCGTCAACACCACAGAACGTAACACAATTAAAGTCTTTCATTGGATTTAGGGATGGACACGAACCGAACAGGTTCGAGGTTCGGTTTGAGGTTCGGTTCGATTTTTCGAACCGAACCGAACCGAACCGGACATTTTATTTTCGAACCGAACCGGCAAATTTTTCGAACCGAACCGAACCTAGCTCAAGGTTCGGTCCGGTTCGGTTCGAAAGGTTCGATTTTTTAAATAAAAATCTAGTTTAAAAATTTAATTTTCACTAAAAACATGTCAATCTTAATTTCTCCCAAACGCACATTTTAAAAATCTCTAGTAGCAAGCATATAAGAATTAGAACGATTTTCTAATGTACATGGTCATTGAGTTTTAAGGCAATAGGTAAATAATGTAATAGGTATTAGTGATACATATCTAATAAATTTTGTCATCGAGCCACGTTTGTAGATCAAAAAATTCTAGATTAGTTCGATTTGTTTAATGCTCCTTATTTCAAATTGTTGTTTGTTTATAACTAGTATTAGATATTGGAGAAACTCAAAATGATTTTGAAAATTTGGTTTTAAAAACAAGTTTATTTTATTTAATGAACAGAAGTCGTGTTGAAAACCATCTTAAACATATACAAGCCGAGTTCACGGTCTAGAGACTACAGAAGTTTTCAGAATAAACGAAACAATTTAATTTTTAATTAAGTATATATTACTAATCCATCATTTTGAATTTTTTACTTTTATATGAAAACCAGCTCTCTATTAATATTAAAAAATGTGACCTTGTAGCAAAAACTAATCTCCTTTTCTTTTGTACATAATCGCTCAACAAATGGTGTTACAAAACGCATGATACGATAATATTTACGGTTTATTTATTGTGGCCATTACCAACGTCCTTAGAAGTAGCCGATACTCCAAAAGAACGACCCCAAACTTTCTCTCACGACCAAGGGTTGAAGTTTATGACTCATAGGGGCATAAACTTTTCAATTAATGCCGACATATAATAACACACTATAATGCAAATAATAAGCAGACATAATGTCCGTGTCATAAATGCTGTTATATTTTATTATGAAAAACGTAGACTGTTTGAGGTAGATTTACGAGAAATAATAATAAAGATAAACTGACAAACAGCTTTTTGTTTGTACTGTATAAGAAATCAGCAACACCTTATTTATTGTCTTGATACTTTTTTTATACTAACTAAAACTAAAATAAAAGTAATCGCAAAGATCGTGTGATCGTTCTTTCACGGAAAAATGACATTAGTAAAATTCATCAATTATTAACACATGCTAAATTTTAGAGGTGGTTTTCACTATTAACCTAATTGTAATTACGCTTTGTTAAAGAAAGTACGTATTGAAAAATCAAACCTGGACAAATAGTATTAATATGATTTATGCTACTAAAATCTAAAACATATTAATGTTGGGTTTATTTGAAAATAGCAGCTACTAAATATAAAAACTACATTAAACATTTAAATTGTTGTAGTTGAACGTACTAGTTGTTTAAAACATCAAAATGTCGAACCGGTTCGGTTCGGTTCGAGGTTCGGTTCGATTTTTTTCGAACCGAACCGAACCGGAATATATTTTTTCGAACCGAACCTCGAACCGAACCGGACTGAAAAGTTTTCGAACCGAACCGAACCTTGCCCTCGGTTCGAATCCATCACTAATTGGATTAATTAATTATTACGGAAAATTTTTACCCAATATATCTACTATTTTGTATCCATTATATAATTCACTACAAACAAATGCAACGTGAAATTGGTCATCACGTTGCGATAGTGCTTTTAAACAAATTAAACAATTATTAGTTTCTGCCAATGTATTAGTGCATTTTAATTCCGAATTATCATTAAAATTACATACTGATGCTTCAGACGTAGGCATTAGAGCGGTAATTAGCCATATAATGTGTGATAGATTTGAAAAATTCATCGCTTTCGCTTCGCGCACTCTGTTGGATACAGAAAAAAATATTCACAAATCGAAAAGGAGGGATTATCAATTATTTTTGGTCTGGGTAAATTTAACCAGTATCTGTATGGTAAAGAGTTTGTATTAGTAACAGACCATAAACCTTTGACTTCAATTTTTCACCCGCAAAAAGGAATACCCCAATTTTCGGCAAATCGTTTGCGCCGTTGGGCTGTTATACTCTCAAATTACAATTACAAAATCGAGTTTGTTAAGTCTGAGAAAAACACGGCAGAATTACCGGTTAAGGTTAATTTGCGATCTGAGGACAAATTTGAAATAGATTTTGTTAATTTTTTTTTCGAACAACGAGGATTTTCCATTGAATTTTGAAATCATTAAAAAGGCAATGTCCACAAACAAGATATTCTGTAAAGTTTTAAATTATGCACGGTTTGGTTGGCCTAGCAAGTCACCTACCATTCTGAAACCTTTTTACAAGATCAGGAACGAATTAAGTATGGAATCAAATAGTTTAATATGGAATAACCGGTTAGTTGTTTCTGAAAGTTTACACGAGGGGGGGGGCGCTAAACAAGTTACATTCCTCTCACTTGGGGGGTCGTAAAATGAAATCCTTAGCTCGATCTTACTTTTGGTGGCCTGGTCTAACTAAATTGCTTCAATACTGAGAAATGGATAAAACCAGTTTTGGGCGGCTCCCACATCCCTTTTAGATCCCATAACGCCAAATGAAATTTAGATTTTGATAATGTAAAATAAAATACCGATCCGTTTGTATTTTAAATATTTAATGTATGGAATCATTTGACAGTGTCATTTTAAATTGTGCTATATTATAAGAGACATTGTGTTCCATTTATCTATAAATTCATCCACCACAATTTCTTACTAAAATAATATCACTATTATGAATATTGAAAAATATAGTAAATATGTGGAAATTAGGGCATAGTTATAAACATTTTCCATTGACAGCTGCATGCTTATTTGATTTAATGTAGTAATTATCTTATTAATCTCTGCAAAAAAAGTTTTTTTCTCAATTTTCAATTCATCGATGTTATATTCAGTTTGATCCAGATGTTATTTAATTTTTTATTTTTATATTTTTAGTTGGCCATTGCTTGATTAAAAATAGGAACATGACATAAAATTAATATTAACCATCATGACCAAAGATGGTTGTTTTTTCAGTCTTCAATTTAGTTCGGTCTCCAATATTGGAATTAGATCCTTAACGTATTCATGCGTGAGAAATGGAATAATGTCACTCGTGATACTGTGTTCTGAGAAGAAAAATTAATAAGCCGAAACCTCAAATTCTTGTAAGTATTAATTATACTGAAGTTTGGGATCTAAATCCAACATTTTCTCCATACAAAACTCAAATTATTATTTTTTATATGAAGCAACATACAATATGGTCCAAATGAAAGGAATAAATTTATTATTTCGTAAATCGCTGACTAGAGAAAAATCCTTAAACCCGTCAATTTTTATTTGTAAAACGCCCATTCTTTCCTATTTTGTTTTCATTCTTAACGTCATCCGTGCGAGCGTAATGACGTACATTAACGATGATTTTTTAATTTTGACCGAAGTTTGCAAATGCGAAAGATTTGTGCCAAAATGGTACCAAGAAACCTCACAATTGATCAGAAAGGCAATCGAAGAAAAGTGTTCGTTGATCTTCTTGAGAGGATTGCCAATGACTCCGAATGGTTTAGTCGTGTGATCGCATGTGACGATTCCTGAATATTTGAATATGATCCTGAGAAAAAGACGCAAAGTGAGGAGTGGCACACTGATATATCTCTGCGACCGTTAAAGTTCAAATGAGTAAATTCAAGATCCAAACAATGTTGATTTGTTTTTTTGACAGTAGGGGTATTATGCATGAAGAATTTGTTTCTTCAGGGCAAACTGTCAAGTAAGTGCTTTATAAAGATGTCCTTGAAAGGTTCAGGAAGAGAATGAATCAAGTGGGACGGAACATTGCATATAAGTGGATGCTGCATCACGACAGCGCCCAATGTCACACGGCCACTTCCGTCACGAAATTTTTTACTTCAAAAGGTATTCTTATTCCACAACCCCCCTATTCACCGGATCTGAATCCTTGTGAATTCTTTCTTTTCGCGAAATTGAAAAATGTCTTAAAAGAACGTCATTTGGGGACACTGGAGAACATTCAAAAGAATGTAACCGACATGTTAAAGGTTAAATCTTATCAGCTCTGCTATCAAGAATGTAAACGACGACTCTACTGATGTATAGCTGTCGAAGGGAACTACTTTGAAGGAGAATATTGTTATTTGAAAAAAGTAAAACTTTGGTAGATAAAAAACCAGTCTCATTACTTTTCTTACACGCCTCATATGTATCTTCATTAGCATCATATGATCATTAGGTATTCAGTTCTAGAAATGATTGACGCATATTTTCAATGTTTTCTATTCTGAGCTAACCTACTCATTTCCCTGAAATTCCCACAGCCCACATTTTTCACCATCTGTGTGAAATATTGTAATCTAGATCTACCTCTACTTCTTCTTTTTCATACTCTGCTTCTAATATATGCCGCGCTATTTCCTCGTGCCTTTTCAAAGGCTTTTACCTTTTTCCTGACCGCTTCTCCTACTGTTCACGTTTCATAGCCGTTCAGTGCTGTGCTCCATACATATGCTTTCAGTAATCTATACCTTGTTTTTATGTTTGTTGCCCTTAAACGTAGTAATTGCGTTTTCTTGTTAAATACAGCACGACCTTGTGCTAATCTTTATTTTATACTTTTGCCCATCTTACCTTATTGGACTTTTTAACTAGAAGAAATACTTAACTTCTTGTAAGTTCTCGTTTTCTGTTTGTATTCGGATTATAGACTAATTTATTCCTCCTTGATATACTAGTACTTTAGTGTGATTTTTGTTAATTTTAATACAGCATCTGTCTGTTAGCACTGTTTGCATTTCATTAGGAGCTACTTCTATCTCTTCCTTGCTAGATGTTAATATTACTATATAATCTAGAAATCTGAGCATATCAATCGTTTGTCCCTGCATAGTAATTCCAAATGTCTTTCTGCATTTGACAGTATCCATTGCGTCTTTGATTTATAAGTTAAAAATTAACGGGGATGAGACACGTCCCTGTCACGCCCCTTCTAATTTTATTACAGCTGTTTGTTCTTTGTATAAACTACGTACTATCGATCTATCCCTACAACTTATTCCAATCTTTTTGAGTATTTTGAACATCTTTTCCTATTTTACATTGTCGAGCGCTTTTTCAAGATCTACAAACCCTATATACACACTTTCTCCGTTTTCTGTTGTTTTTTCAATATCACCATTAAAGCAATAGTGGCCTGCCGTGTTTCCCTGTTTCGCCTAAACCCAAATTGATCTTCTGCTAGTATTTCTGCTGCTCGTTTTTTCATCCATCTTTGTACAATTTTAGTTAATATTTTGGCACGCGTGCTGCCAAATCTATTGTTCGAAAATTTGCACATCTATCTGCACATTTCGTTTTTGTATAGTGACTATAGTGTTACGTTTGAAATCTTTGGGTATTTTGCCTGTCGCATACATATAAGTTACACGTTGGAAAAGACGTTCTGTTACTGCTTGTCCAACGTCTTTTAGAGTTTCTGCTTGCACTCTGTCTATATCCGGCGTATTATTATTTTTCAGACTCTTTAATGATGTTCCAACCTCATCTCTAAGTATAGGATTTCCCAAGTCATCCTCTTTAATGTCGGTTTCTTGTTTTAGTGCTTCTAAATCTTATCCTGCATATGAATTCCCTTTATATTCTTGCCATCTTACCACTTTCCCTCGCACGCTCTTTATATATTTGCAATACGGTTTTATATTCCTAAAATTCATTCCAATTAGTTTGTATGCTTCGTATGTCTTTCCTAGTTCCATTTTAGTTTGTACCTCGTTACACTTTTCATCAATCCATCTTTAGCTTTCTAGCATTTGCGAATAAATTCTCATTTTATAGCTTTGTATCTCTCTTTTCCTGCTTTGTCTGGTCTGTTTTTGTATTTTTGCATTTCATCTATTAATTTCAGAATATTATTTAGTTTCTTATTTTCTTTTTGTTTATGCCCCAGAATGGGTGTCATGTCTAAGCTGGATTTAATGTTATTCCATTCTGTTTCTACTTTTTTTAGTTTCAGAAACCTTCTCGATGTCTTTCAGTAATTCTTTTGACTTTTTTTCAAATCTTTTAGTTTCCCAAAGTCAACGTACTTTCTTCCGTTCTTTTATTTTTAAATTTAGAGGTGGCTTTCATAATTACTATGTTGTGATAAGTGTCGATGCCTGCCTCTGGGTCCCTTCTACAGTCTTTTATTTGATTTCTAAACCGTTGTCGAACACGAATGTAGTATATTTAATATCCCCTATGTCTCCTGGCATCTTGCACGTGTATCGTTTTTTAGCATGATGCTGAGATAATGTGTTTATGATGTTTAAAGTGTTTTTATTGTAAAATTCTACCAGCCTTTTTACCCTGTCGTTTCTTGTGCCTAAACCAAATATACCTACTACTGCTCCTTCCCTACCCTCGCCTACCACTACATTAAATTCTCTCGTAATTATTAAATTTTCATGTCCTTTTACGAATCTTAGTATGTTTTCGATACCTTTGTAGATAGCTTCTACCTCCTCCTCACCGTAGTTAGAGGTGGGTATTTATACTTGAAGTGTTACTGTATTTACTGGTTTAGATTTTAAAGTAACTGGGACTACTTTTTCGTTCTTTTGTAAATAGTTTTCTACACAGTGTCGTATCTTTTTGCGAATAACTATCTCCATATCAGAATTTATTTCTTTCCTGTGATTCTGTATAAATTACCCTTAAGTCTCCACTCGAAAATCCTCCGTTTCTGGCCATCGGACTTCACTAATCCTTACTATATCTAATGTTAACATATCCATTTTAATTTTCTAATTCTTAGCGTACGTATTAGCTTCATTCTTCTGACATTCCACGCTTCAACCCGCGCAGTATCCCCGACTCTTCTTTTTAACTGGCCGATCACTTCCTCTGAAGTAGTCCCCTCCCGGAGATCCGAATGGGGAACTATTTTAAGTCCGGAATCTTTTACCCCAGAGGATGCAACCAATTTAAAAGCAATTTAAATACGCTGTGCGTTTAGGAAGTAATGTGATGGTTTCGCGTTACCTTCCACATCCCAGTAGTGTGTATTATAATGCCATACCGATCCCTATGGTCTCTGCTGTTCTGCTGCCCTCTCTCAGGAACTTGTTTTAGTCGGGTTCCTCGTTAAAGACCTCGCTAATGAGGTTACATCTATAGTTCGACTCTTTAGCTAACTGAACACGCAACCCATTCTTCTTCAAGGTGCAGGTCCGTTTAGAACGGTTATATGTATCATTACGAATTAAATTTAAGTTGTTCCGGTCTCATTCTTTATAAGTAGTATTGTACACAGTACTTTGTTTAATGTATAAAATCAAAAATAAGTTCGCTATATTTGGCGGAGTCTCACATTTTGTAATAGATTGTAATAATATAGGAAGTCTATTGATTATTATACCTATTGAATATATATTTAGAAAGCAATAGAAGGGGAACCGAGCTATATCTAACAAAAAATAATAGCTGCTATGTTTGTGGAAAACAAATATTGAAACGAGGAAAAATGGTTGAAAGCATATGTGTGGAGCACAGCACTGCACGGCTATGAAATGGGGACAGTAGGAGAAGCAGACAGGAAAAAGGTAGAAGCCTTTTAGAATGTGGTGCTTCTTCTGAAAACTTGCAAAATTATGTTTCCCTTTCTAACTCTCATATTTTAAAAAACTTTCTTCTGCATATTCAAAACATTTCAATACATTTCCTACATGACAATAAAAACAGTCTTTATAATAAGAAATGCTGTATGTGGACTAAAAGCACTACATTTGTGGATTGTAATAAAATCAGTGTGAAAATAGTAGCAGATAGAGTCTGCAGCTAGTGAACTACAGTTCTAGATGATAGTAAAAACAGTGCATGAAAAGTAATAACTTTAATCATGCGTTGTACTACATAATAATGGTAGTGGTAGGCACTTTGTTGGTTGTGGCAATTGCAATTCAAAAATTAATAAAGGTACTTTCCTACATGCTAATATCTATCGTCAGACTATAGACAGGTACAATTAGTGGTTGGAGTAAGGGCATTAAAGCTTAAAAGTAATAGATTACGTACCTACTTAAGCTACAACGATCTGTAGATACCCTCACATAGTTTTATAATACTGGCAATACTATCAGATATAAAGGCATTGTCTTTCAAATAGTAATCCTTAGTATACTAAGCGAGCAACTACTAATAGAGAAATGATAGTTCAGTATATCATAAATAGCTCATTTTAGATACCATTCACTTTCTTTTTGATGTTGTAGTATAATCAATTGCGTGACGTAATTAATGACGCCACACTTGAGACACAAATTTGTATTTACAATCTAGTACATAACATTCTTTGTATTGTTATTATTACGTTTCAGAGGAGCAGCTCTCGCTGTACAAGCTTTATAGTAAGGGATGTATAAAAGTTAGTTGTTTTTTTCTCCTTGTATGATATCAAACATGAATGTCAATTTTTAATTACATTCCAAATTATTAAACCTGATATTTGTAAAATCAAAATCAGTTTCAGATAAAGACCAATTTTTGAATAATTATTTCAATTCGATTTTAAATAAAAATTTAACTCAACATTTGCAAAATAAATGATTGGAAGGAACTTTATGAGCACAAAATTTAGAAATGTTTCCACGGTTTAAACATTTACTACAACTAGCGGATGTACTCTCCATTAACATACAAACATAAATTAACACGTCTTTTTAAGTTAATAAACACATTTATTAGCATGTTTTCATCAACTAATTTGCATTGCTTAGTAACATTGTCTAAAATTTTGTAAGGTATCTCAAATTGAAGACTTGCCGTTCGGATTTCGTTTATTATAAAAGCGAAATGGCAGGTTTAAATTTGACGATTTTCACTTTGTAAGAGGAAAACACTAAAAAAAGATTCAAGAAACTAAAAATTTCAAAATATACTTTTTCTTTATAGTGTGCTTGTTCATTTATTGTTTTAAAAACAAGTTGCACTTGCTAAGACAACTTTTTATACTACGCCATAATCTAGTCACAAAAAGTGACTGTGGCGTTTCGACTGTATAGAATCATCTCCAAGTATTTTTTTTAAATGACATCATTCATGGTTTTTATTTAGTATGATGTGATTTTTTATTACAATTACAACGATTATGATACACAAACATTCAGTATTTGTAAAAACCTCATAAGGCATCTGTGGCTAAAAACTAATAGAAATTTTTGTTTATTTCCTAGCACATTTGACAGTTGACCTTTAATGTGCAGTATTGTTGTAACTTCTGTTTATTTTTTCTTTAAATTCTAAAATGTTCTATAATTACGAGGAATAACGTAATATGATGTTTTTTTACCAGTGTAATAGAAAGTATTAAATTGCCAGTGAAAGATACAGTCAAAAGTATCCCGAACGATGTCAACCTCATTAAACGTATCCTTTACAACTGGACAAAAGTTTAATGAACTTAGTTCATTTACAAGACTACACACTAAGTATATACGGATAAAGTTGGAGTACAAAATAAACAAGTATTCTAAATGTTAGTATAGTAGTATTATTATCCCATGGCGGGTGTCCTTGAAAAAACTTGCGCGAGGAGGAGCTATATTATGAATAATCAAAATAAAAAAGTGAGACTAGAAAACATCGACTGCTTGCACGTCCAATAAGACCTTGATAAGAGCGAGAATGACAATGACAGTTACGGTTCACATTCGGTATATACAGTATTGGGATCCGCTGAATATGTGCACTGTTGCCACAGCAAATATTTGCGGATAAAGAAACTACGAACCTAGAATTGTTTATAAGTAAAAACAAGTAAAAGCTCCGATATTATATGGAGGTCTGGATTTATTTCATATATTTATGAATTTCTAGATACCGCCAGCATGAACGGGGTCCTTACAAACAATATTTTACTTAACGTAATAAATGGGATATTTGTGACGACGTATTAAAGCCACATTGCTAGCAGGATGTTTGTAGGTTGTACTGTAGCGTTGTGAATCTTGAGGTTTAAGTTTAAATTGAACCTATTGCGCATGTGAAATCACCCGCCATGAGATAATAATACTACTCTAATATGAAACAAGTTTGAAAAGGTTTAGCATTTCTTTAGGTTCACAATAATGCTCTGTTTCTACTAGAGAGATGTCTGCTTTGTTGGATTTACCGTGAATCAAAATATGGAGAGTTTTAAAGTCGAATACCTATAAACTCTACAAAATCCATATTAGTCCCTGCCTACGACCAGGTGACAATATTAGACGATTAGAATGTTGTAATTGGGTAATGAACAAAGTTAATCAAAACGAAATTTTTGGAAAATGTTAGATGGACGGACAAATATATTTTTTCAAGTTGTGGCATTTTAATTAAAAAAAAACAACTTTGCTGGGCTACTAAAAATCAATTTAGTAACAATAGTTTCAGCAGAATATTTTACCTAAATGCTTCAGAACTTTAAATGTTTATAGAACTTCAACAACACACATACATTAGTAAACGAGTTCTACACTAAAACCGTAAAAACGTATATAGTCTTATTCGAATCAAATAAAATCTTTTGAATGTAATCGGCACATCTCTTTAGAAAATAAGTTACTATAAAACCTTTGAAGATTTAAATAAAAGCATTGAATAAACAGCACTATTGCAAAAAGTTTATTAAGAAGGAAATATTTTATATATGGTATATTTATCATCCTTACATGTGATTTTCCAATGCTCCACCCGAAGGTACTACATTGGCGAGAAAGCGAGTTTTTTTTTACCTGGAAAATTTGGAATTTTGCCGAATCCCTGCTGTTTCAAGCAAGGTAGGGATCTTTAACGTGCGTGACAACACTCACACACGGGACCTCCATTTTACCTCTCATCCGAACTAGGGTGTATCTTTGTGAAAAATGCTCGCCTAACATTTTTCAAGCGGACCGTGTCGAGATTCGAACCCCGGACGTTGGGCATAGTAGTCACATACATACCAACTACGCCACGGAGCCACCCACATTGATCATCCATCAACCCACTAGCTCACACCATTTTCATGACTCATTGGTGATGATATTTTAATACCACGTTTGTTGTGTTAAACGACGAAATGGAGTACTATACTCTCCAACAATTATCTGATAGCACATATTTAGAATATTTTGAAATAATTAGGGGGCAACGCTTCTGTAAAACCATTAAATGTAATGATCCAAAAATATTAAACAGCATTGATTTTATTTGCTTGTCCATATTTTATTTTAAATTTTAAAAGACTTTTTTAGAATATTAGTTTCCTCGGGCCTTGCATTTTTCCGCAAACAAATCATACTTAATTACTACGTATGTGTTCCGTTTGTATTTATAGTTAATTTACTGTTAGTGATAACATAATTATAGCATATGAATAATTGATAAAAATGCACAATGTGCTTTGCAATAACCTTATCTAACCTATGATAATTGATTTTGTTACGTGTTTCAATAATCCCAATTTGCACGCGCAGTTTAATGTTAGCTCGCAGGTAAACTCGCATCCGCCTTGTGGACATTAAATGTCATTAGATTTGTCGCGATTCAGCCTTCAAGCTACTCTGTGTTATTGATGTACCGCTAAAACTTAGCTAAAAGTGTGCTGTGCTTCGCAATGATTTTTTGTTAGACAGATACGATCTCCTGTCAAAAGTCGACGTTTTTTACTACTACTTCTTCGAACACTGCTAAATTTAATAACTTAGATAAGTACTTGAAGGTTTCCGCTATTTTTATTGTATTCGTATACATGTCCATTTATCTCACCATCTGTGGTTATCGAAGGTAACCGCCGCATTAACAGTATGCTTTATTAACTTTAAAGTATTAATAATTTTGAAATAAGAACATGTAATTATTAGAGATTTTACTTGGAAATTATAATTTACTTATTTATTTCTCATTTGTACTATTTTACAAACAAGGAAAATACTTTTATGATGTCGGGAGCGGTTTAGACCCATCCAATACACCTTGGTCAAAATTATCAGTTATTTATGAAATTTTAGTTACTTGTTTTCTATTTTCCACTTTGCATTTTAACTATGCTTTTAACCTACTATGTCATCACCAGACAACCAGTAAGTAGTTTATCTTCCTTTCATCAGATTATTTAGTTTCTCTGACTATATATAGAACGGGCTTGAGCCAAAATTTGTTTGTTTGTTTGTTTTAAGAACTACATTCGTGTCCTGTTGAATACGTATACTGGCATACCTTGCGAGAATTGATTGATAAATTTGGGCTACTGGTTGCATCACACTAAGCAGGGAACACAAGTGAGGAAAACTTAAACGAAATGATATCCATAATGGACTATTTAAGAGAAGAGGGTAAAATAGAATAAGCAAACTAAATAATTGTACAGTTTCCTAATGCCTATCGATCACTTCGGACGTTCGCGACGCGATAGTTCATCTTTTGAACGACACAGTCCTTTAGATATTATTAGCATCAGTTTGAGAAAGATACGATGTGCAACAAAAAAAGGTTCGTTAATGCAGCAGACCCTAAAAACGATACCGATATCCTTAATCAAAGAAGCGCAATTATTTTCAAACAAGACCAGGATGTGATTATCCCTCGCAAAAGGAGGCTAGCAGACGTCATTGATCCTCAAAATGGGAGTGTTGGTGCAAATAAAAAATGCGTTAGGCAACACATAAATCACGCATTTTGGTTATGTTTAAATCCGGTGCACAAAAATAAAGTATTCTTTAACGAGCACACTGAACGTTTTCGAACGATTGTAAAAAGCAAGTCCGGCATAAAAAAGGGTGCGATAGCTACCCACTACTTTGACGGAGAGATAAACAGGTTGTCGAGTACATTGGAGAAATTAAATCCCCGTTTAGAAGACGAAGTCACAATTAAACGCTAATTTTATGGCAAGATAACGCATTTACCTGCAGACCTTGCGGAAATAAAAGAACGTCTGCCTATGCTTTATTAAACTTGCGTCCCACAAGTTTAATCAATTTTTAAGATGTTTTGTAATATCAAATATCTTAAAGGGAGTTTCATCAAACAATTTCGAGTGTCTACAATGCAGCACTGGAAACTCTTTGAAAGAAGTGTTATACTCTTAAAACACAGTTCTTACTACTCATAGATCCGGATGAAAACATACTGCAAATACTTAATGACCTATCTTCTGCTTTCCGCTCAGTGTCTGTTATGCATGAGCAAAGAAACAACCATGAAGGACATATTCAAACGTGCTCCAAAAAACTTTGAAAAACATCATGTTTTACGGAAGCCTGAAAATAGAGATCTGATACCGATAGAAATATAGAGTTTCAGCCATACGCTCACGTCAATAGAAGTTATAGATATGCCCTTATCGGATTTGACTGTTTCACCACATATTGGATTACAATCCAGGTCAAAAATAAAACCGGATATGAAGTTACTTCCGCAATGAAAAAGTTCTTAAGGTAAATATTACCAAATGAAAGAGACAGGTAACATTTTGCATTGAAAATCACCACCCCAACGCACACGGGCGACGAGTTTTACAACACAAAATTTTAGAAGCTTATACGGTCGTACGAAATATATCATTTCATAAATCACCACATTGAGTCATGAAGTTTAATAAAAACAATAAAAAATATACTATACAAAAGGATGCATCTACTGGGATTATACAAGTGGTACGATATTTAGTCCTAGGTAATGAATAAATGTAATAACACGTACAACCGAGCTCTTTAAAGTGACAAAAGTTTAATCAATTCAACCAGTAATGTACTTGCTAAAAGAATATACATGGTAATCCAATAATAGGAGCTTTCTGTCATGTTGGAATCCAGCCCACAGCAAATCCAAATACGTACCTAATAGGAAAGGTTCTAAAAAAAATGGGCAATAATTATTTATTAAATAGTTCGGTATCAAAAAATGTAACGCGTCGCGTTACGCTAATGATCAATCAGATGGGAAATAAATAATATTTAATCCTGAATGGACTAATTTGTTAGACAAGCAACCTGTAGAATATTAATTTTATGTAAAATAGTATTTAAAAACCTAAACTTGCAATTAAATTCGTATTTTTATTCAAATTAAACTAAAAACCACAAAGAAAATCATTTTATTTTTGCAAATACATAGAGAAAGTTGAAAAACAAGTTGTAGATTACGTTAAAACCACAAGAATGTAAACAAACCAATTTAACCACAGAATTACATAGTGAAAAAATGACATTTTCCAGTAAGCTCTAGATTAATGAATAACCGTGAATTTGTTTATGTGTGCATCCTTAAATAGGAGCTTTTAAAGTTTTAGCTGAATAAATTTTATGCAATATGACATACTTTTAACCGACATTGTTGTAGTTATCATAAAATTGGATCTACACACTTTATTACAAAGTATTAACTAGACATTAAATAAACAGAATACGGAAGATAGGATTACACACATGAAGTCATCGTTCATTGTAATAGCTGAAAGCACTGTATACAATGTAATCCATAGACTCTGACCGTAATAAAATATGATTTATAGTGAGAATAAAGAGTTTGGTTGAATGCACCGGAAGTATTATTACGGATACTCGTTAAAAGGGATGTTAGTGTAGAATTTGGGATATGTAGTGAGGTTCGGGTATGTTAGAAAATGGAACTAAACACAGCTAAACGGGAGAAAATATGCGGCATACGAAAAATTGTCGATTTTACGCTTTTGGTGCAGGATAAATTTCAAAACGCCTGCGGGCGGAATTTGCATCGTTATGACCGTTTGTAGGGGGTCAAACTTGATTTGTTTATACCTCTATTAATTTGAGAATTTTGGAGTTTTGTTGTAGCTGTTGTTTTAGAAAAGATATGTGAATGTGGACGTAAATCTATGTTGACTATTTTGACATATGAGGTTAATCGAAGGATCAGTTAATTAATAATAAAATATTAACAGATATGTAAGTGTTATGTATTTTGGAAAGGGCAGGGTGAAAGTGCAACGTAGGTACTGAACTGTGTTCTTGTTTGATGAACAACATTACCAAATATTTGGGATTCATTAATGTAATTATTAAATAGAAAAGCAAGAAAATGTGGAGTTTTCAATTGTTTTGTTGATGGTTTAGGTTAATTTTTTTTTAAGATTTTTTTTAGGGTTTTGATCAACAACACCTTGCCAGATTGCAGATAAATTATTTCTAGAAAAGTATATTTATATGTTAATGTGTAATACAATTGCGTTTATGTTAATAGAGGTTAAATTAGGTTAATTTTTATTTCATTTATTTATGGAATACGTGTAAAGTCAGCGATTTGTAAAGGATGCCTTACTATACCAGTACTAATCATATCTAAAAGGAGTATTTTATTTTAACAGAGAAACTTGACGATCAACCGTTAGAAAACCAAAGTAAGGGAACTTTATGCGGAATAACAGTCTTTCACGTAGAAGAGACATCACCAAGCTTGCAGTGATAGACTATTTGGCACCCCTCAATATTGACAGAGACAAAACCTTTTAGGATAAGTGTCATTATAATGTAGAATTTTGATTGGAAACTTTGTTAGTGATCATTTTTCTATTCCTTTATTGTTCTTTATATTCTTTTATCATTTATCCATAGAAACCCACTCCCGCACCACTGTAGTTGGTCGACGCGCCCTTTTATTGTTAGGGGGTTCCCGTCTCTTCAAGATAAATCAAAATTTAAATTGTTCCAACCCATATTTCACCCGTAGAAAGTGTTTGGAGAAACAACTTGGACTTACAAGTCCAGTTTACTGTAATTATATCTAGATAAATGCAAAGTATGGGCTACGCTGTTTGAAGCGGATAAAATACGAGAAAGATACGGCATTGTTTTTTTAAGGATATTATTTACCTTCCATGCGCAAAACAGAACGTTATTATTATATAAGTATTGTGAAGCTATTCTTTCAGTTTATATTAGATTACAGTAAAACATAAGGTTACAACTCTTGTAGAAAAAATCTTTTATGTGTATACCTGATTTGCATGTAATTTTATTCATAGTATATTTTTTATTGGAAAATATTTTGTTAAATATATTCGCACCTTAATATTAATTAAGAAACTTGTTCTCTAATGATGTACAGAGGGTGAGGCATTTTTACAGCTCGAAGAAACGTTAAATTAGGAACTTGAACGGATACAGGTATAGCTTTTTATACGTTAAGAAGTTCACCTGCATTCGTTCAGGTATGCGCGATTGAAAAGTTTATAAATGTTAACGCTTTATATATTAGCGTTATATTAAATCCAGTATCAATATGTAATTATGAGTAACGAATATTACTATAAATATTGTGTTTTACATGTCACATAACAGCTGTATTGCTTTTATTTATTCTACTCGAAAGCTTCTAAAATAAGACGCGATTTTACATTTCAATATACACACGTTAATGTTAGAAGTTAAGAAATTCCGTCTGTGCTATTTAATATTTAAAATTGTTTTCATTGAACAAGTTGAAATATTTTTTTACTCTAAATAATTTAAATAAAATTGCAAACGCTTTGATAAAATAATTTAAATAAAATTCAAATAGGTCCGACAAATACGATTGTTTATTTTAAAGAGCACATATAGATATGTCATTATATGCGCTTAGTAGTGTAGAGTTAAGGTTAACATTCTCGAGGTCTGAGTTCAAATTTCAGAAGTGGTCTACTTTTTTCGTCTACTACAATTGTATGACGAAATTAAATGGCATGAAGGGTCGAATAATTAGACTCGAGAGGTTCCGGCATTCCGATTGGATCCCATAAAACGAGGACGACATACACTAAGACGTTCCTGCATTCCGATTGGCCCTTCGGGAGGGTAATCAGTTAGAGCTTGTTCCAACCGTATAGTGGCGGGAGAAGGTAATCGAAGATTTCTTCAGCGCGCTTATGAAAACGGGCGGATTCTATTTACATGGGCCCTTATGAGAAAAAAATGTCGTGGAAGGACGTAATTATGCGCCTGAGGTGGCGGTATATGTGCGTTATTATTAAAATTGTAGCATAACTGCGATGATGTAACTTAATTTAAACAGTATTTATATATAGAAAGGGTTGAATAATTGGACTCGGGCGTTAGATACTCCTGTTGATTTGTCGTAAAAACATGGACGACATATACTGACAAATAGCCCGATGTTCCAACGTAGTTAGACAGTTTCGATTGGCTGATTCACTGAATAGGTAGTTAAATGCGCGGAAATTGCCTCTGAGTATATTAGGTGCTGATGGTGTTTTAAGGTCGCTATAAAACACCTACTCATATCATCATTAATTTTTCATCTAGATGTTCCTTCATATTATTAATTAAGATGTTAAATCTGGTAAATGTGTATAAATGAACATACAATTGCTTCTCACACGGTTGTCAACTCGCCTAAAGCTGTAATTCGTACTAATATGCGAGAAACGTGTTACTTCTGCATTGGCATACAAATTTTATTTCAGTGTGAGTGCAATACAGTTTCTTAAATTATACCAAAATCGTGTATGGCTTCCATGCTTGAATAAATTTTTCTAGCTTTTTTATTCGTTTCATAAGCTTTAGAGATAAGTTTAGGCGCTAATAATATTTACTACCGACGTATTTTATTGTGGTTTTAGGCTGTTGCTTGTCAAAAGTTGTGTAACTGATATCTTATCTTGCTGATTCCGTTCCTAATAAACAATGTAAGTAGTTTGAATTTAACCTTCGGTAACGTGCATTCGGCTAGTCTGAACTTTGTTAACACGAAACGTATGCTTAATGTAGCACTTCAACGATCAAGTTTTATTTGTGTATAACAAGTTAGATAACGTGTGAAGGATTATTACCTCACTCTTATAAGGTAGGATAGATAGGCGTGCCCTTTTTATGCAACAGCATCAATTGTATGTGGGTTTTTAATTTTATTATTATCCAAAGTTTGTGTAAAATGGGGTGTTGATATCTAATCTTATCTTACACCAGATAACAGGCTGTTAAAAGTACAGAGTACAGTCTAAAAATGTACCAAAACTGTTATCAGAAAACTTGTTTATTGTTTATTTGAATGGTTTTGTAATTATTCTGAATCTAAGAAACTAGTTTTGTACGAGTTTCTGAGACCTTATCTATTTATTGCTGTATGAAATTGCATTGGCCTTTTCAATAAAAACATAATATACCTCTACACGGGGTGTTGAGTAATTTAACAGACTAACTGAAACCCCTAACGTGGAGATGGCTTTGTGCCTAATTAACAAGACTTGCCTTGATCCAAAAATAATTCGTGTCTGAGTTAGAGCCCTCGAAGCTCGTGCTTTTATCAATTTTATCAAATATCTCCAATAACCTATTATAATTAACTTGCCCCAATTTTAATCCAATAGCAAATCGATCACTGTGTTTCCCTTTAAGGTTGGGGGAGGGGCGATTTATCATCCGTTTAAACCATCCCAATTGTAACGTTAAATAGTGTTAATGATTCTAACACAAAGGTACCCTGCCGAAAATGGGAATCTAGGTCTTAAGTTTTTGGGAAATAATACTTTGCGTGCTCGAAACTTTTTATGGTATGATGTTGATTCAGTCCAAGATAAAAATATCATTACAAATAGAATCTCGCGTTACAACTTCTACGAAATGATAAGTTGCATTAAAATTTTAAACAGAAATAATTAAGGAAAGTAATGACACAAAATTGTGTATTAGATTGTTCGGAATTCAAAAAATTTATTATAAATCAATAGGTATCCATGAATAACATAACCTCTCGTGATATACAGTCGTTCCTGCTGACCCGACAATAACTATAGTCAAGAATAATTGGACTAAATTAACTACACTAACAGCAATACCTACAGTAGAATTTGAGCTGCAGTTAAATTAGTGAACACTTCACATTTAAAATTTAATAACAAAATTTATTCTCAAATATTCAGAAGAACGATAGGTTTCCCAATTAATCTACGATTGGAAACTTTGTATTAGAAACGTTTGAGAACCAATCTAGCTAGTTTATAATCCTTCTTTTTATAAAAGGTAAGCCAAAGAACGTATTAAAACATACCGGCGGAAGAAATTGTTACACTCCGAGGGCATTCATTCAATAACTTTCGTCCAATTACACTCAAAAAAGATGAGAACAGAACTACTTCACTGTTAACCGCTATTAACAATGGTCAAACGAATAACACCCGCGCATAACAAATGAAGACGCCTAAACATAAAAGCGTTAAAACCATTGTAATAATTTTATTTTACCCTGGGGTGTTAATGATGGAACTGAAACCTCGTTAACCGTCTTTTGCACTGGTAAGCCAAAGAGAGCCTAGATGAGAGATGGTAAACAGCTTTAGAAGAAGGTACAAGAGTTACCACGGCATAGCGAGGGCATGACTCCTGCAGTAGCCACGAGAGTGTTGTTGTTTCCTTGGTTAAAAACTAGTGAAATGGAGGAAGGGAAAGCGCCACAACCTAAAACTCCTACAAAAAGATGGAGAGGTAGAAACATTTATGCTCCGTATACTAAAACAAATACCCTGACACTCGATAACGGTTCCCACTAGAAGGGACTGCACCTGTAACGGAAAATTATAGTTAGTACATACAATGGGATCACTATTTGTGATCCAACATAAACAGCAGTGATATTAAAAGTATTGGAATTTACTTACTTTTAATAGCTTATGAAAGACAACAAAAAATAATAAGAGTATTACCCAATTCTCAAATAAAATAAATTTTTATTTTTAATTACAGACCTCAATAAAATTAAAGACTTGCTAAGTTTATTTTCCGTATAAATTAATTACCCTATTTTTCTCCCTTGTCTATTCATTACTCGTTCGAATAAACTCAGTTTCAATCTTTAAATTCTTCAACAACCCCCTATATAGTGTACCTGTTCAGTATAAGCCCTCTTAATATAATTAATAATAAACACGCTCTCGAATAAATTCCTTAACTCAATCCCTTTTGCTTTTAAAACGAAAATTTATTCGATAAATTAATTGGTCTATGCCTTGTGTTAGGTATCCGGTAATCTCTTAAATTCTTCAATAACATCCTGTTTACAATAATAAATACGCTTGCTACAAATTTTCATTTTGAACTCATTTATTTCGAAACGACAAGTTTATGTTACAAGTAAATAGTTATATCCAGTTTTTAGCTACCCATTATCTTGGTATACCTTACGACCGCCGTATAATGGTTTTCTCTATTTATCCAATATAACGACTTGTTGAAATAAGGTCGCGCACTATCCGATATAAGCCGCGTTTTCCAGTTTTACCGCGCTTCTATAAGCTAGGATTTGTAGTTGTTTGAACCATTGTTGAATGTGATTCTACAGCTTGTACGTCGAAATATTTTCTACATTTATTCGTCACCGTATTTCAAAAACGATGCACGTGTTTCTGTTCAACAACTAGGAGGTGTCTTGCGCGTATTCGCTTCTTTTAGCTGGATGCCAAATGGGTTCTTTCTTTATGTAAAACAACTGCTTTTGCCTGTAGACCAACTACTTTTGTCCGTAGACCGCGGCTGCAATTATGGTAGCAGAGTAAATGTATGCTAACGACCATGGCGTTCCTGTGTTGACTCACCCCCGACGGATTGCGAGCTAAGTATCTGGATACCTACAGGTATGCAACTCGTTTTCTTTTGTGTGTGTCAATGGCATATTCCGTATCAGCGTTTGGTGTAGAAACGTGATATCGGAGAACTATTGTTTGTGACCGCTAATCGATACTATCGCTCTACAGGTGCGATGTACTATTTTTAAAGATGCGTGTCAAAAGGACGCACACGTTTATTCGCTTTACTAATTAATTATTTTACAACAATTATTAGGTGAAATTTTAAAAACGTTCGACAAAAGCTCTCACAGTTTTTATTTGCTACTGATTAATTTTATTTTGTGTGAATACGAGATTAGCACTTCGTATCCAGATTTCTAAATAGTTCGTATAATATAATTGTTTGCTGTAAAATAGTAACGCTTAATTTATTTTCTGTTTGCTTGTTTGTACAGAATCTTTTATTTATTTTTTTGTGTTGATAGATAATCGTGGGCGATGTGTTTTTTTTGTTTCTTCTTGGTATGTAGGTGAATTCCCCCACTCTCCGCGTTTGATAGTTATCCTCGTATTTACTTTTCTTCTAGCTACGTCTAGGTACGTAGCAGACTAAACTTTAATGGTCCAGTCCAGATTCAAAATAAAGACTGATTTCATTCATTTAATTTAATGAGGCACATATCATCTGTATGAACCCTATCAGTTTTAAGATCTGGATAGTTTACAGATGGTTAATACAATCTTAATACAACTTAATACAACTTAATACAACTTAATACAACTTAAAAATTAATAAATTGTTTGTGTAAACTTTTCATTTGGAATAAACCTGGTATTAAAGGTAATCATTTCAAACATACACATCATCATCATTAGGCCTTCAGTCCTAGAACTGGTTGAACGCATACCTCCATTGTTTTCTATTCTGAGTTATCCTACACATTTCTCTGAAATTGATACAGCCTACATCTTTCACTATCTGTGTGCAATAGTTTAATCTAGGTCTACCTCTACCTATCTTTTTTTTCTGCTTCTAACATATGCCGCACTATTCCTTCATGCCTTAGTATGTGTCACATCATCCTATCTCTCCTAGTTTTCACTGTTTTCCACAAATTCCTTTCTCCCCTACCATTTCTGGTAGCTCTTTGTTCTTAACTTTGTCTGTTCATGATATTTCATCATACGTTTGTAGCACCACATTTCAAAGGTTTGCTGTCCGCTTCTCCTACTGTCCACGTTTCACAACCGTACAGTGCCGAGCTCAACACATGCCTTCAGAAATTTCTTCCTTGTTTCTAGGCTTGTTGTTTTCGAACCTAGCAGCTGCTTTTTCTTGCTAAATACAGCACGACTTGTGCTAATCTTTTTTTATTTGATACCTTTTACACTTTTCTCCTCCTTTTGTTCTCTAAAAATGTACCATATTTTTCCGATATTCATTGGTACGTGAAGGAGGTTAAGCAACCTAAGGGTTACCAAGATCCCCCATCATTTATATACCTTTCGAATCAATAGTGTTCCAATTACTCCTTATGCACAATCAACATTTGTTAAGAGTATGTATTACAAAATCAACACCTGTAGATTTAAATACAATTATTTTTTTCATCATTAAATTTTTCGCCCTAGAACAGGTTGGACGCGTGTCTCCGATAATCACCATTCTAAGTTAACCTACACATTTCGCTGAAATTCCCACATCCTACATCCTTCACTATCTGTGTGCAATAGTCCAATCTAGTTCTACCACTACCTCTCTTTTTTCCTTTCTATGTTTCTAATATATTTCGTACCCTTCCCTCATGTGTCCTATCATACTATCTTTCCTATTTTTACTCTTTTCCACATATTTCTTTCTTCTCCAAATATACATATGCCAAAATAATCTCACGTATTTAGAGGAGCAAACAATTTAGTTATCCAAAAACAGTTGTTGTAAGGGAATAGTTGGATTTACGTTGTATGATACTTTATTCAGAAGGAAATTTATCAAGGATGAATCATCTAATTCATTCAACAACAAATACGCGATTCTGTATAAAATTCCAGAACATTAAAAATTAAATTTTGTATCTAGATTTATTCATTACTTCAAATAAATAAGATTTCAAATCCGTTTCAGCGTATCTTTAACAATTCAGAACAGAAACACATGTTATCAGCCGTAAAAAATCGTTTACTTTGTTATTCGGAACAAACAATACGCGTCGAAACTATTTTACAGTATAGTAACGGTGAAAGATGAAATTCAAACCCTGTGTGATGAAGGATGTTCACAATCAATATCGGCAGGCTTTCATTTAATAATGAGATGTGCACTTGAAGCTTCATATATATCTAAAACACCATCACAACCAACAACTGTTTCAAAATTAACTAATCGTTTTATTATTTTTCTAACTTCTAACTAAGCGTTGCAAATAGGGAATATTACTAATAATTAAAGGCAAACTTCTTACGAACCATAAACGACGAGATCAATTACGGAAATAACTAAGACTCATTTTACCAAATTCAGAGAGCAATTCTCAGATTGCATGCTATCTACACGAGATCTTAAACGCACACGTAATGCTAATTAATATATGTTTCCGGAAAAATGTTTGTTTCAGTCGCAGGCGTAAAAATACACTCGCACCACTGTGTTTAAAACGACACACAAATGTTAATAATAAGGTGTTTTAGCGCCTGAATATAGCACGATCCACAATACGTGTAAGTATACCTGATAATGTATCCAATACTGATAATGGGACTTTAGGGGGTATAGATAGTCGGTTATGATAATTTAAACCAAAAATACTGCTAAATTAAAGTTGTGGAAGTTGTACGTGCTACACTATTCTCAAAAAAAAATACACAATATACAAAAAAACAAAAAATTTACAATAATGGTTATAATAATAAACGACAAGTAAGAAAATCATATGCAAATAATGTACACCCCAGGGATCTGAAAAATTTTTAAATCGACTTATTAATTATTACATACAAGTAAACCTAACCTTATGACTAATTCTTTTTACAAAAGCGATTGCACGAAGTGCCCATGAGCTTATGGGCAACACTAGTTAAATTTGCACAAGCGCATATATAAGTATTATTACACAATATAAACTAACAATAACAAAGTGTTGTCCTAGACTACTTATATTATGGGGTAATTTCACTATTTTGACACATAATGGAAATTTTTTAAACAGCGAGAATAACGACAATAAGAGAAACTCTTGAAAAATGGCTTTATTAACATATATCATAATTTGATATGCATTCATTGATTTTTATATGCCTTAATATAAATATTCTCTAATTCTGATCTAATTTATATATAAAGACAACACATATTTTTTATAGTTATCAAATACAGATAAAAAAGTTGCTTTGTTATTATCAATTCAAATGTCTTCTCTTACAGGCATGTTGAAATGATAGTGTAATAGATTATTATACTAAAGAATTTTAAATTGTTTGTTTTGTGAAGTGTTAAGTTTCATTAATATCGGACCAACAGCTTCTATTACATTGATTGCTTAATAGCAATATTGCATGTCAACGAACAAATTACTTATCAGGTGAGACAAAATATGATATGCTTTTATGACATGTATTTAAATAATATTTTTCAATTTGCTTCTTATTCTTTTTTATCGATAGTCGGATAAAACAAACTTAACAGTATGCTAATCACTGTGTTCGCTACGTGCTACTTGAGCATGCTTTGTACTTAGCATTTATTTTTAAAAAATACACTGCATTAAAAAATGTTTATTAAACAAAAATATAAAATATGAAACTGATACATAGCTTAAATATTAACATTAATAAGGCAGTAATTATTTATATCGAAAATTGTCATAAAACTCTAACTATTCTTGTAGTAAGTTAATTTTATATTTTGCAAATGTTTAAATTTGTGTTTTATAATTTTAAGTCTGGCAATCTTTGAGACCATTCTGAATGGACCTGCACCTTGACGACATTCTAAAATACTAGAACAGGTAGAATGGTTTGCGCGTTTCAATGAGCTAAAGAGCCGAACTATAGGTTTAACCAAATTAGTGGGGTCTTTAGTGAGGAACCAGATTAAGACAGGTTCCCGAAAGAGGGCAGTAGCTTTTTCGCTAGTTAGAGTGGCAGAGACCATAAGGGTCGATATGACATTCTAAGACACACTATTGCGATGTGGAAGGCAACGGGAATCCACCACATTACCTCCCAAGTACACTGCGTACAGAAATTGTTAAAGATGATGGCATCCTCTGTGGTAAAAAATTCCGGAGGTATAATTGTCTTCCATTCGGATCTCTGGGAAGGGACTACTTCGAGGATGTGATCCTAAAGAATAAAAAAAGATCCGTGAACATTCTACGAGTCGGAGCGTGGAATGTCAGAAGTATGAAACAAGTAGGTAAGCTAGAGAACCTGAAACTCGAAATGGATAGATTAGCACTAGACATAGTAGGAATTAGCAAAGTCCGCTGGCCAGAGGCGGGGGATTTTTGGAGTGGGGACTTTAGGGTAATTCATACAGGATCAGAGAAAGGAAATTCGGGTGTGGGGATAGTTATGCGAAAAAAGATAGGACGACGTGTAGAAAACTACTTACAAAAGAACGAAAGAGTACTCATGATTAGATTTGAATATAAACCAGTAAATAAAGTAATAATACAAGTCTACATGACCACCTCTAGCTACAGTGAGGACGAGGTAGAAGCGATCTACAAAGATATCGAAGACATACTAAGATACGTAAAAGGACATGAAAATTTAATAATTACGAAGGATTTTAATGCAGTGGTAGGTGAGGGCAGGGAAGGAGCGATAGTAGGTTTATTTGGTTTAGGCACGAGAAATGACAGGGGAAATAGGTCGGTAGAATTTTGCGACAAGAACAACTTAACCATAACAACTACATTATTTCAACATAATGCTAGAAGACGATACACGTGGAAGATGCCAGGAGATATAGGAAGATATCAAATAGATTACATTATTGTTAGACAACGGTTTAGAAATCAAGTAAAAGACTGTAGAAGCTACCCGGTAGCAGATATAGACACTGACCACAACATCGTAATTATAAAGGCCGCACTTAAATTTAAAATTCTGAAAAGGAAGAACGGAAAAAGCATTTTGGTTTTGAGAAGCTAAGAAATAAAGATATCCACGAAAGATTTAAAAACAAGTCAAATAAACTGCTGAAAGATATCGGGAAAATTTCTGATACTAAGGAAGTAGAAACAGAATGGAATAACATTAAATCCAGCTTCGACATGGCGGCCAGAGATATTCTGGGGTATACACAAAAAGAAAATAAGAAACCATGTATAACAAAGGATATCCTGAATTTAATAGAAGAAAGGCGAAAATACAAAAATAGATCAGACGAAACAGGAAAACAGAGATACAAAGCCATAAAATGGGAAATTATTCGCAAATGCAGGAAAGCTAAAGAACAATGGATTGATGAAAAGTGCAACGAGGTACAAACTAAGATGGAAATAGGAAAGACAGACGAAGCATACAAATTAATTGGAATGAATTTTAGGGATATAAAACCATATAGCAAAAATATAAGGGATGCGGGAGGAAACGTCATTATAAAAAATGTAGAGAAAGTAGCTAAATGGCAGGAATATATAGGGAATTTATATTCAGGAGAGGAATTAACAGCATTAGAACAGGAATCTACATTGAAAATGATGACCTGGAATATCCTATACTTAGAGATGAGTTTGAATTAGCATTAAAGAGTCTAAAAAATTGTAAGGCGCCGGGTACAGATAAGATGTAAGCAGAAGCTCTAAAAGCCACTGGACAAGCAGTAACAGAACGTCTCTTCCGACTTGTAAGCTATATGTATGAGACAGGCAAAATACCCAAGGATTTCAAACGTAATATCATAGTAACTATACAAAAAAAAGAGGCGCCGATAGATGTTAAAATTTTCGAACAATAAGTTTGACAGCACACGCTTCAAAAATATTAGCTAGAATTGTACAAAGACGAATGGAAAAACGAGCTGAAGAAATACTGGGAGAAAATTTGGGTTTAGGCAAAACAGGGAAACACGGGAGGCTATTTTAGCTCTGAGGGTGATAATGGAGAAAACAATAGAGAAGCGGGAAAGCGTATATATAGGGTTTGTAGATCTGGAAAAGTATTCGACAATGTAAAATGGAAAAAAGTGTTCGAAATACTCAAAAAGATTGGAATTAGTTTTTAGGGATAGAAGGATAGTACATTGCTTATACAAAGAGCAAACAGCGGTAATAGAATTAGAGCAAGAACGTATAGAAATAAATATTAAGAAAGGGGTGAGACAGGGATGAGCCTTATCTCTATTAATTTTTAACTTGTACCTAGAAGAGGCAATGAATACTGTCAAATGCAGGATGACATTTGGAATTAATATGCACGGACAAAAGATTGATATACTTCGATTTGCAGATGATATAGCGGTACTAGCATCTAGCAAAGAAAAGATGAAATGCAAACAGTTCTAACAGAGAGATATGGTATGAAAATTATCAAAAATAAAACTAAAGTTCTAGTATGTAAAAGAGGGGAAAGTAAATCAAAAACAAGAATACAAATAGGTAACGAGAACGTACAAGAGGTTAAGGATTTCTGCTACCTAGGAAGTCAAATAACACAAGATGGGAAAAGCACAAAAGATGTAAAACAAAGATTAGCACAATATCGTGCTACATTTAACAAGAAAAAGCAACTACTGTGTTCAAAGACCACAAGCATAGAAACAAGGAAAGGATTGCTTAAAACATATGTATGGAGCACAGCACTGTATGGCTGTGAAGCCTGGGCGGTAGAAGAAACAGACAAGAAAAAGGTAGAAGCCTTTGAAATGTGGTGCTACAGACGTATGATGAAGATACCATGGACAGACAAAGTTATGAACAAAGAGGTGCTAAAAATGGTAGGGGAAGAAAGAACTATGTGGAAAATAGTAAAAAATAGGAGCGATAGGATGATAGGCTACATACTACGGAATATATTAGAAGCAGAGATAGGAAAAAAGAGAAGTAGAGGTAGACCTAGGTTAGACTACTGCACACAGATAGTGAAAGATGTAGGCTGTGAGAATTTCAGGGAAATGTGTAGGCTCGCTCAGAATAGAAATCAATGGAGGCACGCTTCCAACCAGTCGTAAGATGGAATAACTAATGACAAAAATAATAACTGCACTTAAACAACTACAGATATTGGTTTTGCATTACTCTCAACTAATGTTAATTGTGCGAAAGGATTTACTTGAAAACTATTAATACGGCAAATGTCTAAGTGTTGGGGGATCCTTGGCAGCGACAGGCTGCTTAACTCCCTTCACATACCACTGAATCTCGGTGAAATAGGGCATATAATTAGAAAACAATAGAAGAGAATCAAGCTGTATATAGGCTGTTATGAGAATTGCAGGGAACGGTGTAGGCTAGCTCAGAGCATAAAGCGGAGGTACAAGTTCAACCAGTTTCAAGATGTAAAACCCAATGACGACAAAGTAAGTGCTCTTAAATCTGATGATTATTATAAACAACTACAGGTGTTGACTGTGAAATATTTTTAACTAATGTTGATTGTGCGAAAGGATAAATTGGAAGAACTATTAATTCGACAAAGGTTCAGGTGCTGGGAGAACTTGGCAGCCAAAGGCTGCTTACCTCCTTCACATACCACTGAATATTGGGGAAATAGGGTATATAACTGTAAAACAAAAAAAGGTGACCGAACTGCATCAAACAAGAAAGAATAGCAGCTATGTTCAAAGACAACGAACATAGATACAAGAAGAAAACTGTCCAAAGCATAGTGTGGAGCACAGCACAGTACATCTATGAAATAGGGGCAGTCCAACCAGTTCTAGGACTGAAGACCTAATGATGATGAATCTTTGAGAAGATCCTTTATATTTCGTCTTTGACACTAATTTGTACTCAATTTTCTTGTAAAAGAAACAATAAATCTCTTTTAAATTTGTAACTTTGGAATCTTTTATGCCATGACCTGATCTTACACTTCTGTAACACATCAAATCCTTATCGTCATACTGTCTAATATGGTCCTGGGTCATGTATTTGACTGTTACGCAAAAGCGTTTTTGTTTTCACTTTTCTATGTAGTCGCCAAAGGACATAATTTCTTTATTTTTCAACATTCTTTACATAAATCTGTGAAACAAATCATTCTCCATTTACGGTTGATCCGGTTGTGAATACTTCTTCTAGGCGGCTCCGTGGCGTAGTTAGTACCTATGCGTGTGACTACTATGCCCAAAGTCCCGGGTTCAAATTCCATCACGGTACGCTTGAAAAATGTTAGACGACCATTTTTCACAAAAATACGTCCTCGTTCGGATGAAAGGTAAAATCTACGTTCCGTGTTCGAGTGTTGTCACGTACGTTAAGGATCTCACCTTGCTTGAAACAGCAAGGGTTCAACAAAATTCAAAATTTTCACGTAAAGAAAACTTGCTCCCGGCCAATGCAGTAGCTTCGGGTGGAACAATGGAAGAATCAAATGTAGTGTAAATATTTCTGACTAATAGTTTTCCTCATAGGTACTTAAGAATAGCATTGGAGGGTAAACTTTTCCCTTTCTGATAGAAAAAGCCATCATTCAAATTATAACATGCAACTCATCTTGACAGCACTGATGTAAATGATCAACTTTAGTTCTTGTTAAAAACGATGAGTTTAAATCTCCTACTTCATTCCACGAGTAGTTGGAGCATCAATAGTCATAGAGGTTGTTCACATTAAAGTTGTTTACTTTGGTCTTAAAGTAAAACTTATTTGCATTATTCACATGACGCATGTTTACAACTTGAACGTCCATTACAAAACATTAACAACACCTTCCACATAATTTGCTTTGTTCAAATTATTTATTTTTATTGTTCTTTTAAACTCATATGTCGGTTATATTTTGTTTCAGTAATATTTCCAGCTTTAAATGCAAGTCTTTCTTTGGAGAAAAGAGTACAGGTTAAACCTTTCAAATGTTTCAGAGAAGTAAATAGAACTGAGAGGTATTTTCTGGTCTGCCGTACAGTTTTCTTTATAGATCTGTAAATTTGGGCTTTGGATTAGTATCCTTACTGAACTAGTGGACGAGCATCTTAAGAAAATCTTCCAGAAAATGTCCTGCATAATAGCTTAATATTAAGGCGGTTTAGGATAAAAGGACGAATGGTTCGCCTGTCGAGGAAATTGTAGTTGAACACCAATTAGTTACCCTTCAATTTTTCAGTTCCACTGTGGTCAAAACATTTTCTTGCACACTTATTTTTCTTCTTTTAAATAATAATTTTAGGTGGTGCTACGCCGTGAATTTTTTAAGTACTATTTTCAGTTGGTTTAAATATATAAGCTATCTTCATACCACTGCACAAAACCGATTCTCCTATGGGATTAAGCATGGTAAATTCTAAGGATACAAAAGGCCTTTTGTCAGCTGGTGACGTCCTTCTTCATTTGCGTCCACCGCATTATGTATAATATTATCACAACTTGTTATTGGAGGAAAAAAGCTGCTGTATACGAGCCTTCCCAGTGACAGTTTTCCTTCCTATAATATATTGTGATATTATTACACCTAATGTGGTGGAAGCAATTAAAGATGTGATTTCACTAGCGGACAAAAATATTTTTTTGACCTTAGAATTTCCCATGTTAAGTCCCACAAGAAAACCAGTTTTGTGCAGTGGTACGAAGGCAATTTGTCTAATGGTTTTATTGGTATTGAACTAATAATATACTTATTCTTCTGATTCCAACTTATTTCATTCAAAAATTACGTAAGCAAGGTCTTACGTCGAACTTCATTTATTGCATCACAAAACTTCATTTTATATTTTAGGCGTTTAGATGAATTGTGAATTGTACCCAAGATACCGGCATCTTTTTCTTTTTGTACCATCTTTCTGCCATGTGTCTCCTAATAATATATTTCCCTTTATTCTTCTTAGTTTAGATTTCTGCTCTGACCACTTATTATCTGGTTCATTTTTCTCTTTTTTGACTACCGTTTTGCATCAATTCCTGATTATTTTCTTCATCAACCAAAACTAAATCTGATTCGAAATTGTTTGCTGGATTATTCGTAGAATCAGATTTTGAACATGTTGAGGAATTGTAAACAGAATACGATCGTCAATTGCAGTCTAAAGAAATGTTTTGTTTTATACTATTTTTATTGTCTATCCTCTTTTTCGGTTAAATGATTAATCAATGGTTTCCTCTTCCCGTTACTACATTTTCTGACGTTGCAATTTTTTCATCGTTTGTTACTAAAATACTGTTTATAATTTTTTCTCTATATTTTTGCTTTCTTTTATGGTTTCTACACCTTTAGAAAGGATTGAGACATGTTCGTTTATTTCTAAGAATTATGCCCCATCGAAGTGTTTAAAATGCTGATTTTGCCATTCTTTCGGCTTTTTAGACCCATAAATTTACAAGTAGCGTCTAATCCTTTTTTCATCTCGAATATTATTATAGAAACTAAGCATTTGGTGTTAGTTGAAACCGATGCGTAATAAGCATGTACTTCAAAGTTATTTTCTGAAAAACGTACGCTAACATTTTTATTGATAAATCACTACCATACTATTATTCTTCTTTGTTATTAATAATAATATACTTACATCTTTGTATTATCCGAACGCAGCAAAATGAGATGATCAAGTTATTAGTACATGAATTATGTATATAACCAATATCAATTGAAAATCGGTAACAAGAATAAGCTTTAGTAGTATAAATTATAACACCTTCTAATCAATTGGCTGCATAGCTCAGTTGGTTAAAGTGTTGATCCGGAAAATCAATGGTTGCAAGTTCAAATCCTGCTGCAGCCGCTCTTTTGACAATGACGTTAAATTACCACTAATCGAAGCATTCAACGATTAGAATCCTATATTTTGAAAAAGATGGTTGCTCATTGGTCCGGGCATACATATATATATATATATATATATATATATATATATATATATATATATATATATATATACATGCCCGGACTAATGAGCAACCATCTTTCAAAATATAGATTCTAATCGTTGAATCTTCGATTAGTGGTAATTAACGTCATTGTCAATTAATTTTATATTAATTGAAATCTTTAGCAAGTGTAAATGATAAATTTGCTTTGATATCGCCTTTATTATAGCAAGTGTTTGTTTTATACGACCGAATTACCTACGTAACTATATGGAGGTAGTACATTTATAATAGGAATTTGAGCCTCACACAAACTTAAAATTTGCGTAACTTTATCTATTTTAACGCAATTTGAAGCTTGAATAAATGCGTTTATTCCATTAATAACTTTTGATGCTAAATGAATGTAAAATTTGCATAAAATGTTCCTCGATTTTACTAATATAAAGCTTGTTTTCAAATATCAAACGCTCTTAATAAAAGTTTGCTCTTTTATAATGAATTATTATGAGTTGTTATTAAGCCTTTGTATACTAAGATGCCGCCCCTTTTTCCGCAATATATATTAAAATGAAGTAATAGCTTAGGCTTTTTGTGCATATCCTGAATCTACAGAATCTACAGAAAACCAAAAGTAAGAAAGTAAACGAGAAAGAAAACTAGCAGCAACCAAAACAAGACAGTATTGTCTAGCCTCAAGCAGAGAGCTGGAGTACAAAATATATAAGTACTTGACACTGTGGTAATAGGAAGTAGTCGTAGACAAACAACCCAAAAGAAGAAAAAAGAAAGCACGCTAATAGACCGAGAAGTCGAGCAAGTCGTAATTTTTAAAGAATAGAAAAGAAAGGTCTAAAAAGCATACACCACAGAAAGTGTTTCGAAAATCTAACCAAGTCAGTACTAAGACCGATAGAAAATAAGACCAGCAGAAGGATAGGGAAAAGAAAGTGGATCAAAAGGAACGGAACAGTTACGCTAAAAAGCTATAAGAAAACAGCACCAAAACTGCAAAATGAGGGTAAAACAAAAAAACAAGAACAAATGAAAATGTGTGTGTGTGTGGGTGTATGTGGGTGTGTGTGTGTGTGTGGGTGTATGTGGGGGTGTGTGTGTGCGTGGATGTTTGTGTGTATGCACGCGTGCGTGTATGTGTGTGTTAGACCACATTAGTCGTCTCTTACGACAGGCAGGTCGTACCGTGAAACGATTCTATTCCCGGACCCACACGGGGTTGGGGGAGTAGTGTGTAGGTGGAATGATAAATAGAGAACAATGACCAATAAACTGAAGAAAATCAATCAGAACAAAAACATTATTTAGAAACGAAAAAGTAAAGTTCAAAAATTAAATCCTAAGGAAGGACAGAGTCAGCATAAGAATTGGGGACGCACAGGACTAGTAATGAGGTTTAAGACGCTTGCAACTCCAGAAGAAAAACAAAGCAAGATCAAGAACATTAGGATTTTGTCGACATACCTCTGCAGGTTCTGAATCAGCATAGAATATTTTCGGCAGTTTTCCGCAAAACAAGAACATGAGGGGTGTAGTAGTTGTAACACGCGGTTGAGGAAGTGGAGGCGAGGGTGGAGCTAGAAATGGTAGGATATTATTCGAACTTTATTGACTATTTGCAATCAGTTCGAAACTGATTCTTCAAGGTTGACTAACCTATCAAGTTACATACTTATTGGTTGGATGGTAAAGAGAAAATGCTATATAATAATTATTTTCCCCCATACAACAATTCCAGATACCTTTGGCCGAAATTGCACAGATGAATTAAAACTGCAAATTAAAATTACTTTCTGTCGTTTTTTCTCTTTCTAACATATATGAAATTAACTTACGGAACGGTTAACGAGAACCAGAGAATAGGATTTTCCATTTCTGATTTAGCACAATTTTTCATGTGAACGTACTCATGCCTAAACGATGAGGTCAAAGGCGCCAACGTAATACATTATTAATAATAACAAATGAATCATAAAACTAATAATTTAAGAATACAAGGTTAGGTGATCTTTAAAACCGCCATAATGTATTGGCAACTTTGAGTATCAACTATATAAAATACAGAAATAATCCTTCCTTAGATCAAAATTTTAAGTAACATAAAAATTATATTTTTAACGGAAATAAGCTAACTCTATTAGTGGGATTTACTAATACAGAGACTATTAAAGTGAAACATTTCAGAGGAGCGTTACAATTTCATAATCGACCTGCTTTGTTTGTGTATTGCTGATGTGTTATACTCAGAAAGTTAACTTATAGACAACTTTGTTATTTTGAAATAAAAAACATGTTTTTGTTAGGTTATGTATCTTTTCAAATTTGTAATAATAAAAAAGAGAAAAAGTGTGTATATAGAGTCTATAGATCTGGAAAAAACGTTTGACAATATAAAATGGGAAAAAATGTTCGAAATACTCAAAGGAACTGGAATGACTTTTAAGGATAGACGGATAGTACATAGCACGAACGTAGAGAAGTAAATATTAGGAAATGGGTAAGATAGGGCTGTGTCACGTTCCCGCTAATTTTAACTTACAATCGAAGAGACAATAAATACTGTCAATTGCAGGAAAACAATTGAAATTATTATGCAAAAACAGAAGATCGATATGCTTATATTTGCAGATGATATAGCGATATTAGCAAGGGAGAGTTAGAAGCAGCTCTTAATGAAATGCAAACAGTACTAATAGTCCGGGAGGCAGAGGCACAAAATTTGCACTCATTCCTACAAAGCTAGTTCTCTGTGAATGAGTTGTTTCGATATGGTGAATAAAGGAAATGAAAGTCTGCCATCTCAATGTGGTCGCCTTCATTAAGAACATTGGAGTGAAACATGTTAAAAGTTTATGTGTAAATGAGTTATACCTACAAGGCTGAAACTTTGTAGGATGCTTGTCGATAAGCCAGAACATAGAATAATTACAGTCTGCCACCGTGGCAGCGTCGCAATCGACGCTCTGCCACCCACGCAAGGTGTCAAGAAACTTTTAAAATAACATTATTCCTACAAAGCTAATTTTTGTTTGTAGTATTATTTAGGTAATAAGAACATAGAAAAATAAGTCTGCCGCTTGTATCACGTCGCAAAGCTTTGACAGACGTAATAGAAAGTACGATCAACGTAGCGTAGCCGGCGCGCTAGTAAGCTTCAAGTCGCGCTGAATTATTGTTAAATACTTGAACAATTATAAATCTACAAAGCTGCTTTTTTTTCCACAAGCAGTTTAACATTATTATTTTTGAATAAACGTAGTCTGCCGTCAATCATAGGTGGCTAAGTCGTCGGCAGACGTGGCTATAGTTGTAGTGCTCACGGCAGCGCGCGAAAATAATCATTATAAAACTTTTACATCTTTGCAATGCTGATCTTGTAATATTTATGCTATATTGAGAATTGAATCATGAGTAGCAACAAAATTTATTATTTTCGTAATTATTTCGTTGTAATTCTTTTTATATTCATATAATATTCACTGCTAAAATTATCATAAAATCAATTGAATTATATATAGATATTGATTCATCTTTATTATAGAACTGAAATTTATTTTTTAAATATGTTATTATTATTATTTCTCACTTCAACAAAGGTACAGAAAAACTTTTGTCACATAGATAATAAATAGGTCAGGTAAATAAAAGAATTTGAAGAACATTATTCTAGATTTATTTTGATTTTCTTCATTCAACAACTTTAACATTTTCTCAACTCTCTTCATCATTAGAATCATATTTTCCATCATCTTCGCTGTCATAATCGCTTCTTTCATCCTCATTTTCATCATAAAAAATATATTCGTTATCTTCATTTAAATCCTCGAGTTCTGGAATGATAAAAAATTATTAAATAAAATATTTTTCATTGTGAAAATGCGAATGAATTGAAATTGAAGTAGTATATGTACCTGATGCTTCAACATTTTCTTGGATGACCGTCACATCATCTATTGACTGAGGCAATGGATCTCCAGAGAACCACAGAAATAAATATTTATTATTCTCATCAATTCTCCAGCCACAGTCAAGCGGTGATAATTCTGTGACTTCTGGTAAGTGAGCATTACACCAAATTTTTGATATATATGCTGCTCTACGAATATGCTCTAGCAACTCTGATGAGCAAGGTGGTAGAGCAGATGCATCAAAGCTTTTATTTTTGCTTGAACAAATCATCTGTAGTGCTTCCGTATGCTTTTAAAAACATAGCTGTTCTGACTTCATTGATTTTGTTACTTTTTATATCCGTACATGGAACACACAAAATCCTCAACAACCTCAGTACAGATTCATCGCAATTCGGGTATTCTTTTAATGAAATGAAGGCCTCCATGAATTTTTCGGAATTTCTCAATATTTGGAAAGGTCGTTTCTTTCCTTTTCGAAAGAAAGCTGGATTATAGTCGCAGCCTGTCAGCGCATGGAAAGCAGGTAGTGAACGACATAAGTTTTGTCCTAATTTATCATGTAATTTATTCAAATGAATAATTCGTTGAGACTTTCCAGTTCCAACTTCCATCCATACGTCCACTTGTTCTGGTACAAATTCCATATTGCTCAACATAATCACAAGAACATCAGTATCTGAACATCTGATGTTCATAGTGTAGGGTGGTTGTATGTCATTGAAGTTACATACGTGGAAAATCATACCCGTATCAGCTTCCTCATGATTCGTCGAAAGACGTGATTCGACGCTTTTAATAATACGCCCGTCTATTACCTCATATTTGTAGCACTTTTTGTAACTGAGATACAAAATTTTATTTCCAAAGTAGGGTGCCATTTGCGGGCTTTCCCAATTGACAATTAAAAATTGAATAAGATCTTCTTTGAAAGTAATATTCCGTAGCTCAGCTCCAAAATCAGAATCAGAAAATCAGAAAATATTATATGAATATAAAAAGAATTACAACGAAATAATTACGAAAATAATAAATTTTGTTGCTACTCATGATTCAATTCTCAATATAGCATAAATATTACAAGATCAGCATTGCAAAGATGTAAAAGTTTTATAATGATTATTTTCGCGCGTTGCCGTGAGCACTACAACTATAGCCACGTCTGCCGACGACTTAGCCACCTATGATTGACGGCAGACTACGTTTATTCAAAAATAATAATGTTAAACTGCTTGTGGAAAAAAAAGCAGCTTTGTAGATTTATAATTGTTCAAGTATTTAACAATAATTCAGCGCGACTTGAAGCTTACTAGCGCGCCGGCTACGCTACGTTGATCGTACTTTCTATTACGTCTGTCAAAGCTTTGCGACGTGATACAAGCGGCAGACTTATTTTTTCTATGTTCTTATTACCTAAATAATACTACAAACAAAAATTAGCTTTGTAGGAATAATGTTATTTTTAAAAGTTTCTTGACACCTTGCGTGGGTGGCAGAGCGTCGATTGCGACGCTGCCACGGTGGCAGACTGTAATTATTCTATGTTCTGGCTTATCGACAAGCATCCTACAAAGTTTCAGCCTTGTAGGTATAACTCATTTACACATAAACTTTTAACATGTTCACTCCAATGTTCTTAATGAAGGCGACCACATTGAGATGGCAGACTTTCATTTCCTTTATTCACCATATCGAAACAACTCATTCACAGAGAACTAGCTTTGTAGGAATGAGTACAAATTTTGTGCCTCTGCCTCCCGGACTATAACAGAGAGATATGGTATGAAAATCAACAAAAATAAAACTAAAATACTAGTATGTAAAGAAGGAGTAAAAAAAGTAAAAATCCAAAAATCCAGAATACAAATAGGAAACGAGAACTTACAAGAGGTTAAGTATTTCTGCTATCTAGGAAGCTCAACAACGTAAGATGATAAAAGATTAGCACAAGAAAAAGAAACTATTATGTTCAAAGACAACAAACATAGAAACAAGCAAAAGATTGCTAAAAGCATATGTGCAGAGCACAGCATTGTGCCGTTGTGAAACTTGGACAGTAGGAACAGCGGACAGGAAAAAGATAGAAGTCTTTGAAGTGTGGATGAAGATATCATGGACAAACCAAGTTAAGAACAAAGTGGTTCTAAAAATGATAGGGGGAGAAAGACATATGTGGAAAACAGTAAAAAATAGGAGAGATAGGATGATTGGTCACATACTAAAACATGAGGTAATAGTGCGGAGTATATTAAAAGCACAGATAGGAAAAAAGAAAGGTAGAGGTAGACTTAGATTAGACTACTGCACACAAATATTGAAAGATGTTGGCTGTGGGAATTTCAGAGAAATGCGTAGGTTAGCTTAGAATAGAAATCAATGGAGGTACACGTCCAAACAGTTCCAAGACGAAAAGCTAATTATGAAAAAGTAATTGTACTTCAAGCTGATGATTATTCTAAACATCGTGAGAAAGGATTAATGGGAAAACTATTAATGAATAATAACGATAATAATAATAATAATTATAACGACAAGGATAAATAGCTAAAAAATGCTACCGAAGTTGACTAAGCCTATTGGAGACACCACGAAAATATTATTGGAGATATGGATCCAGATTCAGCGCCTAATAATTATTAATAAAGGAGTACAAATTAATAATAATAACAATATACAGCAAATGACTTAGTGTTGGAGGATCTTGGTAGCCGCCAGTTTGCTTCACGTCCCTAGTGCACCACTGAATATCGGTGAAATAGGGTATACATTTAAAAAACAATAGAAGAGTGATGTGCTGTATCTAACAAGAAAGAGTAGCGACTATGGTTGAAAGGATATGCGTGGAACACAGCACTATCCTGCTATGTAATGGTTACAGTAGAACAATCAGGTAATAGATATAGGCCTGTGGAATGTGGTGCTTCAGATGTATGGTGATGATAACATGGCCAGGGAAAGCTAAGAACGAAGAGGTTCTGGTAATAGTGGGGGAAGTAAGATATCTTTAGAAAACAAAAAAAAGAGAAATAGAAGGATAGGACGCGTTCTAAGGCATTGAGTATTAGTGCGGGATATATTACAAGCAAAGATAGAAGGAAAAAAAGTAAATGTAGACGTAGACCTAGATTAGACCATTGTCGCATATAGTGAAATATGTAGGTTGTGGGAATTTCAGGGTTTGTGTAGGTTGGCTCAGAACAGGAAGCTATGGAGGTATGCATCTAACCAGTTTCAGGACTGAAGACCTAATGATGATGAGGATGAGAGGACCCAAACTAAGGCACGAGGGAATAGCGCGTCATAAATTAGTAGAAAAGGAAAAATTGCACACAGACAGTGAAAAACGTGGGCTGTAGGAATATCAGAGAAATGTGTAGGTTAGCTCAGAATAGGAAATAATGGAAGTACGCGTCCAACCAGTTAATGATGATAAATAATTGGCATTTTAATGTGTTGTTGGTAATGTTTAATGTTATTTTACGATTTAAGTCGACCTAGTGACATGTAGTTTAATAACAGAAGGTGGTTTTGTTGGTTTATGAAATTATACAAGAAATTTGATTGTATCTCCACCGATTGGTAATAGTGGCATATTTGTTTGTTTTGTTCTTTAATTTAAGATAACCAAGATACTATTAGGATGTGCTAATAAAATATTACTGGAACCAATTCATGATTTTTCAGAGAAGATGGCACAATGCACAAAATAGGACAACCTTGTAGTATATTTAAAAACATTGTGTTCTGTAGGTGGGTTTGGGGGTCATTGCCCCTGAAGATCAGTGTAACTCATCATCTTCGTTGTTTATCAGTCTAATAAATTAAACATTCCAGTGTCAAAATATTCGTTTCTTATAATACATAGGGCACTGTCTAGACACAGCCTGAGATACCATCCTTAATTTCTTTATACTTCAAGTAAACATTAAATAACGAACTGGTTGGTTAGCTTATCACACGCCGCCTTCTGTTATGAAACTACTGTAAATATTAAAGAACTCCACACTTCGGAAAAATTGTAATTAAATGAAGCGATGTTCCCATCAGAAAATATATCTTTATAAACTGGTAACTGCAGGCGTTGCTATGGTATTGTAAGCCTGAATACTCTGCACAACCATCGCATAGTAATCAGTGGCCTTACAATTATCCAACATCATGCGCTCGCAACGTGCCATTTATACGATCAGAGAACTATTCAACAAAACAAGGTTGTTTGAATTTATTTTATTTAATAAAATTTTGCACGAATTATGGCATATTATGATTATGATTAATAGTGTTTACATTTCTCGTTCGCTTTAGTTTCTAGTTCACAGAGCTACTAATTTATTCTCTCGTTCTGTGGTGTTTTAATCGATTGACCGTACGACGTTCACTTCAGGACAACCAGCAGTGTTGAAGAAGTCGGTGTCAAGTGAAACTAGGTGAACGGGTACGAGAAGCTCAGCGAGTCGGTATGCTGGTTCACTTGCTATCAAGGGCAGATGCGGTTTACATTTAGTAGGCGGCGCAAGCGCGGGTGGAGGGGAACACACCTGTTTGGATTGAATTTGACAACATTGTCAAACTGATTGTGCGTGATTAACGTGCTTATGTTTACATACACGTACTTGTAACTTTTTGCCACCGAAATAAGAGTAACATCGGTGTGTCAGTGAATCGGGATGTTAAAAGTTAAGTGGTTATTGCCTGCTAGCTCAGGGTGAAAATGTGTTTTTGCGGTAGTTCAGTGATAAGTGGTGATGAGCCCTTTGGATAACAGGAAATACGCTGGAGCCTGATAAACATCATGATAGGGGGCTATTATGTCCGTAACCCTCTACTGAAAGGCACTTTAACTAGGTAAGGGTGAATTCCGTTACTATATTTAGGGTTTATAATATTAACAGCTGCTTAAACGGAAAATCACCAACTAGTTGATTGCTTTTGTTTTATCGAAGTTATATATTACCCGTCATCGTCCGTTCTAGATAACAAAACTTATAACTACTGTACAAATTGTGCTAACAAATTAGTTTATTTTAATTGGCTTTATTAACAAATAAGTAATATTTCAATATGGCGTGTTATTATTGCGAACACTTTCACCTCGGTAAAGATTTCTAATCGGCTCTCCTCCCTCACCCTTGAGATTTCCATTCACTTTTATACGGCTCACGTATTAGCCTCTATCAACTTTTATTATTCAAATTAATTAAAAGTTGAACAGCTTTTATTATTATTGTCACCATTATTATCGAGCTACTGGAATTTTCATTTATTTCCGAAGAAAAGGTCAATCATAGTAAACGAATAAAACCGTCGTCGTGGCTGTGAATAGAATCCCTCGCTAGATAATTGATTTTCTCCCATGAAATCTCTTCTAGTTGTTTGATTCCCAAATGTTCTGGGAAACTGCCACCTTATTGTATCTCCAAATCGGATATGAAACATTTTCTCCTGGAGTTTGAGATACAATTTCCTTGATATCAATCTTGCTTTCAGTTTATGATGACGTTTCGTCATCATCTTCTTTTACTAGGCTGCTTTTCATGCGCTATTACTATCAGGGATTTATCTACAAGAACCCTTTCAGGGTTGAAATATTATGTAATGTATGTCCGCAATAAATATCCTGCGCTTTAAAACACAATATTATGCGTATTGCACACTTTTATGTTGCGAAAGAGGTCAGATATCGTTCACGTTAGATGTAAAGACATTTCTATTTCCGCCAATAGAGATCTACCCATTCTAAAGGATTACAGGCTGGTTTAAAAAAAAGATAGCTGTATCACTTTTCTGGTTTGTATGTACGATCGTTACCGTTTTGTTTGTAAATGTCCCAAGTAGATAGTGAAGACAACTACGACTTTGATTAAAAAGATTTACACGTATAGCAATGCAAAGGATCACTCTTTTTGGCACGCGCCCGAAGTCTCTTAGACTCGACGACATACTGAGTAGCGCTAATTGAACGTTATGGTTTGAATTCTTTATAACTTGTTTATTTCAGCGTTATTTGTTATAATTCTTTTTGTTTTTAATAGTATATTCATTGGGAATTTTGTGGGTTAATTGTGAAAAACTATATCCCGAAGTGGCGCTCTTTCCAAAACATTTTCCATAACCTTTCTCAAAATTTGCAGAGTTACGGCCTCGAATGTTGTTTTTTAATTGAAAGATGGTTCTGGGTTTGTTAACCTACACTCGTTCTTTCAAATATTCCCAAAAGAAGCTATCAGAAGCGTTTAAAATTGGTAATCGCGCAGGTCAATTGAACTCGCCCCTTCGCGAAATAATGCGTTCGCCAAAGATGTCCCTCAACAGAGCCATGTTCCTTGTAGTATGTGCGAGGGCTCCATTTTTTTGGAACAAGAGGTTTGGATGGTTTTCCACAGCTGGTCTTAAAACATTTTCTACCATCGTCCGATATAGGGTACCACTGTTGGAAACAACGCCACCGTATGCATTTCCAAAGAAATATGGGCCAATGATCCTTTCTAACGATACACCACACCAAACAGTACACAGTGGGTGGTGTAGTCGGCGCTGATGAACTGCTCTTGAATTCTCCGTAGCCCATATCCTGCAGTTTTGCTTGTTTACGAAGCAATTTAACTGGAAATGGACTCACTATCAATTTGTGAATGAATCTGGATTTTTCTCTGCTATTTGCCGAAAAGAAATAGCATAATAAAGACGTTACTGTTAGTCTGTCGGCTTTAATTCTTGCACCAGCTGAATTTTATATAGGAACATGCGTAACGTACGCAAAATTTTCTGTAGCGACCTTCGTGATAGCCCCAATTGGGTCGAATGTCTCCTTACTGATGTTTTTGGACTTTCCTACATACTCACCCATACACGTTCAATTTTTTCATCCGTGTGTGCTGTACATCGTCATCCGGCACTAGGAAGGTTCCTTGCTGTCGCTTGCTGTTGAAAATTTGCAACCAGATGGTTTATTGTAAGCGTTGAAGGTTTAATTCGAACAAAATATCGACTATATACACGCTGAATTGACGCAATGGAACGTTGATTTTCAAAACAAACTTTAACGATTTTTGTTCGTTACTCGATGGTGTATTGCTGCATTTCAAATTTCCCAAGTCTTATTTACAAAAGTCTGAAATAAAAAAATATGTAAATATATAAATAAAAATGTTATAAAGATTTCAAACCAAAACACCCAATTTCCGCCACCGTGTAAATTATGAGCTAATGATACCATCACTATAATTTGTATTCATAATAAAAAAATCTGGCAGACGCATCTCTACCATCTTTTTTTCACAACCTGAATGAGTCCTTTTTCATAGTTTTTAAAACCTTTTGTGCTTGAATGCCATATTGTTTATAACCCTACGACTTTTGTTCAAATATTCTATTATTTCTTCGGTCGGTTGTTTTTTCACTTTTAGTAACCTGAACTTAGAACAATTTATTACTTCGTCTTTTTCTGTGATTGCTGAATAATTTAACTCTCACCCTAATATTATAACTACATAAATGACTATAACAAAACGTCTATAATTCATTTGTACGACACGAAATGCTTTGACTGGATGACACAGCCTAACCTACTGACACGATCTGATCCAGTGGCCCTTAATCCTCGGGGACACTGTGGGTTTGTGCGGTTCGCGTATGACTACTAAACCCAAGGTCTCGGGTTTGATTTCTGTGACGAACCGCTTGAAAAATGTTAGGCGAGCATTTTACACAAATATACTCTTCGTTCAGATGAAAGGTAAAATGTATGTGCTGTGTGAGGGTATTGTCACGCACGTTAGAGAACCTCGCCTTGCTTGAAATAGCAAGGGTTCGACAAAGTAATAAATTTCCAGATAAAAAAAGACTCGCTTTCAGGCCAATGTAGTACCTTCGGGAGGAACATTGGAAAATGTAGGACCCTTGACCATCTATAATCATGCAACCTCGTAATGATAGATGAGCAAGTTCGTACGCTATAAGCACAATAAGCAATTTGTAAAACTCATTTCTATAAGTCTTTTCTGCTTTTTTAACAGCCAATTGATCTTTTTATGTATTTTTTAAAATGTGTGAAATTTTAACACCAAACGGTTATACCAGCTCTATATCTTTGCGTTAAAAGCTTTATTAATTTATTTAACAACTTTGGTCGCTTTTAGAGCGACCTCTTTACTACATCATCCTTCCTTTTCTGCGATGGCGAAAATCAATACAAACTCTCCTATTATGACGTCTACAAAAACTGTTACAAGAAATAATATGTATCAAAAAGTATACACAAGACCATGAAGACTTGGTGTCGGATAAACGATAAACAAAATCTAGCGGCGGACGTTTTGTCTTGTAAACTCTGTCTGTTCCTCCTATTGTGCAAAGATTATTGTTAATTACTACCAAAATGAAAGCCATTTCAAGCATTAAATGTTGCAAAATACATGCCATGCTTTTCTAAATATTTTAATTTTAATGCTTTAAGTTAACGCGTTAAGTCCTCTTGCTTCACCTTTTAACACTATCAATTAACCCTTTCAATGCGCTTCACCCATTAACTCCTATCGATTTCATCTACCACGTTACCATGAGGTACACTGTAAGAGGAATAGGTTAGCTATTATGAGGTTTAAATTGGGAGTTCCTGATTTATAGACAGGTATATTGGAAATTTTTAATATGAGATATACTTCTTCACTAACAAGTAACCGTATACCAGAACTGAAGCACTTAAGGGTTGGAAGTATTAAGTGAAAAACGTATACAGTGGAATATTGAATTGATAAGTAAAACACAGTAGTGCGTACTATTATTGCAAGTTTAAATGTCGCACTCTTTAACATGCAGTGTTTTTTATCTAAATTATCGTATTATTCATATTATTAGTCGTATTATTAGCATTGGATAGATTATAAACACTCAAGCTTTACTTACACGTATTTAGGCGCTAAAATGCCTTATTATAAACATTTGTGTGCCGTTTTAAGCACAATGGTAGCAATGCCTTCTTACGTCTGCGTCTATAACGAAGGTTTTCCTAAAACAAATACTAATGAACATTGTGTGTTCTCTTAAGGCCTCGTGGAGATGTGCAGAGTTTTTTGGAGGGTGTGCAATTTGAGAATTGCCTTATGAATTTAATAAATCCTTAGTTTGTTCTGTAAATGATTTCTTCGTTGATGCGCTAAGTTATGAAGACAATAAAATGATTAGTTAATATTGGGGCAGATGTAATGGCGTTTTAGAGACATTCGGAACCTCAAGTAATCGTTTGATTATTAAATGAAATTCAAAAGATATTGGTCGTGAGAATCATCCATCGCTCAGGATTTCGGTTTGACTTTTCATCATTATTGTTTGGTAAAGTAGTTTCAACGCTTATCGTGTATTGCAATTACTAAAGTAAACAACGTTTCTTTATTGCTACCAATGTTTTGTTTATGATCTGAATTGTTACAAATATGTTGATGCAGATTTAATATCTCATTTATTTGAACTAGTTAATAAATCTATGTACAAAATAAAATTTTCGATATCTTGGAATTTTATTCAGAGTTGCTCATTCGTTGTTAAATGGATTTGTTTGTAATGTAGAACCACATGCTGTCTTGAAAAAGCTGTTTTTGGATAGCTACTCGTTTCTTCCATTATATATTTCAGCATCATTAGGTCTTCAGTCCTAGAACTAGTTAGACGCGTACCCTCATTGTTTCATATTCTGTGCTAACCTACACATTTCCCTGAAATTTCCACAGTTTGCAACTTTCACTATCTGCGTGCAATAAACTGATCTAGGACTAACTCTACCTCTTTTTTCCTATCTCTGCTTGTAATATATCCCACACCAGTTCCCGAAAATGCCTTATAATGTATCGCCCTTCTATTTCTCCTTTTTTTTTGTTTTCCGCAGATATCTTTCTTCCTCTACTATTTCTATAACCTCTTTGTTCTTAATTTTGTCTGTCCATGCTATCGTCCTCATACATTTGAAGCACAACATTCCAAAAGGCTTCTACTGTTTACCTCTGCTTTTCCTACTGCCCCTATCTCATAAACGTACTGTGCTGCGCTCCACACACACACGCTTTCAACACTTTTCTCCTTGTTTCTATGTTTGTTGTCTTCGAACATAGCTGCTGCTCTTTTTTTGTTAGATACAGTTCGGTTCCCCTTCTATTGTTTACAAATATATAACCTATTTTCCCGTAGTGTGAAGGGGGTTAAGCAGCCTGTGCCTACCACGATCTTCAACACTTGAACATTTGCCGAATTAATAGTTTTCCAATATATGCTTTCGCACAATCAACGTTAGTTGAAAATATTTAAAAACCGACACCTGTAGTTGTTTATAATAATTATCAGATTTAAGTGCAATTATTTTTTTCGTCATTAGGTTTTCCATCTTGAAATTGTTTGGGCGCGTAATTTCACTTATTTCTATTCTGAGCTAGCCTACACCGTGCTCTGAATATCCACAGCCTAAATACAGCTCGGTTCCCCTTCTGTTGTTTCTTAATTATATGCCCTATTTCACCAAGATTCAGTGATAAGTGAAGGTGGTTGAGCAGCCTGTGGCTACCAAGGATTCCCCAATACTTAGATATTTGCCTAATTAATAGTTTTCCAGTAAATCCTTTCGCACAATTAACATTAGTTGAGAGTATTGCAAAATCAATACCTATAGTTGCTTATAGTTATCATCAGGTTTAAGTACAGTTACTTCTTTCGTCATTAGGTTTTCCATCTTTTAATTGATTGCACGCGTACCTTCATTGATTTCTATTGTGAACTAGCCTGCACATTTTCTTGAAAATCCCACAGCCTACATCTTTCACTATCAGTGTGCAATAGTCTAACCTAGGTCTATCTCTACCTTTCTTTTTTCCTATCTCTGCTTCTAATATATTCCGCACCATTCCCTCATGTCTTAGTATGTTGCCTATCATCCTATCTCTTCTATTTTTTACTGTTTTTTACATACTTCTTCTTCCCCCAACATTTGTAGTACCTCTTTGTTCTTAACTTTGTCTGTCCAACCTTCATTGATTTCTATTCTGAACTAGCCTGCACATTTTCTTGAAATTCCCACAGCCTACATCTTTCACTATCAGTGTGCAATAGTCTAACCTAGGTCTATCTCTACCTTTCTTTTTTTCTATCTCTGCTTCTAATATATTCCGCACCATTCCCTCATGTCTTAGTATGTTGCCTATCATCCTATCTCTTCTATTTTTTACTGTTTTTCACATACTTCTTCTTCCCCCAACATTTGTAGTACCTCTTTGTTCTTAACTTTGTCTGTCCATGATATCTTCATCATACGTCTGTAGCACAACACTTCATAGGCTTCTATCTTTTTCCTCTCCGCTTCTCCTACCGTCCAGGTTTCATAGCCGTACAGTGCTGTTCTCCACACATATGTATTAAGCAATCTTTTCCTTGTTTCTATGTTGATTGTCTTTGAACACAGTAGTTGCTTTTCTTGTTATATGTAGCACGACCTTCTGCTAATCTTTGTTTTATATCTTTTGCGCACTTCCCATCTTGCGTTATATATTTATTTAAATTAAAAATACGTAAGATCATTTTGGTATGCATATGTTTTAAATAATAACCTTTGTTAGCAGGTTTATACTAAATTAAAAGTTGACACAAATAATTTATTAATATTTTAAATTGACTTTGAGTATTTTAAAATTTTATTAACTATCTGTAAAGTATTCAAATCTTAATGCTGATGGCTCATACAACGATATGTGCTCATTGGTGTTACTAAATAAATTAAATGAATGGACTCTGCCGTTATTTTGAGTCTAGGCTGGACCAATAAGGATTATTCTTGTATATATTTTATTGAGACCTGTAATTAAAAAGAAAAATTAATTTTATTTGAAAAATAGAAATACTTTATTGGATAGTAATCTCATTATTTTTGTCTTACACATCAGGAAGTTCTAATTCTTCTAATATCACACTGTTTATGTTGGATCATAAATAGTGATCCCATTGTGTGTATTAACCATAATTTTCCTTTACAGGTGCAGTCCCTTATAGTGAGAACCGTTATGAAGTGTCCTCAAGGTGTTTGTTTTAGTGTCCTGAGGATAAGGGTTTCTACCTCTCCCCTTGTGTATTGTTCCATTTTTATGTAGGAGAATTAAAGGTAGTGGCACCTTCCTTTTTATTTTCCACTTGTTACTTATCCAAGTAAACAACAAACATATGGCCACTCTTGTGCCTACTGCAAAAGTGATGCCGTACTATGCCGTGATTGTACTATATCTTCTTCTTAAGCTGTGTACCATCTGTCACCTAGACTCTCTTTTATGGTAGTTAATATGCCTTTGATTTATCAGTGCAAAATTCAAATAAAGGGTTTCAGTTCCATTGTTAATGCCCCAGGTAATAAAAGTATTACATTGTGGCTTCAAACCAGGGATTATTTTTTTATTTATTACAATATAGGATGTAGGTTCTTTGATTATTGGTATATTTGCATGAAGAAATGTTTAGTGTGTAAAAGAGAATATTTTGAAAAATTATAGTGGGTTTTTAATTGTAAACATTTTTGTCTTCTTCTATTCCGAAGTTGTAGCGGCGTCGTGTACAGTAATTTATTAGCAGCTATTGCGATCCTTGTCAACACCCAACTTTTTAACGATAATCATCCATTTTCACACAAACTTTGTCCAGATTGAGTTACGATTCCTACACTAGGCTTGTACTGTTGCTACGTATTTAAGCACAATCAAAGCATGGTTGCGTAATCAATATAATATACGATAATTGTAGTAATCATCATGCTTCTTGATACGCTACATTAATTTGTCTGTTACCTTGAATCAAGGTGAACAGTTAACATAAACTGTGTTTATGTTCGCACTTTATTATTGTCAAACAAGCAACTTTTATTAACAATATGGAAACTAAAAGTCAAACATGAAGTGTACACATTTTTGTCAAAAAAACTCTCATTTTATATTTATTTATCCTGTTTTAACTATTCCAACTGTAAGGAATACGAATATTGTTACTGCTGAAGAAATATTTATTGGTTTTTGGTAGTCGACATGCGTTTTCAAGCTAATAATGGCTTTGTTGGTATAGGTTAAGTTTAAAGTAGCTAAAGAACGCAATTCAAATTGTATTGTCCATTTGAACCTAATTGGTTTTAAAGGAGCGTTAATTTAACAGCACTCTTTTACTGTTAATAGCAGTCTACCAATAATAGTGAAAATGTATTATTGTTGCTTAATAATAACTTGGTTCCTTAAAAGTTTGAATTTAATAGGAAGGAGTTTTGATATATAAATACCATATTGAAAATTGTTTGTTATAAAACTTGTATATCTATAAAAATTTCTTTTTTTGTAAAAATTGAAATAGACTTTATCAACCTCAAAGTGTCAAGATATGATTGACAAAAATGCCAAACGTAATTGAAGGTTAGGTTGATGTATGGTTGCGTACATGAATTATATTTGTGCAGATTTCTAATTGTTATCACCGGTACGGGTGTCGCAACTCGTTAGCGCGTTGGCGATCAAAGCCGCAGGTTACAGGTTTGAATTCTGCCCGGAATATTATAGTTTCCATCTTTCAACTACTAGCTTGATTTGCAATATTCATTTAACCTTTGCATAAAAGTCTTAAGTTAATATTTCATTTTATTAATTGATATCATAGTATTATAATTCAATTGCCATGTGCAATTATCCAATACTTATGTGAGTGTGTGCGTGCGTGCGTGCGTGCGTGCGTGCGTGCGTGCGTGCGTGCGTGCATGCATGCGTGCGTGCGTGCGTGCGTGTGTGCGTGCGTGCGTGCGTGTGTGTGTCAATGGTCTATATATAATAATTAATCATAATAATCATAATAATAATAATAATAATAATAATTTCTGGACATCAATAGAGATCAGAAGAGGCATATACCGGGGGACACCCTAAGTGCTTTCGGGCTGTTCCCAGCACTAAACCCATTATCGAGCACACTAATTAGCACAAAATACAAATATAACATCACAGACACACCCACACATAATAACTCACCTTCTATATATGGACGACCTTATACTTATAGCATCAACAAACTTACAACTCAATCACGTACTTAAAATAACAGAAACATATAGCAACGACATAAGCATGACTTTTGGAACATACAAGTCTAAGGAAAACGATATAATAAAAGGCAAATTAACAAAACAAGAGAAACTACATACCAAACAACAACAACGATCACTTACAAGCAATGGACACCACATACACGTACACATATCTAGGATACAAACAAGAACTAGAAGTGGAACACACAAATGACAAAGGAACTGAAACAGTAATACAAACAAAGAATCACTAAAACACTCAAAACAGAACTCGCAGTAAAAACAAAACAATATCAGTAAACCCATACGCAATACTCATACTAACCTACTCTTTTGGCATAAGATGGAACAATACTGACCTAGAAGCACTCAACACACTCACACAATCACAATGTTATATATACAGAACATCCCACATCCATTAAGCTATAGAAAGATTCACGCTCAATAGAAAAGATGGAGAAAAGATTCATCGACATAAGAAGCATGTACATCAAACAAATAGATACTATAATAAACTACTTCATAAAAGAACAGAAACGAGTAACATACACAAAGCGATCGTACACGCAAATACATCAGCCACGTCACTACAACTTAACTATTGTACTTTCAACCCCATAGAAGTAATCGCAATAACACACACAAAGCAGGAAAATATCTACACTACCTCACATAACTACATATCCCCCAAGAAGCATCAAATACATGGTTCAAGAAAGCCAACATATTCAGTGAAACATAGGAACTGATGATAGGGAACAAAACCAGACAATCAACACACACTATTACAGTAAACATATCATCAAAGACTTCAACACAACAACAGACAAATGTAGACTATGTAAACAACAAATGGAAACAATTGAACACATCACAAGCGCATATCAAATACTAGCAAACACAGAACACATCAAACGACATGACAACGCCGCAAATATAATACACCAACAACTAAGCCTTTCAACACAAACTCAGAAAAGAACATCCACAAATATACAAATACATACCGCAAAACATACTTGATAACACAGAACATAAGCTATACTGGATCAAAAGCATAATAACCGACGAAACAATATTACATAGCAAACCGGACATTATACTCATCCACATACAAAAGAAATTTTCACGATACACGCAGATTCAAAGTTTACAAGAGATACAAGAAATCGCGCAATCGACCGTTTCTAATGCCGAATATTATAATTTATTTAAATCGCACCTTGAGCATATGGTTAAATTAGAAGAAGCCTTCTATCAAAGTCACAATAACATTATCTCCTTGATCGCCACGGAAGAAAACGCCGAAGATTTGTTTGAGGTTGAAGATAAAATCAGAAAAGCGCTTGATTGTTCTCTTTATTTAATCAAGTCAATCAAAATGAAACTTTTGTATCTAAACCTCCAGAACCTAGCGCTGTTGTTTCTGCCGCTCACCCAAAATCAAAACTAAGTTTACCTTCGTTGCAGGTCCCCTCCTTTGGGGGCGATTCTTCCATGTTCAGAGGTTTCATCGATTTATACGACTTCGTCATACATACTAACCCAGAATTGTCGCTACCAGTAAGTCGTTTCTTCTCTGCTTCCAATAATTCCAATGTTGTGTTGTTTAACACGAATCCTCAAAAAAGGGTGGTTTTATTGTCTACTGCGCAAATTGAAGTTTGTGATCGTATCGGTAATTTTCAAAAGTTTCGCTGCTTGTGGGATACCGGTAGTATGACTTCATTTATTACTCAACAATGTGTTAAGCGCTTAGGTTTAAAACATACTCCGTTACCTCTTACCCTTAACGGGCTTGGCTCTATGCAGACCGTGGCTAGTGACCGCGCTGTTTCTGTCTTTATTAAACCAGTGAACAAAATGAATCATTTTTTTAACATTGACGCAATAGTCCTACTTAAGATTTGTGAAAACCTGCCTACTACTTGTGTCAACGTCAACCAGTAACTGCCATTACGTAACATTCAGTTAACCGACCCACAATTTTCAAAACCCGGTGTATTTCCACAAATTCTAATAAATGATCCTATATCTGTTGAACACCATACACCCATAGGCACGAATACTGTTTTCGGATATATTTTAATGGGATTGATTCCCTCGTCAAGCACCCCGCATGTTACCACTTTACTTTGCTCTACGGACTAAGACCCTCATTGGAAAAAATTCTTTCCAAATTTTGGGAGGTCAAATCACTAATCGGCGAAGAAATCCTTTCAGTAGCGGAAAAGGAAGCTGAATTTATTTTTAAAGAAACTCATACGCGGACAGATCAGGGCCGTTATGTTGCTTCTTTGCCCTTTAAGAATGCAGCTCCCACGTTTACCGGAAGCCGCGATTTAGTCACACAAAGATTTCGTTTCTTAGAACGACGCCTTCTCAAACAGACCCTTTAACACATACAGCCTATCCCTAATAAGGGTCACTTTGATCATTCTTATCATATACCTCATCATTATGTTATAAAACCTAACAGTGTTAGCACTAAACTTCGCGTGGTTTTTAATGCCTCCACTCAATGCATTTCCGGAGGTTCACTAAATGATCATTTATTAATTGGTCCCAAATTGCAGAGAGAGGATTTTCATCTTAATACCGTTACTCAACTGCGCCCCATTTCTTGCCATTCGTACTCTTTTGCAACTTGCCGATGATGAAGGTGAACCCTTTCCTCTAACCGCTTTCGCTCTTCGTCATCATACCTATATTGATGACGTAGTGACAGGTCGAGATACTTTTTAATCCGCATTGAATTTAACAGAGCCGCGTGCACTTCGACCTGCGCAAGTGGTCTAGTAATGATCCCAATTTGCTTAACAGCATTCTCGCCCCTCATCGGTGTTTGCAACCGCATTGCTTTGAGGATCCTTCTGATCCTACCGTGAAAGTATTGGGTCTCCAGTGGAACCCCTCTTCAGATAATTTCCTTTTCGTGGTCAAACAATCTACAATAGCAAAGTATATACGAACCGTCGTCTAGAGTCTTCTATGACTATGAAGGTAAGGAAGTTGTTTCAAATTTACATCGCAACAATTTCAAAAATGGCCATACAAATACGTCCTGTCGTTTGGAATTTGAATATTTTATAACCATAATTATTATTTTTAGTAACACATCCTGTAGCAACGTTCGTTTCTTACAACAAATGCAATGCATATTAATAAAGAATAGTAATTTTTATAAACGACTTATATGAGTTCCTGATTACAGTGTTAGTTTTATTTTCAACGGTGACTAGGTATCATTGCACTCTACCTCGTTCCACCTGTATGTTTATTTAATGCTAGTAAATTTCCATTTTATCGAAAATAAAGTACGCGATTCTTCATTATCCTCAAACTTTTATGCGTTGGCGGATGTAATGCGATTAGACTTGTTTTGAACATGTTTAATTATTAATGTTTTGAAAATTCCATTTTTTTATTGATATGAATAAATTTTGCTATTATTAGTTTTTAGAATATAAACTTCTCATAAATAACATAAATGTGGGTCTAATTGACAGCTGACGCATGTGCTGTGATGTCAGTAATGAGGATGCTCTTTATATTTATGACGTTGTGTGGCATACAAGTGGTAGGCGTTAAAAATTGCGATGTGTATTGTTCCAGTGTACTGACGTTGTGTTGCCTTACATGCATGGACTCATCAACCCTTTTCATTTGTTCGCGTCTTTCACTCTTTCTAAGTGCATTAAAATCGGTTGAAAAATAATCAAGAGCACAAGTGTACTCTCTAAATTTGAAGAAGAAAAGGACATATCACACTAGGGCAACAGAACTGTCAATGTTCTATGCTCAATTTTCAGCAACCGTATTCTAGTGAAACTAGTCTAACCAAGCAATGAGCAACTAGATGCTGTATAATTAAATTGAAAAACAAAATTAAAAAAAATAATGAAGATCAAACGTGCACTCTCTGAACTTGAAGAAAAAAAAGGCATGTCGCATTAAGGCAACAGAACTATCAATGTTCAATGATCAATATTAAGCAACCGTATTCAAGCGAAACTAGTATAATCAAGCAGGGAGCAACTATGGCGCTGTTGCCGATTCTATATAATTAAATTAAAAAGCAAAATTAGAATTTCATTATCAAAACGCGTCATTTGGTGTGCGATTAAAAGCGCTGTGGATAATAGCAGGTTGGTTCCGTCTATCAGAGAGCTTCACATATGATTGCTGATCCCAAGGCCCAAGGTGTTGTTTCCTGGTCAATGTAGTATTTTCGGATGGAGCATTGGTAAGTCAAATGTAGGGTAGATAGCAGCGGTCTTAAGATATTGGGTAGTCGTCTTAAATACTATGCAAGAGATTGAAGTTTTTAAGGAAAATCCTAAAGAGTATGTTGAATCGATTTTAATTTGAGAGCCGAACATTTTAGGTGTTTGTACATACAAACTACTCTTCACAATCTTTTCTGGAAGGAATCTTTCTCCTTTGTTTGTTTGTGTTCTGTATTCTGATTGGTTATTGCTAAGATTGTTCAATAGATATCTCTTAGCTTTAATTAGATTAAAGGAAATACGTTCTACAGGAAGAAAAGTTTAGTACTTACTAATTAAAAATATATTCATTGTGGTAAAGTGTATTGCGCTCCAATAAAGAATCACAACGCATTGGTCATACGAAGGTTGTCTTTTAAGTTTTGCATATTGAGCTGGAATAATACAGTAGATAGCTTTCAAAGTATTCTCCATGAAGATACACTTTTGCATGTGATCGAACCAACTGTGGAAGCAGTTATCTCACTCGTTTGCTGGTACAATCAAAATTGCATTTTTGAAGACATTTACTGCTTCTGCTCACGGCTGGTACCTTTACCCACGCAGTTCTTTCTTGATTTTCGGACAGGTATAGAAATCGTGGGACTTAGGTCGGAACTGCACGGAGGATCGTCTAATAATTCGACGTTTTGTTGCGTTAAAAACTCAATTGTCTTAGGAGCTGTGTGGAAATTTGCATTGTCTTGGTGGAGGATGATTCATTGTTTGGGTTGGTTTTCCGAAGCTCTGCGATGATTTGCGACAAACAAATGGTAGCATACCAATCGGCAATAACAGTTCTTTGTTGTTGTAGAGGAATTGTTACTACATGACTGCTTTCGAGATTTTGGAATCACTTCGAGAAAAGATCACTTTTGTCGGCTTTTCTTCACTTTGGAATACCCAAACAGATGACTGCTGTTTATTTTCTGGATAGTATTAAATTTAGAATTCATTACCACTCACGATGTTGTACTCGTTTTTAGAATTTCCTGTGTTAAAGCGATCTAGAGTTTTTTGACGCCAGTTCACCCTAGATGCTTTCTGTTTTTCGGCCAACAGATGCGGTATCCAATCCAATGAGAAATTAATTTTTTACTTACAATTCTTCATGTAAAATTTTTTGAATTTAAGTCTTTGAAATCCCGAATAATGCCTCAATTTCACGGTGTGTCACATGTCGATCTTCGTTGATGAGCTTGCGCTCACCATCGACGTTTTCGTGAGTGACTGCCGTTTTTGGTGCACCTGCTTTAGGATCGTCGCTTAGACTAATCCTTCCACGTTTGAGTTCTTCATACCAAGGAAAAATTGTTGACTGGTGTGGTGCTTCATTGCTGAAAACAGAAACCAAATCGACGAAGCATTCTTGTTGAGATAATTGTCTTCGAAATATATAAAAAATTATTGCGTGAAAATGTTCACGGTTTAATTCCATTTTTTTATTAACTTGCTAACATTGACAGTTCGTTGTAGCTACACGTATCGCAGCGAAACTTTGGATTTAAGTTAACTAAAGATGGAGGTTTATTTTTAGTACTGACATTTGATTAATGGCACCCTTTATGTCCCACTATGTAAACTATAAAAGACATTCCTCGTATGCGAGGAGAGAAGTAGTCATAATTCCCTTGGAAAATTATTTCACTGAATATAAGAGCCCCCTTTCCCATGGTCAAATCAAGGTAATACTTTTATTTATTAATAATTAGGCATTTGTTAATTAAGAACACCTTTTTACGTCCCTTAAAAACGGCTACCGCTCCCTTGATTATAAGATTTGTGGAGGACTATGTCTTTTTAATATTTGGGGAGCCGTAATTCATTCTTTGTGATTATGGTCTACAGTTTGCTGTATCCTAGAGTAGTTTGTGACAAATGTAAGTTTCAAAAATCTCGTTCACTCCTCAATGTGATTTCATGCGAAGAACGAATAATACCGTGAATACTTCTACTAGATGTTACATTAAAAAGCACAAAAGTTGAAATATTGAGCCTTCAAAAATAAGAAGAGTTTTAACTACCTCTACCTAACACTAAATTACCAGGTAATGGACCAGCTTTTATAATTTTGCCGATTAGATCCTTTCATCTAGAAAGTTTTGTGGCGAAGTCGCATCTACTGCTAATCTGGAGACCCCTGTTTGCAAAAGGTATTCTTTGGCCGCAAATTTTTTATTATCTGGAACTTGTTTTTCTGAGGTCTGAAAGAAGCTTATTGTTTCCTGTGCTCTTAATACTTTATTACTATAATTTGTGAAAAATATATTTCAGTTTGGAGGTACGATTCGAGTGTTAAATATTTGATATACTGTGAATAGTTTATTATGTATAATTGAAAAATATTGAACATTAGTTTCTATACAGATAGTATTTTTTTCCGAAAGACACCAGCAGCTCTTTCCGTACTTAGAGTGACAGAGCACATACAGCTCGGTATGGCATTCTAAGACACACTACTGCGATGTGGAAATCAACGGGAAACCACTACATTATCTCCGAAACAAAATGTACCAAACACGTTTTTAATATGATAGTATTCTCTGGAGTAAAATAATTCAGAGTTCAAATAGTCTCCCATTTAGTTCTCCTGTAGGGGGATTACTTTGGAAGATGTGAACTGTAAGTTTAAAAGAAGAACTGGGAATATCTTGCAAGTCATGAATGGAATGTCAGCAGCATGAAACAAGTAGGTAAGCTAGAGAATTAGAAAATTGAAATGGCAGAGTAGGGATTAGCGAAGTTCGGTGGCTAGAGGCGAGGGATTTTGAGATTTTAGGGTAATTTGTTGAGGATCAGAGAAGAGAAACGCGGGTGTGGGGATAGTTATGTGGAAAAAGGTAGGATATTGTGTAGAAGTCTACTTACAAAAGAAAGAAAGAGTAATCATGGTTAGATTAGAATCAAAACCGGCAAATAAGGTAATAATACAAGTTTACATACCCACCTCTAGCTACAATGAGTAAGAAGTAAAAGCGATCTATAAAGATATCGAAGACATACTAAAATTCATAACAGGGCATCAAAATTTAATAATTACTGGAGATTTCATTGTCGTGGTAGGTGAAGATAGCGAAGGAGCGGTAGTAGACTTATTTGGTGCAGGCACGAGAAACAACAGGGAAAGTAGGTTGGTAAAATTTTGCGACAAAAACAAATTCACCACAACAAATACATAATTTCAACATCATGGAAAAGATGATACTAGTAAAAGATATCAGGAGATATAGGAAAATACCAAATAGATTACATTCTTTGTCAGACAATGGTTTAGAAATCACGTAAAATACTGTAGAAGCTACCCAGAAGCAGATATAGACACTGACCACAACATAGTAATTACAAATGTGGCGTTTAAACTAAAATTTTTGAAAAAAATTGAACGGAAAAAAGCACTTTGACTTTGAGAAATTAACAGATAAAGGTACCCACCAAAGATTTGAGAAAAGGTCAAACGTACTATTGAAAGACATCGAGAAAATTTCTAATACTAAGGAATTAGAAACAGAATGGAATAACATTAAATCCGGTTTACACATTGTTGCCAGAGATATTCTGGGTGTAAGCAAGAAGAAAATCAAAAACCATGGTCGACAAAGGATATTCTGGATTTAAACGAAAATACAAAAACAGACCAGACGAAGCAGGGAAACATCGATATAAAATCATAAAATAGGATGTTATTTGTAAATGCAGGAAAGCTAAAGTACAGTGGATTGAAGAAGAGGCGCAGGAGCACAAACTAATAAGATTAAAATGGGAAAGATAGATAAAACTTACAAATTAATTAGAATAAATTTTAGGGATATAAAGCCGTATTACAAAAATCTAAGTGGCGCAGGAAGAGACTTCACTATAGAAAATATAGAGACAGTGGATAAATGACAAGAATATATAGAAAATTTATATGCTGGACAGGAACTAGAAGCACTATAACAGGAAACAGATATTGAAATGGATGACTTGGAATATCCTATATTAGAGATGAGTTTGAAGTAGCATTAAAGAACCTGAAAAATAATATAGCGTTGGGTACAGATTAAAGTGTAATCAGAAACTCTAAAAACCGCTAGACAAGAAATGACAGAACGTATTATCCAACTTGTTAGCTATATGTACGAGGCACTATAGTTACTATACCAAAAAAGAGAGGTATATATAGATGTAAAAATTTTCGAACAATAAGTTTAACAGCACGCGTGTCAAAAATATTAGCTAGAATTGTACAAAAATGAAGGAAAACGGGCTAAAAATACTAAAAAAAGATTAATTTGGGTTTAGACGAAACAGAGGAACACGGGAGGCCATTTTAGCTTTAAGGTAGATAATGGGGAAAACAATGAAAAAAGAAGAAAGCGTGTATATTGGGTTTGTAGATCTGCAAAAAGCGTTCGACAATGTAAAATGGGAAAAATGTGTGAGATACTAAAAAATATATAGAAATGAGGTAGGGAAAGGCGGTACATAGCTTACACAAAGATCAGACAGCGGTAATAGAATTAGAACGCAAAGAAGTAAATATTAGTAAAGTGTAAGACAGAAATGTGTGCTATGTCCATTAATCGTAAACTTGTATATCGAAGAGGCAATGAATACTGTCAAATACAGAAAGACATTTGTAAATATTATGCAGGGACAAACGATTGATATGCTTAGATTCGTATCAAGGAAGAGCTAGAAGCAGCTCCTAACGAAATGGAAACAGTACTAACAGAGGGATACCGTATGAAATTCAACAAAAACAAAACTAAAGTACTACTATGAAAAGGTGGGAAAAATAAGTAAAATCCAGAATACAAATAGAAAACGAGAATACAAGAGGTCAAGGATTTCTGCTACCTGGGAGACCAAATGATGCAAGATGAATGAAATGCAAAAGATATAATACAAGGATTAGCACAAGGCTGTACTGCACTTACCAAGAAAAACAACTATCATTTTCGAAGACAATAAGCATGGAAACAAGAAAGAGACTTCTGAAAACATACGTGTGGAGTGCAGCACTGTACGGCTGTGAGACGTAGTCAGTAAGAGAAGCGGACAGGAAAAACACAGAAGCTTTTGAAGTGTGGTGCTACTGACGTATTATGATTCTGAACAGACAAACTTAAGAACAAAGTGGTGTGAGAAATTGTACGGGAAGAAAGAAATATGTGTAAAACAATAAAATATATGAGATGAGGTTAATATGGCACATACTAAAGCATGCAGGAATAGTGCAGGTATATTAGAAGTAGAGAAAGGAAGAGAGACGTAGAGGTAGACTTAGATTACACTATTGCACACAAATTTTGAAAGATGTAAATTGATGGAAATTTCAGGGAAATGTGTAGGTTAGCTCAGAATAGGAAACAATGGTGGTGCGTGTCCAACTAGTTCCAGAACTGATAACCTAATTATGGATGGTGGCTGTTGAGCTCATGGACGGACGGTTCCACTTTAGAGTTTTTTGTCAAGGTTGTGTTCAATTTCGCAAATGTGTTTGGTTCTCATGTTGGCAAGTTCACTCGATGTTTGATAGCTTCGTTATGAGGTTTGCAGTAATTGACACAAGAGTGGCTTTTTGTTATTGTAATATAGGTACAAATTCACCCAGCTTATCTAGTTTAATAACGTTATTATGAAAAAGAAGTTTATATTTGTATTCCGGGAATTACCCTATGATTACCAGCCAGTGCAGCCGTTATCCCGTAAAAGGTTTTTGTCTTTGTACTCTATACCTGGCAATTTTATGTCGAATTTTTACCTTTTACGCATCTTCTATTGTAGAAAGTTTTCCAAGGGGTTAAAATATTTGAATTTGTAAGCAATGTACCGTGAGAAATTTAGGAATTTGTTCATTGACAAATGAATCATATGTTTGTATTTCCTTGACATGCTAAAATTTTGTTTGAATACGTAGTTAAAGCGGTTACGTCAAAGGAATATGTCAATATACTTTGTCTTTGCTAAGGTTATGATTTAACCATTTTAATAGAGCAAACCGTTAACAATCTTATTAATATTTGTATACACTATTCTCATTATGCTGAAAGTAGGACATACGTTCTATACATATATGTATTCTCTAGTTTAATACATTTACAAACGTTATCTGGTTTACTTAAGTAATTATTAATATTATAAACATTATATAATGTTACCCTAATTTTATGATTTCTCACTTTTCGTTAGATTTCACTTTCAAAAATTAATTCTTCGAATCGTGACTAGTAGCATGAACCTCCTCCTTGTATTCGTTAACAAAGCAAGGACTTCATTATGAAAATACTTTCACGTACCTTATACATCTTTTCCTAGTTGTTATTATTAGCGACTATAAATACATATTACGCCGCTATTGGTATTTCATGACCTGAATTACATACCTCTCCGTTAGCATGTGACACTTTTACAAGAATATATTAATGTTCGCGTTTAGAACTTTATTATTGTTTAGAAGTATTTAATAATCAAGGTTTTATTGATAGTAACAGAACACTATAAACCATTATCTTATTATTTTTGTTGTTACAATGTATAAGCACACTTATGTTATCACATTTATTTGAGTATTTCTTGTAGCGATAAGACGAGAATAAATAACTTTAATCTTATGGTGATAGGATGTTTTTATTATGCTAAATGTTATAAATGTCATCAAGTTAAGTATATTCATAGTAGTCGTAAACTTAGATTAGTAGCATTCTTTAGCAGTGAACACTTTGGAGTGCCACCACACATAAATCTATCGAAGGGTAAAGCGCAGCACCTTCTACATGACAAAATGATAATTTAATAGGTTTGCAGTCACACCATAGACTATAAAAGTGGAGTAGACTGGAAATGTTAACAAAAAGTGAGGTTAAAAGATTACATAATTACTGTTGCATATTCCAGTGGCGCGGTGTGCTTTAGTTACAACGTTTTAGTCATAAGTACTAAAAACACGTGTATTGTATAGTAATAGAACGGTTTTAGATGATGGTGTTTTGCAATTCAACCACTGTAGTTGCTAAATACTTGTAATATTTCTTTAGCTGTATCTCACGGGATAGAATGAAATAATCATCCACGTACTTTGCAATAATTAATAAGTGGAGGATTAAATTTGGTTTAACTTTCACAAGCAAGTTATCCATTACTATTTTGTTTGTAACTCTTGATAGTGGAGAACCCATAGGGGTCCCAAAACTTTGTAAATAATAGGTGTCCTTAAATACGATCTAAGTGTTGTTAAAATCGGGTTGATAATGGTTATAAATTCATCTTTGCTTATATTATTGTGACGTTATGTAGTACTGCCAGTTGGGGTTACTTGGGACAATTTTAACACATTTTTGTATGTATTTTCATAATTCTTTAAATATTTATATACTTTTTTAAAATTATGAATGAAGCAACTGCTGGTCTATTGAATTAACCAACTATATATTTTTATTTATCGAGCCAACGTCCTTATTTTTTTTGTTTTGTCTGTCCCAAGTTACCTTTAATTTGGGGTTACATGGGACATAGGTTTATTTACGTTTTATTTTCAATAAAACGCAAAGATAAAACTGCACAGGACAACTTAGGACAGTTCTAGAACAAATATTAACTATTGTAAACAAAAAAATATATATAAGGTTATCATAAAGTAAGGGATATATTTTAAATTATGATAACTTTTTAACAAATTAAGTTAATAACAAGAAATAAATGAAATCTAATTGCTTATGAAATAGGATTTAGTATGCCCAAAACAGGTTACGGCAATTGCTCAATATGACCTCCATTTTGTTGTTGTAAGATCACCATCCTTACCTCCAAATTGTACACAGAATTTCGTAACATTTCTGGTTGAATTGTACCAATTTGCTCCGTAATACTGTCTTTTAATTCTTGTAGCGTAGTTGGTCGTCTTCTAAACACTAAACTTTTTAAATAACCCCACAGCCAGTAATCCGCTGGGTTTAGATCAGGTGATCTTGGTGGCCATGAATTTACGAAATGTCTGCTTAACACGCGATCATGAAAAACGTTGGTTAACAATTCTTTGACTGGTCGAAAATGTGCGGGGTGCTCCATCCTGCATAAAATGATGTTTTCAATTCCGTAGTGCTCGTTTTGCAGCTGTGGAATAACATAATTTTGTAACATTTGCAAGTATCGTTCACCATTTACAGGTACAGATACGGCTTGTCCATTCTGCATTTCCTCGTAGAAATACGGACCAATAATAAAATCAGCTGTAAAACCGCACCAAACGGTGACTTTCTTGTCATGAAGACCTTTTTGAACGATTTGTTGCGGATTTTCTGCAGACCAGATTCTACAGTTTTGAGTATTGACTCCACCATTCAGAGTAAAATGTGCCTCATCTGTCCATAAAATACGGGATAACCATTCGGGTTCAATTTCCATCTGAGCCATTACTCGCAAAGAAAAATCGTACCTATTAGCCAAATCTGCGTCCTTTAATTCAAACAGCATTTTCAGTTTATATGGATACATGTTTAGAATTTTGCGTAAAATTTTCCAAACCGTGGTATACGGCATTTGCAATCGCTTGGATATCGCATTTGCACTGCTGATTGCGAGTGAATTGCTTCTGGCTATGTCTTGATTTTCATGAAGAACCTCTGCAACTTGGACATCACTAATTATTGGTGTTCCTGATCTTGGTAAGTCAGTTACAGACCCTGTTCTTTCAAATTTTTGTATCAAATTGCGGTACGCTTTCATTTGACAGGGTCCCGCTCTCAAACCCATTCTCGTGCGAAATCTTCGTAATCCAGCGGTGTAATTTCTGCCGGATTCATAATGGCACTGAACTAAACCAATTCTTGTTTGTAAATCCATGTTATTACAGTTGAGTCGTTTGAACTCAACGTTTACTTGAGTTTTAATTTCAAAATAAAACTTCAAATTGAATAATTTCGTTTTGACACTAGTGTCAACAATTGTTATGACAACGCTTTTGTTTCTCATAGATACGGTAAAATCCCATTCATTAAGCAACTAGATTTCGTTTATTTTATGTTACTAACTTAATTTATTAAAAAGTTGTAATGATTTAAAATATATCTCTTACTTTATGATAACCTAGTATATGAGAAAGTTTTAAGGAAATAGAAACAGGTGCTGGACATTTCAGGGTGCAAAAATGAAAAACAGTGCAGTAGAAACGTTATCAAAAGAAAAACAAGTGTTCATATATTATACTAGTACCTTGGAGGCAAATTTATGGCGACCTCTGCTAATTTCAGGTGCTTGTAATATTGCAACAACATCTTTAAAGCAAATATTCGTGATGTCTTTTATATCAGGGTAGACAAAAACTTGCTTAGATCCATCATAGCATTTAAGGCGATCAATAGTTATTGTGGTTTTGACATTGTAATATTTTTACAACAAATTTCTTTGTTGCTTCTTTCTTTGTTCCACTATTATAAATAAATTTTGCAATCAGACTTTAAGAAGTTTATCATCCACAGGCAGTATAACACTTTCAATGTCTTTTACATCTGTTGTAGCTTCAACTTTCTCGGAGATATCCTCTTCTGGCTCACTTTTGTTCTTTCTTGATGATAGTCATCACTTCAACTTTCCACCATTGATTTACTTTTCTTCATTTGGGAACTTTTAGCGTCTGATACTAGGATCTGCCATGTAAAAAGATTGGCCTGGTTGAATGTTTAATTTTTTCTTCTTTCTACGGTTCTGCTCAGGTGGATTTCTAGGACCAATTTGACTAGAAATAACGTCGGTAAACGTGGTTTTCGTAGAGTTGTTTAAATGTTCATTATCTGGATCTACATAATCAGGAAGATGTTTTAGAACTCCGTTTCTATTTAATGGAACTAATCTGGATGCGCAAATCCAGATCGAATGTTGTCGGCTTGCTTATTTTCCATTGGCATCAACGTTTGTTTCAACAACGATGGGAAAATTGTCTTTGGAATACAACCACGATGTTTTAGTTTCCAGGTAACAAGTTGTTTGCGCCATGCTGCTTTAAAGGGCCTAAAATAAGCAATGTCTAATGGTTGGCATAAATGGGTTGAATTAGAAGGAAGAAAGATAAATTCTATATTATTGTTCTGACACTCCTAAATGATTTTTGGCGACAAATGTGCAGTAAGGTTATCACCAATAATGACTTTTTTCTCGATACATTTCTTAAAATACGGTAAAGTGATTTTAAAAAACCAGTCTTCAAATATTAAATCGTCGGACCAACCAGACTTGGATCGGTTGTACACTGTTCCGTTTGGTCCCCCCACATATAAGGGCAGGAATATGCCAGTAACAGTGACAGCAAACATTAAAGACGTATAACTTTTTAAATGATCGACAATTCTAAATGGACGTTTTGTGGCTCTTCGAACAATTACAATTTTTTTGCCAGGGTCGTCAGTAAGGTTAGTCTCATCGTAATTGATTAAATTTTGAGGTTAAACGTCACTCACAATTTGTTCTACATTATCAAAATACTGATTAATTTCCACTTTTGTTACATCAGCTCTTGCCCGTTTTACATTTTGTGCCACTCTTCTTGACAACTCACCATTGCGCTTTAAAAATAGCTTCATCCAGTCATACCCGGGTAAGTTTTCGTGAAATCTTACTTCATTTACGCCTTTTCGGTCTAAATAACTTTTTACAAAATATTTAATTTTAATTTGAGAAAAAGGATAGGCCCAAGTTGCAGCTACAGTGTGGGCTTCAACAATATTTGCTTCTTCTATTGCAGTTAAAACAGGCTGTCGTCCGAATTTGTGTGGATTTAGACCTCGATATTTTCTATTCAGTGTCGATTTTGGAATGTTGTACCGTGCTTCAACTTGTCTCAATGTCAAGGTTCCATTAACAATTGTCTCAAGGGCCGTTTATAACGTCTCACTTTTATAGTCCGTATACTTTCTACTACCCAACTGTCTTCTGTACCGACGCAGCATTATGTCTCTAGTTAACCTACAATTAGCATAATTTGTAGAAAACCACTGGTATATTTTTTTAAAATTCACTTATTTTACTTTCGTAATTGCATTCGGTAGCTAATGCACTGGGCAAGAATGCGGATTTTCACTTTTGCAAAAACGCTGTTAGTTCACGAGTTGCAGGTGAAACACTTTGAGGTTAATCACTATTTGTAAGCACTAATTTAATCTTCTAAATACTACTGTAGCACTAATTTTGCTGGTAATTTATTTAACTAAGACATTCAAATCACGTAAGCGAATCTTAGGTATGGTTACTTCTTATCGGCAAACTCGATCATTTGGTTTTTGAAATCCACTATGTCCTGGTAACGGGGCTTACCGCAAGACAATTGCCTTGTCACTAGGTAATAAATACAACAACATCCATGTCTAAGGTGTATTGTTTTGGCCACCTCTGGTTGTTATTGAACACCCTACATGTGATTTTCCAATGCTCCACCCGAAGGTACTACATTGGCCGGAAAGCGAGATTTTTTTACCTGAAAAATTTTGAATTTTGCCGAACCCTTGCTGTTCCAAGCAAGGTAGGGATCTTTAACGTGCGTGACAACACTCACACACGGGACCTCCATTTTACCTCTCATCCTAACGAGGACGAATTTTTGTGAAAAATGCTCGCCTAACATTGACAGCACTCACACACGGGACCTCAATTTTACCTCTCATCCTAACGAGGACGAATTTTTGTGAAAAATGCTCGCCTAACATTTTTCAAGCGGGTCATATCGGGATTCGAACCCAGGACCTTGGGCGTAGTAGTCACACGCATAGCAACTACGCCACGGAGCCTTCGGATCATAGTAATATCTACCGCTACGCAATGTGTAAAAGAGTATTTTCACGGCACATTAAATAGATTCCATTGACCTCTTCGGTAATCCTGAATTTTGCTTTGCCGGTACTCTACGTTTGCTGTGCATGATAACACTCATACACAGGACCTACGTTGTACCTCTCACCCGAACAAGAGCTTATTTTTGTGAAAAATGCTCGCTTAACATTTCTCAAGCGGTTCATGTCGGGATTCGAATCCGGATCCTTGGGATCGTCTTGCCGGTATCGCTGTAAACGGACATAAACCATTCGTAATTTGGACCAGGCCATCCTCCGACATTGTCGTAAGAGCTAGCTTGTTTATGTGTACCACTGTTGTTCTACCCTTTGGGAATTTACCAATCCTATATACTACATCGTTGATTCGTTTCACTACTTTGTAAGGATCCTTCTAATTTCTTTATAACTTTGGCAACAGACCACGCGTCTGTTTGGGATTCTACAACCATACGCGGTCTTCCATTTGAAAACCTGACTCTTGCACCTTGATGTCATACTTGGTCTTCATCCGGTCGTTCGTGATCTGAATATTCTTTCGTGCGACTCTAAAGATGTAATATGACTGTTGCCTACAACATCTTCTCCAGGTTATCTACCTAACTCAAGGTCACATGGTAAACGTATCTCGCATTCCAGCATAGCACGTGCAGGAGTATGTATAGTATGCTCGTGAAACGCAAATCGGGGAGCCAATAAAAATAAGTGCGTGTTTTGATCCCAGTCCATTTGATGTTACGAGACTACTTTGGAAAGATGTTTCTCCAAAGTACGGTTCATTTGTTCTACCGATTGAGGCTACAACGGTGTCATTCTGGTCTTTCTTATTCCCAAAAACCGGCAAACTTCCAAAATAGCACCGACTCAAAATTTCTGCCCTAGTCAGCTTGCTGCTCCAACGGTATTCCAAAACGGCAGGAAACCTTTTTAACTAATACGTAGGCGACTGTCGCTGCTTTCTGGTTGGGTATGGCAAGTACTCTAGTTTATTTTGTAAAGTAGTTCATAACTACCAAGATGTATTTATTTCCAGAGTCGGTTTTGAGGAATGAGCCTACTAGGTCAATTGCCATTCTCTCAAACGAGCTTCCTACGTTGTATTGCCGCATGAGCGCTATCCGATTACTGAACGGTGCACACAACTGACGTTTCCTGCACTACTCCCTAACGTCTTCCTTGCACAGTAAAATCTTTTACAGACGTCCTCTAGAGCTTTCTTGAGGCCGAAGTGCCCTCCCGACGTCCCATTATGTAGATGTCTTAAAACCTCGGACATCCGGCTCTTAAGAATAACCACTTGATGCGTATTCACAGATACGCATATCTTTTCTAGAGATTGCACACAGATCTCGTCCCCTAACTTCAATATTCAGAAATCCACAAACAAATCTTCTATAATATGTGCATAATCTCAGAGAACCACGTAGTTGGTGTTTGTCTTTGGACGTATATAACTAGGTATATACTGAGTACCGAAAGAGACCAAGCACATCCGCTAGTGAGCTTTGATGTGGTATCATTGTTTACCAACGCACCTATAGAGGACACACTGATGATTTTGAAAAAGAAATGGAACGTTGAAGACGATATCTCGACTTAACACAGCATTGTCTCAGCAACACATAGTTTACCTTCAACAAATAACGCTACAGACGTTGAAGGAGCATCTATGGGATCACCATTATCACCAGTGATTAATTGCTAATTTATTCATAGAATATATTGAGATGCGTGCATTAGAAACCGCTATATATAAACCCAAATTATGGCTAAGATACGTTGACCACATGTTTGTGATCTAGACACATGGAAGAGAACAACTCAATGGTTTCCTAGAACACCTTATCGGTATACTTCCAAAAATAAAATTTAGCATAGAAGTGAAAGAGAATAACCAATTACCGTTTCTGGATGCACTAGTGAAGAAAAAGGACAACGAACAATTTAGTCACGCATTCTACAAACAGCCAATTCACTTGGATAGATACTTAAACGCCAAATCACATCATTACTCTACTCTGTTGTGAAAACCTTATCTACTAGGTGCTAAAGACTTGCAGACGACGCAAATAAACAAGAGGATATACGAAAGCTGCGAGAAGCACTTCAGAAGAATGGATACTCACACCTAACCATTCAGAAGTCGCTATCAGCTAGGAAACCCAAACTAGAGCCAGAGTCACCATTAACTACAGCATACTTACCATTCATTAAAAGGACAACAGACAGAAGCAGCAGAGTTTTGCGGAAACACAAATTAGCTACCACATTCAACACTCATACAAAAATCAGCGCAATCCTAAGGAATACCAGAGACCAGATCCCATTAGAAGACTAAGGAGTCTACGAAATACCATGCTCAGACTGCAACAAACCTTAGATTGGGCAGACAAACAGAATAATTAGAGTTAGCAAGGAAGAATAGAAACGCAATAAAGAAGAACAAAAAGACCTTATCGCTAGCTCAGCACTACTGTGTTTTACTGAAACGTCGCCAAATTGACAACGGATCACTTCAGAACAAGCCAGCTATGCGGAATAATACCTGGAATATATATATAGTACATTTTAACTCTCATTTTGAGTGCAATCACAGTCTTTAGTACTTTCCTAGTGCATTTAAGTACTTTTTTAAATACAGTTTGAGCACTTTTTTAAATTTAATCTGAAATACATTCTTAGCACATTTTTAGTTCATCCTATCTAAGTGCCTTTGCTAGAACGAAGAAAATAATTTTTGATAAATTGAAGCGAGTTTTACTTACCATGAATCGAATAAATACTGTTGTTTATCCGTCGATCGACTACCATCGATACACTGCATAACGGAACAATGCCAGGAATCTGTTTTGGGATCATTTCATATATTAAATAGCTATACGCAAGTTGACCGCTGAGAGGGGCATCCTCGTTATCCTCTTTCTGTGATAAGAAAATACCAACCGTCCGTAAACGCTGTATAATAATTTGTCGAACAATGAAATCAACCTTGTTATTGGTGCATTCAAATGCTACGTTGAGAAAGCATGGTTAAAACAAAACTTTAGTGTGTAGATACTCTATTTAAGGAATATTTGTCTGATAAAGCTAGTTTCAACTTCATTTCTGATGATCATATTGGCAATTATTCTACATAAACATAGTACAGTTATTTCAAAAAAAAAACGTAGGTAAAATAAATCTTACCTTTTATTATGTTTAAGATTTATTATTTCGGGAAATACGATAACCATGAATGTTTTATGAAGGAATGAGATTCATTAGCACTAAGAATGCCATTTAATGATCCCAAATTAATTACCCGTGGGAATTTTAGATCGTTACAGGCCGTATCGTAAAAGAAGATTTTCCCCATAGAACGACGTGAACCAAACCTATGTAGTTTTAAGACCTCTTTTATGTATCCCCGAGTATTGATACTACCCCTCGCAAAATAACAAATTCTTAAGAACTTCGTAAGAGATATCGCTCCATATAATTATAGAGTCGCTCTAATAACCAACAATTTTTACTATCGCACATGAATATTAACTTCTCGTTGCGATATCTACATACACGCTGGCGTCCGTTGCACTTTATAAACGGTTATACTTTTCCCAGAGAACAAAACGTTGTTTCCTTGCTAGATATACTAGTTTTCATACTTATCCACTTTTAGCCGAACTTCTTTCTTACTGTTCTTTCTACAAAAATAGTATGTACAAGCTTTAACAGCTGAAAAGAAGCAATTTCTGAACACGGTATCGATAACAAAACGTTCATTGGTCTGCAGAAAACGTCGGATGAATAGTATCTGTGGAATGTTTCTTAATCATCCTGAAAGTTTTTCATATTTAAATTAAAAGAAAGACCCAGTGTTGTTTGTGGTTCGCCAGATTGCCACGACGCGTCTGTCTCCTTCATCAATCAATTAATTCCTTTCTTGCTCAAACCGTTTTGCGGTGATTTTATTGTTAATTAACAATCGTCAGAAACTTCAATATGATTGAAATACTTAGAAAATCGAACAGCAGAAATTAAACCCACAGATCAAATTTTCAAGATAAGATTGTCGTTAAATTTCATCAAAGTTACAATGTTAAAAACAAAAGGCTGTTAAGGTCTTGTGTTTTTACAACAAACTACTGGTAAAGTGTTTCCGACTAAAGTTTTAATTACGGGTAGACAAACACATAACCAGTTTAAAGTGGGCTCGTGCCTGTAAGTGTAATATGCAGATTCGAACCTGCGAGGATGACCCAAACTATTATTAGAACTCTTTGTTAAAGCAAAATTCTAAAACAGCAATTTTAAAACGCAATATCCTTACAAAACGATGCAGTTTTGCTATCTTGGGTGTATTAAAATGCTTTATTCGTTTGCCTTTGCGGTGAATTTTGAACAAAATGTACAATTTCGTCATCGTCTTTAAATGCAATACTGATTAAGGCTATTTTAACATACTCAAAAAAATGAAAATTACAAAATGACAACTGTACAAAATGTGAAATACCGTTTTTTCGGTACATTTTATTTGTTTTCCTGGTTGAATTAATTGAACAATATTTACTGTTTCTTAATGCAAAGTCACCATTTTGATAGATTTATTGTAAAGTATAGGTCGCAAGCAATTTAATCTTTTCTACCAAAAGCATAAAGTAGTGAGGTGTTCTTGATAAAAAAATTTGTGTAGATTTTCTGTCCCAAGCATGCTAATTACACGAGGGAATAGCCATTTCATTGTCTTAAATCTGTGACTATTTTTTGACTAACTTTTGGCCTCTAGATAAAAAATAACCGAAGCTTTTGTCTTTTATCTCAACTTATTAAGCTACAGAATACCCTCCTGTTTGTCTCAAAGTCTACAAAATGTGTATCTAAAGGAAAATGAAGGGAAACTTACCAAATACACGGTTCACAAAGAAAAGTTTTATTTACATAGTGGCTATATATAATTACTACAGGTTAAATTGCGTTCATACAAATAGTAATTTTTTTTACCAAACAGTAAACATGCATATTAATTCCAATACCTTCCATTATAACTTTTTCTGGAGTGTTCAGTTTGTGGACATTGTCGCTTGATTCTCCAACAACCATCATATGTACATCCTATCTACCTTGATACCGTCACTCCATGATCTTCAAATCATGGTGGAATCGCTCACATTACTCATCACTGACTGACACCAAGATTTTTTGGAACGTTAGCAAAATGGTTATATAAAAAAATGGACTTTGATGCTCATTTGCAAGCAAACAGTTTGAGGCTCTCAAAGAGTTACTGGTCAATTTCGGTGTAATTCTACGCTCCTTTGTTTCAAGAAAGGTTTTAACAATGTTATTGAATGCCAACCAAGCATTCTTTTGAAATTCGTTTATTGTTCCGATTACATGTTTATCTTTAACGAGTCTCCGAATATGTGTGCCATCCAAACACACCGGCCTTTAGTTTTTCAAATGACAGGCTAGGAAATGCCGAAATGAGCTACTTCTATCGGCAAAGCTTTAAAAAAGTGCTTAATGAGACTCAATTTTATATGCAAAGGTGAACATATTATGTTTTTCTGTCGACTACTGAATGATGTAGAATGTTTGGATCACCAAGTTTCAAGTCCGAACCTGTCGACCAATTCGATCGCAACCAATGCTTTTCACGAGCCCTGCTGTCCCACATATACAAAAAACAAGGGTACTTAATATATCCGCGTTGCTAGCCAAGAATGAAGCAGACCATTTTAAGGTCAATACAGATGATTCATTGGTGCCCGTATATTGCAACAAATCAATGACTCTCTTTATATAAATTTCCATTGTAGAGGAGGACACACTTGAAGCTCATGAACAATCGCCATTCAGTTACGTTAAAGGGCTGAAATTCCCAACCATATAAGTTATGGCAACACACAAATCCATAATAATTTCGAAAGTATTGCAGAAACGCACTTTCTCTTCATTGAAAGTATGATACTTTATCTCCTTCAATTAAGTTTTTCTCGTGCAGTCTTGATGCTAACAGCTTTGAAGCTTTTTTTTGGATAGTCCCAAATCTTGTACCAAATCATTCAACTCATGCTGCTGAAATGCCTACGAACGAAATCATCTCCAGTTTCAAAATTATGTCGTTGGGATCACTTCGATCTTCACGAAAACCGTATTCCTGTACTTCCAAATAAGGTAATTCTGTGAAAATTAGCAATGAAGTTTCAGCTGAATGAGGAACTCGGCGTATAGCTGATGGTAGACTAGGATGCTCTATTATACAATTAATTTTTTTGTTATATCCTGACGTTTTGATTATATAATTGAAACAATCACTTAAGTGGTCTCTGGGTTCTCGCCAAATCATAGGTACTTCGAATGGAAATTTATCACCTTTTCAGTTCGTCCACATACGTAAACTCTCGACACACTGCTTGCACACTTTGTGAGGAGTCAATAATTTATCTTGATCACCAATTTTTACTTTAAAATATGCAAAATAGGCTCGCCTAACAAATGTACTGATATGTGTTTTGACTGGGAATGGTAAAACTTTCACAAAGATAACCAAACGAATCCGGTCTTTTTAAGCACTTACGGTGCAAAATAGCAGAGGCAGATAAATAAAACTAAACCTTACTAACATTGTATACAAACAGAAACTCACTTAACTTCACGTCGAAGTGTGCTTCACTAATGAGTGATACGCAACGTTTCACTATAGTATCTCAGGCGTAACTGAACTAGTTTAGTCAATCATGTAGCTGTCGCTGGTCTCCTACGTCGTCATTCACCCCGTACCAGTCGGATAAGTTTCATGTCAACCAATAGGAGGGCAATAGAGCTGCGTATGATCTACGCTCGATCCCGCGTAGAGTGGTCATACTCACATAAGGTGTAGATAAAAAATTTGACGTTGGTAAAAGAAAACTAATTATAGTTCTGAAATTTGCGTGCTATATAATTCTCAAATAACTAAAAAATCAAACCCAACAGAAATTGTGTTAAAAATTGTTCTCTTGTGCTGTAAATTCGTGAATCTTTGTCTTTTCTTAAAGAAAGTATTCATCACGGACGACTACTTTTCTTTTTGAAATTTAACTAGCAGGTGTGATGCAACTAGAACTTTTTATATTAACCAGTTTTAGAATCCAAGTAGTGTAAGTTTTTCGGCACTTGCTCCCATGTCTTCAACATTGCTAATTTTTGTTTTAATGTTTTTGGTAGTCATGCACGTCTTCACTATGAGTCAGCTAACACTCATTACGGATTTCCAGGACAAATTGCTTTTGCGCCCTTTATGCTGGCTTTGCATTTTCAATTCGTACTTATGTTTCTTTGAAATCTAACCACCCTTCAAACATTGGAGTTTGAAAGAGTATTTATTCCGAATTTTTCGACGAAGAGAGCCGCACGAAACGAGACATTGTTATAAACTAGAATAGTCAAGGCATCAATCGCAGTCGAATCTGTGGACAGCGTAGTCGTAGCAGCTCCATTAAAGATCCATATCTTGTTTGGAATAGTAAAGGTTAAGCAAAATTCAAAATTTTTAGGTAAAAAAAACTTACTTCCTGGCCAGTGTAATGTCTTCGGATGGAGTATTGGGAAAACAAATATAGCGTACGGCGTAGTCGAGGAGACACCGTGGCTTAGCTGGTTTGCGTTATGCTAATCCCAAGATAACGGGTACGATTTCCGACACGCACCGCTTGAAATATTTTAGGCGAGTAATTTTTTACAAAATACGCGCGCGTGTGTGTGTGTTGTGTGTGTGTGTGTTTTCACGTACGATAAAAATTTGTACCTTGCTTAGAAAAGCAAGGGTTCGGCAAAATTCAGAACTTTCCGGTAAAAAATTCGCTTCCTGGCCAATGTAGTATTTTCGGGTGGAGCACTGATCAAAAGTAGGAGACCCGGAGCCCGAGCGGCTCACTGGATCATACAGATTTGCGTACGACTGCTGATTCTAAGGTCACGGGTTCAGTTCCCAAAAAACGCTTGAAAAATATCAAGCGAACATTTTTTACAAAAATACGCTCTTGTTTGGATGAGAGGTAAACTATAGATTCCGTGTGCGAGTGTTGTCACGTACGCTAAAGATATTTACCTTGCTTGGAAAAGCAAGGGTTCGACAAAATTCAAAATTTCCAGAAAAAAAATTAACTGCCTGGCCACTGTAGTACCTTCGGCCGGAGCATTGAAAAATTAAATGTAGGAGACGGCGTAGTCTGGGCAGCTCAGTGTATCAAACAGATGGGCGTATGACTGCTAATCTCAAGGTCCCGGGTTCGATTCCCAACCAGGAACGCATAAAATTTTTTTTACAAAAATACGCTCTCGTTTGGATAATAGATATAATGTAGATCCCGTGTGTGTGTGTGTGTGTGTGTGTGTGTGTGTGTGTGTGTGTGTGTGTGTGTGTGTGTGTGTGTGTGTGTGTGTTGTCACTACGTTAAATATCCCTGCCCTGCTTGGAATAGCGATGGTTCGACAAAATTCAAAATTTCTAGGTAATAGGGGACGGCGTAGTCCGGGTGGCTCAGTGGATCAAACAGAATCGGGTATGGCTGTTGATCCTAAGGTTTCCAGTTTGAATCCCGCCACGGACTACTTGAAAAATGTTAAGCAAACATTTTTCACCAAATACGGCCTCGTTCAGATGAGAGGTAAAAATACAAGTCCCGTGTGTGAGTGTTGTCACTTGCGTTAAGCGAGGAATAGTTTGGATTCGGCAAAATTCAAATTTTCCAGATAAAAAAAATTTGCTTCTTGACCAGTGTAGTATTGGAAAATCAAATGTAAGGAACGGCGTAGTACGGTTGGCTCAGTGAATTCGGCTACTGATTCCACGGTCCCGGGTTCGATTCCCGACATTGACCACTTGAAAAATGTTAGACGAGCAATTTTCACAAAAATGCGTTCTCGTTCGGATGAGAGGTAAAACTTAGGTCCCTAGTGTGTGTTGTTACGCACTTTAAAGATCTTTACCTTGCTTGGAATAGCAATGGTTCGGCTAAATTCTAAATTTCCAGGTAGAAGGCTCGTTTGCCGAGCACAGTACCTTCGGTTGAAGCATTAGACAAAATTGAAATATGCGGACCAACAATGACATTATATTGAGCTAATATCACGTGTGTGTGTGTGCGCGCGTGCTTGCGTGCGTGCGTGCATGCGTGCGTGTGTGTGTGTTGTCACGTATGTTAAAAGTTCCTATCTTGCTTGGAAAAGCAAGGGTTCGACAAAATTCAGAATTTTCCGGTAAAAAAACTGGCTTTTTGGTCAATGTAGTATTTTCGGGTGGAGTGCTAATCAAAAGTAGGGGACCGCGTAGCCCGAGCGTCTCAGTGGATCATACAAATTCGCGTACGATTGCTGATTTCAAGGTTTCGGGTTTAGTTCCCGCACGAAACGCTTTAAAAATATCAGGCGAACATTTTTTACAAAAATGCGCCTTCGTTTGGATGAGAGATAAACTATAGATCCGGGTGTGTGTTGTCACTTACGTTAAAGATACCTACCTTGCTTGGAAAAGCAAGGATTCGGTAAAATTCAAAATTTCTTGAAAAAAAATCTCACTGCCAAGCCACTGTAGTATCTTCGGGTGGAGCATTGAAAAATTAAATGTAGGAGACGGCGTAGTGTGGACGGCTTAGTGGATCAAATAGATTTTCGTATGACTGCTAATCCCAAGGTCCCGGGTTCGATTCCTGACCAGGAACTCTTGAAAAATATTAAGTGAGCAATTTTTACAAAAATACGCCCTCGATTGGATGAGAGGTATAATGTAGATCCGGTGTATGTGTTGTCACGTACGTTGAAGATCCCTACCTTGCTTGAAATAGCGATGGTTCGACAAAATTCAAAATTTCTAGGTAATAGGGGACAGCGTGGTCCGGGCGGCTCAGTGGATCAAACAGAATCGCGTATGACTATTGATCCTAAGGTTTCGAGTTCGAATCCGCCACGGACCGCTTGAAAAATGTTAAGGGAGCATTTTTCACAAAAAAACGGCCTCGTTCAGATGAGAGGTAAAAAGTCCTGTGTGTGAGTATTGTCACTCACTTTAAAAGTCCTTACCTTACTTGAAATAGCAAGCGTTCGGCAAAATCAAATTGTCCAGGTAAAAAAAATTTGCTTCTTGACCAGTGTAGTACCTTGGGGTGGAGCATTGAAAATTAAATGTAGGGAACGGCGTAGCACGGGTGGCTCAGTGACTCAGACAGCTTGGCATACGACTACTGATTCCACGGTCTCAGGCTCGATTCCCGACATTGACCGCTTGAAAAATGTTAGACGAGCATTGTTTACAAAAATATGCCTTCCTTAGGATGAGAGGTATAATGGTGGTCCTATGTGTTAGTTTTGTTACGCACGTTAAAGATACTTACCTTGCTTGGAATAGCATTGGTTCGACTAAATTCTAAATTTCCAGGTAGAAAGCTTGTTTGCCGGTCAATACAGTACTTTCGGTTGAAGCATTAGAAAAAATTCAAATATGTGGACGCCGTAGTCCGCGGGAGGCAAGAATGACATTAATTGAGCTAAGATCATGAAAAAATGCAATAACGTATTAATTAAATGCGTTTGTGTAAGCTATCACTCGGTTTTAACGATTGTGTATTTGCTGTGAATGTCTGCGAAAGAACCAACAGACACTGCTCGCGCCTGGCGTTTATTAAACAATAGGATCGTATTATCGTTATCAATTCTCCATGTTCTGTGCCATATCAACCGCTAAGAATATGTTGATTTGTGATAAAATAAATTACAACACCGCATTTATAATTTGATTCGTGGTGTTTCTAAAATTATTTATTGTTATGTGTGCTTTCAGATAATATATAAAGCGCGATGCTCTTCTCAACTCCATTCCGTAACGAATAAACACAGTTAATACACGTACATATTTTATTCCTTATTTTTGAATCTACAATAGAGGTAAAGGGACAATTGTTTTCTGCCTGGAGTGTGGCTAAAATTGAGTCTGAAATTAGCGGGTAGGATTCTTCGAGTGTGAAAAAAGTAAGATTTTCCACTGTCACGACGAACGGGAGTTCTTTTTTATTATTGATAAGGACAAACATGTTTGTCTTATTTGTAATTCGAGAATGACACTAGTAAAAGGAACAAATCTCAAAAGATATTTTAAAACTATACTTACAAAGAACACTATCGATTTGCCACTTGGCACCGAAATCAGAAAGCTAAAAGTATGCGAATTAAAAGTAGTTTGTATGCGCACTTATCTTTTTTTTTACAAAATCTTACACAAAATTTAAAGCTGCGACATTGGCGCCGTTCATAGCTACACAATCACTTTTTCCTATCTCTGCTTGTAACATATATCCCATACTATTCCCCAAAAATATTTTAGAACATATTCTTCCCTTCAATTTTTCCTATTTTTTCCACAGATATCTTTATTCCTATATCCTTTCTATAACCTATTTGTTATTAACTTTGTCTGTTCATGCTACCATCCTCATATATCTGAAGCATAACATTACAAAAAGCAGCTACCGTTTTCTGTCTGATTTTCCTATTGCCCGTATTTCATAGGCATACTGGGCTGTGCTCCTCACATATGCTTTCAACAATTTTCTTCTTGTTTCTGTTTGTTGTTTTTGGTCATAGGCGCTGTTCTGTCTTGTTAGATGCAGTTCGGTCCCCTCCATTGTTTTACAATTACATACCCTATTTCTCCGACATTCAGTGGTTGTGAAGGGGGGTAAGCAGCCTGTGGCTGCCAAGTTCCCCCAGCACTTGGAACAATTGCCGATTTAATATTTTTTCCAATATATCTTTGTGCACAGTTTACATTAGTTACAGATATTTCATAACTAATCCCTGTAGTTGTTTATAATAATCGTCAGATTTATCTGCGCTTATTTTTTCGTCATTAGGTTTTCCGTCTCAAAACTGGTTGGACACGTACTCCCACTTATTTATATTCTATTAGCCAACACAGTTACCTGAAATTCCCACACAGCCTATATCCAGTTCTGTTCCCCTTCTATTGTTTTATACTTGTATGCCCTATTTCACCAAGATTCAGTGGTATGTGAAGGGGGTTAAGCAGCCTGTGGCTGCCAATATCCCCCAACACTTAGACATTTGCCGTATTAATAGTTTTCCAGTAAATCCTTTCAGACAATTAACATTATTCGAGAATATTGCACAACCAATACTTGTAGTTTCTTATAATAATCATCATGTTTAAGTACAGTTATTCTTTTCGTCATTAGTATATCCATCTTGGGATTGGTTGGATGCGTACCTCCATTGATTTCTATTCTGGGCTAGCCTACACATCTCCCTGAAACCCCTACAGCCTACATCTTTTACTATCTGTGTGCAGTAGTCTAACCTAGGTCTGCCTCTTCTTCTCTTTTTTCCAATCTCTGCTTCTAATATATTCCGCACTATTCCCTCATGCCGTAGTATGTGGCCTATCATCCTATCTCTCCTATTTTTTACAGTTTTCCACATATTTCTTTCTTCCTCTACCATTTCTAGTACTTCTTTGTTCTTAACTTTGTCTGTCCATGATATCTTCATCATTCGTTTTTAGCACCACATTTCAAAGGCTTCTATCTTTTTCTTGTCCGCTTCTTCTACTGTTCAGGCTTCACAGCCGAACAGTGCTGTGCTCTACATATATGTTTTAAGTAATCTTTTTCTTGTTTCTATGTTTGTTGTCTTTCTGCACAGTAGTTGCTCTTTCTTGTTAAATGTAGCACGACCTTGTGCTAATTTTTGTTTTTTATCTTTTTGCGTTATTTGGCTTCCTATGTAGCAGAAATCCTTAACCTCTTGTAAGTTTTTGTTATCTATTTGTATGCTTGTTTTTGATTTATTTTCCCCTTTTTTGCATACTAGTACTTTAGTTTTATCTTTGTTAATTTTCATTACGTATCTCTCTGTTAGAACCGTTTCTATTTCATTAAGAGCAGCTTCTAACTCTTCCTTGCTGTATGCTAATACCGCTATATCATCTGCAAATCTAAGCATATCAATTTTTTGTCCCTGCATTGTAATTCCAAATGTCTTCCTGTGTTTGCAGTATTCATTGCTTCTTCAATGTACTAGCTAAAAATTAATGGGGATAGGCAACACCCCTGTCTCACTCCTTTTCTAATGTTTACTTCACTACGTTCCTGCTCTAATTCTACTACTGCTGTTTGCTCTTTGTATAAGCTATGTACTATTCGTCTATTCCTATAACTCATTCCAATATTTTTGAGTATTTTGAACATTTTTTTCCATTTTACATTGTCGAATGCTTTTTCTAGATCTACAAACCCTAAATACGCGCTTTCCCTTTTCCTCCATTATCACTCTCAGAGCTAAAATAGCCTCCCGTATTCCTCTGCTTCGCCTAAACCCAAATTGATCTTCTCCTAGTATTTTTTAAGCTCGTTTTTCCATTCGTCTTTGTCCAATTCTAGTTAATATTTTTGACACGTGCTGTCAAACTTATTGTTCGAAAATTTTCATATCTATCCGCGCCTTTCTTTTTTGCTATAGTTACTATGATGTTACGTTTGAAATCTTTGGGTATCTCGTCTGTCTCATACATATAGCTTACAAGTTGGAAGAGACGTTCTGTTACTTCTTGACCAACGGCTTTTAGAGTTTCTGCTTACACTGTATCTGTACCCGGCGCCTTACTATTTTTCAGACCCTTTAATGCTAATTCAAACTCATCTCTAAGTATAGGATATCCCAAGTCATCATTTTCAATGTCTGACTCTTGTTCTAATGCTGTTAGTTCCTCTCCTGCATATAAATTCTCTATACATTCTTGCTATGTACCCACTTTCTCTACATTTCCTATAATGACGTTTCCCCCCGTGTCCTTTATATTTTTGCTATACGGTTTTATATCCCTAAAATTGATTCTAATTAGTTTGTATGCTTCATCTGTTTTTCCTATTTCCATCTTATTTTGTACCACTTTGCATTTTTCATCAATCCAGTGTTCTTTAGCTTTCCTGCATTTGCGAATAATTTCCCATTTTATGGCTTTGTATCTCTGTTTTCCTGTTTCGTCTGATTTATTTTAGTATTTTCGTCTTTCTTCTATTAAATTCAGGATATCCTTTGTTGTCCATGGTCGCCATGTCTAAGCTGGATTTAATGTTATTCCATTCTGTTTCTACTTTCTTAGTATCAGATATTTTCCCGATATTTTTCAGCAATTCATTTAACTTTGTTTCGAATCTTTCTTGAATATCTTTATCTTTCAGTTTCTCAAAATTCAAATTGCCTTTTTCGTTTCTTTTTTCAAATTCTTAAATTTAAGTGCTGCCTTCATAATTACGATGTTGTGGTCAGTGTCTGTATCTGCTTCTGGGTAGCTTTTACAGTCTTTTACTTGATTCCTAAACCGTTGTCTAACAAGAATGTAATCTATTTGATATCTTTCTGAATCTCCTGGCATCTTCCACGTATATCGTTTTCTAGCATGATGTCGAAATAATGTGTTTGTGATAATTAAATTGTTTTTATCGCAAAATTCTACCAGTCTATTACCCCTGTCGTTTCTGGTGCCTAAGTCAAATAAACCTACTACCGCTCCTTCCCTGGTAATTTTCTACACTGTGTCCTATCTTTCTTCACATAACTACCCCTACATCCGAATTTCCTTCATCTGCCCCTGTATGAATTACACTGAAGTCTCCACTCCAAAAATTCCCCGCTTCTGGCCACCGAACTTCGCTGATCCCTACTATGTCTAGTGCTAACTTACCTACTTGCTTCATACTGCTAACATTCCACGCTCTGACTCGCAAAATGTTCCCGACTCATTCTGATCTTTCCAATCGCATCCTCCGAAGTAGTCTCCTTCCGAATGGGGGACTATTTTAACACCGGAATCTTTTACCCCAGAAAATGCCATCATGTTTATTTCAAAGTACGCTGTGTACTTAGGAGGTAATGTGGTGGTTCCTCGTTGTCTTTCACAACGCGGTAGTGTGTCTTAGACTGCCATACCGACCCGTATGGTCTCTGTCAATCTAAGTACCAAAAAAAACCGCTGCCCTCTGTCAGGGTCCTGTCTTAGTCTGGTTTCTTACTAACGACCCTACTACATTGGTTGGACCTGTAGTTTGTCTCTTTAGCTCATTAGAACACGCAAGCCATTTCACCTGTTGTAATAATCTAGAACGTTGGCAAGGTGCAGGTCCATTCGAAATGGGCAAAGGAGGTTCTATTTGAAAATTGTAACATTGAATTATGTTTCCATTTTGGTTTATATTGATAATGTTAGTCCCTATATGAGTGTAATATTTGCCCGTCATTATTTGAACACTATTTGACGTTCAGTGGTACAGAGGCCAAAACACAGTCCCTGCGCCGAGCTACCTATGAGCCTTATGCGGTCATCGACTATGAAGCCTGGTAATTATCTTCCAAATTCGTAATGGCAGTATTGTATTGTGACAACTTTTCAAAGTTTAATGCATAAAAATTCTCTCATTCTTTACACATTTGTTGGAGCAGATTTTTCTACTCTTTTGGCTGATTATTTGTAGTGCATGTACATTCAAATCAATCAAGATTATTAAGCTTGAGTACGTAAGGATTTTCTGAACAAATCGAGCGAGTAAAATATAAAGTTTAAAATATTATGCTCTCACCGTTGGTTCTTCAATCATTAATTCTTTATGCTCAATGCTTAAAGGGTTGCTATTTGTACATTTTATTCGAGACAATTTGTACTAAAAAATACAGTTTGAGATGTATCTTTGCTGTTCATTTTATAATCGCCCTTATCATCCCTTTTACGTTCCAATAGTAGAATACTTCCACAATTGAATCTCAGTCGATATCTGTTTATTCGATGCGAAAATATTTGCATTACTAAGATATAGAGCTTAAGATGTTTGACTTGTCTTTTATTCGAAAATTTCCACTGATTCTTAATACGTAAGTACTTCGTCAACAGAATCAATCCCTTTTTGTGCATTCCATTCACAAAAATCTTACCATGGAATTACAAAGTTTCCGATGTTGTACCCTCTGTTTTTGATTGAAAACAACCCCTAAGTATTATTATTAAGTTTGAGAATACAGTATCACTTTTATGAGCAAAACGTCATTTCTTTTATATTCAATTTGGGATAATGGAACAAATTAAAATGTAGAGATTAAAGTTCTTACTTCCGTCTTTTCTTCTGAAATTTTTCCCCTCTTATTACGCTGAAGGCTGAAGTATCTCTTTCAACTTGCAGACTCAGTCAGTCCATATACATTTGATTCTCTATAATTTGTAGCAAGAAAATGTAAAGCTTAAAATTTCATTCTTTTGTTCGACAGTGAGTGGATTTTCTTTATGAAAACATGATCAATCTTTACTCATACATTTGATTTGGAATATTCGTCCTCGTGAAGATATTTAATACTTTTACGCAACTCCGTTTATGTGGAAATCCTTTTGAATTTTTATTTTATTAAGGTTAAAGTAGCGTTATTAGATGCATTCGAATTAGGATAATTTATATTATGAAAGGATGAGATTTAATTTTAAACCGTTGGAAATCACCCCCTACTTTTATTAAACTCCTGAGTATGTACTCCTTTTCAGGAGCAAAATTCATCTTTAATGTTTGTTTTATCAGGTTCAAGGTAATTTTTACCATGAGAATGCATAACGTTGGCTCTTATAGCTTGGATTGTTTGAAACTGCTTTTGATCACTTTTAACTTAAATAAATAATAAAGCGACGGGTTTAGTTCGTTAAATCAAGGTTGTCCACTTTTGTATTAAAAATATTTATTGTATATACCTAAACATCTAAAAACTTAAAGTGGGTGGTATCAAATCAATAGTAAATTTAAAAGACGCATGGTCTTTGCAGCAATATAAATCGCTAGCATTGTCGAAATCAAGTTTCCGGTTGTTCATTCGCAGCTCGTAGTTTTCTCAAAAATTCGTGCCACTCATCATTCATAAGATCAAGGATACTAAGAAGGCCGTTTCTTTCGAGTATGTTAATTTCTAAAGCTTCGGGGTTAACATGTATAAAGGTACACAATCTCTAGTTACGTTGGCGTAGTTCCTCTTCCTAAATGTCTCAAAATGAAACTCATGATATACGCATTAACCTATACGAGCGTGTAATAATATCTACTTAGCCTAAACAACTTTCCTAGAATACAAGCAGATCGCTTTACCACACAAACAACGTACTAAAAAAGTGATTATGAAATTTTACTAGAAACTTTTTAAGAATAATTGTGCTATAAACATTTAAGAGCAAATATGCCGGACACAATGTACAAAAGGAACAATTGTAGTATCAAGCATTCATCAAGTACCTGTATTTATTAAAGTTGCGAGCTCAGTAGATATACGATTACACTTGGATAACAACGTACTTATCCCTATAGTAGGGGACAAAGAATACTACTATAGTAAGCTTGCTTATCGTAAAAGGCGATTAAATGGCGCAGCAAGGGGCAGCAGCCTTGCTGACTAAAAGATATTGGAGAAGAGTCGGTTGGTCTCGGGCGATCCTCGATAATTTACAAGGTTGTTGTTGGTTGGCCGTGACGGATACGGCTTTTTGCTAAAATCTTTAAAAACGAATTTATTAGTCGAAATTGAGAAAAGGAAAGCTAAACATTTTAGGTATTAGTGAGGTGAGATGGCCAGATAGTAATGACTTTTGGAAAGATAATTATAGAATAATTACTTCTTCAACTAATGGACAGGTAGGGGTAGGAATAGTGTTAGGTAAAACGTTAGGACGTAAAGTTAAAGAGTACTTACAATTTAGTGATAGAATAACTGTGGTTAGATTGAGTACAAAACCCACAGACACTGTTTTAGTACAGGTTTACATGCCAACAACGAGCCAAGTACGAGGATGAGGAAGTAGAAAAGGTATACGAGAATATAAATAGTATAGTGAAAAAGGTAAAGGGAGCTGAGAATAGTTATGGGCGATTGTAATGCGTCAGTGGGAGAAGGTAATGAGGGAAAAATGGTAGGAAATTGTGGGCATGGCAGACGAAATGATAGAGGAGAAAGATTAGTTGAGTTTTGCCAGGAACATAGGTTAGTAACTGTAAACACCCTATTTGAACATGTTAGGAGAAGATATACCTGGAAAGCGCCAGGTGATAGGGCTAGATACCAAATAGATTATATTTTAGTTAAACAAAGATTTAGAAACCAAGTTAAAAACTGTCGTAGTTATCCAGGGGCTGACATAGATAGCGATCATAACTTAGTTAAAATGAAGTGTAAGCTAAAATTCAAAAAATTGAGAAAGGTTAACAGAGAGGGATGGGATCAAGGTAAGCTTAATGATAGTGAGGTAAAAGAGGAATACAAACAAGTATTAGATGATAAGATCAAAGAGATAGCTATAGGAGGGAACGTAGAAAATAGATGGAAAGAAATAAAAAGGGCTGTACGTACATGATACATCAACACAGACTGTAGGTATGAAAAAAGTGAAGCGAGAAAACCCTGGATAACAAAGGAGATATTAGGTTTAATAGAGAATAGTAGAAAGCTTAAATCTTCTAGAGAATTGGATAGCGAAAGCAAGCAAAAATATAATAGAGTTAGAAATAAGATAGAACATGAGTGTAGAAAAGCTAGAAATAAATGGATGGAGGAGAATTGTAAAAGAATACAAGATGATTTGAGAGTAGGTAGACAAACAAGGCTTATAGGACAGTTAAAAAGTTTTTCGGGGAAGATAGGAAAAAATATAATGGTATTAAAGACGAGAATAATGAGCTTCTAATAAATAAAGTTCAGCTAGCAGATAGATGGAAGAGATATTTAGAAGATTTATATAAGGGAGACGATATGGATGAGTTAGAGACTGACCAAGACGAGGATGTAGAAATAGGGTTCTCAATATTAAGAGAGGAATTTGATAGAGCTGTTAGGGATCTTAAAATAAATAAAGCGTCAGGGATAGACGATATACCCGCAAAATTAATAAAATATGCAAGTCAGAAAACTTTAGACAGATTATATGAACTAGTAAAAGTAATATATGACACAGGTGAGGTCCCAATAGATTTCGAAGAAAATATTATTATCCCAATCTCAAAAAAGTCAGGAGCTGATAGGTGTGAGAATTATAGAACGGTTAGTTTAACTTCCCACGCTTCCAAAATACTAACAATAATAATTAGAAGCTTTGACTGAGAACTATTTAGGCAAAGACCAATATGGTTGTCGTAAAGACAGAGGGACTAGAGAACCGATACTAATAATTAGGGTAATTATCGAAAAAGGTTACAAAAAAATAAAAAGACTCATTTCGCGTTTGTAGATTTAGAAAAAGCATTTGATAGGGTTAATTGGATTGTTATTTTCAGGATTTTGCGAAAAATAAAAATCTCTCATAGAGATAGAAAAACTATTTACAGTCTACATAAAAACCAAAGCGTAGTAATTAAATTTGATGAAATAGAAAAGGAAGCTAAGATTAGAAATTATGTTAGACAGAGCTGTATACTATCTCCCTTGATTTTTAATGTTTATATTGAGGAGGTGAAAAGAGATAGGTATTAGTATACGGGTGCAGAAAATGGACTGGTTACGTTTTGCAGATGATATAGCCATTATAGCAGAGTCTAGAAAAGAGTTACGAGAGTTTTTAAATATTTTAGATGAGATACTACAGAGTAACTATAGTATAAGAATTAACTCAGGAAAAACAAAGATAATGACAAGTGAGTTACAGTCTAGTTCTAAACCAAAATTAAAAATAGGTAATACCGAGTTATGGGAGGTAGATGAATTTTGCGATTTAGGTAGTATAATTACAAAGGACGGGCGCAGCAGAAGGGATATAGTAGCTAGAATAGCTCAACCTAGAAAAATGTTTCTAAAAAAGAAAAACTTACTGATGGCTAATAGTATTAGTCTAGATAATAGAAAAAGTTTCTTAAAGTCGTACGTATGGAGCGTTCTATTATACGGTAGTGAGACTTGGACAAAAAGATAGAAGCTTTTGAAACTTGGTGTTATAGGAGAATGTTAAAGATTTGTTGGACAGATAGGGTAACAAATGAAGAAATTTATTGAAGGATAGGCGAGGAACTCTGTATGTGGAAACAATTAAAGGTCAGGAGAGATAGAATGATAGGGCACCAGTTAAGACATGAGGTCTTAGATTATAGACTACCAAATAAAAATAGAGTAGGAAGACCTAGACAAAGCTATATTAGTCAAATTATTAGAGATTTAAGTTGTGAAGTGCATGTAGACCTTTTTAGACTAGCTCAGAATAGAAAAGAATTTACAGCTGCGTCAAACCGACCCTAAGTAAGTTCGAAAACAAAACATAAAAATAAATAAATAAAAAGCAGTTAACTAAATGTCACCATGATATAACTCACAATTAGTTAGCGGTCTGGCATGTTGGCAGCGATTTGTGCTTAAGCCTTATCATAGCATATAATTTAACACTTTCTCTTTTTTGGAGGGGGATAACCAGGTAATATTTCATTTCCTTATAAATGGGAATCATGTAAACATGTTGGAATTCTTTAACAACCATCACGTTACTAATATCTATACAGAGCCAGGTAGATAAGAAAAAGATGGAAGAGTATAGGAAGACTTAGACCAAGCTATATTAGTCAAATTATTAGAAATTTAGGTTGTGAAGAGTATGTAGAACTTTTTAGATTAGCACAGAATAGAAAAGAAGTTAGAGCTGCGTCAAACCGACCTTAAGTAAGGTCGAAAACAAAATGATGAATGTTGAACAACGTACTGCGTATGCGGCCGTGAACAATTGGATTACGTGCTTCAAAAGAAGTAAACTTAAATCAAAGATGAGAAGAAACCGGGAAGGCCGATTTTTATGTCGACTACCGAAATTATTGATGCTGTTCATGATATGATATCAGATTATCGAATTTGGTCTAAATCAAACATTTGAGACACTATAGTTTTCATATGAACTCGCTTATTACATAGTTCACGTTGATTTGAGCATGAAAATAGATTTAGCAAAACGGTCCCCCAAATGCTTGTACGTTCACCAGAAACAAGTAAGGGACCATCTGCCTCGATATGTACCATTTTTAAAGAAAATGTAGACTTTTTAAGCCGTACTGTTACTATGGATAAGCTTATGTACAGTTCTAAGACTTAAAAATTAAATAACAACCTATAGTTTCCGAGACCTAAAAAGGTTCGCCTGCAAAAATCAAATGAAAACATTCGTATCAGCTTTTGAGCTTATCTTGGCATAATTATGATCGATTATCTGAAAATCGTCATCATTAGGTCTTCAGACCTAGAACGAGTTGAACGCGTACCTTCATTGTTTTCGATTCTGAGGTAACCTACACATTTCCATGAAATTACCACAGCCTACATTTTTCACTGTCTACGTACCATAGTCTAATCTTGGTCTATCTCGACCTCTCTTTTTTCCTCTCTCTGCTTCTAATATTTTCCGTGCTTATCCCTTATACGTTAGTATATGTCCTATCATCCAATCTCTCTTATTTTTTACCGTTTTCTACATATTTTTTCTTCCCCTATTTCTAGAACCTCTTTGTTCTTGACTTTGTCGGTCCATGATATCTTCATCATACGTCTGTAGCACCACATTTCAAAGGCTTCTATCTTTATTCTGTCTGCTTCTCCTACTGTCCAAGTTTCGCAGCTGTACAGTGCTGTGGTCCACACCTATGTTTTCAGTAATTCTTTCCTTGCTTCTACATTTGTTGTCTTCAAACATAGCAGCTGCTTTTTCTTGTAAAATACAGCCTGGTCCTGTGCTAATCTTTTCTTTACATCTTTTGCACTTTTTCCCTTTTATTGTTTTCTTAAAATATACCCTATTTCACCCATATTCAATGGTACGCGAAGGGGGTTAAGCAACCTGACGGCTACCAAGATCTCCCACTACCTAAATGCTTGTGGAATCAATCATTTTTTAATTACTCCTTTCCCACAATCAATATTTGTTGAGTATATTGCAAAACCAACTCCTGTAGTTGTTTATCATAATCATCAGGTTTAAATACAATTACTTTCTTCATCAATAAGTTTTCCGTTCTGAAACTGGTTGGATGCATACCTCCTTTGATTTTTATTCTAAGCTAACTTACACATTTTCCTTAAATTCCCCACCCTACATCTTTCACTATCTGTGTGCAATAGTCTAATTTAGGCCTACTCAACCTTTCTTTTTCCTTTCCCTGCTTCTAATATATTCTACACTAGTCCCTCATGCCTTAGTATGTGCCCTATCATCCTATCTCTCCTATTTTTTACTGTTTTCCACACATTTCTTTCTTCTACTATCATTTCTAAAACCTCTTTGTTCTAAACTTTATCTGTTCATGATATCTTCATCATAGATATGTAGAACAACATTTCAAAAGCATCTATCGTTTTCCTGTCTGCTTTGCACATTATCCACGTTTCACAGACGTACTGTGCTGTTCCACACACATATGCTTTGAGGAATCTTTTCCTTTTTTCTGTGTTTTGTTGTCTTTGAACATAGTAGCTGCTTTTCATTGTTAAATACAGTACGGCCCTGTGCTAATCATTGTTTTATATCTATTGCACTCTTCACATCTGGTGTAATTTGACTTTCTAAGTCGCAGATATCATTAATCTCTTGTAAGTTGTTTCCTATATGTATTCTCGTTTTTGACTTATTTACTCCTTTATATATCAATACTTTAGTTTTATTTTTGTTAATTTTCATACAGTATCCCTTTGCTAGTATTGTTTCCATTTCATTAAGAGCTATTTAACTCTTCCTTGCTAAATGCTTATACCCCTATATTATTTGCAAATCTAAGCATATCAATCGTTTGTCCCTGCATAATAATTTCAAATGTCTTTCTGCATATGATGGTATTCATTGCCTCTTCGATATTCAAGTTAAAAATTAACCGGAATATGCCCTATACATTCCGGTCTTACCATTTTCCTAATGTTTACTGTTCTACGTTCCTGTTTTAATTCTATTAGCGCTGTTTGCTCTTTGTTTAGCATCTCTATAACACATTCCAATCTTTTTTCCAATATCAGTACGTACATATTTCTTAATACTTTCAAATGTTCCAAAATTATTTTCACAATAATAATATGATTAAATTTAACCAAAACTAATTCCATCGCCAATTCATAGTCCAACAAAATAATTATTTTTGCATTCTGTTAATTTCCTACTACATAAACACAAATCCATTCACATTTAAAACCCACATATACCTAATTATAAATTATAAACATAAAAGCTCATATTTTACTTACCGTTTAATTCTTCTTCTAAAAGTCTAATGATGTCTAGAAACATCAGTATTTCAATTTTCGTGTTTGCAGCTAACGGCAGCTTCCTTAACACGACCAAAGCTCACTTATTTGAGCTATACTCGTAGGGAGCCTTTCTTCACAGCACACACGGGTAACATTTCTTTCCAAAATGTGCAAGCTCGCATTCGGATTACATCCGTTTTTTGAGAATCCTACGTTTCATCTTGAAACTGTGTTCTGTCCACTAACTTTTAATCTGTCTTTATACCGACGTATTTGATTGTCAAAATTGACGAATCCTAGGAGTCCTTTCTGCAGTTGATCGCAGTAAAGGTCCCAAGCAAAGCAACATTGTCCTTCCGCCTCCTTCATGCTAGTACTTCTACAATTCGGCCTTTCTAATTACTTTCTGAACTCAACGTTTAACCTGTGACGCTAAATCCTTGTCTTTTTTTCCCTACAGTTACGTTTTAACAGGGTAACATATTTAATCTATGCTGAATAAAAAGGATATTGTCACATAAAAGTCACGTATTTTGTGTTGTTGTTACAATTTTTATTGAACGTCTAGCTTTGTGCAATGTGTTTCATTTTAATCATAATTTTCAGTCCCACATATGATATCCCATTGTTATTAATACGAACCAAAATCTAAATGCCAGAATGTAATGGAAGCACACGGAATTTATAGGATGGAGAAAGCATGTGGGGAAAATGCAAAAAAAAATGTTGGTAAAGATCTTCAACAGGAAAAGCAACTGTGACAAAGTTTTTTGATTATAAGGGTGTACTGTTCTTAGATTTTAAAGAACATGAAGTCAACTTCAATGCTGAACAATATGCAGACACCTCAAAGTGCTTACATGTTAGTATCAAGAATAAACGTCCTACGAATGTTCAAAATGCTGTAATCCTACGCTCGTATGTAGCCCAACCGGTTCAAAATCTACTGTCTTATAAATCTGGAAGTCTTACAACATCCACTTTACAGTCCTAACTTGTCGTCAAATGATTTTCGTGTGTTTGACATATATACAGTAATTCAGCGGCGGAACAGTTGTCTTAAAGTAACTGGAGACTCCGTTTAAATTTGTTAAATAAAAAATGCCTTTCAGCAGCCTCTAAATGTGTTTCTGTTGAATACCTCTCATACTATGCGATTCAAATAAAGCACATGTTAGAGTATATAAAGTTTAACGCAAATGGTTTAAAATTGATGAAAGGGACGGGTAAGGGATGTGCGATGTCATTGTGATTCGTCGTACTTTATAAACAACGTAACCGTCTGATTGCCCTTCACCACTTCACCACTTACTTCTGGTCACTGTAGTGTGACTAAAACGTTTACCCACCTCACCTAAACCTATTATTGTATCTGTCTCTAAACTGACGTCCCTTGCTACATCCAATATTGTCTCGTTTGTGCTGCTCACAAGATTGAACAGTTACCTTTTCCTGGTTTCTTTGCTTCTAGATTTAAACATTCCTATTCTCGGCAAATCCTTTCTTGTAATATCGTTGATCCTCTTTCTCGTTCTACCAAAGGCTATTCTTACATTTTCGTAGTGGCTGATTACTTTGTTAAATTTTCTCTCCGTTTCTATAATTTTGGAGCAACACGTTTTTTTTACTTTTTGGTGTTCCTCGATACCTTATTATTGATAATAATGTACAGTTGCGCAGTCGTTAAATCAATTTTTTGTGGGTCCGCTTTCATATCCGAGTCCTATTCACTGCGCGTTACCATCCTCAAGCCGAACATGTCAACCGCACCCTTAAAACCATGATTGCTTTATATATCACAACCAACGACGCCATTGGGATGTCAACCTACCTAAAATTTCCTGCGCGTTCCGCACCGCCAAACACGAAATCAATAGTTGCACTCCCTTCTCTGCTTTGTTTGATCGAGAACTCATCCTCTACGGCGATTATTTCGTGTAACTGTTCGGAATGAACGATATGTATATTTCTAATCCTGAACATCCTTTACTCGATTCCGAATATTTTGGCAATATCCGTTCCCATACCTTAAAGAAACTTTCTTCTGCTTATTGCAATACTCATAATATCTATAACCTCCGTCATTATCATGTTTCATTCAAGTTAGGTGATCCTGTTTGGCGTTGAAATTTTAGCGTCTCCCACGCCTCACGTTACTTTAACGCTAAAATTAGTCCTAAATTTCTAGGTCCCTTCTGTTTTAAGAAAGTTGTCTCTCGTTGGATCTATGAACTCACCGATCCTTCCAGTACTTCTACAGGTAGCAGGCATAGCAAAGACCTGAAACACGCATATTCTTATAACGCTCATATCCCCGATCTCGCTTTGTTTTCTTTCTGAAGACGCAAACATCATAAACCGTGTTATTCGTCCTCTTGCCACAAATTCATACGAGTCCGGGTTACTTTGAAATTTTTTCTTTCGGATCTTGTGCCCTTGATGTAGTGTTTTTGGTTATGGGTTTTGCTTCTTCCTCCTTTTGCTCCACATTTCTCTCCTTTTCCTTTGGCTGATTTTGCTTACTGTTAGTCCTCACAGTAACTCAGTTTAATTTTCGACCCTATTCCTGTGATATGCGCTTTTTAGACTTTTCTTCTTTTCTTCGGCAACTGCGACTTGGTCGACGTTTCGGTCTATTAGCTATTTTTTTCTTCGATTGTCTGTTTGAGGCGATTTTTTGTTACCACAGCTTGAAGTACAATTTTTTTCTTCAGGTTTCTTGTTGTAACTTAGCATACTGTGAGGCTTGCCACTTATGTCTTTACTGCTGGTTTTTTCCCTCGCCTACTTTTCTTCCGCTTTGGTTTTCAAAAAGTACACCTAAATTTACAACTTCATTTTTGTAAACGTTTAATAAGAAGTTTGAACACTGCATTTATTTTTCTAGACATTTAATTCCATTTTAATGAGTAACGTAAAATCAAATTATAAACAAGGTTTCTATTTTAGATTGTTCTAATGTTAAGAAATCAATTCAATAACGAGAGGTTATAAATTAATAAGTAAATGGCAGATAATTAACTCTTACTATAACAAAATTAATGAACAGCCCAAACTATAAAAAACGTTTAATGACCGCATAAATCAGATAGCGCGATAAGGATTAAGAATTTTACATTCATTCTTAATACCATGCCAATTAATAACTAATAAATCAACAATGACAGTTATTTAATATAAGACAAACATGTAAAATGAAGGAATTTCTTTGTATTTATTACATGAGCTCAACAAGAGACGTATCGATCTGTCCAGATCTTAATCATGTAAAAATCCTTTTATATAAAAGGCGATAAAATAATTGGAACCGGGTCATTCACGAATAATCGTTCTGTTTATAAAATACTTGCCGACGATACGTTTTGGTGGTAAACTACGAACTGTAATGAAAGTAATACTACGTGCAAGGTCACGTAGATATTTTACACTTGTCAAACTGACGTGTTCTTAAATTTAATGAAATATAACGATTGACGTATAAAATCAAATATTATTGCAGTGTAATTTAACGCAAATAGAAAACAGAATGAAACTTATTGATAAAGTAGATTTCCATACGATGAAGGCAGACATCAAAGGCCCATAAAAGTGGAAAGAATGGATTTTACGATGCAGTTTAGTTTGAAGAATTTATTTTGAAAACGGAATTATATTTTTGTTTAAATCTTTTGAAAGGCATTTGTGTACTATAATTAATTTAAGTAGGTTAAATTACATAAGGGTTTCGCATATAGATATTTTTTTGTAAATGGATATTATATAACCTGTTTCGAGCTTGATCTTACCATTATCAAAGGTATAAAAGGGTATCTGATTAGCTACCCTTTTTTTGTTTTTTGGAAGTTGTTACGCTAACTTTTTTAAATGGAGTGATTCTGCATTGGTTTTCACCTACGGTAATTAAACGCCTCCTAAAAAAGCTAATCTAAACCCTTTTTATGCTATTCTCAAATTATACAAGCTTAACAATTTCAATAAATACATTTTAAACCGCCCAGTCTAAAATTTCCCACAGTAGGTGGAATATATCCTATAGCAGTTTATAAATTCTTGGAAATGTGTGCTCCTCGAACCACTTTAATAATTCCTCCTTCCTGAAATACTTGTTTGTTATTTCCAATAGTTATTTGTTGAAAGATTAAAACTTCTCGTTTATTTAAATACTTTAAATGTGTTGTTAGCTGCTCGTTTACTGTGAAATTTATATTTTGTTATTTGCAGACGTTCGAGCTCGCTCAAGTTTTATCCCTAAAAATCTTTCCTTCTAATTAAGTCATTTGTGGTATCTTTGTAGCGTGGATCGATAATAATACAAACCTCTATGCTTTCCTAAAAGTGATACAATTGATGTTTTGGCCATATACCTGGTCGCGTATTCGCTGGGATGTTTTATATTTTGCTTTGCCATGCTGCGAACAAGGAAATTTAGTGGAAAAATTATCGTATTTTGCCTTCTTTATTATTTACTTTTTAAAAATGTTTCGCCGTTGTTTGGAATATATATATTTTTGCTTGCTGTGGTAGAATATTTAACATTCTACTACTGGGAATGCTTTTATATTACTTACCCCTATCATTTTCAAGATATATAAATAAAAGTGCAACTTTTGAAAGGTTCTCTTACTTATTCGTCCCTCTTACTTATTTCGTCCTCTTACTATTCCGACTCTTCTGTAAACTTACGATTTTAAAATGCGTTTTGTACATAGCGTGGTAGTAAAAGTTAAAGTAGTGGTTCCAGCAGCCAGTCGTAGACAAATGCAGTCGCATTTCCTCATCTTAAGATGGTACCAGAAAGAAACCGATAGCTCAAAGTGCAGTGAATGTTTTTATTTGCTTTATTTGTGTTACTGTTTTGGAAGATAGACACTTCTTTTTGGTTTATTCCGCACTAAATTACAGACTATACCTTATTAAATGCACAGTATTCTTATTCTTATTTTTCTGTGTAAATTAATGTTAACGTCAACAATTTGGTATTTAAAATTTAATGTTACGTTCTTAAATTATACGAAGTGCACTTCCTAAAGCAGATGTCACTGTATTATTTCTTTATTTCTTGTACATGTTTAGATAATAAGATTTTATTTTCAATATTTAAAAATGGTTAGGTTATACCGTACTATATGTAAATTGACGCTTTGTGTACTTACGTTATACCGAACTATTACTTAAATGTGTTTTTGACGTTTGTAAATATTATTTTGGGACTGTTTTACTCACAGGCTGTAATATAACTTTTTACTGAGGTTTCCAGTATTTTTATTTCGATATCACCTACCCCACTTCCGATGTTTTTGAGCTAGCCCGAACTTTAATTTTTTTGGAGTTAGATTCTACCATCTGCCCTTGTTTTGTTGCGGTATTTTGTGTAGACGATTTTTTCTACTTACTTTGCTGCTTTCTTTCTTGTCTGCATGGAATACCGTAAAAAGTAAGAGAGATTATTGCTATTATCCATCTTATTTTTAATAGTTTGTACATAGTGTGACTTACATAAGAAAGGTCGGGCAGAGACTTTAAGCTATCCGTATTAATCTTAGTAATTATGAAATGTTGGTTTTTTTACTTAAGATTTAGTCTTTATTTATAGTTTTAATGCTTCTGTGTAAATAGTCTTTTTGGATAATGTGTGCTGAAAAAAAGTGTTTGTGAATCTAGTTATTATTATAATTTATAGAATTGTTTATAAATATTTATGGTTAATATAGTTGTAATGTTGAAATTTTGTTGTTTTATTCTATCTGAGTTAACAGAATAATACGGTCATCTTCAGGCAATAATTCACATCATCAATTTTGTTTTCATAGCACCTTTTATTGAAGCCCAGCATAGGAACGCCTTTTCATAGCTACACAGTTCGCAGCAAATGATACTTCATCAAAAAGCATGCAACTGTGCATGTTATTTGGGTTTAAAATTAATCAAAATTACATTTTGCTTGCTTTATGAAGGAATGATCCCTTGATGTCGATTACTTCTGTTATATATAAAATTATCTCACTTCGAAAATTTTTCTGTTCCGTTTGAAAGATAATCCAACATAATAATGTCATAATTTTGACAATGACGTTCTTTATCAACTAATTAGTGTGTAGCTTCGTGATTTACGAGCATTGCAAAGCGTACCGTTTGCCTTTGTCCAACGCACGGAGTTAATGGTTCGCGGTCTCCTTTACTAATACGTAAGGATATTAAACCGCGTGCTTATCTATCTTTTTATTGCCTGTTTAACGATAACCCGGGTTCCATGAACCGGTGTTTTATTCATAATTGGTTTATACAATATTTTGTAAGAATTAACGTATTTGTCTAAATTAATGAAGAATATTTCAGATTAATATGTTATACGCCACACGGAAGTCAATTCAGCTAATTAAACCTTCCGCTGTCTGTATGGTTTTGCAAAATCTAAAAAGATTTGTATCTTAAAAAATGTAAATAAAACGTGTTTTAGTGCATATTTTACACACACATATATAATAAAGGTTTGTTTGTCAAAATGCAATAAGATTTGCATTATTTTTACGCGGAAATTATACACACAGGATAATTATTCTATGCACGGAAGGTGTATTTTTATAATAATGAATGGCTTTAGAATTTAAAATTAATTTGCATTCTAATAAACGCAGGGATTTTAGTAATTAAAATTGAAACTCCTTTTATTAAGTACCAATTAATTATTTACACACGCGGATGGTTTTATGCTTTGTAGTTTCTACAAAAATTTACATCGCTTTTGCGCTTTATTGAAATTGAACGGTTTTTGTTTTTACACTTTGAATATGATTGATTTGCATGGGGTATAAAGTTTATATTAGTCTTGCGATTTTTTAGAGTCTGCCAATAATGTAATATACGGGAATTATGCTTTTTATCAACGCGGAAGGATTTTATGACCTTATGCATGCAATACGCTTATATACAGGGTAAACAATGAATATTCGGAAATTTCAACTTCTTTCCGTTTTACTTTTATTTGGGTGGCTTTATTTATAAGTTTTGGGTTTTGATAACCTCTCTTAGCATCGCTTTCACGTTAATATATATCGCCATGAATTATTTGTTAAATGTGAAAGCTTAAATGTTTCATTATGTTGTCGTAATAAAATAAAAAATAACGCGAGTTATGTATCCCCCAATTTATGTATGTATTATAAAATAGAATCTAATAGGAAATTATTAGAAATCATTAAGAAATTATTAAGTCAAGTACAACAATCTAATTCAAGGATAGATATAAAAAGGTTATTAACAGTTCTTGAGAACGGATGCAATACAATGTATTCCAGGCGATAGTGCAGGTGGCAGGTCACCGAGGGTTAAGATACCGCATTACCTAGAAAGTAAAATTGTTACGATGTATTAATGAATAGAATTAAGAATAAGCAGACATGAGCTCGGCAAGTTCCCACAGAATTGTATGGGGCAGGGACAACATAAATACCCCGGGAGCCCCAAGACCAGTCAGTCAGTCAAAGTATTTTAGCTTTAACATTGCAGTTTGCTTAGGCTACTCACAATATTAGTTCAATCAATTATTTTATTTCAACATAGAGTTTTTTTAAACCAGTTTGTCAAAATTCAACTGTAATTTCTGTTTAAGTAAATAAATATTGTTACGAAGAATTGGAAGAAGTTTTTAAAAAAGACAGCTTCCAAGGTCCGAAACGTAACTCGGGTTGAATGACAGATTGGATGGAAAATAATAAAATCTATATTCAGTATAATTACTTCACACAGTACTTTATTAATTATCCAAGGGTGTGTTTGGCTCGATTATATAATCTCTTTGACACAGTAATGGAATTCCTGGAAAGCAAAAATAACGATTTTCAACTCTAATACCATAAACGACATACCTTGTTTGACAAACGTATATGCCAAATTTAACGACTCAAATTTGAAGTTACAAGGCATCAATTATATTTAATTAAAACTAAGCATAATATCTGCTTTTGTGGCAAATTTTACACAAACAAATCTAGGAAAAAAAACACTATTAGTTTCCAAATCATTCCAAATTACAAAATTGATACACATATTTGCTTTCCTATTGTGATCACTTAAATGATCTTCATTCTGACTTCAGTCAGAGATCTGAAGACATTCTTAATCTTAACATTCTGATTGATGTTGAATTCCTTTTCAAGTAGGTCTGCAAAGCCAGATGAGTCTATACTTACATTGAATAAATATCAGTGAAATATTAAAAAAACTGAAAAAACATTTGACCATGGACAAAAGAAGTTTTGGTTACAAACGCAAATATTAATTTTATATCTTGCTTTATGAGCCACCGTAGTGAAATTGTTCATTTTTTTCATGTCGTTGTATTTAGTAGCACGAGGATTTCGAGCATTCTCATCTCAAAGACACAAAAACCCACTACAAACGTGAACCGAACTTGGGAAACCTTATGTTATCGTATCAGATTCGCTCTTCTCATTAGTAGAAATATAATTTTTTCTTGTTTATAGGTATTCTTTTTGTACTTTAGGCTTTTGTGACAAATTTTATTAAAACTCTTTTGATTTTCATAAGGTTTCAGTTACGTTATTATCCCAATACAATTCAAGAGGCCACAGCTAAGTTTATAAGCTTGCAAATTAGGTGAATAAGTTAATTTATTTGGGATTGGTAATCAATGAGTAAAATCAACACCATTCATATAAGCTCACGACTCTTTCTTGACGTCATATTAAGAGCCCTGTAGACCATTATTTCAAATAAAACATTTGCTCGTTTTTCATCTTTGAATTTATTTTAATAGGTATGGCAAAATCAGAACAATGATGTCCTAAAGACTTCAATTATACAAATATATAAAATGTATATAACATGTACATTACTATGCACTATATGCTTTTACAAAAAAGCTAATATCGCATTGTTAAATTTAATAACAAGTGCCCTAGTAGAGTTAATTTTTACATAAAAAGATGTACCCAAAGTTCCATATGAACGATCAAATCGAGGATAAAATACTTATTTTAGTTCAATTAAACAACATTTGTGGTAGGTATCTAAAATATAGAATAGGATTTGGAACGTACTGTTCTGGCACCAGAAAACCTAGTCGGTAATCCACGGCAAAAACTCGGTGACGTACTCCGCTAAAAATTCTGTTTCTATAAAATACCGATAATCTCAACTGACTGACATAAATGGTTGCCGACTAACTCAGTGGGACGGGTGGCGTAAGTATTTGATTCAATACTATCGAGAAATCTTGGGAAAACCTTTTATCATTTGCATATATAGCCCTAAGGATCCCTGAGAAATCAAAATCAAAATCAAAATCTCTCGCTACTTCAGTGAAACTCAATACAGATAAGTTTGATATAACATTACTTCCTCCACGTAATATCAAACATAAAGCGGAGATATTCGTGAAGCAGTTAGATTGTTATGTTCTTCAGATGGCCTTGCTCCTCAAGATGGAGAAACATTAAAGAAATTAAAGGCGAAACATCCCCCACTGTCTCGAATACTTAATTTGCTTAATCCTCCTGATCAGAACTTTCAATCAATAATTGTGTCACGAAAGATGTATCTAAAGCAATATTCAGTTTTCCAAATGGTTCTGCTGCGGGAATAGACGGTCTAAAACCCCAACATCTTAAAGATATGATCTCTAAACTTACTGGAGACGCCAGAAAACGTTTGTTATCTTCCATAACAAGACTATGTAATGAAATGTTAGCTGGACGAGTGAATGCCAGAATAACCAAAATTCTTTATGGAGCTTCCCTCTGTGCCCTAAATAAAAAATGTGGTGGCATCCGACCAATAGCTGTGGGTAACACTTTCCGCAGACTGGTAGCAAAATTAGCATGTCTGAAAAACAGAGAAAAACTAGGTGCATATTTCAGACCGAAACAACTTGGTTGAAGATCGACTTTGCAAATGCTTTCAATTCCGTGGAACGAGATGTAATGTTAGAAGAGATTTCGAAACAACTTCCAGACATGTTTCCATTCTTGTACCAATGCTACTCGGAACCTTCGTTACTTTTTTACGGAAAAGAAACAATTGGCTCTCAAGTAGGAGTCCAACAAGGAGACCCAAGCTGGACCAATGGCATTCAGTTTAGTTATTCAGCCAATTAGCGAGCCCTTAAAGTCGGAATTCAATACTTGGTACTTGGATGCCGGCACTCTAGGAGGGATTCCTCGAGATGTACTTTCCGATTTCAAAGTAATTATTACACAATGCTCTCTTTTGGGATTGAAAATTAACCCTTCAAAATGCGAGATATACTTCTGTTCTGATGTTTATGATACTGTCAAAAAAGAATTTGAAGAAATTTCCCCAGGAATTAAACTTCTATCTGACAATACTCAGAAAATCTTAGGAGCAGCGATCTTTAAACCTGCTGGCGAGACTTTACTAAATACTAAAATGAATGAATTAAGACTATTGTTTATTCGTTTAAAAAGTGTGAACAACCACGTAGCTTATTACTTACTACGTAATTGCTTCGCGATTCCCAAATTAACGTACTTCCTCCGATCATGCCCCATGTGGAATTTCCAAAATATTTTATGTAACATTGACTTAGAAATCTAGAACTTATTACCAATACCAATTTAGACCCAATACAATGGACTGTTGCATCACTGCCAATTCGATACGGAGATATTGAAATACGAAAAGTTAACGACATTGCACTCCCGGCCTTTTTGCCATCTAGTAACTAAGCTTTTGACCTGGTCAAGATCATGTTACCTAATTTTTCCTTTGGCCAAGTTAATATTGCTTATTATGAAGATGCTTTACAAGAGTGGAATTCGAAATACTCTACTAACTCAACTCAGATCTTTCCGTTTTTTCAAAAAAATTGGGACCTCATAAACGTCTGCAACACACGTTCTACTTTAAGTTTCGATGAAGATATCAATAAAGCTAGATATTTAGCAACTTGTGAGAAGGAATCCGGAGCATGGTTAAAAGCAATAAGTATTGCAATACAACGAGGCAATGCTGCCTGCATCATGGGAACGTTTCCTCTTTCGGTGGCCATGGCTATGTACTGTAGATTAATAGTGAACTTTGTTAAAATTTGCATATCATTATCCAGAATCTCATTACATGTACATCTGAGTTAAACTACCATGTACCTAAAATCACCCAGACATACTGCAGGTACGTCTTATCAGTTCATGCAATAAATTCAAAATATTCATTTATTTAAAAATTTCCTAAGGTATAGTTTTAGAGATTTTCATAAATACTTTGTGAGTGATTGTCGCCTGTAGATACTTCGAACACCACAAAAGCATTTATCTCCAGTTGACTTTAACAGAAACTAGCTGTAATCAATGTGTTTATGTCCAACGTGAAGTTGTTAAATTAGTGGCAAGGTGTTCCTAAATTTAGGAGTAAACAACTTGGTGGGACTTTTCGATACCTTTCCTTCAAAGTAAAGTAACCTACTCAAGCCACATGTTGTTTCTTTGGATCTTAGTATTGAAGTGTCTATAAAAAGTTTATATTCTTTTCATAAAATAATTCGAGATCTCTTCTGCACACTTCGGACAAATGAATTAAGACTGCAAATTCAAGTTACGTTGGTGTAGCTTTTTCTATCTAATATGCATTTTTGATTTTATGAACTTGTTGCCAAAAATTAAGGTGGAGGGGTTTCTGTAGGATTACCATATAAATGGAAACAAACTTGGTATTTCCCGGTGAACTATGGACAACATATGATTTCGTCCTAAGGTGTTAAATGCGTTTGCAAAGTCAAACTTTACAATGACTTCGGCATCTTTGTTAATGTCAACGAAAGTGCGGGTAGCATCTACAGCAGCTTCTGCGCCTCCTCTGCCACCAAAACCAAGTTGTATTGGTTTTAATTTCGCGCTTAAAACCTTATGGACTATATTGCAAGCAATTTTGGCTGCAACTCCTTGCAATGTCTTACCGCATGCAATTGGGCGTTTTTCTCCATCCTTTTAATTAAATCGATTAATGAGGCACCATAAAATATCGGTAAAACTGATTTTGGCAATTTATCATCTAAAACATTGTCAATAAATTTGGCAAGGGCTTCTAAGACGGTTGCTATAACAGCACCCTTAGGGATTGCTAACAAATCTAAAAGATGTCGTAGTCTGAGACCATCAATTCCACCAGATGAACTTCGAGGAAAGCAAGTGATTGCCTTTTTTACGGTTTCGTGTGATGTTAGACGCAGGTAATTTTGAGATAAATAATCATCAGAAGGACTGGGTGGGTAGTTTGTCTGGTAATCCATTGATGGATGTTTGGTTTCTAGGGCAAGCCATGTTTCAGGACAATTATTTGCAATTTTATCATTTGAGCAAAGAAGCCTAGCTGCACCGCTAATGTCGCCTTCTGATAGTTTTTGTATCACTTGTTTATACATAATTTACTTGTGCTTTCTTTTAAAGGTACTGTTCTTGTAGCTAGTTTTTGTACTCCATCGCATGATGTTTTAAGGAACTGCTTTAAGGTATCAATCGTTTCTAGCCGTAGTGTTTTTGAGTGGATTTGACAGTTCGTCATTAATAACCACTCTGGCACCTTTGGGTATAAGCCGTAAAATTTTTAAATATTGTTTTGCCCCGTATAATAATTCAATCAGTCCTTGAACCTCAAAATTTTCAATGTTAACAACAGCATTTCTCGAACCTTCGTCTGTATTGTGTCTTGATAAAACACATTTTGGTTCTGACGTAGAAGCAGCACCTTTCTTTGATAAGCAGTGTGACTTGGTGTGATGCTGTTTTAAAACTCGTTTAGAAACTGAATTGTAACCACAAATATTGCAAGTAACCCACTCATTTGAAGGGTAATGAGAATTATTAGTTAGAGGCTCTGTTAGGTTCGAATATGGTCGTTTGGATACTTTGCGTTGCATCTTTTTATTATCGCTTGACGGTTTCAACATTCTAGGTGGTTTACTTATAGCAGAAGGAAAGGAAATTCGGTATATTTCTGTAAAATATGTAATTCTAGATTGGGTGAAACTAGTTGAGAAGCACAATTCTAAACTATTTATTTTGTAATATATAAACTATATATGTAAAAAAGATGCCAATTTTGGGAATCATAAATGTCCGACATTTCATATCTATTCATATATTCATTTTAGTGGCCATAGTGAAACCAATACTAAAATTCAAATGTAGATTATCTTCCTTTATCATTCATAATAGGTAAATTCATCAAAATATCTTGACAGCCGTCATTTCAAAAATAAATTTCTTATAATATTATGAATTTTATCTTCTAAAGTGAACACCAACGTTTGTATACAATCTTCTTATACTTATTCATAAAAATAAAAACGAGTAATATAATATGTAAAGATAAAAACTGATGAAAGAACGCGGAATAACTACACAACGTGTTTTAATAACTTTCTTTTATAACAGTTTAATATGAAAGCATAATATATTATATTGAAACATTGACAGTTAAAAAGGAACACTCTAGAATATTTCGTCAAGTTATCTGCTATCATTTCATCCGCGCCAATATAAACAAATTTTACAGCCTTTTCGGTTACTTTTTCTCGTAGAAAGTGGTAACGTATATCAATGTGCTTTGTGCGTGAAGAATAAGCGGTAGTCTCTGATAACTGTATAGCACCCTTGTTGTCGCAGTGTATGATTGTCGAACCCTGTTTTGTTCTTTGACTAAACAATTCTTCGTATAATCCACGAAGCCACAATGCTTCCTGAGTTGCAGCAGACATTGACATATACTCAGATTCTGTCGTTGATAATGCAACAGTTGCTTGCTTCTTTGATGTCCACGAAATCGCACCACCTTGCAGCTTGAATACATACCCTGTAGTCGAGCGTCTGTCCGTAGCATCACTAGCCCAATCTGAGTCACAGTAACCCTGTACAAAAGCATTTCCATTTTTTGAATAAGTCAACTTCCAGTCAATTGTCCCCTTTAAATAACGCAGAATTCGTTTTGCGGCATTCCAATGCGCCTTTCCTGGGTTGTTGTTAAAACGACTTACGACTCCTACTGCATACTGAATGTCCGGTCGTGACACTTGTGCCGCAAACAACAAACTCCCAACAACTTCTTGATATGGTACATTCTGCATTGTTTTTTGATCTTCTTCGTTTTGTGGTGACATTGCTGTTGTCAATTTTTGATTTGGGTCTACTGGCGTAGACACGCTATTACAATCAGTCATTTGAAATTTGTCAAGCAATTTTTGAGTATACTGACTCTGATCAATTGAAATTCAACCTGATTTTATATCACGTGTGATCTTCATACCCAAGACAAACTTGGCTTCACCAAAGTCCTTCATTTTAAACTGACCTTGCAGCGTTGACTTCAACTTATTTTTTAATTCCTTGTTGTTGGAGAAGATCAAGAAGTCATCAACATAGACCGCCACGATTAACATGCCATTAACATAATAGTATATGCACGGATCGACTACTGAACAGTTGAGACCAAACTTTTTCAGTGCAGTATCCAAATGTTGGTTCCATATGCGACTCGCTTGTTTGAGACCATATAACGATTTCTTTAATCGGCAAACACGCTGACTGTCATCGTTAAACAATTCAGGCTGAATCATGTAAACCTCTTCTTCTAAATTACCTTGCAGAAAAGCTGTGACCGCATCCATCTGATCAATCTCTAAGTCAAATTTTGCAGCAATCGCGATGAGAAAACGTAATGATGAGTAACGAACAACGGGTGAGAAAGTTTCTTCGTAATCAATCCCTTTACGTTGAGAACAACCTTTTATTACCAGACGAGGTTTATATCGATTCACTTGACCATTCTCATCGCATTTAGTTTTAAATATCCATTTGCTTCGAATTGCCTTGTGATTTACTGGCAAATTTTCCAAGGACCAAGTTCTATTCTCAACTAGAGACTTATACTCAGCCTCCATGGCTCTCTTCCAGTAAGACGCGTATGGACTTTTCATCGCATCCTCCACTGTCAACGGATCGCCTACGTTATTCACTGTTGCAACATAGAAAAAGTCCTCCGTCTTTGTGGATTTTCTTATTCTTGTTGATCGCCGTAACTCTTCGTCTTCATCGATGCTTATATTGCCCATTGTGTTATCAGTTATAGGTTGCTCATTACTGCTTATATCATCAAACTGACTCGTATTCAAACTACTGTTCTGAGATTCCATTTCATCTTGGTCTTGCATGTCGGTATTATTCGTAACAAATGGTTCCTCCACTTCATTGTTATCGTCTTTGAATAGATAAAAATGATTAAATTTGTTACAGGAAGGTACAGTATTGCCCGAAATAAACAGTACTGAAATTGTAATTGTTTTGTATATTTAAAAAATACATATTATTGACACTTTATTATATGTTCTAAATGTGCACCTCCTCGTTCGAGACAGACTTCATAACGATGTTCTAAGTTTCTGGTCATGTTATTGAATAAGGGTTGTCTCAGGGCTGCGAAGAAGACTCTAACGGCATCCTTTAATTCATCGATGGTTTGTGGTGCCCGTTTGAAAACGGCATTTTTAGCCATGCCCCAAATGTATGCGTCTGGAGGTGTGAGGTCTGGAGAATGTGAAGCATAAGGGAAGTCAGTAAATCGTGATATGAATTTGCTTGGAAAATGTTCTTGAAGAAATTGACGAATTGCGGCAGCAGTATGGCAAGTTGCCCCGTCCTGCTGAAAAATTGGTTTCGAAATGCCAAGTTACGTGCACGACAGAATTGACGTAGATCAGGGATAAATCGTGTTAAAATTTGTCTGTACCTCTGTTGATTAAGTGTGACTTGCCTACCATTCTCTTCGATATAGTACGGACCAATGATTCCGTGTCCGGAAACAGCACACCAGACACTCACTTTTTCACTATGTAAAGGAACCTCTTGAACCTCATCGGGTCTGGCAAAGCCCAGAAATCGATTTGTGCGACGATTCACATAGCCTGACAAGTGAAAATGTGCTTCGTCTGAAAACCAAACATTTTTCAAAAATTCAGGATTTTCATACTGTAACGCGAGAATTCTGGCGCAATATTCCACTCTACTGCGATAATCCTGAGGATGTAGTTGTTGATGTACCTGAATCACATACGAAAATGTACCCAGCTCCTTCAGGATTCTTTGAAAGGAAGTTCTTTTAAATCAAGTTGTAACGCTGTCCTTGCCTGGCTGACTTTCGGATTTTCTAAGATTTGCTCAAAACACGTTCATGGTTATTGTTGTTGTTAACTGTTCTGGGACGCCCTGAGTTTCCTTTTCGTTGGCACAATACACTACCTGTATTTCTAAACTTTTCAATAACCTTCAAAATTACAGCATTACTTGGAGAACGTTTATTAAACCTTTGTGTGAATTGATCAGACACGAATAGCAAACTTGCACCATTACGTCGGCCGATTCCGTATGAACGAAAATAATGCTCTACCAGAAACACTTTCTCCTCTGTACTTAACACCATTTTTAACAATTAGGCCCTACTAATTACTTGTTTGAGGTTTACTTGACAGGTCTATACTAGCTAACTTGAGTGTGACAGCGCACGCATAAAAACACCGCCAACTTAGTTTCAGTACTGTTTATTTCGGGCAATACTGTACTTCGTTTTCGTAACGTTGCTCTTCCAGAAAAATCACGTCGCGACTTACATTAACATGCATCTTCTCTGGATCAAAGACTCTATAGCCTTTACACTGTTCGCTGTAACCGACCATGATGAATACTTTAGACTTAGAATCAAACTTTTTACGTTGTTGTTTTGGAACATGCACCATTGCTTTGCATCCAAAAACTTTCAAATTTGACAGATCTGGCTTCTTTCCAGACCAAATTTCTTCGGGTGTTTTGTCAATAGCCCCCCGGCACGGGGAACGATTAATAAGATATCCTGCTGTATTGATCGCTTCCCCCCAAAATTTGACATTCAGCTTTGTGTCAAAAAGCATACATCTTACTCTTTCGACCAAAGTCCGATTCATCCGCTCTGCCAAACCATTCTGTTCGGGCGTATACGGTGTTGTTGTTTGGTGTTCAATTCCAGAATCACGTAGAAACTTTGAAAAGTCTTTGTTACAGTATTCTGTGCCATTGTCAGTGCGAATTTTTTTAATTTTTTTACTAGTCTGGTTTTCAACATGACTTTTGAAATCCTTGAAGGCATTTAAAGCATTTGACTTGTTCTTGATAAAGTACACAAATACTTTTCTGCTAAAGTCATCGATAAAAGTCATAAAATACCGAGAACCTCCAAACGAATCAACAGACGTAGGACCACACAAATCGGAATGTATCAATTCCAAAATACTGGAAGCTTGGGAATTGCTCGTTTTAAATGGAAAACGAGTCTGCTTTCCCATAATACAGGTCTCGCAAGTTTCTCGCTGACTGCTGACGAAACTCATTCCCTTAACAAAACCGTTTCGCAATTTCATCAAACTGTCGTGTCCTACATGACCAAGACGTCGATGCCACAATCGTTGGGTTTCTGTTGATTTTACAATCATACTTGATATACTTGCTTGATCTACTTTAAACAATCCGCCTGTCAGGTTTGCTTGAACTAACAACTTATTACTTTTGTTCAAAATTTTGCAACCTGTGGTACCAAATTTCACAATTAGCCCTTTATTCACCAATTGACTGACAGACAATAAGTTTGTACATAGATTTGGTACATACAGCACGTCTTGAATGGTTGTATCAACTGCACTATTATTAATTTGCAATTGAAGCCGTACATCACCTGTTAATTCGGCTTTCAACTTCGATTCATTTGCAATTGTCACTTCGCCATTTGACTCATATTTGACATTTTCTAACCAACTTCGTTCGCATGTCATGTGACTAGACGCACCAGAGTCTACATACCATTCTGTTGACTTTACATTGCTTGCAGTCAAACAAGAAAAAACTGATGTATAAATAGCTTTACTATGTTTTAAATTTGGACATTTGTTTTTGTAGTGTCCTATTCCACCACACTCAAAGCATTTCACGTTCTTTTGGCGGGCTTTTCCTTTTGAAAATTTTCGTTTTTGAGTATACATGGCCGACGATACGGAACCATCTGCTCCATCGTTTGATTTAACTTCCTGCAATAGCTTTGTTTTGATCAAATCTGCAGAAATTTTTTGTGCTGAACTCTCAATTGCCATAATCATTGGTTTATATTCTTCACTCGATCCAGCCAGTAATAAAGTGCCAACCCATTCGTCATCTATTTTCATTCCAGCACCTTTCAGTTTGTATGCCGTGTTAACGATTTTGTTGACAAAGATTTCCATTGAGGAACAATCCTTCAGTCGGGTTGTTACAAGTTCACGCAGTAGTCCAACGCGACGCAACAAGCCCGAATCTTCAAATGCTTTTTGAAGATTCTGCCACACTTTCTTGGCCGATTTTGCCTCTTGGATATGGGAAAAATTTTCTGGATCAACCATCAATATAATCGAAGCTTTCGCTTTTGTATCTCCAGCTAATTTCTTTATTTCATCGGTTTCTGTACAAGTATCTATTACATGACACCATAAACCGATCATCTCTAAATAAGACTGGACAGCGAACTTCCATGATTCATAATTTTCCCGTCCTTTCAATTTTTAATTGATGCCATTGCCGACGCCATTGACAAAAAAATTAAAAAAATTTATAAACTGTTATGAGTGCCTGGGCCCATAACCTGATGAAAGAACGCGAAATAACTACACAACGTGTTTTAATAACTTTCTTTTATAACAGTTTAATATGGAAGCATAATATATTATATTGAAACATTGACAGTTAAAAAGGAACACTCTAGAATATACAAATCTTAACCATGACTACAATATAAATCACGGCTTACTTTACAACAAAAACACTTATAAATATAAAATTTGGTCAGTATCTGACAGAACTCTGCACGACACATTTAATGTATTTACAATTAGCTTAAAGTTGACTAAGCCAAAAAAGGACTTCTTATATTCTATAAAAGCACAAATTGCATGTGAACTTTCTTTAATGCCCGATGAGATCATAGGTGCGCCCGCGTATACATTATTAATCAAAACAAATGAATTCTGAAACTATAATAATTATATACAAAGAGTATTGCTGATATCATTTATTTCCTTTAAAAACAGCTATAATGAATTTGACAACCTTTGAGTATGAACAATATATGGTACAGAAATAATTCCTCCTTAGATCAAAAATTATATTTTCTAACCCTATTGGTGAGATTTAGTAATACAGAAAATATTAAAATGAAATATGACTATAAACATTTTAAAGGAACGTCACAAATTCTATATGTATTGGTGGCCGTAGTGGTAAAAAATTTAGGAATCTATTAGCAACTATATAGACAAGTGGAAAAATAAAGAGTTCTAGAAACATTAGGGGCGGTCACAGTTTTTTTAATTGCTGTTTGCAAAACATTTGCTATGGCTATTAGTAAGTGTTTCTGTTGTATTATTATTTTTAAAATTACAAAAATTATTGAATGTAATACAGTATTGCCCGAAATAAACAGTACTGAAATTGTAATTGTTTTGTATATTTAAAAAATACATATTATTGACACTTTATTATATGTTCTAAATGTGCACCTCCTCGTTCGAGACAGACTTCATAACGATGTTCTAAGTTTCTGGTCATGTTATTGAATAAGGGTTGTCTCAGGGCTGCGAAGAAGACTCTAACGGCATCCTTTAATTCATCGATGGTTTGTGGTGCCCGTTTGAAAACGGCATTTTTAGCCATGCCCCAAATGTATGCGTCTGGAGGTGTGAGGTCTGGAGAATGTGAAGGATAAGGAAGTCAGTAAATCGTGATATGAATTTGCTTGGAAAATGTTCTTGAAGAAATTGACGAATTGCGGCTGCAGTATGGCAAGTTGCCCCGTCCTGCTGAAAAATTGGTTTCGAAATGCCAAGTTACGTGTACGACAGAATTGACGTAGATCAGGGATAAATCGTGTTAAAATTTGTCTGTACCTCTGTTGATTAAGTGTGACTTGCCTACCATTCTCTTCGATAAAGTACGGACCAATGATTCCGTGTCCGGAAACAGCACACCAGACACTCACTTTTCACTATGTAAAGGAACCTCTTGAACCTCATCGGGTCTGGCAAAGCCCAGAAATCGATTTGTGCGACGATTCACATAGCCTGACAAGTGAAAATGTGCTTCGTCTGAAAACCAAACATTTTTCAAAAATTCAGGATTTTCATACTGTAACGCGAGAATTCTGGCGCAATATTCCACTCTACTGCGATAATCCTGAGGATGTAGTTGTTGATGTACCTGAATCACATAGGAAAATGTACCCAGCTCCTTCAGGATTCTTTGAAAGGAAGTTCTTTTAAATCAAGTTGTAACGCTGTCCTTGCCTGGCTGACTTTCGGATTTTCTAAGATTTGCTCAAAAACACGTTCATGGTTATTGTTGTTGTTAACTGTCCTGGGACGCCCTGAGTTTCCTTTTCGTTGGCACAATACACTACCTGTATTTCTAAACTTTTCAATAACCTTCAAAATTACAGCATTACTTGGAGAACGTTTATTAAACCTTTGTGTGAATTGATCAGACACGTATAGCAAACTTGCACCATTACGTCGGCCGATTCCGTATGAACGAAAATAATGCTCTACCAGAAACACTTTCTCCTCTGTACTTAACACCATTTTTAACAATTAGGCCCTACTAATTACTTGTTTGAGGTTTACTTGACAGGTCTATACTAGCTAACTTGAGTGTGACAGCGCACGCATAAAAACACCGCCAACTTAGTTTCAGTACTGTTTATTTCGGGCAATACTGTAGTTTCACTAATAAAAATTATTTGCTCTCATAAAATAGTAATATGAGTGCTTAAAACAATCATTTTCCACAACTACGTTGAGGTAACTAAAAGTACTGCAGTACCCGTTAGCTTTGATTTTCAAATTTCAAGTAAAAATCACTTTAGAGTTTTTGTAAATTTACAAAACCGTATATTACAACCAATAAAAGTTTTTTTCGCAAAAAGCGTAAGCCACCTCTATCCTTCTTCAATGTTAATCTGTTCGACACGTTATTGGCCATTTTTTTGTATAAGGTTAAAAATTCTTCACTTTAAATTATTTGCAATAAATAATCGCAATAACCAGCTACATAACTTAAAATAGGCAAATCTGGTTCAGTGTCTTTCAAATCGCTATCTCAAATGCAAATATATTCAAAATCCTGACTGCTATCATCATTATCCTCATAGTATAAATTAGTACGTTGTTTTTGCCGTCTAACCTTTTTATTATAATTCTATTATTAAACTCTGACATTAAAGATAAATTCAGCATACTCGATAGTCTTAATTTTTTTCCAGACTCAAATATTTGTCTTAATGCGCATGATACAAAGACCCCGATAGTTGTATATAGCATCTATCTGGAAATCTGGAAAATTGTCATTTTTAATTCATCAGTGCAATAATTGACGATTTGCAATAAGCCATAAGTAGTATACTTTAGGGCACTTTGCGTCCCCTTCGTGAGCTTTCTCTCTATATTCAGAGATTCCTACTAGACCAATCATAGAGCACCAATTTATTCAAAAATGTACACTTAGTAAAAAGTGTTAGAAATACTCAAAAAGATTGGAATGAGTTATAGGAATAGGCAGATAGTACATAGCTTATAGGTACAAAGAACAATTAGACCAGGAAGTAGAGAAGTAAATATTAGGAAACGAGTAAGACAGAGATGTGCCTATTCCCGATAATTTTTAACCTGTATATCGAAGAGGCAATAAATAAATAAAAGAAAGAGTTAGAAGCTGCTCTTAATGAAATGGAAACAGTACTAAAATAGAGATACGGTATTAAAATCAACAAAAAACTAAAGTACTAATATGTAAAGAAGAGGAAAATACCTTAAAATCAAAACACAAATAGGAAACAAAAATTTACAAACGGTTAAGGATTTCTGCTACCCAGGAAGCTAAGTAAAGCAAGAGAGAAACAGTGGAAAAAATATTTTAAAAAAATTAGCACAAGGTCGTGCTGAATTTAACAAGAAAAAGTAACTTCTATGTTAGAAGACAGCAAACATAGAAACAAGGAAAAGACTGTTGAAAGCACATGTGCGAAGCACAGTACTGTACGGCTATAAAACGTGGACGGTAGTAGAACGCACAAGGAAGAAGATAGTAGCGATTGAAATATAGTGCTACAGAGGTATGATGAAGATTTCATGGACAGACGAAGATGAAGAAAGAGATTTTAGAAATAGTAGGGAAAGAAAAAATATGTGGAAAACTTTAAAAAGTGGGAGAGATAAAATGATAAGACACATTGTAAAGCATGAAGGAATAGTGCGGGATATATTAGAAACATAGAAAGGAAAAAAGAGAGCTAAAGATAGACCTAGATAAGACTATTGCACACATAGTAAAAGTTGTAGGGTGTGGGAATTTCAAAGAAATGCGTAGGTTAGTCCAGAATAAGAAACATTGGAGGTACGCGTCCAACCAGTTCCAGACAAAACAGAACGCAAATATAATAAGTCACGCATCCAATACCTAGTCATTTAATTGCGATTAATTTAATTTTTGCTTAATGTGAGACTACGTTCTCTAAATTAAAGAAGCTGATGCAACGTATTTTATAACATTTCTAGCAGAAACAGAAACTAACGCAACTCTTCTTCTAATTTGTGAAAAAGCATTAGAAGGAATTATGAATAGAAATGAAAACGTTCATGTTTAAGTAGCAGAGTACTTTCTAGTTCAGGATTCCAGCATTCTTATAAATTCTTTACGAATTTTCAAAGGAAATATTTGGTAAAACTTGCTCCATGTTAGCCAAATCTAAGTACGTTTCTAGTACATGAAAGTAATCCTAAGAAAAAACAACGTAAATTCTCTGCAAAATGGTACAGCACTTATCACCATTTAAAATACAGGATGAAAAAGGACGCTGCATTTTGTTTTGCGTCTTGTCTTTTCCCTCATGAACCTGCGTGCGAAAAAACGATACCTCTTGAGTTACTAACGACATAAGAACTAAGCATAAAATGAAAAGTCCCGGCAAAAATGAAAGCGGATAGTTTGGTACAGGTAAAACAAGAGAGAAGATAATAAATTTTGATTTGCCTTGAAGGAGCTAGGACTCTGTAACAACGTAAGGGCGCGTCGACTAACTGTAGTGATGTGGGAGTGGGTGCCTGTGGATAAATGCCAAAAGAAAAATAAAGAAATATAAAAAATTCTACGTTACATGGCACTTATCCTTAAAGGCTTTTCTGCGTTTGTCCAAATGGAAGAGCGTCAAACCCTCAGTCACGGCAATTTCATGTTATTTCAATACGGAAGACGATTTTTCCGCATAAAACTCCATTGCTTTGGTATTTTAAATTTGATCATAATTAAAGAAATTTCTCAAAATAAAATGCTCATTCCAACTAACGTATCACTGAGGAAGCTGGATATCTTTTACAATTAGCCGACTTTATCTAGTTCTTAAATAAATTGAAAACACATCCACTCTAAACTCAAACTCTATTAACATATGATAATATCAAGAAAAATATAAATTTACTTTTCTAAAGAAATAATTTCTTAACCTCAAATCTGGCCAGGTATTGCTAAAATAAACTCTAAAGAAAAACGTGAAAAATACCTTAAATCCAAGCCATTGACAAAATTATTCGCCACTCGAAATTCTTCTTTTTGCATTTAATTATAAGGCATTCATAAATTCCAATCATTGGAAATGCCGTTCATAATAAACAAAAAACAGTTAAATATCTACTTCTGACCTTTTTAATAGATTATCTGTCAATGATTTTTTTGGCCAAACAAATCTTACAAGCGTGAGAATTATAACCAGATAAACTATCCATAAGAGTAGAGATTTAGTACTGTAAATTTAAATATAACAAAGGTAAGAGACATCTTGATATTTAAGTGCATAAGTGCTGTTAGAAATAATTTGATGTTTGAAACTATGTTACAAATGTTGTATATGTTTTTGTATGAGAGAAAATATTTCGTACTGTATAAATGCTTTATAATATTGCTGTGTTTGATTTCATTTTGAAAACTTCGTCAATTCTATTGAGCTAGCCAGGCAAAGTAATGTTAAAAAGTAAAGTAGGTCAAAAATTTCAAGTTATACAATTTGCTGTATCTGTATCATAGCACCCTTTTAGCGACGCATCAAAGCGAAGGGTTGTCACAGCACTCTTTTAGTGATAGTGATGCTCCAACGTGCTGCCTCACAACAATATATATATATACACATAATATACATATATACATGAGCTTTTAGAAATGTTAGAATTGTAAGTACAAAGAAAATCACAAACATATTTTAATCCTATTTTATATTACAATGTAACAACCAGACTCTATATAGGGAAAATTCGTCAATATTAAGTAGTTACATGCCGTCCTGGCATTTAAATATTTTTACTCATATTTAATTTAATCTTTTCTATCCCTCATTGTATTCACCGTTATTTTGGCTGTTTTTTAGCAAGTTTGACTCTCTTCCAATTAAAACGATTGTTTATCTAACATCCTGAAGAATTTTTATTAAATATTCAGTTATAAACTTAAATATTTTAAATCTATTTTTATTTTGATTTGAAAAACCCAAGCTTTTATTATTAATAAAGCACGAGAATCTATTTTATTTTGGATATAGCATTAAATCTGGTATTTATTTATCAAAAGGTTTGCTTCGGAAATATTCTAGTAACTTTAAAACGTGGTATTTAGTCGTAACAATATAAGCTTGTTTAAATAAGTTTAGTACCTAGGTTGCTTTTCAGAACAATTTGTTTATTTCTGGCCGCTTATCGCTAGACTATATTTAACATCACGTTATTTATTGACTTATGCTATATTTCTATATTTTTATACTAAAATATAGGCACCTCTTCCTATACTTCGCGCATAAGTCCTTGGGTCAATGTACTTTCATGTTGTTTTAGAACGTTTATGACCTGTTCTATTAGATAGGTTAACGTGGTCATTCCATTTTATCGATGGAGGTTGAATGTTTTTTAAAAAATACTTTTCATATTGTGAATTATCGACAGAAAATGTTTTGAGGGAAAGTTATGCGTCGATTTATTGATAATTATTATGTGCTTATTTCTCACAAAAATAGAGCTGAATTTGTTTTAAGTGCTGACCTACAGGTACCGCGAACGATTTCTTTACTTGGTTTCGTTTGTGTAAAATTAGAAATATGCTACTCCTTTAAGGATAAACATTATTTTTGCGATAAACTATTATTGCGTTGATTTTTACATTGTGTAAATCCTTCGAGACATATTTTTAATGAATGTTGTACGTAAATTGGCTTTTTGTATAATATTTTTTATTTTAACTAGAAGTCTTATAAATGTTCTTTCTGGTATTACGTTTTTCTACTAGAAGTTTGTAAATAATATTCCTTCTTCAGGTTTTCTTTTCTTTTCTTTCGGACCCACCCCACTCTACGACGTTTTAGCTAGCACGGTATTACTTATTTGGATTTCCTTTTTGTTGTGGTACTCGGTGCGGGTTATTTTCTTTGCTTGTTTTACTTTTTCGTTCTTATCCGTACCGAGTACCGTAACATAAAAATTTGGCTAAGGATTTACACAATATAAAAATCTACGCAATAATATTTTATCGCAAAATTAATGTATACCCTCCTTTAACTGTTTCGAACTAAATTTTAAGCTCAGTTTTAATATGTACATAAACAAATTCAAGAAACAATATATAATGGAAGGTTTTGAGTCCTTACGTTACCAAAATTTTTAAATGTTAATAAAAAAGAATTATGTACTTACATAGGCTCAGCAATAAAAGATCCCTCCTTAGGCTAAAATGTATTTCTGGCGCAGGCGCTCCCGGTGTATGTACTAATGTCATGCTCTAAAAAAATTATATAGAAAAAAATTTATACAGTCTATGTTAATATTAATTTCTAAATAAACACCCAAACCATAACAGTCATTGTCATAAGCATACTCCGACGATTGGAGCGAAGCAAGTTCAATCTCGACACCAGAACATCTGAAGTTGTGCGACGAGTAATCCGAAAAATCTAGACTCAAATCTTCTCATGGGATACCATCAAATAGTCGAAGAGAAGAAACTGTAAGCTTCTTGAAAGTAACTTAGTGCCAATTACAGTAGATGATTTATTTGTTGAAAAAATTCCATCTCTCAAAGGAACAACTTTGTACAAATCAATTTTTAGAACCCTACATTACAAATCCACTAACTGTAGGAGCCCATTGCATTTCCAATTTCGCAGGCCTTTGCATATTTTTACAATACTCCTTTACCGGCGATTGCACGGATTTATATTTTATAAAAGTATCATATTTATAATTTAACACAAACGAAACTAAGTAAACAAATCATTCGCTGTACCCGTAGCCCATCACTCACAACAATTCAGTATTGTTTTCGCAAGCAAGATGCACATAATAATTATCAATAAACCAATAAACAACCACATGAAAGGTATTTTTTCAAAAACATCCAACCCCGATAAGATGAACACCAGAGCGAACTACGATCGACAAACTGGAAAAACCACGTTAACCTATTTCGTAGAACAGGTCGTAAACGTTCAGAACAACACAAAAGTACATTGATCCACGGACTTATGCGCAAAGTGTATGAAAAGGGGCCTATATTTTCGTATAAAAATATAGAAATGTAGCATAAGTCAATTAATAACGTGATGTTAAATATAGTCTAGCGATAAGCGGCCAGATATAACCAAATTGTTTTGATAAACAACCAACGTTCTGAACTTATTTAAATAAGCACATATTGTTATGACTAAATACCACGTTTTAAACTTATTAGAATATTTCGGAAGCAAATGTTTTGGTAAATAAATACCAGATTTAATGCTACATTCAAAACAAAATAGATTTCTGTGCTTTGTCAATAATAAAAACCTAAGTTTTTCACGTTATAAAAATAGAATAAATATAAAATATTTAAATTTATAACTGAATATTTAATACAAATTCTACAGGATGTAAGATAAACAATCGTTTAAATTGAAATGGAGCCAAACTTGCTAATAAACACGCAAAATCATCCTGAATATAATAAAGGATATAAAAGTTTTAGTTATAGATGAGCAAAAATATTTAGATACAGGAACGGGCACGTAATAAAGTTGTAGATAATTTAATCTTTTGCATGCAATACAATAATTACAATGTTTTAAATAGTTACATAGAGAAGAATTAAACACGACACAAAAACTAATGACAAGCATGCATCTTTTACGTGTTAGGTACGTTAATGGCATACCTCTCTGAAGTATGGAAAGCGGGGATTATGACATCGCTACTAAACTATTTAATTACTTTTAAGTCATCAACACCGGTAGATGTGGAGTACACAGTAAAAAGTTTGGGTAGTTGTAAAACACCCCGTTGATTACGAAATAATAAATGAGGATCCATGTGGTTAACCACGGATTTCGACATAACCTACAAACACTGAAATAGATTGCGGCGGTTTGATTTTCAAGCAACTTAGTATCGAGTCAAATATCCTAAGATTGAGATAATCACTCTTGGCGTCAATGGACTTTGTAGTCACTTAATGGTGAAACTGTCAGTTAAATTTTAATAGTATTAGATGATGTAATTTAAATGGTATTTATGTTTAATGGCGTTATAAAGTATTGCTAAATTGTTGTTTATAATTTGAATGAGAGGTTATCTATACGACTTGAGTAAGTTTAAAAAGAATTATTTCTGTTATTTTGTAAACTACTGAAGTAATTTGAAAATAACTTTTTGATAAAAATTAGTGCAAGTATTACGATTGTTAATGTTTTGCAGTTAGTTAATTTTACCTATTCTGAGAAATTCTAAGTAGACCTGCGTATTTTACATTAATTTAAGTAATAGGAACATTTTAGTGCTTCAAATCCTGGTCCAATTTTATGCAACTTCGCTTAAATTCCATTTAAGTTAATTTTACTACAGTTAAATTCCCTGCAAATTAGTTTTTTTGGCTTTATGCTGGAAACGCCTCTTGTAATTTTATTCAAGAAACAACCTCGTGAAGAAAGTTTGGTAGTGATTCAATAGAGGAGGAGATCCTTATATAAAAATCATTTACATTTCTAGTGTTGAAGTTTAAAGTATTGAGAACTGGGGAATCATGAATTATTTTAAGGCACAAGAGATCAAAAGTTGTATTAGTTTCAAGATTTGCGATTTTTTGTATAAAAGACTATGAAAATATTCAAATCCTTATCTGGTATTTAATAGTTTTACTGTGAGAAGTAGTAATTCAAAATATCAAGATTTCACTTTGGAAATTATTTATATAACAAACGGCAATTTACAGGTATCGTTGATAAAAAGTATATTTTTAAAAAGGTAAGTGTGAGAATATACTCTGACGATGGAAGTTCAACGTACGTTTATTCTGGGTCTACGTTGCAACTTTGATATTTTTTTGTATGTTTATGTGATTTATATTGCTTAAATTTTCGTTTTTTCTTTCTTATTATTTGTAAATATCCGTACTATAAAAAATTTAGTAAAGTTTAATATACTGATCTATTCGAGCAGGAGCCTTTTTATGTTCTACTGACTGAAATAATCGAGGAAATGGATTTTTAAATTTGGATTTGAGATTCTGCGTCTGTTGTGATGGGAATAGTGGGTGCATCTTTAATAGCTTCAATATCAAAATATATATATATATATATATATATATATATATATTGCTGTGTTTCCCTTTATTAGAATCGTGCCTCACGAATTGGTAGACAAGAATGCTGTGAAACCTCCTAAATTAACTGGTCCGTCGACTTTCTTCTGTTAATCGCCTCTCTCCTTTTTTCCGCCTCGGCTGCTCACCTAGTTAAACCTTCATCCTCTTTCATAAAAAAAAACAAACACATTCCTACCACAAACATCAACGTTAACTCTATTTACATTAATATTCACAATACATTAAAATTTCAAAATTAAAATTCAGCATAAATTTCAGTATCAGAAAATTTCAAGATTAAATTTGTTATCATTTTAATGTGCATCCAGAATTAAAGTCCTTGTAGGATGCCTACTAATTACTATAACAATATATGCAGACCTGAGTCTGAGTACAAAGGGAGCATCTACCACCCCTTTACGTTAATTAACCAGGTTCGTCTAATTGAGCTCAAAGACATACCCAAATTTTCATCATAATCCAAAACATCAATACTAAATACCCCTTTCTACTTAAACAAGAAAATGTCACCATAAAATTAAAAATTTGCTGTTAGTACTATTTCACTACTGTCCATTTTAAATAAACAAATTATAAAGTTATTCAACACACACCAAAACATCAAAGTTCGAACAAAATAGTATAATTTACCTGAAGGTTACTGCACTCGTAGCTTCAATGTACATCGTCCCTTTGTTAATCACACCATTCCAACTGGGTTATATTTACGGCTTCTGATTCTCAACGCTTTTAAAATTTTCTCCATCACCATTCATCTAAAGTTGTTTCAGGGCTTTTCCGGAACTCATCTGTGTATATCTGAACCTTGTTTTGTGGATCCAGTCATGTTTACGAACCATTTAATTATTAACACCCCCGAAAAATAACAAAGAAATTCATACTTCTTTCACAAATATACGCCAAAACTGCCTACTTTTGTGTATTCATTTGTCGTTGTAAATTTTACTAATTGGTACAGTGATACTAAACTTTATTACCTTGTATCTTCTTTTCTAAGTGCACTAAAGTACATACATTGTAGCACGTAAAGAACAAGCTGTTTTAAATCACAAAATATTCGAGCAAACTGTTTAAATTATTTAATCAAAACCGGAAAACTGAAAAGCACTGTTTAACGCATTAAATCAAGTCGAAGATCTAAGAGAGCTTGTTTATATTAACCTGGGTATATATAGAGGTTAGCCTGTCTGTCGGTCTAGTCCCCAAAACGGACAATTCTTCAGAATTTCGCATGCTAGGTTCCCATTCCGCAGCCCGGCATGCGATTTTTACGAAATTTGCACTCGCCCCAGTTAAATCTCAGAAATTTCGACACGGCTCGCAACGTCTGGAAATAACTAATTGAATTTTATACAGAAATGTTATTTTTACCTCTCAATTTTGCCTTTTATTTTCACCCAATCGCAACCCCGTGACGTTGCCCCACTCACGCCTTTTACTATATGTGTCTCGGTCTTGCGCATATTATCTGTCTCTATCTACCCTGTTCTTATTGGTGCAAATTGATATTCTTTATTATCGATTATTTCAGTCCATGTGGACTGTGAAATAACCCACTTTTAGCATTTCCCGTAACTATTATGCGACGGTTTCTCCAACATTCTCTGTAACCATTAATTATCTGCAAAATTTACGCAGAATGAGCTTTTTAAAAATACGCAGGTGTTCAAACATCCTACTTCCAACTACCACTTCTACGATTTGCATTTTATTGGGTTTTTACAAGTTTTTATAGATATTATATGTTACTCATGGTTCAATTAACTTCAATTAAAAATAATACCATTTAATTTTTAGTGACTCCTAATCAAATATTAATTATTATCTGTACATTTTGTTTAATACCGGTTACTTAAAATAGAGTTAATTAATATAAATTTTGCACGTAATTTCTATTTGTTTCTTTACTAGGAATAATTAAATTACACGTAGAGCTTTTTAATACTGCTTCTTTTTTTTATAGCAAGCGTCTTGTAGATGATTTAAATCTCTTATGTTTAATGAAACGAATGAATTTTTATGCTTCACGGTTTTTTAATAACGCGTACCTTTTCCCAAAGCTTCTACACGGTGATTAAAATTATTTGATGTGATTATTTAATTTTCTACCCTGGTCTAAATATGAGTATTTTCCCCCTATTTGAATACAAATAATCCCACTTATTTGAATTCAAATATACAATATTTAAACCGCAAACAAAATTTACAAAAAAAAATGCCTATCTCTCTCTATCCCTATCTATCTAACTTACCTACCTTATCCAATCCAAAAAAATATTTACACCTATCCTATATCCCTATCCTATTCCTAATTCTCACCTAATTCTATAAACTGAAATTATCCCTAACTTCATCCTACTTATCCATCTAATCTTATATATATATATATATCCTATATACCTATCCTATTCCTAACTTTTAACTAATCTTCACTATACTTTACTTCCCCCTACCTAATCCTATATACCTATCCTACTCTTCCTCTATTCCTAACTCTCCACTAATCTTATATGAAATATCTATACTTAACCTATCTTCTTTTCTTCCTACATTTACTCTTTATTCTCATCCTAAACCTATTTCTAATTATCTCGCATATTTATCCTATACCTAGCTTTATTTTCTATAAACACCTACTTCTATTCTTCTATATCCACCTATTCTATCCCTATCCTATTACTATTCCTATATCTATACTAAAATTCACCTATCTCTATCCTTTGTTCATCAATTTATTTGAATCTAACTCTCTTCTTGACCCTCCAAGTCTTTCTTCTCACCATCCTAATACTCTTCATCCCTATTTCTCCTCCTTTTATATCTATACTTATCATCCCTGTTATCTCACATACAATAAACTTATCATCCCTATTATCCTGACTCTTTAATATTGCTTCTTCTTCAGTCTCTACACATGTCTGTTTCTCATTTACTATTTTTTTCCTTTCTGCCGACAAACCAAACGATACTACTTTAAAATTATCGATTTTTCCCTCTACGAAAACTCCTATGTACCTTCTAGAATGCTTGTGTAATGGAATCCGCCAGAATGAATTCCTTAAATCTACTTTACTAAAAATAAACTTGCCACTTAATCTCGTTAAAAGTGTGTCCATGGATGGTGGACAATGGAATTGCGGTTTGGTCCGTTGATTAATTTTTCGTGCATCTTTAATTAATTCTGCCTTCACCTGCTCCCGATATGCTGCTGTTGCTTCTACCCCCACTAATTCTGTATGTTTTTGTACTAAAGCTTGAACCTCTACTCTCCTATCCTCTGGACATCTTATTGTGTTGATCTGTTTAACTTCATCATCCTCTACCTCTACTACATTAATACTAAACCCCGTGTCATCCTCTGTGACTTCATAACTGCCCTTCCATGGCACTACCCTATCCTTAATCCTTATTACCTTCCGTTCCATATCTATCAAAACCCCTAACTTCATCATACAGTCAACACCTAAAATGCTCTGAAACTTCAGTCCAGGTACAATTACAAACTCCTGTTCACAGCTTAAATCTCCTATATCTATCCTAAGCACCACAACACTATTTACTACAGCAAACTTCTTTTTATTTGGAGCTACTAAATGGCTACGCTTTATAGGCATAATTCTATCACAAACCTTATCCCTAATTTTGCTGACGAATTCCTCCGATATTAAACTCGCCTCTGCCCCTGTATCAAGTAATATTTCTACATTATTTTCAAAATTCCTATATTAATAATTGGCAAACATAATTTTTCCTCAGTTTCTGGCTCTACTTCCTCCTCAATTTTGAAAAATTCACGTGGATGTTCATATACATTTACACTGAAATCTAGTGGTCTGTCGCGTTCTAAAAATCCTGTCCAGGTCTGTTTTCCCTACTTGGTCCTGGTCTAGCCGTCACCTCAGCGTATGTCCTAGGCGTTTCCACTCGTTCCGTGTCTGTATTAGCAGTCCCCCTCATGTCCGGTGAACTATTCCTTCTGGTAGGTTCCGGTCTCGGTGCAGGTCCCCTTCCTAAACTATTACTTCTAAAGTATGGTCGTCGCTGTTCCCAATTCTGTCGCTGGTATCCGTAACTATTCCCCCTTCTAGCATAGTTGTCCCGTCTATTGTCAAACCTAACTGTGTTGATCTGTCTTTCCCTGTTATCCCGAGGTCGTCCACTACTTACGTCGTCGTACCTCTGCAGGTATTCTAAAAACGTTTCTCTGTCCACTATGTTCTGTAGTGCTACGTGTTGTCTTACTTCTACCTCGAAGTGTCGTGATAAATACTTGATAATTTGTCGGTCCGTCAGTGGTGGGTTCAGTTGCTTTGCTATGCTATACTTGCGTATAGCATATTGCTCCTACTTCCTGAAAATTCTCCCTTAAATTTCCTGTGATTAAGTCGTCTCGTACCTGGTCTTGTCTGTGGTCACTCCAGTAGTGCTTTAAAATCTGTCTTCAAACTCCGTGTAGGTGTCTATGTCCTGTCCTACTAAATTGTACCATGCTTCCGCGTTGTCTTTCAATAAAGCCTTTATCGTATTCAGTTTAGTCTGTTCGTCAAATAAATTTCCCACTAGATTTCTTACACTATTAATAAAAATTTGTGGATTTACCCTGTTATCGCCATAAAACTTCATGTGTTGGTCCAATGCTACTCCACCTGTAGAAAATCTGGGACCATCCCCCGTTAAACTTGACATGTTGTATTTAATACTACTCACTTCGCGTTCTACCCTGCCAAACTGATCCCTACATGAGTCCGTCACTTCAGTCATTTTTATATTAATCTCTTCTTCACAAAAACTGCGTACTTCGGACCTTAAATGTCCCATTTCCTGTCGAAGACCTGTAATATCACGCTCATTTTTTTCCACCCTATTTTCTATTTCCCCCATTTTCATGGTAAGACTATTTTTAAATTCTGTAAATTCTTTCGTCGATTGCTCTATTTTATCCCCTAATTCCTGATTTAATTGGTCAAATTTCTTATTCGATTCTTCCCTTGCTCTATTCGATTCATCGCTCATCCTCTCTAGCATTCTCATTATCATCTCGTTTCCTTGATCCCCTGATTCCGTCCTCGACTGATCTCTACTGCCTCCAGCTTCTTCCATTTTAGAATTTTTCTCACACAATGCACTATCGTCACTTCCAATTTCCACTCCTTGACTCCTTAACCACTCTTTTCTCTGCATACGTTCTAATCACTCTCACACACTCTAAAATACTCCTAAATTTATACACACACAGAAACTCTCTCTCTCAGATCGCCAGTTTCCTGGAATAAAATCACAAAAATTTTATTTGGAACTCGAGCCTCACTTTTGGGTCGCCAAGTAATGCTGTGTTTCCCTGTATTAGAATCGTGCCTCACGAATTGGTAGACAAGAATGCTGCGAAACCTCCTAAATTAACTGGTCCGTCGACTTTCTTCTGTTAATCGCCTCTTTCCTTTTTTCCGCCTCGGCTGCTCACCTAGTTAAACCTTCATCCTCTTTCATAAAAAAAAACAAACACATTCCTACCACAAACATCAACGTTAACTCTATTTACATCAATATTCACAATACATTAAAATTTCAAAATTAAAATTCAGCATAAATTTCAGTATCAGAAAATTTCAAGATTAAATTTGTTATCATTTTAATGTGCATCCAGAATTAAAGTCCTTGTAGGATGCCTACTAATTACTATAACAATATATGCAGACCTGAGTCTGAGTACAAAGGGAGCATCTACCACCCCTTTACGTTAATTAACCAGGTTCGTCTAATTGAGCTCAAAGACATACCCAAATTTTCATCATAATCCAAAACATCAATACTAAATACCCCTTTCTACTTAAACAAGAAAATGTCACCATAAAATTAAAAATTTGCTGTTAGTACTATTTCACTACTGTCCATTTTAAATAAACAAATTATAAAGTTATTCAACACACACCAAAACATCAAAGTTCGAACAAAATAGTATAATTTACCTGAAGGTTACTGCACTCGTAGCTTCAATGTACATCGTCCCTTTGTTAATCACACCATTCCAACTGGGTTATATTTACGGCTTCTGATTCTCAACGCTTTTAAAATTTTCTCCATCACCATTCATCTAAAGTTGTTTCAGGGCTTTTCCGGAACTCATCTGTGTATATCTGAACCTTGTTTTGTGGATCCAGTCATGTTTACGAACCATTTAATTATTAATACCCCCGAAAAATAACAAAGAAATTCATACTTCTTTCACAAATATACGCCAAAACTGCCTACTTTTGTGTATTCATTTGTCGTTGTAAATTTTACTAATTGGTACAGTGATACTAAACTTTATTACCTTGTATCTTCTTTTCTAAGTGCACTAAAGTACATTCATTGTAGCACGTAAAGAACAAGCTGTTTTAAATCACAAAATATTCGAACAAACTGTTTAAATTATTTAATCAAAACCGGAAAACTAAAAAGCACTGTTTAACGCATTGAATCAAGTCGAAGATCTAAGAGAGCTTGTTCATATTAACCTGGGTATATATAGAGGTTAGCCTGTCTGTTGGTCTAGTCCCCAAAACGGACAATTCTTCAGAATTTCGCATGCTAGGTTCCCATTCCGCAGCCCGGCATGCGATTTTTACGAAATTTGCACTCGCCCCAGTTAAATCTCAGAAATTTCGACACGGCTCGCAACGTCTGGAAATAACTAATTGAATATTATACAGAAATGTTATTTTTACGTCTCAATTTTGCCTTTTATTTTCACCCAATCGCAACCCCGTGGCGTTGCCCCACTCACGCCTTTTACTATATGTGTCTCGGTCTTACGCATATTATCTGTCTCTATCTACCCTGTTCTTATTGGTGCAAATTGATATTCTTTATTATCGATTATTTCAGTCCATGTGGACTGTGAAATAACCCACCTTTAGCATTTCCCGTAACTATTATGCGACGGTTTCTCCAACATTCTCTGTAACCATTAATTATCTGCAAAATTTACGCAGAATGAGCTTTTTAAAAATACGCAGGTGTTCAAACATCCTACTTCCAACTACCACTTCTACGATTTGCATTTTATTGGGTTTTTACAAGTTTTTATAGATATTATATGTTACTCATGGTTCAATTAACTTCAATTAAAAATAATACCCTTTAATTTTTAGTGACTCCTAATCAAATATTAATTATTATCTGTACATTTTGTTTAATACCGGTTACTTAAAATAGAGTTAATTAATATAAATTTTGCACGTAATTTCTATTTGTTTCTTTACTAGGAATAATTAAATTACACGTAGAGCTTTTTAATACTGCTTCTTTTTTTTATAGCAAGCGTCTTGTAGATGATTTAAATCTCTTATGTTTAATGAAACGAATGAATTTTTATGCTTCACGGTTTTTTAATAACGCGTACCTTTTCCCAAAGCTTCTACACGGTGATTAAAATTATTTGATGTGATTATTAAATTTTCTACCCTGGTCTAAATATGAGTAATATATATATATATATATATATATAAATAAAACAAAACAAATTTTCCTGCAGTCCGCAGTTTAAATTAAATCCAAAGTAAAATAAGATGTATCCGTAAATATTCTTTTATGAAAATCATAAAGGTGAATTGAACGAATATTTGCATAGCTATTAATAAAGAATTATTTAATTGTTTCATAAGGGGAAGAAACATTCCTTGCCGGTTTTGGCATTTTGTGCCTCATCAAAGTGAAGTAGTTTTAACGCTTATTAACAAATCGAAGAAATTATCTGTATGAACTTGAAGGAACATCTGTATAATGACAAAAGTAAAAGTTAAGCCGCCATCAAGTGACTAACACCAGAACTAGACCGTGAAGGTACAGAAGTTGATTCGAATCTATATCGTAATTTCGTAGATTGCCGTATAAATACGTTCTCCTAATTAGGAACTGGGTTATGTTACAAGCATACTATAATGCATTAAAATTCCTGCCCCTAAGTCAAAACGAATAATAATATAGAGCAAAATTTTTTGCAATCTGCAGTTTAAATTAAATACAAAGTAGAATAATATGTATCTGTGAATACTCTCCTATGATCAAAAAGGTGAATTTATTTATACAAATCGAGTTAATATTTACATAGCCATTAACAAACCAATTACTTGATTATTTCATAAGTGTTAAAGGCACCCCATTTTGATGAGGCCTAAAAGGCCGAAACCGGTTAAAGGAAGTTTCTTCCCCTTATGAAACAATCAAGTAATTGTTTTGTTAATGATTATGCAAACATTAATTTGATTCGTATATATAAATTCACTTGTGCGATATATACGTTTTGTCAATATTGGCTAGCATTTGCTAAGTAGTGTCATTTGAAGCTCGACTAGCTCAAATAAGGCATAAACAAATCACATTAAAAGTGTGAGATTTCAACGAATATCACCTTAACGAACCCATATTTACTCTAAATTACCGAGGATAATAATCGTAAAATGTTGACTGTTATTTTTACTTTAGAAAGTTATGGTGGGTATATGGCAACGCGTCAAATGACGTATTTATTTGATTCTCTCTTATAAATCAAACGAACGCAAAAGCCCTCCCATTTAGCACAGCCGAGATATTAGTCTCCCTCACAAAAGCTTTTTACTGTCCGCACGATCATTTATTTATTAATGAATATGTAATTGAGGGAGAATCTTCCATTTTGCATTTTTATACGCCAATCTGTTTTGTGTGAATTCTAAATATTTGCTTTTTATGTCATCAAATTTACCCAGCATTCAACATTCAATTTTGTCAATAATCGTAGCTATGCTGTCAGACACGGTCCAATGCTACGCAGTTGGAATTTTCGTGATGTGTTCTAAACATGTCGGAATAGCTTATTTGCCTTTTAATTTAGCCCTTGTAGATTGATTACGCAGTTCGTTGGGTTTATGCCAACTCAATTTATATCGACGACCCATTGTTTCACTAACTAGATTTAATATATATTCCATATTAGTTAAAAAAGTCTGCAGTTACTTAAATTGTAAATGGTAATTCCCTCTACCGATTTAGAAAATAATTAATTAATTACACAATTAAAAAAAGTAATGTGAGGTTAATAATTAAACAATAGCTTTTCTAATTACTTGGTCTGTAAATTACAGCTGAACTAGAATAATTGCGAATAAAATTAATCGTTTTCATTGACAGAACCTCCATTTTAATAATCTAAGAGCCACGGAGGCGTGTCTGCTAGCCGTTGTGTTGAAGCTATCGATTCAGCTGTTTAAAATTTCTTGATAGCGTAAATGTGAACTGTCTGCGTCCTAGGGTAAAAGTAAGTAATAGATAAAGTTTGCTGGAAGGTAAAATCGAAAAATTACAAATAATTTTGAGGAAAACTTAAAATATACCGTACACTCACTTTAGTTGTTGGGAAACCATAACGAAGCTAAAAGATTTTAAAATAAACTTTTCAGTCTAAATAAAGAATTCAACATCCCCCAACTAACGACTCATTGTGACGTATTTACATTTAAAATACATTCTCTGAGGGTTTTAATTGGCCCAGTGTAGGAAAAATCAATTATTCAAGAATTATAAAAACAAAAATTGGAAAAATAAATAAAAAGAAACCGAATTACAACAAAAAATTTGGTATATTCAATTACGCTAAGATTAGTCTAAAAACTAAAAACCAAACGTTTAACAAAACTTTACACTTTAGTAGATTACATACCGAGGTGGAAGGTGTTTCATTATCGAGGCGAAGAGTGATGACCAAGGTGCGTAGCGCCGCGGTCATCAATAAGCCGAGGTAATGTGAAGCAACGACCACCGAGATTCGTATACTACTTTATTTACAATCATCCCTGCTAGATAACGAAAAATACAAAAATTAAAGATTCTTATGTCAAAGAACAAATGAAGAGTGCAGGGGAAAAATATGAAGGTCCATATTTTATGACAATCAATCTTAGGTTATTTTTGTATTCTTAAATTGAAATAGAATTCGTAGCTGCAATAGTGTTAAGCAAAAACAATGACAGTACAGAGATATATGAGTTTGAAATATATGTGATCTGGGGAAAAAGGATGAGGGTGCTGGTGATTTTTGGCTAAACAGGTCCACAGGAGTTAGTTGCACTGAACCACTAGCTGTTTCATTCTTTTTGTTTTCACTTGCAGTCAGGTAGTCTGTGCAAAACGTTTGTAGGTTGTTATTGTGACACAACAATATTGTGGTGTTGTTAAAGTGTTTCTGTTAGTTTGAGTATTATTTACAAGTTTGTGTGTTGTGGGTTTGTAGGTGATTAAATGATGAGTGAAAAGGATTTTGCTACTATTGAGCCTAAGTTAGCAAAAAGAAGAAAATCTTATGGACGTTTACAAGATGTTGCAAAAAAACTAAGGTTAAGTACCCATGAAACTGGCGAAGACTGTAAGTGTCTACGACTTCAATGTTTTAAAAATATTGCTTTGGATGAACGAATGTTCATTATTTCTAAATTTAATGAAATTCAATCTTATGATGAACAATCGGTTTATCATTAGTTGCCAGCAAGTAATTTGGCATCGCCCTAAAAAAACTGAAAATGAGCCGACTTTCATACATATTCTTATTCTTATAAAATTAGGGTTTTAAGAAATGGTGAATTATCCGACGTTCCAGTATGTTACAAGGCATTTATGTCACTACATGGTGTAACTGCCAAGAGAATACAAACGTTACAGAAAGGACTCACAACAACAGGAGCTGCCCCCTTGGACAAGCGCGGTAAACACAAATCGAGGCCTAATATGCTATCAAATACTAATTTGAACTACGTATTGGAGCATATTGGCTCTTTTCAAGACCGGACCTCTCAGTATAGCTTGAACAAATCAAAAAAACTATACTTGCCCGAGGAACTTAACATTAACAAAATGCATGTCATGTTCAAGGAAAAGTACCTCCAAGTTGTTATATCTTATGAAAAATACAGGGAAATATTCAATAAAAATTTCAATATAAGTTTTGGGTATGTATCCAGGATCGGACACCTGTAGTTTTTGTGACCAGCACAAAGTCAAAGTAGAAGCCATTCAATGTACGTTAGCTGACACATTGATCTCTGTTTCTACAAGTCAAAACTGATCTCGGAATTGACAAAGCTTGTTTCTGAAAAAGAGTTACATTTAAGGAAAAGTCAGGCATCTTATATGCGTAAGAGATGTGAGAAACAAATTTCGCAGAAAAATAAAACTACGGTTGCTATTGCAATGGACTACCAAAAAACCCTAAATGTTCCAAATATTAGCACAAGCGATGCGTACTACAAAAGGAAACTTTCGTTTTATATATTCAACATTCATCAATTATCAGATGCAGAATCATTTTTTTATACATACTTTGAAGTATCAGCAAAAAAATGAACTGATGAGGTGTGCTCTATGCTGTTTAATTATATAATGAATCACTTAGGCCCAGAAGTAAAAAAACTGACAATATTTTGCGACTCATGCAGTGGGCAAAATAAAAATTATGCTATTTTCAGGATGCCGCATTATATTGTACACTTTGTAAAAGACTTGATTTGGTTACTATTGTTTTCCCCATTCGAATGCAATAAAAACATGGGACTTATTAATGCAAAATTTGTAGTTGAACTACCTTCTCAATGGAATGATGTTGTGCTACATTCCCGCATAAGACCTAAGCCCTTTGAAGTAATAGATTGTGAAAATCAAGCCATTTTCAAGTCTTGGACAAAGTTTCTCTCAAGTTTATATATCAAGAAATGTCCCTTTAAGAGTAGACTTCTGCAAGAGCTAAAGTTTAATAAGGATCATCCCCGAATGGCACTGTACCGAGACACTTACAATGGTGCTTTTGTGCAAACTGTCATCATTAAACCAAAAAGAAAACAGCTGTCTCTACCTGAAGGCTTGTTTCATCTACCTTTCTTTGCTTACGTTGACCTTCTTCCAATAACGACTCAAAAATATAAAGATCGCCAGCATCTCAAGAAATTTTGCTCCGTTGAAAGTCAGCAATACTTTGACAAATTGCCTTATGTTTAATGTTCTTGTGTTCTTTTTAAATTTGTAAAACTTTGAACAAAGTTTATAAACTACAATTAGATTAATTGAATTAAATCGATTGCTACAGGTAAATCCATAAACTACTATTGATCTTTTTTGGATAATTTTACGCAATCCCCCCTCTAACTTTTTAAAAATTGTAAGAATGCAAACAGTAATAAAAATAGCGCACAGTGACTCTTTTTTGATTTTTCAATGAATTTGGAAACTCATCTTTTTTCTGTTCTAATGGATACTCATCTTATTTGCTTTGTGTTTTATGTATTTAACAACAAAATTATGTTTTTTTTTATTACAACAATTACGTAGAAAACTGATTATTACGGTATTTCATTATTGAAATCATACCCTTAGGGAAAAGGCTAGTTGGTATTCTCCTAAAACTTTATTTGTTAATTTTATAACGTTTTAAAGTTAAGCATTGCCTTTTCTCAAAACTTTAATTTTTGGACCATCATCGTTTTCCCCCTGAACTCTTCAAATGTCACAGTAGCGTCTGACGTTTGTTTGCGTCAGAATTAGATACTAAAAAGAGGTCAGAAAAGTAATTTGCGGTCGGAAAGTAGCCACTTTCTGACCTGAAATATTATTACACTTCAATCATCAGATAGCGTTTGAAATGTAATACTTTCAAACTCTTGTAAGAAGCCATTTTAGTTTCTAATTTTAATAATAAAATAGTTACCTTTGAAATGACAAAAATAAAATGTCAAATTAAATACTGTCATGATTGCCACCAGTTCTACTTGTATTGAATAGTTGAACCAGAATTCTTCAATTCCAGATGTGAGTTTATTATATATATTCTCACGGGTGTTGACTTGTATGAATTGATGTGTATTCTTTTATATTAATTATTCATTCATGAGTAAATGAAGCTATGTAGTATACTACATTGAAAGACTGTATTTTATACTTTTGCATAGATTGTTCTGACTATCGTATGATCACTGAGAGCTATATCTATTATGTGCTGAGTGCAATATAATGTTTATTAGAGTATATAGTTAGGGATGCTACCAAGCATCTTGTACATTTAATGATATAAAGATAAGATAGTAGTTAAAGGCGTACGGTGTGAAGAATTCTGCTGTTACATAGGAAACCATTCGACACACGAGGTCAGGGTGTGAAGGATTCTGCTGTTACATAGCAAACCATTCGACATACAGGTTAGGGTGTGAAGAATTCTGCTGTTACATAGCAAACCATTCGACACACAGGTTAGGGTGTGAAGAATTCTGCTGTTACATAGCAAACCATTCGACACACAGGTTAGGGTGTGAAGAATTCTGCTGTTACATAGCAAACCATTCGACACACAGGTTAGGGTGTGAAGAATTCTGCTGTTACATAGCAAACCATTCGACACACAGAATAGGGCGTACTGGTGGAGGATACGCCACGCTAGTTGTCTAGAGCCTTATAGGTATGATAATGATGGTTTGAATGGTGTTGATGTGAAGCTAGAGATTGAATCAATTGTAGGTTACATTGGTTGTGTATGCCAGTGATAGTTGATACCATATTTATATAGTTATGTAGAATGTAGTTTTATCTATTCCTTATTAGAATGACTGAGAGGTCAGCACTCATCGTGACTTTATTATTTTTAGAATTGACGGTGGTTGCCGATAAGAATACATTCTAACAGAGCCCCCTACGTGACTGCAGATTTGGTTAATAAACAGGTACGGTTAACTTAAAAATACCTCTGATGTATATTTACAATTATACAAGAAATTTGGGTTAATTTCAATTACGTTAAAGTAAGTACCCACATGTCAAGTTTCCACGCCTTACACTCTTGACATGTATAAGTAATCTGATTATAAACGAAATTGTTCAGGGCCTAGTTTGAAGGGCTAAGTGCGATCATGACTATCCTTCAAAGTACCATGAATAAGTTAAACTAAATCAGGTAAAAGTTGAAACTGACACCGAATTAGTGAATAGTTACAAAATTGAGAATATATTCAAATTAAAAGATTTAGAGGCGCAGTTAAAAAAAGCAACTAAAAAGCAAGAAATTTAACGAAAAGGGAATACTGGCATGTATCGATGTGGGCTTAGTTAGGGCGTCCTCAACCTAGTATTCAGAGTGATCATTGAAGACTGGCAGCACCCTTTTAGATGAAACAAATCCCTAAATATTTTTAACTAAAAGCTCAACACTGGATATATATTCTGTGCAAAAGTTAGTGAAATATAATGGAAGTAAGAACCTCTTTATAAAAGGATTAAAATATTATTTTGTCCTCTTAGGTTGACAGTTGACGTTTTCAACATTGTAAAGAATTTAATAAGTATTCCTTGAATTCTAAAATTAGTTGGACCGTTGCGTTGGTTGATTTTAGTGGGATTCTATATAGAAGTTTTCTGCTTTTTATCACATTTATTTTTATTTGAATGTTTCTACAAAGAGTGTTTGGCGTTTATGTTCGTGTTGCTAGGAGAAATAAAACGGCATAACACATTAAACAATGAACTTTGTTGGTGTAATATATCCCTTCTCTCATGTAGCATAGGCATTTACTAGGTATGCAACAATTGTATGCATCGCGAAGGCACCATTCGTTGTGTTCTGAACTATCTTCTTTATACAATAAAACTTTCAATACAAGTTGTATTCTTATCTGTGTGTATCCGTCCCTGCAGGCATATTCCAGGACGACCGTATTCGGTAAGTACATCACAGAATAAAACTGGCGACGAGATACGGGAACATTAGTTTCTTTTAGATTAGTCTATTCAAATTCAATTAAAATCAAGCCAAGTGTTTAACAACTTCACATACAAATCATGGCTACATCTGTTATTGAGAACGTTAGCCAATTACGAGAATTTCATCCGATTAATTCAGACTGGTCTATATTTAAACGCAGAATTGAAAATTATTTTATCGTAAATTCGATAAAAAATGAGGACTGCAAGCGAGCGATTTTACTAAACATCCTAAGTGAAGACGCGTGTAAACTGATTTACAACTTATGTTTACTTGAGGAACCCGAAAATAAACCATATGCCGATTTGGTAAAGTTAATGTCGGAACATTTTAATCCGACCATATCAGTTTTTGCAGCACTCCTAAAATTTTACATGGCTCAAAAAGTGAGACACGAATTTCCATGGGAATGGGCAGCGCGACTACGGAAATTCGCGTCTTCTTGTTGCTTCACCGCTTCCGAATTAGAAGTGGTATTAACAGACATTTTCATCGTGATAAAGGGCCCGTTCAAAACCGATTAATGAAAAATAAAAAGTATGTAACTTTCCAAGAGGTACTCGAAATTGCGCTAGCAAAGGCAACCACAAAATCACTGGTGAGCGGTAACATTAAAAAAGAACCAGAAGTATATTACGTGAACACCACATCTAAAGGAGTAAAGCGAGGACATTTCCTTGTAAAACGGAACAAAGATCATTACTAGGGGAACGCGGCACGTCACTAACAGTCATTCAACGTCAATGGGAAAATATCAGCTGTCAAGTTTTCGGCAGATGCAACCATAATACAGATAAGTGCGCTTTTAGGGAGTGTTATTGTTGCAAGTGTGAAATGAAAGGCCATTTAGCTTCGGTATGTAAAAATAAAAGGGAAACGTCCAATTATAATCCTAATTCCAGGGCTCAAAATTATTTGGAAGATGAGGAATATAAGTTGTTTAGTTTAAATTCCCATTTCGAATGAACCTGCACCTTACCGAAGTTCTATATTACTAGAACAGGTGAATTGACTTGCGTGTTCTAATGAGCTAAAGAGCCAAACTACAGGTCCAACCAAAGTAGTAGGGTCGTTAGTGAGAAACCAGACTAAGACAGGTCCACGAAAGAGGGCAGCGGCTTTTTCGCTACTTAGTACCCAAGTACACAGCGTACCTAAATCGTGCTAAAATGATGGCATTCTCTGGGGTAAAAGAGTCCGGAATTAAATAGTTCCCCATTCGGATCTCTGGGAGGGGACTACCTCGGAGGATGCGATCTGAATGTTCAGAATAAAAGTCAGGAACATTTTGCGAGTCGAAGCGAGGAATGTTAAAAGTATAAAGCAAGTAGGTGCTAGAGAACCTAAAAATGGAAATGAATAGGTTAACACTAGATACAGTAGGGATCAGCGAAGTTCGGTGGCCAGAGGCGGGGGATTTTTGGAGTGGAGACTTCAGGGTAATTTATACAGGAGCAGAGGAAGGAAATTTAGGTGTGAGGATAGTTATGCAAAAAAAGAAAGGATACTGTGTAGAAAATTACTTACAAAAGAACGAAAGAGTGCTCATGGTTAGATTAGAATCCAAACCAGTAAAGACAGTAATAATACAAGTATACATACCCACCTCTAACTACAGTGACGAAGAGGTAGAAGTGATCTACAAAGATATCAAAGACATATTAAGATACGTAAAAGTACATGAAAATTTAATAATTACGGGGGATTTTAATGCAGTGGTAGGTGAGGGTAAGGAAGGAACAGTAGTCGGTTTATTTGGTTTAGGCACGAGAAACGACAGGGGAAATGGGCTGGTAGAATTTTGCGACAAGAACAATTTAATTATCACAAACACATTATTTCGACATCATGCTAGAAAACGATATACGTGGAAGATGCCAGAGATATAGGAAGATATCAAGTAGATTACATTCTTATTAGACAACGGTTTAGGAATCAAGTAAAAGACTGTAGAAGCTACCCAGAAGCAGATATAGATACTGACCACAACATCGTAATTATGAAGGCCTTACTTAAATTAAAAAATTTGAAAAAAAGAAACGGAAAAAGGCACTTTGACTTTGCGAAACTAAAAGATAAAAATATTCAAGAAAGATTCGAAAAAAGTCAAATGAATTGCTAAAAGATATTGGGAAAATATCTGATACTAAGGAAGTAGAAGCAGAATGGAATAACATTAAATCAAAGCCTTGACATGGCGGCCAGAGATATTCTTGGGTATACACAAAAAGAAAATAGGAAATCATGGATAACAAAGGATATCCTAAATTTAATTAAAGAATGACGAATATACAAAAATAAATCACACTAAACAGGAAAACAGAGACAAAGCCATAAAATAGAAAATTATTCGCAAATGCAGGAAAGCTAAAGAACAATGGATTGATGAAAAGTGCAAAGAGGTACAAACTAATATGGAAGTAAAAAAGACAGACGAAGCATACAAACTAATTATACTGAATTTTAGGGATATAAAACCATATAGCACAAATATACAGGATGCGGAAGGAAACGTCATTATGGAAAATGTGGAGAAAGTGGGTAGATGGCAAGAATATATAGCAATTAAATGCAGGAGGGGAACTAACAACATTAGAACAGGAATCAGACATTGAAAATGATGACTTGGGATATCCTATACTTAGAGATGAGTTTGAATTAGCATTAAAGGGTCTGAAAAATGGTAAGGCGCCGGGTTCAGATAAGGTGCAAACAGAAACTCTAAAAGCCGCTGGACAAGCAGTAACAGAACGTTTCTTCCAACTTGTAAGCTATATGTACGAGACATGCGAAATGCCCAAAGATTTCAAACGCAACATCATAGTAACTATACCAAAAAAGAAAAGCGTGGATACATGTGAAAATTTTTGAACAATAAGTTTAACAGCACACGTGTCAAAAATATTAACTAGAATTGTACAAAGACGAATGGAAAAACGAGCTGAAGAAATACTAGGAGAAGATCAATTTGGATTTAGGCGAATCAGGGGCACACGGGAGGCTATTTTAGCTCTGAGAGTGATAATGGAGAAAACAATAGAAAAAGTTTAGACCCTGATTCGAAAGTACTAACCACTATATCGGCACACATGTGCTTATTTCAATATTATCGGACACCCTATGGTATCGCGAGTATACTTTCTAAATTCCAGAGGATTATGGACTTCTTATAATCTGGTTTGGAAGGGGTAGTCGTTTTCTTCGACGATATTCTTGTAACAGACAGAAATCAGCTCGAACATTTGTCCCGTTTAGATAGAGTACTAGATATATTAGATAACGCAGGGTTGAAAATAAGCAAACACATATGTAATTTTTTTATGGACAAAATCTCATATTTAGGTTTCGTGATCGGTAAAAAGGGATTGCACACAATGCCCCCGCAGCTGCAAAATGTTACGTAATTAAAATCCTTTTTAGGATTAATTAATTATTATGGCCAATTTTTGCCTAAATTATCAACAATAGCTCACTCACTTTACAATTTATTAAAAACGAACGTCGAATGGTACTGGTCACCAGAAACAAGGCCTTTACCTTAATCGAGCAACAACTAGCATCCCCTCAGTACTGGTCCATTATGATCCGCATTTGTCTTTAAAAGTTTCTTGCGATGCGTCAGGCTACGGTATAGAGGCGGTACTCTTACACGAAATGCCCAATGGTACTACACAACCAATCGCATATGTATCTCGAACCTTGTCAAATTGCGAAAAAAATTACAGTCAGATTGAAAAAGAGCAATAAGTGATCGTTTTTGGGTTATGTAAATTTAATCAGTATTTCTACCGGAGGCATTTTGTTCTATTGACAGACCATAAAGCGTTGACAATCATTTTTAATCCCAACAAGGAGATTCCGCAATTCTTAGCAAAGACGATGGGAGGTTGTTCTATCATACTATCAATATCAAATTGAATTCGTAAAATCTTGTAGCAACTGGACAGATTGCCTCTCACGGTTGCCCAGTAGCAATAACGACGATAATTGGGAAAATGTAGATATTGACTATATTAGATATTTTTCAGATAATAACGATTTCCCTATAAATTTCAAATTAATACGGGAAAGTACCAGTAACAATAAAGTGCTAACAGAAGTAAAAACGTTGGTGAAATCGGGTTGGCCAAATAAATCAAGTCAATTAGCGGATCCGGTTAAACCCTATTATGGAATCCGGCATGAATTGGGTGTAGATTCGGATTGTGTTTTATGGAATAACCGTTTGATTATCCCAAGCAATTTAAGAGAACGTGTTTTAAAAGAATTACACTTATCCCATTTAGGCACAGTAAAAAACAAAAGTCTGGCCAGATCATATTTTTGGTGGCCAAGGTTAGACCAACAAATCGAAACAATGGATGCATCTTGCGAGAAATGCATGCAATATACAAAATCACCTAGCAAAGCGGAACTGCAACCTTGGCTCATGCCACGAGAAAGTTGGCATCAATTACATTTGGACTTTTTGAGACCGTTCTTAAATAACATTTTTTTAATCACATTTGATGCATATTCTAAGTGGCTTGAGGTTTTTCCGTCAACATAATTTATTAAAGTTGTCAAATAAAAAAGGTAATTATCGGACGTAAAAGCAAATAGTACAAAATGATATAAACATATAAATATGTTTCTGAGATTTCTAGACTGTTTTATGAAAGAACCCCTTAAAGCAGGCGCTGTGGAACCGAAAGAGAAACACATACTTCTAAAACATAAACCCATAAGAAAGTAACGTATCGGACCCCTCGTATAGCAGAAGTCAAAATATTTACACACTCTTGAAGTAGGAGATCTCCATAGACGCATGGAGTATTGTTTATGGGCTCAAGGTAATTTGTTTAATCACAGAGAGTTTTTGAAGAAGAAAATGGCTAGTGATGAAGCTATCTTCACTATGACGGTGTAGCTAGTTTCATCCCAGAACTGTAGATACTGGGCCACAGAAACCCCAAACTAGGTTATTAAATGTGTGGTGGGGAATTTTAAATACACGAATCATTGGCCCATTTGTGTTTTTTGATACGCTGAATTAATGGATGTGCTTGATGATTAACCACTGTGTGTGAGGCAAGATTTGCACTTCCAACGAGACGGATCCCCAGTTCATAACGCAAGGATAGTGCGAGCATGGTTAGATGAGAACTTTTTGTTAAGACGGATAGGTAGGTCGTAGTAGCCCTTTAATACAGTGGGCTCCGAGATCGCCTGATATTACACCACTGGACTTTATCTTTGGGAATTATTAAAAATGCTGTGTTTGCATCTAGATCTTAAAACATAGAGGAACTGTCAGAGAATCCAACTATCGTGTCAAGAAGTTTCTCCAGAATCATTACGAGTTTTACTAAATCACAAAAGGCGATTGGAAAAATGTATTCGTCTTCTACGTAATTTAGTTGAAAAAAAAATCCCATTTAAAATAGTGTTCGGAAAATTTTTGTACTAAAAATTGCGAACTTTTGATTTCGTGGAACTTTTATTATCTACTGATTATAAAAATGTTGAAAAATTTAAAAATGGAAATTTTTTAACAAAATTTGGTATGTGCGGGTTTTGAGTAATTTGGAGCAACTTTTCTTAATTATTTTTGTTATATCTTAATTGCTACTATCACTTTACCTGAAATTCTACTTTTATTTTAATCATAGTGGGTTGGATTTTGAATTTATCAAAATCAAATTTATACGAAAAGATACATTTTCGTGGTTTACACAACTGCTAAAAATTTCATATTGATTGCTTTGAAAATAAAAAGTTATTTAGGTGTCCTGTTGAAAAGTGAAACACACTGTAGATCAAAACACAAATTATGCAACAGTACGCTTCCTGCTGCTGTAGAGTAAATCACTACATGGGTACGGTAGATAAATGCATAGGCAGAAAAAGCATAAAAGCCAAGAATTAAAAATAGTAAACCTGTTCTTCCTGTTAAGGGTGAATTGGCATTGCTTTCCACTGTTTCTTATCCTAAGCCAACATTTCAGTAAAGCTGGCCATTCACATAGCTTTCTAAGAGATCATCATCTAACAGATTGCGAGCTGAAAGTTGATTTCAGCACCGCACACAGTTTCTCGAGAAATTTTAAGTTGCTGATTGATATTTATGGAATATAAAAACTGCGGGTGGTGTTTTGAGGTAAATATTGCTAGTTCATTATCGAAAATGCCGTCATCTGAATACACTTACAAAATTTGCAACACCCCCTCAGATTTATTGCAGACTATTAACTGTTAAGTAGTTAAGTACGTGTATCGTGCGATAATGATAAGAATTTCAAACTTTTGGCAGAGCAGATTTCGACATGATACCTAAAAAAGTAACAACCGGGAATACATCAGTTGCATCCTTCTCTATGCAGGATTAAAGATAAGTGTTATTCTGATATGGAATTAAAATAAAACATATTGATCAGTACGTAACACAAGAAACTCTAAAATACCAAATTTATAGTTTGACAACGGCTTTCTGTAAAGCATTAGAAAAGCGTTGATACGCCTCTGGCTGTACAAAGTTTTTGTTTTAATATTAGGAATAGGAGATTCTATAATCTGCAAGAGAAAGTTTTTTCCATCTTTAATTAAGTTACTACGATAATGTTGAGGTTTTCTGTTTTCGCGTATTATAGGACAATAATCAGCTATTTTATTTATGTTTGCTAAACACGCATTTTCCAGACCAAAAGGAATGTCTAGTCAGTGCGGTTAGCCAAGGAGAGGCTTTATGGTGGGTACACCAACGAGTTCGTGAGTATTACGCGTTAAAAACAAGGATTTGACTTCGAACTACCGTGGATATCGTCGTGTAAAACGCAAGTGCGCGTTAATCAAGGGCAAATTGTACCTATGAAATTATTTACCTTTCCAGTTACCCTACTTTTGTTTTGTGTTCCTTAAATGTGCAGGTCCAATACATTTTGTTGCCAGAATCTAAAAAATTGACCCTCACGCAACCCGATCTACCTGAGGACAACTGCTGAGGATGCCTTGGTTACAGTTATTAATTAAAGTAATTCTTTTGTTTAGTTTTTAATGGCTTACTTAATATATGGATCTTTAACCATTTGACGGCAATAAATTGCTATCAAATTTAGAGGCGTAATAAATTACGCATGGGATTAACGTAATACTTGACGCCATACAGGAAAAGCAATAACTCATAACAGCATATAAAACTTTCAAAATTTGATTGCCACATTGATAGATGTCAAACGGCTTTGTATGTATGTATTTTCGATCATAGTCTAAAATATCTACAAATTTCCATCTGATAGATTTTTGTAGTTAATTAGTGAACTGTTTAATGTGTATTCATCAAAGAGCATTGCATTAAGGTCTGATCAGTAGATCATTATCTGTCAAAAAAATATATATGAGTGATCAGGTTAACATATAACTGTTTATCTACATCTTCCCGATCTGGTGTATATACTTAAATGTTTCCTTTCCTTTACAAATTTTACTTTCTGTTCCAACCTCCACCACTGTTCTATCTATTCCTTCGTGCTCTAGAACTATACCTGTCATTCTATCACACCTTTTTTTAATAGCAATACCTTTATTTTCTTGAACCATCTTTAAGATTCTATCGTTACTAATTTTATCCGCAAAACCTACTTTAAACATTCTCCTTTGGGAACATATGTTGGAAGTTTCTAAATTCTTCTTTATTTAATGTCAGATAGACTTTCAAGTACCTCTTTCCAATATCGAACTCTCCTATTTTTTAGTATCACGTCTCTTGCATCTCAGATGCTTGCGCTTCTTGGACTATTTTACTTTTTCATCTTTACTAAATCGTTTGTGATCCAACTGCTTATGTAGCAAAGCTTCTTTACTTCTAACTTTTCTGATTCTTGATTTACAATTATCTTTTTTTTCCTACGCTTTATCTTTATTTTGGTATTGATGATTTTTATTGTTTAACCTTTATTTAATATTTTTTCATTGTATATGGTCTTCTGCTTAGTCGTTTACGATATCCAAGGCTGGTATCACTGTTAACTGAAGGAAAGGTAGATGAGAAACTACGTAGATAGATCAACACTTGAATATCGTACACAAATTATAAACAATACGCGTTGTGATAGGTATGGTCTGCTAAACATCTTGCGTAAAATAGAGGAACGTGGAAAGTTGCATCAAAGACTGCAATTCGCGTAGTATTAGAACAGCATACAGACTCTTTAAATTCCGCATTTTCGAGCACATTAACAAAAACTTCAATTCTGCCATCGATTACCATTTGCGTTTCAGTAACCACAGCCTCAAGCTCTTTCTCCAATTGCAAAGTACAACACATTAGGGCCAGGAACTTGACACTTCTTTGAAGAACTTGGATTCAAAAACGAAACAACACATTATTTCTACACCATCAACACTAAAATAAACTCAAAGATTTTATTCCACTTTACAAACGTTTTGAATCAAATAGTTGACTTTATCTGCCGAACATATTTAACGATTTTTCCTCTAAATTTTACTAATTAGAACGAATTCGCTTGAGATTTTACCATTTATCATGCATTTAAGTAAATATAGGATGCAGAATGCCACTACTTTAATATACCTCAACTGCCAATGTAAATTAAAGGTTTACCAAACTGTCTTTATTATGTATTGGTAATGTAGTGCCGATTGGTCTGTCTCTAACCAGAATAACTATATTAGAACGTAAACGAAGCATCTGTATCCAAAAGATAATTGGTGAGCACCATTTGGCGCAACATCTTCAAATAGGCTTGATTGACAGGAACAAGAGTTCTGAGTTTAAGAGTTATTTAGGTTACAATAGGAAATCTCGTGAATATTATTTGCAAATTCTAGTATGTTTTAGAATAATCTAGAACAATTGGATAAGGTATAAATTGCAATTAAGGGATTTTGTAGTGCAGTTTCGATTACAAATAAAGAACTGTTGTTATTGCACATAAAGTTTTCGTTACAGTAATATTTCAAACGACTGATCATGATCTGTTGTTGAGGTCCTAAGTGTTTTGGTTTTAAATTATATTATCCCACTTTCTTTATATTTGAAACTGCATTATTCACGTGTCCTGCAGGTAACCGAGACTGCTACACTATCCATTTTTTCAGAATATGCAACACGAGCGTTTTTAAGTATTACACATGTACAAATTCTTGGTTTTGGTATGACAAGTGAAACTCTTGCATTGGGTTTTAAAATATCTAACCTTTGGTTGCATATAAAATTTTGATGTCTTTTATATTAAGGTTGTTTTTCAATTTTTCTTCATTCTGCAAGCATCATTTGAGAGACAAAACATCATTCGATGCGGTCTTAATTTATAGAAAGTTTTAATCCCCCTTATACAGGTGAAAAATTTTGAATTGGAATTGATCATTTTCTACGCAAATACGATGCCACTTTATCAGAAAAATAATCTTCCCATACCTTAATAAAAAAAAACAATAAACGCAAGTAACACTGTTACCTATACCAAATATACCTACATTTCTAATATTAGAATGTAATAAATGGTTTTGAGAGGTTACTTTTATAAAGCTGCAGAACGCTCAGACGGTATATCGTTTTGTCGTTCTGCTTTGACAATTTTCCACTACTTTTATCCCACTATTTTTATCCCGTACTTATTTAAGAACTTTTTATTTGCGAATCTTTGCAAAAGTAGGTCAGCATCTTAAAGGAATATATCAGAAGCGGAGATGCTTGCAATACAAAGTAGATTTGCTAGTATGACATAGATATGAAATCTCAAATGTACGAAATATATGTATATTTTCCCTTGAGTTAAATATATTTATATAAATACTGGTATTGTTGGAAACCCTTATTTAATCAATAATTCTTAAAACAAAGTAACTATTAAAGTAAATGGATTATGCAGGGTGTATCGCATAATTTATTCTCTAACAGAATCTCGAAAATAATAAGAACGTAATTGAATTATCAACTTAGACTCAAATACATTCTCCATCACCAGGACTATCAGTGACTATTCGCAAACATTACACGTTCATCACTGGACTAAAGCAGTCGTTTCCCCATGTTTTCACAATAAAACCTTAAGGTTCGTTATAACGTTCTTTTTATGTATTTGTTTATATCCCCAAATATACTTAACTTTACGATGCTAAATCGCAGTTACTATTTTTTAGAAAAGTAGGCGTAGGGTAAAATAAGTTACAAAGAGGTCTTGTGTATGAATGAAACTAGCTGTAAGATCCTACGCCTAACTGAGAATTGTCTCTGGTAGATTGTGAGTTAGTGCATGTTAAAAGTTCTCATCATTCAAGATTGAAATGGGGTTTGAAGAGGGCTCTACTTCATCTCGGTTTATAAACAAGAAAATGGTAGAAGGCCATAAGGGGCTGCAGGTATCTTCAGACCATATTAACTTCACATACAAACACAAATAATTAACCTTAAAAATTGTTTCTTACTTTATAATACTGCAGTTGTCATTCGGAAACAGTCTAGAGTTGCATCTGAAATAAAAGCGAAACAAATTTAAATTCATAAATACTATATAAAGTACTTCTGTAACTCACTAATTTCCTGTTAGCTTCTCTTTTATAATTACCAGACCTTTCATTATACACTGACCGTTTTTGTGCTATAACGAACTTCAACTTACTGTTTATTCGGTTCAGTATAAGCCCAATTATTCATAAATAGAGAATCCTTAACATACTCAAGTGCCGCTATAAAAGTTTATTACTGTGAATAATTACTAACATGTTTACTGCACTAATCTATTTCTTGACACGACACGACGTTATATTCATTACTACATTCGACTGTGTAATTTATTTATTACTAAGCACTTAATTTAATGGATACTAACGTACTTACTCCCTGTATGTTTGTTGTGGTTTGTTTTGTATTTTTCTTAATCTTTCTTGGATATTAAACCACTCAGAGATTTTAAAATTGTCTTTATTTACGTTTCGATCCATGACCTAGGATCGTTGTCAAAATAATAAAAAATTTTAAGATTGACATTTACAACACAAATTGAAGATGACTTTGATTTGGGTGCAACACAAATTGAAAGTACTCATTCTTCTAACTTTAAAATTTTCACCTAATGTATTCAAATCAAAAACTAATAAATCAAAGTCACCTTCAATTTGTGTCATAAATGTCAAACTTAAAATTTTTTATTATTTTGACAACGATCCTAGGTCATAGATCGAAACGTAAATAAAGACAATTTTAAAAACTCTGAGTGGTTTAATACCCAAGAAAGATTAAGAAAAATACTAACATACTTATTTTAACAATTTAGTTCATTTTACTTCTGAATTAATATTTCGACTATCTGACTGTCAGATCGTACAGTTTATATATCTAACTAACATAGTTTCCAGTAGTAGAAGTTTGTGTAAATTACACGAATCGCCTGTTTTTGTTCGTTTTATATAAGTTTTTTAAATACATCCTTGTAATCGTTAATCAATCCATTGTTCGCTTAATGGCTTTATTCAATTTATTTCTGGACAACTTCTAAATGTAAATGAATTTTAATTCATTTTATTCTTTAAATAAATATGCAATTATGCAATTATACAATTATACAATTATACAAGTATACAATTACACAATCACACAATCATACGATCATACAATCACATAATCGTGCGATAGTCCGATCGTGCGACCGTGCGAACGTGCGATTGCGCGATCGCACAACCGCACAACCGTACATTCCTACAACCGTTCAATCATACAAAATTGTGCGATCGCGCGATTGCCCGATCGTCCGATCGCCCGATCGTGCGATAGCACAATCGCACGATCGCACGGTCGCACGATAATAAGTACGTTAGTATTTTTCTTAATCTTTCTTGGGTATTAAACCACTCAGAGTTTTTAAAATTGTCTTGATTTACGTTTCGATCCATGACAAAGATCGTTGTCAAAATAATAAAAACTTCAAGTTTGACATTTATGACACAAATTGAAGGTGACTTGAATTGAAAGTGACAGTTGACAGTTGGAAGCGGTCTACCAAGTATTTATATGTTTGTTGTGTTACGTGCCAATCAAATTGGCCCTTAAACATTGTGTTTAAGTTAATTTTGATGAGCAGAGGTTTCGCGCCATAATTTCAAAAGACTCGGGGCGCGCATTTCCGTTATGTCACAGTGCGTCTGCGCCAGATCGCGCGACGCGAGAGGGTTGGACGAATAAGTTCGCGCTGACGCGGAAAGAACGAAAAGTGGGGACTAGTGTTTCCGTTAGACGCTTGAACGGGGCTTTTTAGCCCGTACCTTCGAGTGGAGTGGACGCTTTGAGGCATCGTATCGTGCTTATCTTATCTATGTAGATTTCCTTTGCCGAATTGTCTTTGTTTGTTGCCTTATACCTGGTATTCCTGCCCGATCCCTACATAAGTAGATGAAATCTGCAGCCACCTAGGGCGAACCGTACTGCACGACCCGAGAATGAGCCGGAAGCCCATGTTCCGCAGACAGCACCGGAGCAAGTACCATCTTTAATCACCCCGGAGCCTGATGGACTTGGAATAGAAGCCAACTTTAACCCAGAGGCATATTCATGTGAGTAGTTGCATTAGAATATATTGCCTGAACTTTATATATTTTTCCGATTATTACGCAATATAAATTGTGCATTGGTGACGTCATTGGTAGATGAGCGCGCCCAAAATTTGTATAAGATTAGCACTACCAACCACCGATGGTGTCTAGTAAACCCCGCTTCCGGTGTTGTATTTATCGAACTTTAAAATGTAATTACCGTTTTAAATGTAAGAGTTGTTGAAATTCACGAAAAACGGAGATACGTTAAAGCTTTTTCGCTGAAATGCAAGACGGTGGGAAAACAATTTTAAGAATTGTTGGAACAGGTACACAAATGTACGTGCAATTTATAAACAGGAGGTTATTTAAGCATTTTTGAAGAGGGGTCTCGTTCTCTTTTATTTTATCAGCCATTCGCGATACATATAGTTACTTTCAAGTGAATGAGTGCAGTTTTAATCCAAATGTATGTAAAAGCTAGTAAAGCGATTTCTTGGTGAAAATTAATATTGTATGTAAGTACAAAAATTGTTATTGTGGTGTTTGAAATGCACGAAATTCATAAAGAATGAAATTATTTGGATGATGGAAAAAGCGATTTTTGGGTATTAAAATTAAATTTTGAAGATTGGATATTTTGGTTGTAAATTGTACAAGAAGAGACTTTGAGTAGCGGCATGCATGACAGACATGATGATTCGACCGGGGAGTTATTAGATGGATTGATGACCTACTAGACGGCAGCATCTCCAAAGGGCTAGCTGGTGGACCACATTCAGAAGATAGCTACCAGGTAGGTCATTTTATAGAACTTTGAGGGGTGAATATTTTCCATGGTGTTTGTGATCATTTTTGATTTGTGCTTTGTTGTGTTTTCTATTATTTGATATATTATGAACAGAAATTGTTGAGATTTTAAAATGAAACTGATTTTTGAGATTCAAGAAAAATGAATTATTTTACAACCAAGAGATAGTGTAAAGAGGTATAGAGGGCTTATTGATATTTGGCAGTGCAGTAAATTTGTATGCACATTTATAGACTTTTAGTATGAGTTCATGATAAGACAAAAGGGGTAACGTAAGGAACGCCCTCTTACTTTAATAAAAATTTGTGTTTAAAAAGTTATCGATTTGCATCATTATTGTTTTAAAATTATTGACCAAACGAGTGTACAAAAAGAAATGGTGTTTTAATTTTTGGAAAATGTAATACTGATTTTATATAAATAGAGTGTGATACATCGGGTTAATCGAGGTATTTTTGAGTGTGTGATTGTAGGGTGTCAATTTTATTTTTGTTTCAGCATGGTGATATTGAGCGGAAGTTTATAGATTTAACAGGTAGGTGTCTGTAGTAATTTTAAGGAATTTGAGCTAGTCGGAGAAATACAGGAGAGCAGCCGAAGGCAAGATCGCAAGTTAACTACACAGTAATTATGACACCCAAGTTGTAGGGCTCGAATTAATTTTAGGTTAAAGATAACGAGGAGGAAAATTCACAATAAATGATGACGACCCAATTTGTGGGGCAAAATTCAAACGAAAATTCACAAATTATATATATGGCGCCCAACGTGAGGCAAGATTCGAGCGAAGCAACACAATAAATTATGGCGAGCCGAACGTGAGTGGCACGATTCCAGATAAATTTTTTTTTTTATTTTAGGAAATTGACGACTTGAGAGGAAAGAATGGATTGTTGTAACTAATTTTAGTGATAGTTTTAGAATTAATTTTGGGTGTGTGTTAAGCGGATGTTGAGAAAGGTGTGGCTTAGGAGTGTAGGAGTAGAAATTGGAAGTGATGATAGTGCGTTATTTGAAAAATCAGGAAAAATGGAAGAAGCAGGAGGTAGTAGGGATCAATCGAGAACAGAATCGGGAGATCAAGGAAATAAGCTGATAATGAGAATGTTAGAGGAAATGCGACTAGGGAGAGAGGAATCGAACCGGAAGTTTGAGCAAATTAGCGAGAAAATAGACAACTCGATGAAGGAACTGTCTGATTTCAAAAATAGTTTGACAGTAAAAATGGGGGAGGTTGAAATGAGAGTTGAAAGGAATGAAAGGAGTATAATTGAGGTTTCGCAGTGAAATTGGACAACTAAAAACGGAAATTAGAATTTTTTGTGAAGAGGAGATAAATGGAAACATAACTGAGGTGAGTGAGTCATGCAGAGACCAGATAGGCAGAGTTGTGAGAGAGCTGACAGGGATTAAACAAAATATAAGTGCTTTAGCGGAGGAATATTTCAGTAGAACCACAGATGAAATTTTATAGAGACAATAGGGTAAACCCACAAATTTTCATAAATAATATCCGGACATTGGTGTGTAATTTATATGATGAACAGGCTAAATTAAATGTGGTAAATGCTTTGTTAAAAGATAACGCAGAAGCCTGGTATAATTTGGTGAGGCCAGATATTGATTCTTATTTAGATTTTGAGGAGAAATTTCTTAAGCATTATTGGAGCGATCATAGGCAGGATCAGGTTAGGGATGATCTAATTTCAGGGAAATATAAAGGAGAACTTGGGGGATCCCGTGAACAATACGCGAATTTATGGACATCGAGGAAGAGAAGGAACCAGAAGGGGAAGAGAAAATTTGTTTGCCGGTGGTTGAAATTAAAATTTTAAATAAGTGTGTACAATTGTTGCTTGATTCAGGAGCGGAGGCGAGTTTGATATCGGAGGAATTCATCAAGGAGATCCCAGATGAAATCCAACGTAGAGTTATGCCGATAAAAAGGAGTCATTCAATAGCTCCTAACAAGAAAAGGTTTGCAGTAGTCAATAGTATGGTCATGTTAAGTATCGAAATTGGATTAGTTAGATGTGAGCAGGAGTTTATCATCGTTCCTGGACTCAAATTTAAAAGTATTATTGGAGTGGATTGTATGAGGAGGATGGGGATTATAATTAATTGCGATAAGAGTTTGGTGAAGGTAAGCGACCTAGAGTTGCCCTGGATGGTATGAGGTCACTGAGGATGACACTGGGTTGAATGTAAATGTATTAGAGGTAGATGAAAAAGAGGGTAAAATAATAAATACTTTTAAATGTCCGGATGAGAAAGTTGAAGGAGTACAAAATTTATTAAGAAAACATTCTGAGCTAGTAGGAGTACAAGCGAGCACAGCATTGGGGTATGAACATGTGTTAGAGGTTGATAACTCGGAACCATTCAATACAAAAATCTATCCTATACCCGCAGCATATAGAAGGCAGGTAAACCAAGAACTTGTAAAAATGTTAGAAGACGGCATAATAGAAGTTTCAAACACATATTTTTTTAATCCGTTGGTGGTCGTTAAGAAGAAAAATGGGAGTATTCATTTATGTTTGGACGCGAGAAAAATCAATCAACGAACTAAACCACAGTTTCATTGTCCACCGTCCATGGACACACTTTTAGCAAGGTTAAGTGGCAAACGTGTTTTTAGCAAGCTTGATTTGAGGAACTCGTTCTGGTGGTTTTCTATAGAGGGAAAATGTAATAATGGTAAAGTAGTATCGTTTGGTTTGTCCACATCAGAGGCAGTAGTAGTAAATGAAAAACAGAGGTATAGGGACAGAACAAGTTAAGAATCAGGACGTAGAGGATAATTTTATTTTACACGAAGTAAAGAAGATGATAGTGATAGGAATAGGAGAAAAGACAAGGATGCAAGTTATTAAATATGTGAGAAGGATGACATGGAGAATCAAGAAAATAGTTACATTTAAATAGATAGCGATAGATTAAATAGATAGAAATAGATGTAGATAGATAGTGGGAAATAGAGAATAGGTAGTTACAGATAGAGATAGGTTACATAAATAGAGACAGGTGTAGATAGATAATTATAGATGAAGATAGGTTAACAAGTAGCGATAGGTGTGAATAGATAGTTATAAGTAAAGATAAGTTAAATGAAATAATAGCAATAGGTTTAAAAAAATAGGGATAGGTAAAACATAATAGTGATAGGTGTAAGAGAATAGTGATAGATTATATAATACAGAATAGTAATAGGTGTATATACAGAATTATTATAGGGTATTTGAATATAAAGAAAACAAAAAAATTAATTTGTGTTATTTTTCTATTCAAATAGCTTCCCACTCGGAAAACATTGCAACTTTTATCAGATTTTATCTAATTTGCCTAATTTGTTGCACACTATTGGTATATGATTATTTAATTAAGTACATTCCTCTCTGTAGTTTAATGAACATCTGTTATTATTTCGTTATATTTATAAATCGCCGTTTTATTTTGGTATTTATAACAATTAAAATTGTTTCCAAAATTCATTTTTTGCAAAGAAAATTTTCACTTTAAGACAACCTCAAAAAATCATGTTGTTTTTGCAAGGTTTTTGATTTGTAAACCCCCAGCTTTTAAACGCGGCTATTTGAATACAGGTACGTTTATTGTATTTTAACATAACAAAATTGCTTAATTACTATATATTGCTTAAGAAAATCCATTTTCCCTCAAATATCGATTAAAGTACCGACCTCAGAATTGTAACAAGTCTAATAGTTTTATTTTATAGTTCTTACTCTCTACTAAAAATACCTGAAGTTTTATTGAACTGAACGAACATTAAACAAACTAGAGAAAGTGGTTTGTTCGTTCGATTCAAGTAAATAAATGTGCTGTACGTGCTTACTAGCATACCTTTCTGCACACTTTATTTAACTACATAGCATGCCATCTTATAAATAGATAGTTTTTCTACTGGTTTCTACAATTAAGTATTCCATTTTTTATAAGTCCTTTGACCGTTATGCTTTCTATAGTTCAGGCGATTGATAAATAATTTTAACGACTACATTTTCCATAGTGTCCAAATGCGATATAACATTCGCATTTCAATGCAATTTCCCGTTATTGCCCATGTCAAGGCAAAAATATTTGTCAATTTGTTTTTACCCCGAAGTCATCAACATAGAGAAGGGGAATTAAAGTTACTCAAATTAAACTGTTAAATTCTCTTTGTGAATTGTAATGGTTTTCCTGCAAGTCCAAATTAGCGACGTGGAACTAATTGTAACAGTATTTAAGTTTAATTTACATTATGCAATTGAATTATATAAACGCATGGGGGGGACAGTGAAACATGTAAATGAAACAAGGACAAAATGCCGATATTGATTGGTAATACCTGTATACGTAAAGATTTATTTATTTACTAAAATTAAATAGCAACAAAAAATTATAATTACAACTTTAACAAACTTTAATGTAGAGTAATATTCAGCAGGAAATACTGGAAGCTAGTGCTTGTTTAGTACAGGTTTCATTGGAAATTTGTGTTTCCAACTGGGCTCTATCTGTGCGTTAATTATAGCTCGCCATTATTAAAATAATTTGATTCCTAATAGGCACTATTATATAATTGGTGTAAATATTAATCGCATCACTGCTTTTTTTGTTAAAACAATACGAGCACTGTTGCTAAAATTTCGAGCGTGTAGTCATCTGCTGCTTGACATAATATGAACAAATTTTTGTATTTGTGTTGTCGAATATAAGTGACAATAGAAACGTACTGAACAGTTTGATTGCAGTATAATTTTAATGTTAATAATCTTAAAAGAGACTGAATTTAAATCGTGAGCATTTTCGAGGAACCAATTTGTTCTATTTTCGGCCGAAAAAAACTGAAAGAAAGTGCATTAAAAATTTTGAGATCGAAAAGGAATTTGAAATTAGTGAGCCAAGTATATATCAACCTTCTGATGATGGTGAGAATTCAGGTAAGAAAATAAATACAATTTATAATAGCGTAGATTAAGCTAATGTATAACTAGTTACCGTTCTGATTACTATGTATTGCATCATTCGTTTTGCTTTAAATATCATTAAACGTCGTAGATTTGACTCTTAAGAGTGATAGAGAACTTAAACTTAAATTATGTCTTTAGAATTCTGTTGCTGGTATACATTTTGAGAGTACAGTAATATCGAAACAACATTTTTATAATCTCTTAAATTTGAATTATTTTCCATGTCTGGATTTGTCTGTTTAAGCAAAAATAATACGGATTACGTATTAAATACTTATTTGCATTATTTTTACTTAAACAAACAAATCCAATCTTTAGAATTCTGTTGCTGGTATACATTTTGAGAGTACAGTAATATCGAAACAACATTTTTATAATCTCTTAAATTTGAATTATTTTCCATGTCTGGATTTGTCTGTTTAAGCAAAAATAATACGGATTACGTATTAAATACTTATTTGCATTATTTTTACTTAAACAAACAAATCCAATCTTAAAAAACAGTTCAAACTTAGGAAGTTATAAAATGATATATCTTGATATTACTAATCTTTTTTGTGTTTCAGCATATAGGTTCATGCAACCTTTTTTTCAGATGTGGTCAACCTCATGAAGAAGTTCGTGATGAAGAAATAAATATATCAAGACCCTTCTGATGAAGAAGGATCAATAGAAGAAAGAAAGAAAAAGACAAAGAAACATAAAAAAATGAAAGCAAGCGATAAGCTTAAAAAAAGAGAAATTCTGGTATGGCATATAAAACTACAAAAGGTAACATAGTTCCACAAAATGTACCATGTTTATGCAAAAAATTTGTAACAATTGAGTTGATGAAGAAACAACGAAACATGCATTTTCTGTTTTTTGAAAATTGGGGTTTTTTTATATTATCATTATCATCATTAGGTCTTCAGTCCTAAAACTGGTTGGACGCGTACCCTCATTGTTTCCTAGTCTGAACCAACCTACACATTTTCCTGAAATTCCCACCCCCTACATCTTTCACTATCTGTGTGCAAAAGTCTGATCTCGGTCTGCCTCCTCTCTGCTTGTAATATATCCCGTACTATTCCCTAGAAATGCCTTAGAACGTATCCTGTCCTTCTATTTTTCCTATTTTTTTCGTTTTCCACAGATATCTTTAAACCTCTACTATTTCTACAACCTATTTGTTATTAACTTTGTCTGTCCTTGCTACCATCCTCATACATCTGAAGCACAACATTCCATAAGGCTTCTATCTCTTTCTGTCTGCTTTTCTTACTGCACCTATTTCATAGATGTACTGTGCTGTGCTCCACACTATGCTTTGAACAGTTTTCCTCTTGTATCTATGTTCGTTGTCTTTGAACATAGCTGCTGTTCTTTCTTGTTTGATGCAGTTTGTTCACGTTCTATTGTTTTATAGTTATATACCCTATTTCCCCGATCTTCAGTGGCATGTGAAGGGGAAGCAGCCTTTGGCTGCCAAGTTCTCCCAGCACTTGAGCATTTGTCAAATTAATAGTTTTTCCAATTTATCCTTTCGCACAATCAACATTAGTTGAAAATATTTCACAACCAACACCTGTAGTTGTTTATATTAATCATCAGATTTAAGAGCACTTATTTTTTTGTCATTGGGTTTTACGTCTTGAAACTGGTTGGATTTGTACCTCAGCTTATTTATGTTCTGAGCTAGCCTACACAGTTCCCTGCAATTTTCACAGCAGCCTATATACAGCTCGATTCTCTTCTATTGTTTTCTAATTATATGCCCTATTTCACCGAGATTCAGTGGTATGTGAAGGGGGTTAAGCAGCCTGTGGCTGTCAAGGATCCCCCAACACTTAGACATTTGCCGTATTAATAGTTTTTCAGTAAATCCTTTCGCACAATTAACATTAGTTGAGAGTATTGCAAAACCAGTATCTGTAGTGTTTTATAATAATCACCATGTTTAAGTACAGTTATTATTTTTGTCATTAGTTCTTCCATCTTACGACTGGTTGGAAGCGTACCTCCATTGATTTCTATTCTGAGCTAACCTACATATTTCCCTGAAATTCTCACAACCTACATCTTTCACTACCTTTGTGCAGTAATCTAACCTAGGTCTACCTCTACTTCCCTTTTTTCCTATCTTTGCCTCTAATACATTCCGCACTACTCCCTCATGTCTTAGTATGTGGCCTATCAGCCCATCTCTCCTATTGTTTACTGTTTTCCACGTATTTCTTTCTTCCCTTACCATTTCTAGTACACCTCTTTGTTCTTAACTTTGTCTGTCCATGATATCTTTATCATACGTCTGTAGCACCACATTTCAAAGGCTTCTACCTTTTTCTTGTCTGCTTCTCCTAATGTCCAGGCTTTATAGCCATACAGTGCTGTGCTCCACACATATGCTTTAAGCAATCTTTTCCTTGTTTCTATGTTTGTGGTCTTTGAACACAGTAGTTGGTAGCACGATCTTGTGCTAATCTTTGTTTTGTATCTTTTGTGCTTTTCCCATCTTGCGTTATTTGACTTCATAGGTAACAGAAATCTTTACCCTCTTGTAAGTTCTCGTTACCTGTTTGTATTCTTGTTTTTGATTTATTTTCTTCTCTTTTGTATACTAGAACTTTAGTTTTGTTTTTGTTAATTATCATACCATATCTCTCTGTTAGAACTGTTTCCATTTAAGTAAGAGCAGCTTCTAACTCTTCTTTGCTAGATGCTAATACCGCTATATCATCTGCAAATCTAACCATATCAATCTTTTGTCCCTGCATATTAATTCCAAATGTCTTCCTGCATTTGACAGTATTTATTGCCTCTTCTATGTACAAGTTAAAAATTAATGGAGATAAAGCACATCCCTGTCTCACCCCTTTCCTAATATTTACTTCTCTACTTTCTTGCTCTAATTGTATTACTGCTGTTTGCTCTTTGTTTAAGTAATGTACTATCGGTCTATCCCTAAAACTCATTCCAATCTTTTAGAGTATTTCGAACATTTTTTTTCCATTTTACATTGTCGAATGCTTTATCCAGATCTACAAACCCTATATATACGCTCTCCATTATCACCTTCAGAGCTAAAATAGCCACCCGTATTCTCTTGTTTCGCCTAAATCCAAACTTATCTTCTCCCAGTATTTCTTCAGCTCGTTTTTCCATTCGTCTTTGTACAATTCTGGTTAATATTTTTGAAACGTCTGCTGGTCAAGCTTATTGTTCGAAAATTTTCACATCTATCTGCGCCTCTTTTTTTTGGTATAGTTACTCTGATGTTACGTTTGAAATTTTTGGGTATCTCGCCGTTTTATACATATAGCTTACAAGTCGGAAGAGACGTTCTATTACTGCTTGTCCAGCGGTTTTTAGAGTTTTTACTTGTATCTTATCTGCACCCGGTTCCTTACCATTTTTCAGACTCTTTAATGCTAATTCAAACTCATCTCTGATTCCTGTTCTAATGTTGTTAGTTCTTCTCCTGAATATAAGTTTCCTATACATTCCTGCCATCTAGCTACTTTCTCTACATTTTCTATAATGACGTTTCTTCTCGTGTCCCTTATATTTTTGCTATATGGTTTTATATCTCCAAAATTCATTACAATTAATTTGTATTCTTCGCCTGTCTTTCCTATTTCCATCTTAGTTTGTACCTCTTTGCACTTTTCATCAATCCATTGTTCTTTAGCTTTCCTGCATTTGCGAATAATTTCCCATTTTATGGCTTTGTATCTCTGTTGTCCCGTTTTCGTCTGATCTATTTTTGTATTTTCGTCTTTCATCTATTAAATTCAGAAGATCCTTTGTTATCCATGGTTTCTTATTTTCTTTTTGTGTATATCCCAGAATATCTCTGACCGCCATGTCTAAGCTGGATTTAATGTTATTCCATTCTGCCCTTTTTTGATTCCTCTTTTTCAGATTTTTAAATTTAAGTGCGGCTTTCATAATTATGATGTTATGATCAGTGTCTATATCCGCTTCCGGGTAGCTTCTACAGTCTTTTGCTCACAATAATGTAATCTATTTGATATCTTTCTATATCTCCTGGCATCTTCCACGTGTATCGTCTTCTAGCATGATGTATTTGTGATGGTTAAGTTGTTCTTGTCGCAAAATTCTACCAGCCTACTTCCCCTGTCATTTCTCGTACCTAAACCAAATAAACCAAGTATCGCTCCTTCCCTACCCTTACTTACCACTGCATTAAAATCCCCCGTAATTATTACATTTTCATGTCCTTTTACGTATCTTAGTATGTCTTCGATATCTTTGTATATCGCCTCTACATCTTTCTCACTGCAGCTAGAGGTGGGCATGTCTACTTATATTAGTACTGTATTTACTGGTTTGGATTCAAATCTAATCATGAGTACTCTTTCGTTCTTTTGTAAGTAGTTTTCTACACGCCGTCCTATCTTTTTTCGCTTAATTATCCCTCCCCACACCCGAATTTATTTCCTCTGATCCTGTATGAATTACCCTGAAGTCTCCACTCCAAAAATCCCTCCCCTCTGGCCAGCGGACTTCGTTGATTCCTACTATATCTAGTGCTAACCTATCCATTTCGTGTTTCAGATTCTCTTGCCTACCTACTTGTTTCATGCTTCTGACATTCCACACTCCGACTCGCAGAATGTTCACGGATCTTTTTCTATACTTTTGCATCACATTCCCCGAAGTAGTCCCCTCCCCGAGATCTGAATGGTGGACTAATTTACCTCCGGAATTTTTTACCCCAGAGGATGCCACCATGTTTAATAACAATTTCTGTACGCAGTGTACTTGAGAGGTAATGTGGTGGTTTTCCGTTGCCTTCCACATCGCAGTAGTGTGTCTTAGAATGTCATACCGACCCCTATGGTCTCTGCCACTCTAAGTATGGAAAGAGCTACTGCCCTCTTTCGGGGATCTGTCTTAGTCTGGTTCCTCACTAACGACCTCACTAATTTGGTTAAACCTATAGTTCGGCTCTTTAGCTCATTGAAACGCGCAAGCTATTCTACCTATTCTAGTATTTTAGAACGTCGTCAAGGTGCAGATCCGTTCAGAATGTATATTTGTGAAGAAATGCTAAAAATCCATCTCCCAAGAAGTGGTTCCCGTCCTCAACAATCTTTTCAATCACCTTCTTTGTACATAATTTAGAGGTCTACAGTGTTAAGGTGTGCATTTTAAAGATACGTATCAGATAAGTCAAGCGCGATTAGGCTGTGTCCTAAGAAATTGAAACAGGGTAAACCAGCTGGCATAATTAAAAGAAGTTTCCCATGTTCCATGAACAAAATTTCTGAGAATTGAATTAATGTTGTTAGAGAACACATAAGATCTATACCAACCTACCAATCTCACTATACACGAACAAAAAATTCAGATAGGAAATACTTAATAACAAATAATTTTATCTGGTATTAGGAAAGTAGCTTAAGTAGGAAATACTTACCTTCTGGTATGACAATAATTGGTATGTATAAGTCATATTTGGAATATTGTACTCGTGAAAACGAACCTGTAAGCGAATCAGTGTATAGCATGATTTTTAATTCAGAATTCAGTCTTTCTTTTCATGTCCATTTTCATGCTTAAAATGTGATGTTTATAAAAATAAACTATCTTACCTTGAAAATGAGCAAGATAGCAAACTTATGATCACAATTTATAACTGCATTTGAGAAAAGCAGACGCTGCTAAGATTATCATGAGTGAAGATACTACAATATCTAAAAATCGCCCAAATGTTTACGCATTTACTTTTTACCTTGAAAAAGCGCTACCATTTCTCAAACTAACAATCGCTACTGCGTATTGGAAAAGGAATATGTACCTATATAATTTAGGTATTCACGAGCTACATACTGACTTACGATACATGTACACATGGGATGAGACCACTGCATCTCGATGGTCGCAAGAGATAAGGTCATGTGCTACAAAGCACTTACTTGCTAGAGCAAGAAATTATAAGCACGTGGTAATGTGCAGTGACGCTTGTACGATGCAAAATCGTAACTGGAATTTTGCTCTTTCCATGCAAAAGTTAACACAAATACTGCAATTGATATTAGTGATCTTAAATATCTGGTGAGCGAACACTAATTTCTACCAAATGACATAGACTTTGCTCCAGTCGAATCATATATAATGACGAAACGACAAGTAACTTTTTCTCCCGATAAATTGAATGACGCTATATTAAAGTGCAGAAACAAAAACCCATTTTACGTCTGAAGCATGCAACGATAAGATTTTTAATCGACTAAGGAGCTGACTGATGATGTAACACAAAATCATTAGTGCAACTGGGGTAAATTTTCATGGCTGAAAACACAATGGTTTAGATTTGTAAGAACAGAGCTCTTTACATTATTTTATAAGGGATCTATACAAAATTATGTACCTTTTGAATCTATATCACTCAATTGGTCAAGTCAAAGGAAAAAGAAAAATCGAAATAAAGAACAAGTTCCAATTGGTCTTATCCAACAAAAAACACGATACAATGCTCCACGTACAGTGACCAAAGATAAAAGGGGGAAATGTTAGACATGCTGGACTTTTATCCTACCAGTTTATAATGCCTTTTGAATTGGCCTAATCACTTCAGGCACTATTGAGGACATTGGTTTTTTGGAGGAAGTGTACATTCCACAACATAATGACAGTGTGTAGCCAGTTATCCAACATTTTAAATTATAGTACACTTTTTTATCATAAAAATGCATTACAGTTGTTGTTGTAGGTGTAATACATAACTTGTTTTTTCTTTTAATAAAAACATTAGTACTGAATGGTAATTTATATTACTGCTGAACCACTTTTCCTGATATCATAGAAATATGGCAAGTTACTGACATAGTGATCTAAGACATTGTTTAAAGCAAACTGGCTTAAATCAGACTTAGGCTTCTTTTCCGCAATTAAATATAATACTACAAAGGTTTCGAAAACCTAAATACCCTCTTATGATAAAGTGATCTAGGTCTCTCTTTTTTCCTCTATCATTACGTATAAACCCAATACATTTAGTTAGTAAAACAATTCAATAACAATAAATCGCTTATAATAAAAAATATTTTTTTAGCAAAGTTTACAAAACATCAAATATCTCAGATATTAGTTTTTGTGACGTATACCACTTTGCCTTTTACCTGTCCATATAGAAGAATGAAGAATACAGAATGTTGTTCATCCACTGCTTACCGAAGTATTCTGTAAAATGCGGAAACGAAATTACAAATATCGCTTTACTCCGTATCAAGACGATGCAATTTCTATTATAAGCACAGCAATACACAGATTCACTTAATCTGCCAAACGGTGGAATGCGTTCCTTATTCTCCAGATAGTCCTGACCTAAGTCCTAATGACTTTTTACGTTTATAAAAATCAAAAATCGCTTTAAAACCTTTGTGATTTAACCGATCTCGTATCATAATCATTGATTCTGAATTGCTACATTTTTAGTAATTATGCAAATCATAATGTTTATATTCTTGAACAATTGTACACCTTACACCAACACTCTCATTTGATTACGAAAAAGCACATTATTTTGTTTCTTTCTGTGACGTTTTAATTTTCATTGTTCTTACATAAGTTTTCTATAACCAAATGCGAATTTTCACGAGCCCTACAAACTGTGAAAAAAGATTAACAATATTTAATCATTTCAACAGAATATTGATGCATTGGTCAATTTCTTATTAGAAGCCATATTTTATACAATTAACTTTTTAGCAGCTAAAGAATCCTTTATTGTTGAAAATTTGTTAATAGATTTATTCACAACCGATCTCGTAGTTCATGTACTTAGTCGATTTATCTAGTGAATCTATAGTTACTTTCCTTTTACGTGAATGAGTAGCTCAGAACAGCTACGGTGCATTAGGCTTTGCGTTCCTCTTACAAAGTGTTTCAAACTCAGGAGCTGCTAATTTACTTTTTCCCTGCCCTCTCAAATACCAACAATTTTGTTCGTGCTTCAAGCTCAAGAAGCGGTGCAACTGTCCTTTAACGAAAAAAATACCAGTTTCTTTTAGGAATAGCTCCGAACTGTTCTGGAGCTTCGCAAACTGGTGCTATACGCACTTAAAAGGAAAACAGCTTATAAATACGACCTTCTTGTAAAAAAATATCACGTTGTGTTCGCGTTGTTTGTTTTAAGTTAATCTGTTATTTCAAAACTCCTGGAGAATAAAACTTCAAAAATATACTTTTAATACAGAAAATTTAGTTTGTTAGTTTTACTAAAAATAAATATAATAGGAAATCTTTGAGAAAATATATTTATAAAAATATTATCACCCGAATCGCTACTAAAATTTAGGGATAGAAGAAAGCAAACTGGTTCAGAAATAAAAAAATGATTTTATGCTTTTCAAAATTTTTCCCTTTGCAATACACCATTTATAAAAGCATTTTTTCAATTCGGAAGACGACGCCCTATAAATTCAATTTTTCTATTTAGAAGTTTTAGTGTCGAAAACTGTGGACCACGAAGTTGATTTTTGATTTTTTGTAATGTAAAGAATTCATTAGGACTTGTCAGGACTGTCTGGAAAATAGGTCGTTAATTCCACCAGTTGGTTGGTTAAATAATCCGTTATTTTGTTGTGCTAAGTAAAAACCTGCATTGTCCTGGTGCAGAATGAAGCGTTGCTTTATTTCTTTTGAGCATTTTAGAGAATACTGCTTTAAACAGATGGTACTACATTGGCCAGGAAGCGAGGTTTTTTTACCTGGAAAATTTGGAATTTTGCCAAACCCTTGCTGTTCCAAGCAAGGTAGGGATCTTTAACGTGCGTGACAACACTCACACACGGGACCTCTATTTTACCTCTCATCCGAGCGAGGGTGTATTTTTGTGAAAAATGCTCGCCTAACATTTTTCAAGCGAACCGTGCCGGAATTCAAACCAGGGACCTTGGGCGTAGTAGTCACACACAAACCAACTATGCCACGGAGCCGCCTAGAACTAGTCAACACATGTCCAGTTTAAAGACAAAACAAGCAGCAAAAATCAGCAACTACTCTCTTGGAAACATTGCAGCAACGAGTAACTTATATTGGCTTTGCTTAATTTTGGAATTTTCAAACAGTTGAAAAATATTTTCCTTCAGATTAATATGCAGGTATCTAACTTTTACCACCAGTAACATCTCATATGCCAAATTTGATTTTAAATTATTTAAGCATTGTTTGGCGCCATTTTTTGACCTCGAGTGAAATCCAACGTGAACAGTGTTTTTAACACGTAAAATGTAATGAATTAGTATAATGCCAATGTCCAAGTGTGACTCACTTTTCCTACATAATATATGCTGATCTATCGTTATCATTTGTCAGAGTATTTAGCTAAATGACAGTTGCAGGTAAACTTGAGTAATCTAAATACTTAAGATAGATACAGCTAATCACTGCATTTTCGTATTACGGCCATTTCTGCACGGCAAATGTGATGTAATAGCTATTTAGCACATACGTTCTGGTCCTATTTGAGGTCAATGGTTTATTTTCGTAAAATTTGCAGTAAACTTTGTTGCTAATCTACAACATTATAGAACACAAAAGATATTACGATAGAAAGAAAGTTTAAGGAGTTTCACAGTTAACTTTACTGCATTCCCGCACTAACTGTCACTCGTCTGTTCAGTAAGGTGATAATCTGCCGATCATGACGTTTGTTTTATACCAACTTATAAAAACCTCTCCTTTTATATCGGCGTTCTCATTGGTTGAGGCAATGACAAACATTGCCTCGAAACATAAGAAAAAGTATGTCTAGCAAAATTCATGTAATAAATTATAACTTATTCCCCTAACATGCTTGTGAATTCAAAACCGCATTCTTGTGTGTTATATCCTACTTATACTAGTTAAATTATGAGGAAAGTATCACCCAATTTAGAATTGGAAATCCCCTATGTTTAATTATTAAAATAAGACTTGTGACGCCAAAAAAGCTTAGCATTCGTGTCAAAACTTCAAAAAGAAAAACAAATGAAGAAAAGTTTTTTTGTACGAGAGCTCACATCCACGAAAAACTTATATTAAATATTGTCCTTAGGCGTCACCGGGTTTTTATACCCTAGCAATCATTGCGATACCAGAAAACGGAAATAAGTAGCCACCCGATTAACAGGCTAAATCATCTGAGCGCGCAAGGATCTTGTTTGCTGCCATACCGACCGCACAAAACTAAACGAGAAGTATGAGACTCAGATACTTAAAACTAACACTTAATTTTAGTATAAAACTAAATAAAAAATTCATTTTCTACAATGCATATTAATTTTCATAAATACTTTTAAGGCACTCTATTAAATCAAACAAATTAAAACACTGGTTCACTAGCAAGATAGAAACAAAACACACGTTGTAGCAATAAGAACTATACGTTAAATACTGCATCAACGGTACGTAATTATTCTAACCTATCAAATACAAAGCTAAAAGGCAGGTTAACTCTCTTCATTTATACTATAAATCCTACCTTTGATCATAAATACCGAAACTTTTGAACATCACAAATAATGTTCCCAAAGAGAAAAATATATAGATATGCCTTGCAGCAACGGTAAGATAAGTTAACTTCTGAAAGATAATTTCAAAGAGAAAAACATATATATATATATATATATATATATATATATAAATATATATATATATATATATATATAAATTCTTGAAGCTAATAAACAATTTTGTTCAGCTTCACCAACTACCAATATCATCAATCCTTTCGTTAAGACTATAGGTTTTCATTTTACAAATGTTCACCTCATAACAACACAGATACAAAATTGATAAACAACAAAAACAAAAGTTAAACATGGTTGCTGTTGCACGAAGTCCAATAGTTAATATTATTTGGTAGGCGACGCGCCGCCTGTGATCAAAGTAAATTACCCAACTTTAGAATTATGTACCAACATTTTTAATTATTCGCTAATAACTCGGAAACGGTTGAATATGAATATAGGGTAACCTAATATTGTTTAATGGAGAATTTAATTCCACATTTTACTACTTGAAAATATACAGGGTGTTCCATTTGAAATAAGCGACTTTCCTTGCGTTAATTATTCAATAAACGGAAAACGATGCAATGGGCACCTTGTATATTATTTTGATAACTAGTGTTATGTTTCCATTAACTACAAGTTTATACTATTCCCCTACAAAAGTTAAATGTTCAGCATCATCTAAATCGTGGTGTTACAAAAATTTTTAATGAATCGTGCGATTTTGAAAAAAGTTGAATATCTCAACAACTATGAGATTTAGGTATAGGTATTCCTGATAAAAGTTACCCTAGTTTAATACGAGCAACAGAATTTGTAATAAAATACTGGGTGTTCCATTTAAAAAAAAACATAACTTTGGTAAATAACTTTTTTATTGAGCACCCTGTATAATACTAATTAATTTTACGTTGTAGCCATTTTGAGTATACATAAGATTTATTTGAAAGTTTTTTCGCTAAACGTTACCATTAAGCAGTAATCGAGCGTTTCGTATGCGTTGGGACACCCGGTATATGCCTATGCAATACGGAGGCTTGTCTATATAACCCAATTCAATCCAAGCACTTCGGCAGTTGTTCAGCACGCCACGATGTCGTCGAACTAGTGTTTATATATCACGTAGTATATTCTACAGTTTAGTAGATACAATTATTTTATTTAAAGAGCGACGGAAAAGTGTTTTAAATATACAGAAGTAAGAGAGATGAATTGGAAGTACCAAAATGATTAAACAATTATTGATTATTGCAAGATAAAGTTTTAATTTGAATATAAGCGTAGATGGATTTGGAATTGGTATTTAATGAAAAAATTTAAACAATCTGAATGATTTGGACGTGGATGGATGACTACGGGCCCAACAGAGGCAAGAACAACGACCTGCATGATTTACTTGGTAGAATATAGATTATCTTATTTTATAATTTTAAAAAGGACATTTCTATTTATTATTTAAGTTCTATGATAAGAATATTTTTGCTAACATTTGAAATTAGTGAAAGGTGTGTACAAATTGATAATTCGATTAGAAAAGGGTGCTCGCCCATGGGGATTTTGACATTATGAAAAAAATTATTAAACCTAGCTGATCAGATACGTGTAAAATCCGATTTTAAGGGATGGCCATTGAGTTGTCTATCTTATCTTGACAAATTTTGTACATAATAAGAACTACAAAGAAATGAATGGCCGATTACGTACATTCGTTTGTTTATTTTTCATCTGATATTTGACTAGTTATTAAAATTTTACTGGCAATGCCATCTATACTATCATGTTGGGGACTTAAAAACGATCACCGATAGTTAGTTGTTTACATTCGAGTATAAATGGCGCATGAGAAATTTTTTTGTACATGATTTGTGTATAATTTAAGAACTTGGTTAGTTGTTTTGCAAAAAGAAATGCGCCAGTTTGACGTACTGCAACAACAGCGAAACCGTTAATAGGCTTTTTCTTTTTGGCAAAATAGCCAATAATTTTAAATTTTTGTTCCCCGTGCTCGAATTACTTTTCCAATGCCAGATAAAATTATTCATTAATAATAAGAGCTAATTAAGGAATTACTGGTGAATGAAATAAAAGCGACTTTGAACTCTAATTTAGTGAGTGATTACTCAGAAATTATATCTTTGTTAGATTTAAAATATTGTTTGTAAGACAAAGCTGTGGTGGCAACTTTTGGACTCTGCTTTTGGATTTTAATATTTGTATGAAAGTGATATATTTTTTAGCGGTTATGTGTAAGATATTGTTTGTTAGATAAAAGCTGTTGTGGATGTATATAGAAGATTGTTTATTAAAGAATATTTCGTGTCATTATACGTTTGATGCCTGATTCTAGTGGTTTTGTTTAAACTGAACTTAGGGCAATACTTTTATTAACCACTCTAGTCCACAAAATCTTTTATTGACGACCCACGTCGGGTATTTTAAGACCACAGCATTTTTATTGGCGCCCAACTTCGGATCATTTACAGTCATTTCCAGATTACAGCTTTATATATATATATATATATGTATATATATGTATATATTGCTGTACTACTCCTTTTAAGTGGGTCGACCTATTATTTCTGTAATATCACGTGTCCTTACGTTGAGCGACCTATTTATTTTAATTGCTATAATACTAAATTAAATTATTGAACCACCATTTTAATCTTTCCTACAGCTTGTGATTATTTCCTCCTCCAGCTGTTTCTTAACGTTGCTATCAACTGGAGTTTATCATAAACAACTTTATCGACCAATGACAAAATTCAACAAGTTACCGCCTTTGCGGGTTATCTCTGCCCTACTTAATTTGTGACTCCTCCTCTGTCTTATGACCTCGGCTAGCATATATTTGTAATTATAAAAATTCAGTAAGTTTGGATCCCATTTAATGAAACTAATGCTTTATGTACAGCTTTTACGTTATTTACAATACATTTTCAAATTAATTCACCTTTATAAATTTCATTTATCAACAACCATTTAATTTGTACTAAAACCCAAAGTCACCAAAGAAAACTCATTATCTTTACCAACAAATGTAGAATATTCTAAATCCGTTTTCTTATTATTATTTCAATACGTATTCAACCCTTTGTTGACTTGTTTACAAGCATATAATATTTAGCCAATTTGATATTAAAATAAAATAAAATTCTTGTAGAAAAACAGATGCCTTATAACTAACAATCTGACCTGGTTTTATCTTTTTACGACGACGCTTCCATTAAAATTAATCTTCCCCAATTTTCGATTCCATTCAACTTATCACCATTATGGACCAACACCATTAAATTATAATTTTATACTTTAATCATTCTTGCCATAGACTTCAAATTGTAATTCGTTCACCCTATACTTCAAGATTATGTTCTTCTTTTCGCCTCGACATTTAAATTGTTTTATTGTAATCTTTCTTAACATCAAACATTCTGGCCTATTTTCCTCAGACCTCGAAGCCCTATTATTTTTATGTCTTAGTTTACGATTAATTCATAAAATAATCCTACTTACGTTTTAAACGGTAATTTTCATATACACACTCATTTATTTCACTTTTACCACTTGTTACGTATTATTCAGTATTACTGGCAATGCACTTGGGCCTTCATTGAGTTCAAAACTGACTTTCTTATCGCGGTGCTTGCTAATATAATTTCGAATCCCCACTGCATCCGTGGTGTGGTCTAGAACCTGTCGTTTGCTTCGGACCAATCAAATAATTTCATTTCGAATATTTTCTGATGTAATGCTCTGCGTTCGTTCATAATGCCCACCTGCCTGCAGGTGTCTTCACTATCAACATGCTGTATTTTGATAGAATAGTCGCCTTTCCATAAACAACTGATGCAATTTTACTTTAAACTTTCATTGTTTACATGCGATTTACGCAATTTTAATCATTTCTCTTATCAAAATGGTTAGATCTTTATACGCATTATATTAGCTACATGAAACTCTATTTTCACATCCGTATTACTTAATCGTCTGAGACTCTTTTCTTAATGCGTGTCTAATTATACTTTATCATTTCTACGCGTGCTTCCACTGAAAAATATTCTTATTCGCTTTACTTATATAACTGAACACTATCTACAGGGTATTTAATCTTTACCATCCGTTTAATACTTGTATTTCTCATTCCTACGCCAACTATGCGTCTTCCTATGTCTTTCCTGCGTCGCCCAAAACTATTTCTACTTTGTACACAGGGTGTTGCCTACTTACTATCTACTTCTATTTCTTACTTATTTCCTAAAATAACTACAATTTTCTGCTGCCTATTCTAATTACTCATTCTCTAATGACCTTCACTATGTCGTGCACCCTTAAACAACCCCTTATCACAGCATAATTCCCCCAAATTAAAATATAAAATTTTATATCAATGTCCATTTTTGTTGCCCAACGTGAACTTAAACTCACATTGGTATGAAATTATTATATTTTTATTTCCATATTGAAATTCAACCTTTTCATTATTAAACTCATATTTACATTTTATTTATCCCATACCTATGTCCTATTATACTATACTATTCTTATCTATGCCTATTCTTATGTTCAAATCCTATTCTATTTCTCTATGTATACCTATTCATAATTTATTTTACATTTCCTTTTATCTATTCATCTGTCCTTGCATGGGCCAATTCAATTTATTTATTTTCAACTTCCCCCTTTTTCACTCTTAAATCTGGGTCCTTTTAATCTATATTTTTCAACCTATATTTATTATCTATCCTATATCCTAAAAATCTAACCCTACTTTGAAAAATTCACACTTCCTTAAATTCAACCTTAAACCTGCTATATTCAACTCTAATAATATTCTCTCTAAATGTACGTAGTGTTCCTCTACACTATTACTAAATATTAATATTTCATCCTTATAGTGGATACTAAATTCCTCATACAGTCCCAAAATATTCTTGATCACATTCTCTAATGCATCCGTGCTCGAGGACAAACCAACCGGGACCACCCTAAATTGGTATAATTTTCCTTCTACCGAAAAACCCGTATATTTCCTTGATTCACGCGCTAATGGAATCAAACACAATGAATTCTTTAAGTCTAATTTGCTATATATTTTCTTATTACCTATTCTTGCTAATATGCTTTCCATCGTTGGTGGACAATTGTATTGCGGCTTCGTTCGCTTATTTATCTTTCTTGCATCCAAACATAACCTAATGCTATTATCATTTTCTTCACGACGACTAATGGATTCACAAAATGTGTACTGGAGTTTTCTATAATGCCTTGACGTAACATTTCCTCAATTTCTTCCTTCACTCTATTCCTATATGCTACTGGAATAGGATATATCTTATTGTTAAACGGTTCCTCATTCATTACTTCTAACTTGTGCACATAACCCTTGGCAATTCTCGACTTTGACCCAATTAATTCTGAATGCTTATTCAATAATACATTCACCCTATTTTTAAATCATCTGGACACTTAATCTCTTCACTTTCATTACCCCATTATTTATCTCTTCACTAAACTGATTAATATTTACGCAGTCATCTTCTATTACTATATTCCCTCTTCATACCATTTAATATATTTCCCATTACACTCAATCTCTTTGCATTCCGCATTTATCTTCAACGCCAACTTATCTATCATATTCATCCCAAATATAACATCTATCTTCAGTCCAGGTACCACCATGAACTCATTTTCCCATATTCTATCCCCATTTCACATCTCAGAATTACCATCTCATTTATTACACTAAATCTTTATTATTTGGTGCCACTAAATTACACCTTGCTATCTTTATCGCTTTATCCCCAATTTCTCTCGTTTAACAAATTCTTCCGCTACAAGTGATGCCTCTGCTCCAGTATCAATTAATACTTTAACTATTTTATTTTCCACCTTTAAATTAATTATTGGTAATAAGTTTCTCTCAAGTCTTCCTAATTCATTATCCATTTCATATTTAATAAACTCGCGCTGGTGCTCATATCCGTTAATCCGTAGAATTTTCCTTGGTTCGTCCGTACTCAAAATCCTGATCTCGCGTCGAAGGTCCTGCCTGACTCATTCTTCCTGTATCTGTGCAATTCGTGTTCCTTAATTCCACACTATTAATATTTCTTGCTGGTGTCCGTCGATCATCCTTTTCCTGTCTATTCATTACTCCATTGTTTCCCTCATGATTCGTTCTCTCTATTCGTTGCCTTGGTGTCTGACCATTATCCATGTTCTGCCTAAAATCATTATTAAAGTTTCCATAGTTCCCCCCATTAAAATTTCTTCCGCGATCATAATTATACCTGTTCCTTCGATAATTATTCCTAGTCTCATCATTCCTTATGAAATTCGTGCGTCGATCCCTAAAATTATTTTCCTTTCATCATCATTTTCCAAATCATCATATCTCTGCAAATAATCAATAAACGTGTCTCTATCCACTATGTTTTGCGTCGTTATGTATCGCTTTACTTCCGCATTAAAATGACTTGCTAAATACTTTATAATAATTTTATCTTCTAAAGGAGGATCCAATTGCTTCGCTACAGTAAATTTCTCAATCGCATATGATTCTCGCGTTATCCCTTTCGCCAAATCGTATCTTCCCATAATCAAATCATTTCGAATTCGATTTTGCTGGTTGTCATTCCAGAATTGACGTAGAAATTTGCTTTCAAACTGTTCAAACGTTTCTATCTCATCCTCAACTAGATTGTAGTACCATCGTTTAGCATTCCCTTTTAATATTGCCCTGATTAAATTTAATTTGAATAATTCATCTGTGTATCCCTGTATCAACATTTTAAAATTTTTCAGAAATATCTTAGGGTTTACTTTTCCGTCCCCGTAAAATTTCGTAAATTGTTCCATTGAAAGATTCGTTTGCATTAGCTTAATTGGTTCCCTATTAAAGTTTATTGGATTGCTTTTTAAATTATTTATCTCTTGATTTATTGATCTGAATTCCGTTTCGCAATTTTCTTCAATTTTATTTAACTTAATATTTAAATTCGTAATTTTATTGTTGGACTCACTTTCGAACTCTTCTCGTTTCGTTTTGATTAAAGAAATATGATCCCATAAACCGTCTATCTCCTCAGAAACTCTACCAACTCTCTCATTCAATTGTGCTTTCATCTCCGCGATATTATGGTTTGCTTCTTTCAGTCCATCACTAAGATTCTTAATTTTACCCTCCAGTTTCTCATTGTTTTCATCCATTTTTATTTTAACTGCATTTATGGCTTGCTCACTCCTATCCATCTTTTCATTCAATGCCATTAAGATATCCAACATCTTATTTTCTTGTGAAGTTCGCTCTCTTCACTGGAACTGGTTTCCTGAATTATAACGCTCTCCTGGGATCCTATCTCTACTCCTTGTTGTCTCAAAACCTCCCGTGTTTCCCGTATTTTCTTGTCCATTATTATTAAATTTATATGCTAAACTTTTTAAATACTAAAATTTATCTAACTTTAAATTACTGTACAAATTTCACTATTGTTAATTGAAGCTTTTCAAATCCCCGGTTTAGTTTAATTAATTTATATAAAATCTTACAATCGTACTTTAAAATTTATTTTAATTTAATTCGCCCCTCTTAATTTCAGTTTATTGTGGTTTAATTTACGAGCCCCTCTTAATTTCAGTTTATTGTGGTTTAATTTACGAGCCCCTTCGTTGGGTCGACATATTAATTGCTGTACATACCCCTTTTTGGGGGTCGACCTATTATTTCTGTAATATCACGTGTCCTTACGTTGAGCGACCTATTTATTTTAATTGCTATAATACTAAATTAAATTATTGAACCACCATTTTAATCTTTCCTACAGCTTGTGATTATTTCCTCCTCCAGCTGTTTCTTAACGTTGCTATCAACTGGAGTTTATCATAAACAACTTTATCGACCAATGACAAAATTCAACAAGTTACCGCCTTTGCGGGTTATCTCTGCCCTACTTAATTTGTGACTCCTCCTCTGTCTTATGACCTCGGCTAGCATATATTTGTAATTATAAAAATTCAGTAAGTTTGGATCCCATTTAATGAAACTAATGCTTTATGTACAGCTTTTACGTTATTTACAATACATTTTCAAATTAATTCACCTTTATAAATTTCATTTATCAACAACCATTTAATTTGTACTAAAACCCAAAGTCACCAAAGAAAACTCATTATCTTTACCAACAAATGTAGAATATTCTAAATCCGTTTTCTTATTATTATTTCAATACGTATTCAACCCTTTGTTGACTTGTTTACAAGCATATAATATTTAGCCAATTTGATATTAAAATAAAATAAAATTCTTGTAGAAAACAGATGCCTTATAACTAACAATCTGACCTGGTTTTATCTTTTTACGACGACGCTTCCATTAAAATTAATCTTCCCCAATTTTCGATTCCATTCAACTTATCACCATTATGGACCAACACCATTAAATTATAATTTTATACTTTAATCATTCTTGCCATAGACTTCAAATTGTAATTCGTTCACCCTATACTTCAAGATTATGTTCTTCTTTTCGCCTCGACATTTAAATTGTTTTATTGTAATCTTTCTTAACATCAAACATTCTGGCCTATTTTCCTCAGACCTCGAAGCCCTATTATTTTTATGTCTTAGTTTACGATTAATTCATAAAATAATCCTACTTACGTTTTAAACGGTAATTTTCATATACACACTCATTTATTTCACTTTTTACCACTTGTTACGTATTATTCAGTATTACTGGCAATGCACTTGGGCCTTCATTGAGTTCAAAACTGACTTTCTTATCGCGGTGCTTGCTAATATAATTTCGAATCCCCACTGCATCCGTGGTGTGGTCTAGAACCTGTCGTTTGCTTCGAACCAATCAAATAATTTCATTTCGAATATTTTCTGATGTAATGCTCTGCGTTCGTTCATAATGCCCACCTGCCTGCAGGTGTCTTCACTTATCAACATGCTGTATTTTGATAGAATAGTCGCCTTTCCATAAACAACTGATGCAATTTTACTTTAAACTTTCATTGTTTACATGCGATTTACGCAATTTTAATCATTTCTCTTATCAAAATGGTTAGATCTTTATACGCATTATATTAGCTACATGAAACTCTATTTTCACATCCGTATTACTTAATCGTCTGAGACTCTTTTCTTAATGCGTGTCTAATTATACTTTATCATTTCTACGCGTGCTTCCACTGAAAAATATTCTTATTCGCTTTACTTATATAACTGAACACTATCTACAGGGTATTTAATCTTTACCATCCGTTTAATACTTGTATTTCTCATTCCTACGCCAACTATGCGTCTTCCTATGTCTTTCCTGCGTCGCCCAAAACTATTTCTACTTTGTACACAGGGTGTTGCCTACTTACTATCTACTTCTATTTCTTACTTATTTCCTAAAATAACTACAATTTTCTGCTGCCTATTCTAATTACTCATTCTCTAATGACCTTCACTATGTCGTGCACCCTTAAACAACCCCTTATCACAGCAATATATATGTATATATATATATATATATATATATATATATATATTATATTTATAGCTTCCAAAGGAGTGATCCTTTAGGATCCTGAAAAGAAATTTTTTCTCATGTCCTCCAAAAGTAGAAGTTTTGTGAAGCGGTGCCCGTTCATAAGAACATCATGAGGGACCAGGTACGAGTGTGGATGTAGACCCTGTACCTCTGCGTCGATTTTAATAGGTTCAGCTCCCCTTCCCCTATTTGATTTTTCAATGCTCCACCCAAAGGTACTACATTAGCCAGGAAGAGATTTTATTTACCTTGATATCTCTGACGTGCGTGACAGCACTCACACACGAGACCTACATTTTACTTCTGATTTGAACGAGGGCATATTTTTTGTAGAAAATGCTCGCTTAACATTTTTCAAGCGGTCCGTGTCGGGAATCGAATCCGGAATCTTGGTCTTAGTAGTTACACGCAAACTAACTAAGTCACGGAACCGCTGTAGAGGATCAACCCGCGGGTGAAATCGGAAGCAAATTCACTGTCAACGGCGTAAACGTAGACCCAGCGAAAGCATTGACGATACAGAGCTAGACGGAGGTCCCCACAACCACGGCCCAATGTCGCGAATTAGCTACCTTCTAACTATGCAAAAAAGTAAAAACAAAAATAGAAAAAATAAAAAAGGAGATGGGATCTTTGGAACCAGCAACCAGGTAGAAGAGAGAAGAAGAAGAGTTCGCAATGAACAATAGCGATAGAAAAACGGTGGATAACAAAACATCACTTAACCAGCCAAAATGTGGTCAACAACCCGGAGTGGAGGAAGACCACCCTTATGTGATGGACTGTTGTCTCGGGACTAAGACAGGTCCAACGAAGGAAAAAATAACGTTGAAATGGTGATAGAGAGATATGAAAAGTAGAGTTTTGGGATAAGCATCCTACAGAAGGGTAGAGAGTAGAGGGTGCCCCAATCGATACAGATCCGTCTGAGAGACCGCCTGCAACTTAGCTATAAAGTAAACTCGTCAATAAATAAAAATAACTAAGCTCCAAATCAGACCTAGACAAATCATCTTCCTACCGAGCGCATCCACTGCAATAAGAAAATCAAACAAAAGATAAAACAACAAACTATAATATACCCACACAGTACTTTCAAAAATAGTGAGTACCACAGACATTCAGAAATAATTATACGATAGACAGCTAATTTAGGATAGAATACAAAAATTTTCTAATATACCAAAAACTAAAAGAAATTAGCGGTAAAAGCAACAAAGGCGACAGCCTCTCACCAACACGTTCATGAACAAACAGAAAAGAAATGTACCAACGTCCCTTTAATACAGAAACATTTCGATAATGGAAATGATTGAAGTACAAGCGAAAGAAAACACATCGAATAGAATTCTTCGTAATCGCAACTGTGGTACGACTTTTACTACAGAGGCGTATTTTTCGAGTACCATGTGTGTCCAAAGAGTAAAGCAAATTTAAGCTTGTATGGAACATTCTCAGTGAAACGTAATAACAATAGTCAATATCCTACAAATAAAAATATAACAATTCTTTTGCATTATCTTCAGAATATGATTTACGTAACAAATTCATTCAGCAGTGAAGATGTGAAACAGTGCAATATCAACTACATAAGAATATCCTACCGGAAATTGCGAATGTGATGATACTGTTCAAGAGGAACTGCGCTTGCAACAGGAATTAAATGACATTTTTGCTAAAGCTGGGTTTAGCTTAAGAAAATGGTTTAGTAACCATCAAGAAATTTTAGATTCCGTTCCATTGAGTCATCGCGAACATCCGCTTGTTTTGAATGCCGAGTATCATTCAATCAAGATCTTTGGTATTCAGTACGATCCATCTGAGGATTGTTTTTCATATTCTATTTGTTCAAATCCCATGGTATTGACTAAACGGAATATGTTGTCTGATCGCTAAGATCTACCACCCTATAAATTGGCTCACTCCGCTTACATTTTACGTAAAGGTGCTAATCCAACAATCGTGGCTATTAGTATTAAATTGGAATGAACCGCTTCCAATTTCTATTCAAGGAATGTGGACCAACTTTGTCACTGCTTTACCTGCGCTTGCTAGTATACAATTCCCACGTTATATTCCACTTATATGTGCAAGCTTACGCCATATAATTGGATTTTGTGATGGACCTTCAAAGGGTTACAAAGCAGTTGTTTATGTGCGGTGTGAACAATTGAGTCAAATTAGTGTTCATATCTTAAAGGGAAAAATAAAATCGCTCCACTTAAAACCATGAGTATTCCACGCTTAAAATTGTTCGCTGCTGTTTTGTTGAGTCGCTTGTTTAAGTCAATTGCCCCATTTGTGGATCAAATGCAACTTACAAGCATACACTTGTTTACAGATTCAGCAATTGTACTAGCATAGCTACGTACAACTCCGCATAAACTAAAAACTTTTGTCGCAAATAAACTTGCTCAGATTTTAGAAACTACCCTTCCAACTTATTGGTATCATATTGCGACTAAGGAAAATCCAAGGTCATTGTGTTAGTAGAGGATTGAATCTTAATGAGTTGTCACATTTCGATTTATGGTGGAAAGGCCCGCGTTTTGTATAGAACTCCTTTAGCACATGGCCAACATTTTCAATGCCATCAATTCCGCTTGATTCTATTCCGGAGATAAAAGTAAAAACATTTTTGGTTTCATTTCCAATCGTAAATCCATTAATGGAGTTTATGTTAAATGTTTCTGATCTTACTAGTTTACAAAGAATTATAGCCTTTATGCTTCGCTTCACATATAATTGCTGACCGCGAAGTCAACCAAATCCGCTTCAAATAAGTTCGCCCCTTCCTAGTTAAGTTAGTGACGCAATGCTGTGTTGTGTAAAGGCAATTCAACAAAACTATTTCAAGAAGGAGGTTATAATGATCGCAAATAATAAACCACGTGCGCCTTATCTTCTAAAACTAAATCTCTTTGTGGATTATTGTTGTCTCCCTACGGTGGGCGATCGCTTACAGTACTCTTCGCTATCCTACAAGGCAAAGCACTCTTTTCTCATTTCCAAAGAATCTCATTTAGCTTTTCTTATATGTGATTATTTTCATCAAGTAACTCTCCATTGTAATCCTAGGTTATGCCAATCGCATATTCAGCGTAGATACTGGATAATTTCTATTCGACGGTTGATCCGCAAACGCATACACCAGTGTTTACCCTGTTAAAAAAATGAAGATTCCATCTTGAAACCCGCAAATGGCTAACTTACTCACGGCGGAGGTTTACAGACCCTTGGATTCTAAAATAAAGTTCTTTAAAAAGACTCCCCGCTCCAAGTGTTATATGGCTATCTTTATTTGTCTTGCCACTTAGCAATCTATTTAGAGTTAGTGTCAAGTTTATCGACTGCCGCATTTTTAGCTGCTTTTGATAGATTTGTGGCGCGCCGAGGATTGTGTCGCAATATACACAGCGATTGTTGGAATGAATTTGAAAGGCGCCGCTAACCATTTTACTGAAGTAATCAACTTCCTTGAAACGTCCAATCACGCTATTGTCGACCATCATTCGTTAAAAGAAATAAATTGGAATTTTAACCACCCCATCGTCTCCACATTTTGGGGGACTTTGGGAGGCAGTAGTAAACTCTGCTAAACACCATTTACATCGAATAATAGGTCCATTGGTTCTGACCTTCGAGGAAATGGTAACGCTACTCGCTAAAATCGAAACCATCTTAAATAGTCGACCACTAGGTTCAGTCCTATTGGACGCGCACAACGACATTGATTTCCTCACCCCTGGTCACTTCTTAATCGCGTCGCCTTTGGAGTCAACGCCTAAAACTAACATTGAAGACGCATCGACAAATTTCTTGAATCGCTACCAACTTTTGCAACTTTTGGACACGGTGTTCTTGAGATTATTTACACTCGCACATGCCAAAGGTTAAATGGGCAAATTCTTAAACTAAATTTAAAAGTGGGTGAGGTGGTTTTTGTAAAGGAAAGGGATCATGTACCACTTTCGTGGTCATTGAACGCGTAACTGAACTTTACCCCAGTAAAGACGGTGTTGTTAGAGTTGCAAAGATTCACACTGCAAGTGGGAGTTATGCACGACCTGCTTGTAAGTTGGTGCCTCTGCCCCCATTAACATAGTAACTCTCCTGTGTGACAAGTTGTTTAGTATAGACTGTTTAGTTCAAAACTACGTTTTGGGTGGGCGGTATGTTGCATTACGAAGCAATTTATGTTAGTTTTAGTATTTATAGTTAACTACTGGTCTGATTTGACATGTTCCAGTTGTATATAATTATAATCTAGATAGATACCTCGCTCAAGGATTAAATAAAAATAATCAAGTTGTACAAGCAACGGTTCTAGACTTGTCACATTTAATTCAATAGTGTCCTACAAATTTTATTTATACTTTTTTTCGCTCGTGTTTTGTGTTTGCTTGTGAAAGATACATTCCGCGTACCAGCCGTAATTGTCCCACGAGGATATGTTCTAGCAGAAATTGTTGTAAGGCATTGGTCACAACAACTGCGTTCGAGACGATCTTCTGCTCCAATAACGGCTGGTACGCGGAGTGTATCTTTCACAAGCAAATACAAAACACAAGCGGAAAGAAACTATAAATAAAACTTGTAGGAAACTATTGAATTAAATGTGACAAGTCTAGAACCGTTGCTTGTACAACTTGATTATTTTTATTTAATCCTTGAGCGAGGGCTAGTAGTAAGTACATAGACTTGGTAGAGCCAAGTGCTTTTGAGTCGTTTCTCATTTTGTCCTACGGAACTGCACAGAGTAGTATATTTTATAACGTATTACGAATTTTAACGCCCAACGAATTCTACATCAAAAGGATTATCACCAAATACCTCGTTTACCATTTATAAACATTTCATTGGCGATCTTCTTTTTAATTTCACAAACACTTTCAGTTAATTCAGTGCTCGATTTTTAAGTAAACCATGGTAACAGTACTATGCAAGTGTTCACTACAACCCGCACTCGAAAGGAAGCTCAAGCAGAGAGGGAAATAAACTATGGGTTGCTGCTTCTGAAATATCAAGGTCAATGATATTCTAATTACAACCTCTCCTAATACAGCTGCGCGGTTGAAAGTGCGCAGTCTCGTTATTTAATTGTCACACCTCGTATATACCACAAATAAAAATTTTATTTGGATTTTATATGGAACTACTTAATAGTGTATAGGATGTGATCTTGAACACCTCATGGTGTCGAATACCCTAAACTTTTCTACTTCTTCTTGTTCAAAAAGCCAAGTAACAACTACCTTTGTAAAGGAGTGTAAGCATTGTACTATATTCAAAGTCGAACATATTTAAATCCTATTGATTATGAAAAATTAGAGAAAGTGCTCATTCAATTAAAATAAATTAATGTGCTACTTGTATACGGTTCAATCTCCTCTAATATACACGATGACACAACTCATGAATAAAAATCTTAATTGGTTTCTAAAAATAACCAATTTTTCATTCCAAAGTCATGTGATCGCAACGCACTATATTATTCAGGGGTAGTTATTTAAACTTGGATATATTTTTCAGGGTATGCATGTGCTTTAAAGATAACACTACAACACGTTTAGCGTTTATTATACGTGGCCATTTTCAATTTATTTTTTCCCTGAAATCATCAACATGCAAGGATGTTCAAACTAAAAAGAAAATTTTAATACTTTTTGAATGTGTGCTAACAATTTGTATGCAAGTAGAAGTTAGTGTACTACATTTTGCAATCCATTCACAACCTTATTTATGTAATGAACTATCTGTATGAAACAATATACAGACTTTGGTTGTTATTTAAAGTTTGCTTTTAAGGTTTATTATATTTATTTGAAGTAAATAATAAAGGAATATTATAATTACAACTTTCACGAGCTCTAATGCGGAACGCTACATAATAGAAAACGTTTTAAGCCAGATGTATAAAGGACAAGTCGAAAGGATGTTCGAACATTCCTAACTGCGTATAATCTATACAATTACAATGTCCCAGTTTTAAGACTGTATTATTAAAATAATGAAATCAATTCCAATATGTATACAGAATTATATAATCGGTGTAAGGACTAATATTTTTTATTTACTTGCTTATGTGAAAAAAAATTTTAACTATACCGAATTCATTCGTGTCAACGTTATCCGATCTAGAAATAAGAACAATTAGGTATATGTTGAAAACTATCAAGTATCTAAAAACATTTGGTAAAATGTAAACAAAACTATGCTACGTGTTAAATTAAATGTAATAAATACAAGGAAAATATGATAAATTATAGGTTTAACGACCTACTTTTTCTCATTCTTGTCCTTACACCCATCTCTCGCATACTTTTAGAGTAAAACTATTATCGGATGGCAATTGACGTCATATGCGCAGTTGGTTCGAATAAACTTTGAACGTCAAGATTCTGCATGTTAGTACGACCTACAAACATTGTGCTAGCATATAGTTTTAATACGTCGTCACGTATACCCCATTTATTGCGTAAAATAAAACATTGTTCAGAAGGTCCCTTTTTACGCTATCAATATCTAGAAATGCATAAATTCCCGAAATAAATCCAGACCATCATATGATATTGAACCCTTATCTTTTTTCCTCAGATAAATAATTGTAGGTTCACAGTTTTTGTTCGGTAAAAATTTGCTATGGCAACAGTGTACATATTCAGCTGATCTCAATAGTGTATGTAAATTTCATTGTCATTCTTTTGTCAGCGTCTTATTCAATTTCAAGTTTTTCATTTTAACAGTTTTCATTAAATTCTAGTTACTAAAAGAGTTTTTCTCAAAACTAACTGACGGTTAATTTCTTCGGCAATGTAAGTACTTGAAAAAGAACGCATGTTTAATGGTTTATTACTTTTAGTATTTTTTAGAGTAATATGAAAAAGAGGGGGGTGATTCATAGTCAAAGACGACTGATTGTTTTAACGTGTTTCAATTTTTGAAACACGTAAAAGATACAGAGGCCCTTAATCTCAGGAATTTACAAGAACATGTGACCGAAGCAATAGGTGTTAGTTGGGAACCACAATATTTCTTTAAGTATTTGTTAGAGATCTGGCCACAATGTCCTAACAGTTGTTATGGCAACTATGTTGTTTTTCTTTAGAATTTTTTATGTCAAGTACTTTTGGTACAAAATAATTACAGAGCTAAATGGTTACAAAAATTCATTCTATCGTATCTTGCTTATTTGTTCATCTACTCTGACCAATACGTTATGGGCCCAGGACCAATAGTGTAGTGATGTATTTTGCTCATTAAATTAAACGATTTAAGTTACATAGTTGGATTAGATAAAAATATGGCAATAAATTATTTAACTAGTGTACCACGATTATTAGGCCGAGAAAATTATCAAGATTGGTTTTTTTGTGGTAGAAAATATGTATGTTCTCAAAGGCTTGTCAAATTGCGTTATTGGAATTGAAAGTGATAAGATGCTTGTTGCAAAAGTCGCAGCAAAACTAATTTTGACTTCGGATCCTTTCTTGTTTGTGCACGTGAAAAGTGCAATAACAGCTACTGATGTTTGGGATACTCTTAAAAAATTGTATGAGGACAGTGGATTTACAAGGATGATTGGTTTACTCAGAACTTTAATTTGTTTGAGACTGGACAACTGCGAATCGATGGAATTTTATATGTGAGGTCACTGACACAGTTCAAAAGTTAAATCGCACAGATTTTAAAATTGATGATACTTGGGTTGGTTCTCTTCTTTCAGCTGTACTTCCAGAAAGGTATATATCTTACATGTGATTTTTCAATGCTCCACCCGAAAGTACTACCTTTCCCAGGAAGCGAGTTTGTTTGACCTGGAAAATTTGGAATTTTGCCGAACCCTTGCTGTTCCAAGCAAGATAAGGATCTTTAACGTGCGTGACAACACTCAAACACGGGACCTCAATTTTACCTCTCATCCGATCAAGGGCGTATTTTTGTAAAAAAAATGCTCGCCTAACATTTTTCAAGCGGACCGTGTCGGAATACAAACCCGGGACCTTGGGCGTAGTAGTAACGCATAAACCAACTACGCTACGTAGCCGCAGAAAGGTATATACTTTACATGTGATTTTCCAATGCTCCACCCGAAGGTACTACATTGGCCAGGAAGCGAGTTTTTTTTTACCTGGAAAATTTGGGATTTTGCCGAACCCTTGCTGTTCCAAGCAAGGTAGGGATCTTTAACGTGCGTGACAACACTCACACACGGGACCTTCATTTTACCTCTCATCCGAACGAGGGTGTATTTTTGTGATAAATGCTCGCCTAACATTTTTCAAGCGGACCGTGTCGGGATTCGAACCCGGAGAAAGGTATATACTACTGATTTTAGCCATTGAACATTTCGGCATTGATACAAAAACCGATGAAATTAAGTCGAAGTTTCTCCACATGAATCTCGATGTTGGCAGCCGTGGCGGAAGCGCGTTTGCTACAAAACAAAGCAATTGATGGTAGCAGCAGTTCTGTAAACCCTAATAAAGTTGACAGAAGTAATCTTATTTGGTTTGTTGAAAAAAAAATGTTATTTTATGAACAAATGTTCTGGTTTAAATGTGACCAAATCCAAAGCAAATGGTAGTAATAATAGTGCTTTTAGTGCAGTTTTTGACTGAACAGTTTAGTACTTCAGGCTGGTTGATCGATTCATGATGCAGTATGCATTTAACCGCAAGCGGCTATAACATCTACAATAATCAAGGTAAATTCGTTGCAACCGCGGATTTATGGAATAATGTTTATGGTCCAAATTTAAAAAATGAAAAGCAACATTCTTTATAAGCAGCAACTGCTATAACGAGTGAGATATGGCATAGAACGTTTGGACACATAAATTATAAGGATTTGAACCTGATGAAAAATGCCTTATTTAAAGGTATTGAATGTAAAGAAAGTTTTAGTCAAAATGCAGTGTGTGCGATTTGTTGTGAAAGAAAGTAAACAAGGCTACCATCCAACCACACAAGTCATAGAGCTAAAACTTTTCTAGAAATCATTTATGGAGATATTTGTAAACCAATGGAAATACCGTCAATTGGCGGATCAAAATATTTTCTCGTGCTTGAAAACGAATTTAGTAGAATGAGTTTTGTCTACTTTTTAAAGACGAAAAATTAAACTTTCAAAGCTTTTAAAAAATTTAAGAAATTCGTCGAACAAAAGGAAACAACAATAAAATTCTTTCGTTCTGACGGTGGTGGTGATTTCTGCAGCAAGGAGTTTGAACCCTATTTAGCTGACCACGGGGTTAGTCATCAAAGGATAAATTCGTATACATTGTTCGATAGTTGAAAAAACCAGGCGTTTGCTTTTTGGTGCAAAATGGGGAAAGAAATTTTGCGCCGAAGCAGTAAACACGGTTGTTCATTTTAAAAGTCGTTCTTTAGCAAAAGACATGTAAAGAACGCCTGGTGAAGTGTGGACTAACCGAAAGTCAAACGTAAGTAATTTGCGTATTTTTGGGAGCGAGGTTATGATGTTGTACATTCCAAAAGAAAATCGCCTTAAGTGAGATAAAAAATCAAAAAAGACTTTTTTGGTTAGTTTTAGTGAAAACGAAAACAGTCTATACTTTAGAAACAAATAATATCGTGATAAGCAGAGACGTAATTGTAAATGAACGACATAGTGAAGTTCGTATAGATATAAACAAGACAATGGAGTCATTAGATTCAGTAGGAGGTTTTACTGAAACTCTTGTTGACAGTGATCTATTGAACTTGTCTAATATTTCCGGCATTCCAGAAAGTAATACTGCAAGATCAGATAGCGATTTTATTCCGGATATATCTGAGATTGTTGTGACTGATACAATACATAAATCGGAAAGAATGTCTTCTAAGCCTAAAGAACATGAAGACTTTCTCAGCTACCTACGCACAGATAGTGATAATCTTGAAAGTAAACCAGTATCTGTTGAAGATGCAATGTCTAGACCTGATCAAGATCACTGGACGCAGGCCATGCATGAGGAATTGAAGTCATTTGTGGATAATGGCTACATTCAGGGATTTACGATGCGGAACTAGTAGACGATACACTGTCATCAGAGAAAATCGCGGCATATCTAGCAGTGAACGCGGGGGGAGGGGGTATTTATTGCCATCAAAACAAAATATATTTCTTCTAGAGTAGAGCTTAATTCTAAATTAGAGCTTGTAATGGTAAAAATTTGTATTTAAGGTGTGGTATATTATATTGGTACTTCCTATTTTAAACTAACAGCAAACTAGTACTATATCACCAGTTTATTATCCTGATAAACAATATGTATCTCACTCATGGTCCTAATATAATTATTTTAGGAGATTTTAACTTACCACTAGTAAACGGCATCAATTTCAACGTCAGTACTGTCACTTCAGTATACTACCTAATTATCGATAGCTGAATTTATGTAATCTAGGTTCATTTAATAATAATTTAAACATTAAAAGGGAAACATTAGATTTAGTTTTTCAAACATTATTTTAAAGGTTCGTGCGTCTGAGAATTCTACTTCCTATTGAAAGTTACTTCCATCACCATGAAATTAGCTTTGTTACGAAAAAAAGGCATATTATTAGTGTCAACGAAGGACATTTAGGACAGTACGACTTCATGCGAGCTATTTTCTTGTTACCCTATGACCTCAAGCAAACTGATTTTACCTATCTGTCAACACAACAATGTCAACGAAGCCGTAGAAGCTTTTTATCAAGCTATAAATTTTGCCCTGCATAACTCAGTTCCAATAAGAAATATCAATAGTAAAATCGAAAATACTTCCGAATATCCTCCATGGTTTAATAAACAATTAATCAGTCTGGTCAAACAAAAAAATTATCATCAAGTTTAAAGAGTACATCTGAGCATGATCTAACAGTTTCCATTGTGAGATAATAGGTGATTTTTCGCGAAATACTTGAATTGTTCGAGTATGGTATATTGAAGTATCCCCCCACTATTTAAAAAATACTTACTTGTGCGGCACCGCGAAAACGTATTGTAGTTTCCTAACCTCGCTTTGAATAATTACCCGGTAAAAGTCAAGTGTTTAACATACACAAGCATAACCTGGTACAGAAGAAGGTATGTTCGTTTATCTGATAGAATGGTGCCGTACAATTTCCCCTCCAGTAAATTGTAGCGCCAATACGCAAGTTTAACACATACACCATAATTAAGTATGTTAGTTTATGTCGCGAAAAATCGCCTAATATTAAAGTAAAAATTAAAGAAGCATATCGTCAGATTAGTATGTTAACCTGCTAACTCCACTATTATACTAATAAACGTTTCTTTATACTGTTAGAAAGAGAAAAAAACTGCATCAGCTATGTAAAACAACAAAACGACTAGTTAACTCGACTTAAGTCATTTATGTTGATGCGTAGAACTGCTAAATCCACTACCTTCAAATTATCAACTGCATAACTGTCAACTCCTGGCATCAGTGTCATTATTAATGCGTAGTACAAGCATTCTGCTGTGTTTGTAAACAGCTAATCTAAATTTTAATAAATTTAACGAAATTTAGCTTACACTGGCTTAAACCCATTACAGGTATGCATAAACTTAATTTATAAGTCTTAGTTTTTGCAAAAGATTGACGGATTTATTTATTTCTTGTTAAAATAAACTTGAGGTGCAGTGTTAGGGACTTAGTAGTTTTTCTTTAGTATGCTGAGTTCATATACAGTTGTATTTAGTAGTTTTTCTGTTTTTAAGTAATTTTTTATTTTGTTTCAGATGTGGGTCGTGGCAAGAAACTGTGGAATTAACAATAAATTCACTTAGTAGGCCCAGTAATACCGTTACAATCTATAAAGACTGGGACTGAGAACAGTGCTGTAACTGATAATAGTTTCGAGCTTGTTGATATGTTAGATGTAGCATAATCAACCATGTACCCGTTTTAAATGCAGAAAATCTATTCCAAAAATTTTCTCCAGTTACAAATAATATTGAAATTGAGTTTGTAGATTATGATAATTTTGACGATAATACTCCTGCGTTTCAAGCCGACAATATTATGATAATACATACCGTTGCTAGTGATTTCTCCGTTAACAGTAATATTGACATAATCGAACCAAAACTATCTCAAAACGATTATCGTTTATTCCATGCCGATGGCAAGATATCAGACAAATCACAAATAATTTATAATACCCTCGTTATCCAACCTGAAGTTACCGAACAAGTTAACAATAATAATATTTGCTTCCGTCGTGATGTTGATGCCATAGAAGATCCCATAACGGATGAGAGTGATCGAGAAGGTTTAGTTCCTTATGAATTCCATTCCGATTCAGATATTTCAGATGGTTATCCACAAAAATCAAAAAGCATAGAAAAAGAGTGCAAGTTAAAAAAATTACACACTGATTTGTAGAAAAAAATAAGAAGTTGAGAGAACAAGGTGGGAATTATTGTGGTCGAGTAAATATCAATGGAACGTGGAACTATCAACAACCAAAACAACCACGGGCTATGGAGGGTAGGCGTACATGTAAAGAAAATAAAACTGGAGTTCTGAAGTGTGCATCTATCACTGAAAACGAAAGAACAAAATTGTTTCAACAATTTTGGAAGTTGACTTGGGGAGAGAAGAAAACCTACATTAGAAACTTAATTTCCTGCGTACCCGTAAAAAGACCACGTGGCCGTTATTAGAGTATGCAGAACTTTATTTTTAAATACTATGGGAATAGGCAGGTGGACGGTTCTGAATTGGAAAAACAATTACGACTGGTGAGGAGACAAAACAAAGAACCATCAAACTTAATACTACTTTAAAGCCTTTTGAAAAAGAGCGTAAATTAATGGAAACTTTTTTTGACGCCCTACCTGTTTTGGAATCGCACTATTGTCGTGCTAATTCAACAAAAAAATATTTATTACCCGAATGGTCCTCGAAGAAAAGTCTGTATCATTTTTATATCAACGATTGATGTAACAGGCGTAACGTACGTTCACTTTCAATAGCCATTTGTCATAAAAAATTTGACATTGGAAATCTTGTTCTGTCCCACCCAAAAAAAGATCAGTGTGAAACATGTGCAGCCTATAATACAGATCAATTATGTGAAGAGGACTATATTACACACATGAAGAAAAAAGAAGAGTCGAGGGCTGAAAAGACAAAGGATAAAGTTTCAGAAAATATTGTTTTTACAGTGGATCTGCAAGCAGTACTTACGCCTCCCAAATCAAATATTAGCAGTCTATATTATAAAACAAAGTTACAAATGCATAATCTAGACTTCTACTGCCATCTTTGAAACGAGGTAATAAATGCTGAAGCTTGTACAAGTATTCGTGTGGATTTTCTAGAAAACCAGATTATACCAAATAATATACCATCAGATACAACCGAAGTTAAAATTATTCTCTATAGTGACGGTTGTAGGTATCAAAACAGACATGTGCTGATGTGCTATCCAAAACAAAGTAACCATAGAAGAAAAATTTCTTGAACCAGGGCACACACAAATGGAAGCCGATTGTGTGCACTCAACTGTAGAACGTGCTTTAAAAAACAAATCTATTAATGTTCCTGCGGACTATATTGCAATTTGTAATGCCGCCAGAAAGAAACCACGTCCAAACAACGTTACCTATTTACTTCACGATTTCTTTAAAAATTTTGATACTATTCAGTTTTTTGGAAGTATTCGTCTTGGTCGTGGCAAAGGAGATCCAAAAGTGACAAATCTTCGTGCTTTAAAATACACATCTGATGAAGACATACTGAATAAATTGAGATTTGCTGACGACTGGCTTCTACTACCTTAAACAAGATTAAAGTCTATAAAACCGCACCCATGCAGCGAGTTGCCTAGTCTCTACAAGGTTTAAAATCAACTATGCATAGAGATTTTCACGATTATTTTGACAACTTACCACACGAGTAAGATAAGACTAAAAGAACGATTTTACTATGAATGTTCCCTTTGTAGTTTGTTGTATTAGGTTGTAAATAAAAAATAATTTGTTTTTATTTTTATTTTTACCCTCGTGACTATCAGCTAATAAATTGCACCTTTATTTTTTCCTAAACCCTTACCTGATATCACAAGGTCGAGAATTTCTTATTAACAATGAAAGCCCAAGGTAAAGTTGGATGGAAAACGGCTTGAGGAAAAGAAAAACTCTTTAGACATAAACGGCTAGTAGAGTGTTAGCTCTGGGTAGATCATGAGCTTGGGTCATGGGTTGTCAAAAGACCAAAAATATAATTAATGAGCGTCACCGTATTTTTCAATACAACAATCTACAAAAAATTAACTGTGCTTGTATTAGGGGAATGCGGAAACCTTATATCAACACCACTAACATAGCCATAAAACTTGAATTTCACTCTTTTAAAACACTTATCAAAATCTCAAACACCAGATGTCATACATATGTCTCGACTTGACCTGTGAACAAACAAATGCACAACATGGACACCGTTTGTGTCCTCAAAAATATTTACCAAAAATAAAATAATAGAATTTAGGTTTCAAAAGTATACACCCAGGGTATTTGTAATCATTACACACAATTTCTGATCAGGGATGACTTGTAAATTTTACTTGTATTTTAAATAATAAAAAAAGTCATGCAAAAAAAATAGATTCTATTTGCTTAAATTTCTTGATTCATTTTACTATAATATTTTCAACTAATAATTTTTTATAGAACTGAAATATACTAATAAGGATTTGTATTCAATAACATATAGATCTCTGAATGAATCTTTCTTAATAAATTTAACATAAAGATCTCTAAATGAATCTTTCTTAATAATTTTAACATAAAGATCTCTAAATGAATCTTTCTTAATAATTTTTATGTAAGGATTTGAGTTCTCTTAATTATTCATATTACATATTCTTCAAGTCATAGTAGCACTACTTCGACTTTAACAATGAAATTTAATTACCTAAGTGCACAAAGACTAGCATGTATCGACCTAAAGTTACTTTTACTTAATAGTTATTAAAAGAATTCCTCATGTTGACTAAAAATCAAAGTACATGACCTCAAAATATTTAAACATATTTTTAAATTAACGTAACATGACATGTGAGGTCTAAATAGGACAGCTGAATATATGTTTTTTATATCTGACATAATATGTCACTCACAACTTTTTAGCTTAGTTAACTTTATCTGTATGTGCAATCATTCTGACAAGCAATAAATTTGTTACTTAATTCTTTCTTTCTTTAAACGATTTTTACGTGACTAAAGTTCAATGTAATATTTTCTTATTGCAATTTAACTAATATTGAAAGTGATTAAATGCTAAAAACACTCACGTGTGGAGATACTGCTGTGAACAAAAGAAATTGGACTATAACCTCAGCTGTCGGAAATTCCATGAACATCTGCTTTCTGCGACGCACAAATAGAAGCCACGTGAATACTTACGAAATTACTACTAGAATTGCGAGAACTCTTCTGAATAAAACCAGTATTTAACGAAACTAACTTCTGCTTGATTTTACATCATATAAAATTTAGTACTCCAAAACCAAAAGGAAATTGTATATGATATTCTCATATCATATGGTTACGTGATATTGCATTATTTGATACTGCTTTATTTTATATTACCATATATGATATTGTATATGATATTGCATATGATATTGCATGTATTAATGATGGTGACTTCAATTTTTCGTTTTACGAACTCGACAGCAGGCCATGTGCCTGGAAAACCATCTTGACTTTACTACGCCGCTTATCGCAGCTTGTCTCTTCAAACGTTGATAGCAAAGTGCTCGAAATGACAACTCGACAAAGCTTAGTAACGAATCTTAGACCTCAAAGGTAAAGGAGTCTATATGCTATTATTAATTTTATGTATTATTTTTATCGTACGGAATTTTACTAATTATATTTTTTATATTATTGCCGTTTTATTTTATATTAATGAACGAAGTGTAACTACGAAAAAAATACGTTACAAGGTAGCATAATTGTTAAAATGTTTTTTATAATAACGTATTTCATAGATTTTTTTAGAAAAAGTTATTAGTGTTTTTGTTTTGGTCAGAAAGTTTTTTTTTATGTTAGCGAATAATAATTACTTGAACTTTTGTTGATAGTTAATAAAAATTGTATTTCAAAAAGTATTGCGTTTAACTTTCCATAGTTATACTTCCTATTTAAAAACTACCAAATCCAAAATAATATTGCTAACAAAATCAGGAAAACCTGCTATGTGATTTAAATATTAATACAAGCCCCAAGAGTCTGGAATCGTATTTGTTTATATAGTCATAATGTCCAGGAACAGTCAATACGGAAATAGAATTTTAGTTTCTCTATTTGATTGTGTATTAAATTTTATGTGAAGTTTTTCCTTCTCCTGGAACATTTGCTCCAATGGAGTTGGCAGGTTAACACACCAAGCTGACGATATAAAATCTACATAAAAGGTGTTGATAAGGATATTTAAAGAGATTCTGCAGCTTGTTGAAATTATATTTCAAACAATTGAGAAAACTGCGCAGTATCAACATCATACTTTTATCAAAATCGCGAGTTAAATCCTCTACATACAATAGTTAACGCTTTTTGCGGAATATTTTTTATCGGTGTACAATAATCATTCAAATTATATCACTAGCAATATTAACACGGTCTTAAATAAAAGTCCAGATGACATATTTACTTTAAACGGTATCACAATTGAAGAAGTAGAGCAAACGTTACACAATGACAACCAAAAAGAGCTGCAGGACCTTACGCAATATCTCCTTATGTGTTTAAGGGATTTGCCGATATATTAAAATATTCACTTTGTACACTTTTTAATTTATCCTTAAAAACTAAGACTATTCCTGAATATTGGAAACTTGCTAAAGTCACTCTAATATATAAATCAGACTCAACAAATATAATTGGTAATTATGGGTCTACTTCAAAAATTTTTGAACAAATTATTTATACAGGGATATTTCATGTTACTTTTTCAATTGGTTTTCATAAGCACGGCGTTATGCCAAATAGGTCAACCACCACAAATTTGTTAATTTTTAAAGATTTGATCAGTGAAGTATTAGACGGGAAAGGGCAAGTTGATGTGATTTATACAGACTTTGTTAAGGCATTCGGTAATGTGAATCATGATATGCTGTTAGCAAAATTACGGATCTTCATTACCAGCAATTGAATTATCTACATCTTATTTATCTAATACTAAATCGTTTGTGACATACAAAAGAGCCAACTGTCAATGTTTTAGGTCAACCTATAGCGTACCACAAGGAAGCAATCATGGTCCTCTTTTATTCCTAATTTTTGTAAATCACATACCACAGTCCATTTGTAATTGTAAATATCTATTATTTGCCGACGATTTGAAAATATGTAAAGAACTAAGGGGTGAATCTGAATGTAATTTATTATAACCGATCTGGACACAGTTTTGTTTTAATCACAAGTACATATAAATGTTATTAAACAAAAAAACCAAATATATGACAATTTACTTGACTTAATGGAAAACGTTATCGGTGAACAAAATTACTTTCTACTTAATCTAATAACAAAAATGTATTGAGGATATGTTAATAAATTTATGCAATTAAACAAAAATGTTCATTCTTAATCTTGTTTGGGAATTAAACCACTTGTAGTTTTTAAAATCATTTTTATTTACGTTTCGATACATGACCTGGGATCGTTATCAAAATAATTAAAATTTTCAAGTTTGACATTTATGACATAAATTGAAGGTGACTTTGATTTATTGTTGTTCGATTCATTTGGCTTGAGTGGCTTAGGCAAAAATTTTTTAAACTTTAAAAGAATGATTGCCTTCAATTTGTGTTGCGCCCTAGGAACGACTTTTTTAGGTAGCCAATACGCTTAACGTGAAATCAGCTCATTAATTTTATTTGTAAAATTTCATATAAATCCAATAACTTGAGGATTGGAAAACATTTTTTAACATGTTTCTATTTATACAATTGAGAGGATGTTATTATAGAAGTGGAGATTATGCTACCGTAAGGCTTAAGCAATCGTTTCTTATATTTATTTTGAGGGGGAAAAACTCATTATGATTAAGGTTACCTCTTTGGTAGATTTTAAGATGGTTATAGTTTCAGAAGTTTGATTACAAATACCTGGAGTGTTTGTGAATGTAGATAACCTCGAAATAACTAAAAGCCATTATCTCCTGGACTTAATCTGTTTTAACCAGATCCTACTGGGACTTGGAATAGAAAACCAGATTTCTGAATTAACGTGCTTTTGTCCAATACAATGTTGCCAATTAATAGGAACTCATTTGCTCCTAAAATTAAAAATAACCAACCTGATGGGGTACGACTCCGAATTTCATTATCTAATCGCATTATTCGGTTTGATATCTATTGTTTAAGGTAAACAGCACCTACTCAAATTGCATGTTGTCTTTTGATGGTTATCACGAAGTGCTCTATAAAAAAATTATCTTTCCTTCATACACGTTTCAGATATTTTGGCAGAATTCAGACAGATCAATTGATGCTGCAAATTGAAATTACTTTGTATCGTTCTTTCTCTATCTAGCATATGTTTTTTACTGAACCTTTAACTGGAATCAGAGGAAGGAGTTTTTATTTTTTGAATCAGCATAATTTTCCGTGTCAATTTCTTTGTTCTAAGGCGGTGAGGTCATATGTGCCAACGTTATATTTTATTAATCAAAACAAGTGAATCATGAAACTGTAATAATTTAAGGTACAAGGTAACCATGCTATACTTGATGCGGTGAATCGGGGCTATGGCGTCATATAGTTAGCTTTCAGCTACGTTGCCAAATATTGAAAGTGTGTTCAATATTTATATACAAACTATGCTTTAACTTCAAACCGAGCAAAATAGGCTTTTAGCAACAGTGCATTGCAATACCAATAGCAGATACCATAATGTTCTAAAATGTAATGTCAACTCACTGTATCTTTTTACACCAATTAACCTAAATTACTATTTATGTCGTCATGTCTGGATTTGACGGATCGGTTATATCATTCTTAGCCTTAAAAATCGCCATAATGAATTTGACAACCTTTGAGTATAAACAATATAAGATACAAAAATAATTCTTCCTTAAATATAAAATGCATGTAACCTACCAATACCGGAACTATTAAAATGAAATATTATTATGAACTTCTCAAAGTATTGTTACAAATGGAAGTGATAATTTGCGAGTAAGTAAAGTAAATCAGTAAGTTTGAAATATATAGTTAGCAAAAGTGGAAAAAATTCAGAGATCTAATTGAACATTAATGTCGGTGTTGCTTTGATAGAATTCAATCAATGACAAAATTGAGAAGAATAGTTTGGAATGAAAACAAAAGAGCCATTGTATCTAACAAAATTAAAAATTCGAAAATATTTATAAATAAAAAAAAGGAATTAACAAAACTGATTAAATTGACTTTTATGCCAAATTAAACAAGGAGTGTAGCACGTTGTTTTTTAACACGAGCTGTGTTTGAATCTATTGTATGCGAGTTTTTAAAGTTGCTGAAAGACTTAAAAGAAATTTCTGTTAAAGTAAGAGCTGTATTAGAAACACTCAAACGTTCTTGTACGAATTAAAAATGTACTAGTTTAGAATTGCCGTGTAATGTGACTTAAAAATTGATATGTCAGAGCGTTGAAGCCACAGATATGACGCCGGTGACAGTTTCAGATGGATTGCGTCAAAATTGGAAAAAGGAAATTGCGCTAGTAGCCTCAATTTTTGCCCTAGTTCTAGTTATTTGGTGCTATAGTATCCGTAAAATTAGATAATTTTAGAAAAACATTGTTTCCAGTTTGTTCGAAAAACGATATCTGTTTGTCTGTATCATACACATATCACCCTCTCAGAGCTTCTGCTTCTTTAGGGCGTTTACTTTACTTTTAGTTTTACCTCATGATATTATTTGGTTTATAAAAGCTTGAAATAATTTTGCTTTACTTATTCGTGATGTTGGATCCCGTCGTTCAGTTATTAAATTTTGTTTGTTAGAAGTCTATGTACCTCCTCCGCTTTTATAAGCCGCAAAGTCTTTGTTGTCTGGGATTCATTAATTGCTTGCCAAGTTGCCTACCAGATTTTCTCTTACATCACGTGAGAGTTCACAATATTATAATGACTTGAGTGCTTTAAGAAATTTTTGATTTTCCGAATCTCAACATTTTAGATTTGCTATCTCCCATTAGTTTTCCACTTTCCTTTTTCCGTATTCAGTTTAATACCGTAGTATTGATTTACTATTGTGAGTTTTCCTACGTAAAGTGCTGGATAATTATTTTTGCCAGATTGTCAGGAATGCTAGGACTAATTTTTTACAGATAACTTTTCTTATTTTTAAATAACTTCTATAATACTTTTCTTTAATTGCTATTATTTTAAACAGCAATTAATAGGTTTGGTACATTAGCTCAAACTTTATGATTCCCAGTTCCATTCTATTTTGAAATGGACATTGAAATGACTAAAATATTCATGAAATTATTGCACAGTGAAAGTAATCTGAATAGTAAAGTAGTTAGTCATTCCATTGATTTTACAATCCGGTTTGGTAAGCGGATTATTAATATTTACGCACGTGTACTTACAAAGGCTTTGTAAAGAGCAGAATTAAGAATTTTTTATAACCTATCCCTGGGGAAACTATATAACCCTTTGGAGAGAACAAGTTAGTCGTTTTTTTTTTAATATCCACGCGTCAACGGTTAATTAACATTGTAAGCTAGTGGGTTTCTTAGGATTAGTTATTATATTTGTATTTTGGGTGAGTTCATGAAACTATATCTATTCCAGACCATCCCCTTGCGGCTTTCCGATGAAATAAGCCGTCATTTTACGCTACAACCTTGTAGGGAGTTCGTTGACAGTGTATTGACTTTGCAAACTTTTTGTACTGAATTTATTTGCTCTACTTGTGGTTAGTTGTATCTACCAAGAACTATTGATAAGTACTTGGTGTACTATTTAAAACGACACAATATTTCAAAACAAAACTTTATCTATTCAAAGTAATCTTTTTTAAGACGTAAATTTAGCAGAACGTTCATAAAATAATTTTAAACTCTAAAAATTTTTACTTTGGTGTGCAAATCACTTCTCAACGACATATATGGTCTTCATCATTTTATTTTTCAATTTTATTTCGAATTTTTGAAAGAAATAACAGTCAGACGGCATTAACCCTTTAGTGCCTGACGATACTTAGAAGTCTTGCCGTTATTAATATCCATTATTTAGTTATTTTAACATAATTCGACCGTTGCTGCCCGTCGGTACTTGCAGGGAACACATAGCATTGGAATTAGTTCGCAGCCGTGATCTGCTATACGCATATGTCGTGACTATTAGGTTAGAAATTGTAATGCGTTGATTGTACCACGTGTGTGAATTTCTGGTAAGTTGAATCTATTGTAAACTTTTATTTACACATATATAAACAATATAAATAGTTTATTTACGTATATTAATAATTAGTTGATATTTGTAAATATAAGTGCATGTATTTTTAATTTATTTTTGGGTAGTAAAACGCATTTCATTTTTAGTACTTAGAAGTGCCGTCAGGAATGAAAAACCAAAAAATAAAATGGTATTATAAGAAGCCACTGTCTGAATCGGAGTTACAAGAATTGGCGGATAAAATATTAATAGAAGATATACCATTAGATAATAGTTTTTCAACTGATGAAGAATCAGATGACGATAATGAAAATAATCAGTCAAGAAATGAAGAATTGTCACATTGTTGTGATAAAGAGCAAATGCATTCTACAACAAAATTATTCGAAGATAGTAATGAGGAAGCCATTAGTCAATCTGAGTTTTTGTATCTCAATGTAAATGTTAGACCATCAACATCAAGAGGCGAAGAATTTCTACAGCGGGATAATGATGTTCAACCATGCCCTGTAACAAATACTGAACCACGCAATCGAAAATGGAAAAAAAAAGAAAAAGTACTGAAATACCTGAATATAACCGACATGTGGGCCCAATTGACGAATTTTTTGAAGATTGCAGAACAGCTACTGACATCTACCTAAAGTTATTGGGAAAATCAATAGAAGATATTGTTTATCAATCCAATTTATATGCAACTCAGCGTAATAAAACTTTAAAGCTAACAACAAATGAATTATTATCATTCATTGGCATAAACTTTTTGATGTTTTACCACCGGTTGCCAACATGGAAGCAATATTGGAACTCCAGCTCTGACTTAGGAATACCACTGGTTACAAATTGTATGACGCGGAATCGATTCGAAGAAATCTTACGTTATCTGCACTGTAATGATAATCATATAATTCCCAAAAACAACAAAGATAAACTGTACAAAGTAAGACCTTTACCAAATACGTTGATAGAAAACTTTGGGCGGATGTACAGCACTACAAGAACCATGAGTATTGACGAAAGCATGATCAGATTCAAAGGTAGGAGTTGTCTGAAGCAATATAACCCACAGAAACCTATCAAACGTGGATTCAAGCTTTGGTGTATCGGTGATAAAAATGGGTTTATTTCTTGCTTTGAAGTATACCAAGGAAAAAATGAAGAATTGCAAAAGGAATTTAAAATTTTGGACTAGGTGAACGAGTGGTTCTTTCTCTGAGTCAACCATATTGGAATACAAATAAAATCATATATTTCGATAATTATTTCACTTCAATCAATCTCCTAGAACAATTAAAACTAAACGAGATCTTAGCCTGTGTAACAATACGTAGCAACCGTAAAGGATTTCCGGTGAACCTAAAAGAAGGCAAAAATCTAAAAAGAGGAGAATATGATTATCGTATTTCAAACACAAACATATCAGTGTTCAAATGGAGAGATAATCGAGTGGTACATTTTGCTTCAAATTATCATGGATCAGAGGAAGTCTGCGTAGAAAGAACGCAGAAAGGTGGTTCCAGAATGCACGTGTCATGCCCATTAGTCGTCAAAGACTATAATATCAACATGGGTGGTATTGATGAGGCGGATCAACTGCGAGGAACCTACGGGATGAATCGTCGTTCGCGGAAATGGTGGCACCGTTTGTTTTGGGGTTTTTTGGACATCACTTTTGTCAACGCATACATTGTTTACTGTCAACGATTTGAAAAAACTTCAACGTTAGAATTTCGGCGGTTCATTACTCTTAGATTCATGGCAATGAAGGAGTGCAAGGATCGTAGAAAAATCTACCTCTCTAAAACCCATTGAAAAACGCAGAAAGTATAATTATAGCGTATCCGATGACATACGATTAAGAAACCTTGGACAGCATTGGGTCACATATGGCAAAATGAGAGGCAGGTGCGAATTGTGTAATGCCAATGCAATTCAATCAAAACCGCACAGCAAGTGTACTGCATGTGGTATCTTTTTATGCAGCAACGAAAAAAAATTTTCTTTATGGAGTACCATAATGTGCAATAATTATTGACGATTATACTATGACTCATGTTTATCCTAAGAATTTTTTTTGCGTTTTTTGTTTATTTTATTTTTATTGAAAACTATGTATTTGTATGTTTAGTTTAATTTTTTTGAATAAATTATTGTATTTGTATTTGTTCTTAACTACTGACGGTACTTATAAGTACCATTTTTTCAAACCACCCAAAAATAAAAAATCAAACATGAAATAAGTTTTTTGCGTTACTTATGACAATAATATATATCAACAAAAATAAAAAATGATTAAAATGTATTTTTTTTAGTTAAATATAGTTTTGGGCACTAAAGGGTTAAATCAGGAAAAGATGGCGTATGGTCAATACATTCGAGTATAGAAGTCTACCCAAAAAGTTTGAGGATTTTTTCACAGCAACAGTAGATTACCTTCGAGATTGTCATTCGCACGCTCTTCTGATCAGTATTTAAGCATCTGGAAATTCATTTGACTGAAAACTTTTTAGTCGTGATAAACGAGGTGAAGTAACCCGTTCATAGAAAACTTGCAATGCTTCTTTTATAGGTTTGAGTCTAATTGGCTGATCTTTTAAAATTATGAACAGAATCAATGTTTTCTTGTCTTACGTGTGAAATTGACGCTAATGACCTTTTTGAATTACTTTGCCACAGAAGCGTAATAGAAAAATTGCACCAGCTTGCTTACAGTGGCGAGATTATATGAGAACAAATACAGTATCTTTTAAGAAGCAGACAAACATTAACTCTTTCCTTTTACTTACCTTCTGAACTATTGTTTAATTACAAATGCCGGGCGCCAACCCACCTACAACTGGTGTTATGGTCTCGAATAGATTATGAGTGATCTAGAAGACGACTGAAGGATTATTTATGATCTCAACAGGTTGATGGAACCATGCTTGCACTGACTTTCTCCTAATACTTTGACCTAAGCATAAATAATAAAGATACTCCACGATAGTTACATAACCTATATTAAAACACGAATATCGTACAACCAACACAAATAAACTAAGCTCTACCTAATCGGCCAACTTGTGTATATCTAAAAAAGGAACATCTTAAATTTGTTCCAGTTAAATGTCCAACAAGTTGAATGTATATAGAAATTGCTAAGAATACAATTGTAGTGTAGGGTTTTGTTACATTACCATGTTATTAAGCGAACTCCAACGTAAATGACAATACTAATAAATTTTTATGCAAACAACGGAATACACATCAACAAATCCTGCAGCCGTAGAAAGTTAAAATTTTATCACTTACAGCTTTTCTCTGTGTACAAAAATTCAACCACTATGTTCAAAGCAAGCCAAACTTAGGTATCAGTAATCCATAATTTAACTAGTGTTGACTGAAAGTACTCACTACATAAACATTTGTACCAGATATCAGTAAATTATTTAATTCCTCGATTACCTGAGCGTTTGGAAGCTTTTATATACTGGAAAACCAGAATATATAACATTACCGTTACACGAATTACTGTAAACCGGTTCATTTACTTAACGGAAACTACAGGCTTGCATTCAACGATGCGAATAAGTGCGAGTGAGTTTTCAAACTACTTTCTACATTATGCGATGACTTTATTTATAAGTTGCACTGAATTTGCGGTTATGGGTTAAGCGGATGTGAGGTTAAATGGAGGTACCGTGTGTGAGTGTTGTCACGCACGTTAAAGATCCCTACCTTGCCTGGAACGGCAAGGGTTCAGCAAAATTCTAAATTTCCAGGCAACAAAAAAAACTCTCCTCCTGGCCAATGTAGTACCTTCTGGTGGAGCATTGAAAATATAAATGCACGGTTATGGGTTAAGTGTATCTCGGTACATGGGAACCTTAGATGCTCCCACTATTACTATTTACTATTGAACATATGCGCATCGAGTAGGTCTAATACGTCCTAAATTACACTATTTTGTGAGCTTCTGTCTGCTTAAATAATCTACAATGATTTCAGTTCTTTTCAATACATTAAAATATTGTCACACCCAAGTTCGTAGAATGATTAGTCATGGAAATTAGGTTGGTGTTTGTCGAATGTTGTATGTTCATAGTGAATTTCCGGTTTTTAGTTGCTGGTTGTTAAAGAATATACTACGAACTGTCCTATTTAAAACGGTATTATACTTTTACAATATGATGCAATAGTCCTGTTGGTAAATTGTAAATTCTTCGTATATATTTTTTACTACGGTTCCTAAACCAGATAAATTGATAAATATTTTCCTTCATACCAATATATTCAATGCGCTAATGTTACAACCTTATATATTTAATAACCTAGTACCTTAATAGTATGAAGTTTCTTTGCAAGTCCTTTGGGCACGGCAATTTCACAATGGGAGAGTCAGTTTCGTAATATTGAGCAGATACTTTTATACCATTACAACCGATGTCACATATCTTAGTTTAAACCGCGTTTTCGCTGCCATAATGAGATTTACAAGCATTGCTATTGGGTGGAATTCTGTATCGCGTTATCCATGATAAAGTATGTATTTCGCATCTACACTTTACAAAAAGGAGCTGTTTTCAATAAACTTAGCACATGCTTTGTGCTCTATAGTTGTCAGCTAAACGTGTATTTTATCACTTAGGCGAAGTACACAAGAACTATGAAGAAAGTGTAATGTCGGTAATGCAGATTACGCCCAAAATCATTTACTTCACATCAGTGTTAACGAGTTGCTATCGGTAAAGCAAGTATTGCGTACTCAATTAATTCTAGAAGGTGCATATGGGTTAGTATACGATTTGTATGCCAAAATGTGATACCTTTTTATATGAACCATCAAAGTTATATATTGGGCTAGTTTTACACACAACAAGTTATTGTTTAGTTTCTCATACTTAAAATTGATACATAAATTCAAAAATAAATTGATGACCTGAGACAGTATAATGTAAGGACCGCTGTAGTTGTAACTACGTGCCTAATTCTCTACCCGAAGGTATTACATTGGGTTTAAGCGCGAAAAGTGGCGTACTACAAATAAATTGGACTTCAAAATTAACTAAACGATAAATAAAATTTAGAAACCAAAAACTAAAGTGGGTTTAAATAATGGTACCCATAGCGTTGACTTTGGAGTGTGTTTGATCATCGAGACACTAACAAAGATTAAAAGGAAGGGATTCGTAATGCTGTATAGCAGCCGACAGCTCTGTTTACTGGTGCGACCTGAATGGTCGACTTAAAACTATCAAAATGGGTTCGAACTTCTAAGCATACGTAAAATTTATGAATAGCGAATCTACCTATTTGTTCTTGTTCTACAAATTTAACAATATCGTTCGCTCTAGTCTAAGAAATTTATTCTAACTTCATTATAAATTCGTTTCTAACGTTCCCTATTGTTCCCTATCTCTTATTCTAATTTCATTCTTCATTTCTTTAGATACTACGACCCAAATAAACAAAACGCCAAACAAAATAAATCATAGGACAAACGAGTCGATTGAGTGTTTCCAGAGTTCGTTCGAGTGCATGCAAAAATGCATTAATCTTCGTGAAGAATACTGCCACAAACAATAAAGTTGTTAAAAGCTATCTACTGTTTTATTATATGCACAACTTAGAAGACGCTTCTCGCAGCAGCAAAGATGAATATGATCGCTATCAGTTGATAAATATAGATATTACTTAATCACTAAATATAGCTTAAAAGTTAAAAATTAAAACTTAATAGTTTTGGCCCATAAATTCTGTGTTGCGATAAGTATCGGAAACCTCGGCTGTACTAACAAGCATAGTTGCCGACTAATTGAGTGGAAAGGATCCTGTAAGTGTTTGAGAAGTTTACCGGAAGGCTATCGTGTGGAAATACAAGTCTTAATCGGGAACTAACTTGCACGCTATCAAACCTCGATGTACAGGGATTTTCTAGGAAAGCCTCAGAAGGAATAACAAGGAGATGCCAAAACCTGTGATCAAGAAAGTCAGTCTGGTCTAAAAATCACACGAGGAATAATTGAGTACACTAATTCTATAACCAACTTAAAATAAACATTAACAATAATGACACATACACCTATTTAAAAACTGCTAGCTGAAAAGAACTTTTTCAAAGTAAAATGCTAAATTACCTGAATATTAATCACGCCTTTAGGTAACTGTAATATATTTTATTACTATATCAAAGTTGGAACCATTACTTTTACATTAAAACATACATTAAAAAATACCAATATAGAAGTATTACACAATTATGTTTTTATTACAATTACATATAAACATTCTCTAAAAAAATTAGATATATTATAAATTACTTAACTTACTGGAAAACGTTTTCAGCGAACAAATTACTTTCAAAATTCTTAAACTAATGACAGGAATGTGTTACGGTATTCCGCATAGACAAGAAAATAAAGTAGTAAAGCAAGTAAACAAAATCGCCCACACCGAATACTGCAACAAAACAGAATGGTAGAATAGAAATCCAAAATAATTGGATTCCCTGCTAGTTCAAAATGTCGTAGAGTGGGGTGGGATACACAGAACAAAAATTGGAAACCTCAGTAAGTAGATTTATTTATAAACCGTTAGTTAACAAACATAGTATAAAAAGGAATGATTGCATGATGTAAACACAAGCATCAACTCGCATATAACACAACATAGAAACACACATTTAAGCAAACATAGATTAACAATTACTTCCCAGTCACATAAAATCTTAAAATATAAATAACACATATAAGGATACTTACACAATGTTTCAAATCCTAAATATATAAGAAAAAAATAAGACAATATGTATAATATTTTTACCTGCTCTTTGAAGTGCATTTCCTAAAACAAATAACGTAGCCCTAAATTTAAGTAACCAAACGTTAATGAAATAAACCTAAACTTAACCCAAATCATAATTTCGAAACTAAGTTGTTGACGTTAGCATTTCGTAATATTATAATAATAAGAATAATAATAATAATAATAATAATAATAATAATAATAATAATAATAATAAACGTTTATTTCCAACAGGAATACATCCAATTACAGGAAATAATTTACAAGTTATTTAACACACATTCACAAGGTATAATAATTGTGTACAAAAATAAACCTAATAGAAAAACAAAAGATTGATATATCAAAAATTAATTAATACGTTTTATAAGGTCTTCAAATCTATCGTTAAAAATATCCGAATCATTGAAGTATTTGTTGTAAGTTAGACACACTACTGTGGCTGGAGAGTGCAACAATAAATGTGTTCTACTTGTTTGAAGATAAAAAGTTTTAAAACAATAAAAATTGCTCAAACGGGAGCTTATATTTATATTACTAATGACTAGAAAAACAATCACGTAATCACTTGTGCATTGAGATAAAAAGTAAATTTTTAGCATGCAGTCTGTACCTTATTGTAACCACGAGTAACAAAACTAAAGCACTTACGTGGTTATCAACCAACAAAAGAATTACCTAGCTTTCATAGCAATATCAAGAAAAAGAAAACATTAACTGTATCTTAAGAGGAGAAGTTGCCCTCCTCTCCATCGTAGCGAATCTGAAAGTGCGTGTGCACTTGCCGGCGGATTGGATACTCTATGAAACTAAGTTCGACTGCAACACTGTAGTAAAATAATTTAACAAAAAGGTATCTTAATTAGCATCGTCACTTACAGAGTTCCTCACGGAAAAGAACGCTGTATAGAAGAGCCTTGCTTTCAAAACTCGGCCTGTATTTATAGGAAGAGAAAACAATGTGCCTTCATTTCAAAACAATTTCCATCATAAAATGCCAGGTATTCTGAGAACAGCACCTGCAGATACTTTCAATAAAACAGCTGCGAAGCATTCGTAAAGCACGACTTGCAACCCAGAGATAACATTACGGCTTTCAAGAAGTGCTAGCAAGGGGACAGTTCTATTGCTCGAAAAACTTAGTGAGTTGAACTCAAGCACGATAACAGAATACCGCATTGGTAGAAGACCTTGGTTTAGATAACCAGTCTATTAAAAGTGTTTATTTACGATGCAGGTGGTTGCTTATTTCAGGGAATTTATCATAGGCGGCTTTTTAATCTTGTAAAGAAAACCATAAAAGTATTTGACGTAGATGTGTAACTTATTTCAGAAATTTATAATTGAGGGCCTATTAATCTTTTCAATGCAAAAAAAATTATCATAGAATAGATTCTAAGTATTTAACGATGTAGTAAGAACAACGAGATTTTATAGGAAGTTTAAATAAGTACTCAATTCAATTGAAAGGAAGTTGAACTTGTTAAATCACTTAATGAGTGAAGTTAAAATTTTTATAGGGCATCTTTAAATAAATGTACCACAAAATAGTTGAAAATTAAATACTTAAATGCAGCATGCATCAATTGATTTCGGAAATTTAACGTAATAAATTTACTATAGATATGTTTATAAATTTATGCATTGAATAAGAATGCTTATTTATTTCGCCTACTGTAGGTTATAGTTTTAGAAAGTTTATAATAAATACCTGATGAGTGATTTTCGACTGTAGATACCTTGGAAACAACTAAAAGTCATTATACTCTGCACTCTACACTTCCAACAAAGTTGTCTACTGAAAAAACAATTCGCCTAACATTAAAAACAATCAACTTGGTAGGGTGTTATTCCGAACTTCATTGATTAAACATATTAATAAGCGCAATACTCTATTATCAACGATTAATCGTACTTACACAAATTGCATGCTATCGGTTTCAATAGTAATGACGAAGTGCTCTGTAAAAAATTATCTTTCCTCCATACACGATTCAAGATTATCTTCGCAGAATTTGAACAAATGAACTAAGACTTCAAATTAATACTTTTGTCGCTTTCTCTTTATCTAACATATGTAATATTATCTTATTGACACATTAATTTAAACCAGAGGAGGAAGATCTTTAATTTCTGAATCAGCATAATTGTGCGTGTGGAATTTCTGGGTTCCAGGACTATGAGGTTGTAGCCGTCAGCGTTATACATTATTAATCAAAACAAATAAATAATAAAACTGCACTACTTTAAAATACAAAGTTACCAGTCCATCATCCCTAACATTAAAAATCGTCATAATAAATTTGACAACTTTTGAGTATGAACAATATAAGATACAAAAATAATCCCTACTTAGATCAAGAATGCTTGTAAAATTTATATTTCTTAAAGGAAATAATCGCAACCCTATTGGTGGAATTTACCAATGCATAAACTATTAAAATGAATCATGATCGTAAACATTTCAAAGGAATGTTACAGTTGATGGAAACATATGGGAAGCCTTAATCTTGAAACTAATTTTAAGTATCTGAACTTTATCAGTTTAGTATCATATCATATGTAATAGCTGAATTTCATTTGAAGGTCGCCAAGTTCTTTGAATTGACTATTAAATTGATATGTGTAAAGCTTACATTCGAATTTTACGTCAATAGCAATACAATATTGGTATTTTGAGACACTGCCAATATGTAAAATTAATGTTTCAAAACGACACGTTTAAATACAGAAAGACGTATTTAAAAGGCATGTAGACCTTTTAGTGTTTAAAGGAAGTAATTTTCACTTTACGGTTAATTTATCGAAATTTAACAGACATAGATTTGGCACTTAAATTGTTCGTATTTTATTTTTGGAAAATCAATTAATTACTTGGACAGAAAGTACTTTTAGAGTCTCCTAAGGTTTCGCTATAATTGTTTCGCCCACGCTTAATTTCTTCATTTAAATTACGACTTTATGGGTCGTTAAAAATAAGTACTAAACTATTACAAAGAGATATTTGACTGTGTAACAAATAAATAGGTATTGTCAAATACAAATAAAATAGTAATTTTGGATCGCACTCTAAACACCAATCCGTAATAAATTTACCGTTCTTAGCTCATAGTGCATGATTTACAAAATTCGGTTATAAATACCTTAACATTTTGTTGCTTTTCTCTTAGAAAAACTTATATAAATTATGAAAAAATAAATAAAGTGCAAAATAAAATTGGGGAACTTGTTTGAAAAATTTACATGTTCAGGGTAACTAATTTTTAGGAGAGGCAAAACACTTATTACCTGTAGTCATCAAGTATTTTACGTCCATTTGAACTGTAGCTCAAAAACGTTCTCTATAACGTACTCAAAAACATTTCCAAATAAATATTTTAAATGTGTCAAATTTTGGAAAAACAACAATCGTAGAGGTTAAGCGATGTCGTGAACTTCTGAACAATTTTATAACAAATTACTGTCAGGTCATGAAAATAGAAACAAATTTATTAAATAAAAATATTGCAGAAACTAACGTACATAATGAAAATGTAGAAAAGTTTTGTTATTGCAACAAAACTGGTAAATTCAAACTTGGAGCTGTGATATTTAAATATGAAGTCTGCAGTTGAAGTCCAAGCAATTGCATGGTGGAATATTATAAATAACTGTACTAATTGTATTCTCGTCGCATAATACATGACTGAATCACCTTTGTTTATGATTATTTTGTATTTAATGTCAACATTGTTTTGCAGTAAGTTTCCACATCGTTCTTGGTACAGATAAACCGTGTATAATATTAGCAGTTGTAAGTTTTTCTTTCATCTCTAACCGATGATTTAAAAATCGGCTGCAGTTTCCGATCGTTTGCCTAGATCTTTTATATTATTGCGATTTCATGAAAATGTAGCAATTAATGCCATATATATTTCATCATCATCATTAGGTCTTCAGTCCTGAAACTGGTTAGACGCGTTGTACAGTCTGCATCTATCACTATCTGATCTAGGTCTACATCCACCGCTTTTTTCCTACCTCTGCTTGTCATATATCCCATAATATTCCCCTACTGTTACTATAACCTATTTGTTATTACCTTTGTCTGTTCATCCTCATACGTCTGCAGCACGGCATTTCAAAGGCTACCACCGTTCTTCTATCTGCTTTTTAGACTGCCCGTATTTCTTACGCATACTGTCCGTGCTGTGCTCCACACATATGCTATCAACAACTTTTTGTTCTATGTTTGTTGTCTTTCATTATAGGAGCTGTTCTTTCGTGTTAGATGCAGTTCGGTCCCCTTCTATTGTTTTACAATTATATATCCTATTGCTCCGACATTCAGTGGTTGTGAAGGAGGGTAAGCAGCCTGTCGCTGCCAAGTTCTGCCAGCACTTGAACATTTGCCGATTTAATATTTTTTCCAATATATCTCTTAGCACAGTCAACATTAGTTGCAGATATTTCACAACCAACAACTAGTTGTTTATACTAATCATCAGATTTATCTGCGCTTATTTTTTCATCATTATGTTTTCCGTCTCAAAACTGGTTGGACACGTACCTGCACTTATTTATATTCTAAGCTAGCCTACACAGTTCCCTGAAATTCTCACACAGCATGTATACAGCTCGGTCCCCCTTCTATTGTATTCTAATTTTATGCCCTATTTCACCGAGATTCGGCGAAGGGGGTTAAGCAGCTTGTGACTGGCAAGACCCCCCAACACTTAGACATTTGTCGAAATGATAGTTTTCCCGTAAATCCTTTCACACCATTACCATTATTCGAGAATATAATAATCATCATGTTTAATTGCAGTTACTTTCCTCGTCATTAATTTATCCATCTTTGGACTGGTTGAATGCGTACCTTCATTGATTTCTATTCTGAGCTAGTCTACACATTTCCCTAAAACTCCTACAGCCTACATCTTTCACTATCTGTGTGCAGTAGTCTAACATAGGTCTACCTCTTCTTCTCTTTTTTCCTATCTCTGCTTCTAATATATTCCGCACTATTCCCTCATGCCGTAGTATGTGGCATATCATCCTATCTCTCCTATTTTCTTACCGTTTTCCACATATTTCTTTCTTCCCCTACCATTTTTAGTACATCTTCGTTCTTAACTTTGTCTGTTCATGATATCTTCATTATTCGTCTGTAGCACCACATTTCAAAGACTTCTACATTTTTCTACATTCTGTCCGCTTCTCCTACTGCCCAGGCTTCACAGCCGTACAGTGCTGTTCTCCATACATGTTTTAAGCAATCCTTTCCTTGTTTCTATGTTTGTTGTCTTTGAACATAGTAGTTGCGTTTTCTTGTTAAAAGTAGCACGACCTTGTGCTAATATTTGTTTTATATCTTTTGTGCTTTTCCCATCTTGCGTTATTTGGCTTCCTAGGTAGTAGAAATCCTTAACCTCTTGTAAGTTCGTGTTATATATTTGTATTCTTGTTTTTGATTTATTTTTCCCTCCTTTTCATACAAGTACTTTAGTTCAAGTTTTGTTAATTTTCATACCGTATCTCTCTGTTAGAACCGTTTCCATTTCATTAAGAGCAGCTTCTAACTCTTCCTTGCTAGATGCTAATACCGCTATATCATCTGCAAATCTAAGCATATCAATTTTTTGTCCCTGCATAGTAATTTCAAATGTCTTCCTACATTTGACAGTATTCATTGCCTCTGCAATGTACAAGTTAAAAATTACTGGGGCTAGAGCACATCCCTGTCTCACCCCTATCCTATTGTTTACTTCTCTACGTTCCTGCTCTAATTATATTACTGCTGTTTGCTCTTTGTGTAAGCTATGTACTATTCGTCTATCCCTATAACTCATTCCAATCTTTTTGAGTATTTCAAACATTTTTTTCCATTTTACATTGTCGAATGCTTTTTCCAGATCTACAAACCCTATATACACGCTTTCCCCTTTTTCTATTGTTTTCTCCATTATCACTCTCAGACCTAAGATAGCCTCCCGTGTTGCCCTGTTTTGCCTAAACCCAAATTGTTCTTCTCCTAGTATTTCTTCAGCCCGTTTTTCCATTCGTCTTTGTACAATTCTAGTTAATATTTTTGACACGTGTGCTGTAAAATTTTCACATCTCTCCGCGCCTTTCTTTTTTGGCATAGTTACTATGATGTTACGTTTGAAATCTTTGGGTATCTTGCCTGTGTCATACATATAGCTTATAAGTTGGAATAGACGTTCTTTTACTGCTTGTCTAGAGGCTTTTAGAGTTTCTGCTTGCGCCTTATCTGTACCCGGCGCCTTACCATTTTTCAAACCCTTTAATGCTAATTCAAATTCATCTCTAAGTATACGATATCCCAAGTCATCATTTTCAATATCTGATTCCCGTTCTAATGCAGTTATTTCTTCTCCTGCATATAAATTCCTTATATATTCCTGCCATCTACCCACTTTCTCTACATTTTCTATAATGACGTTTCCTCCCGCGTTCCTTATATTTTTGCTATAAGGATTTATATCCCTAAAATTGATTCTAATTAGTTTGTATGCTTCATCTGTCTTTCCCACTCCCATCTTAGTTTGTACCTCCTTGCGCTTTTCATCAATCCATTGTTCTTTAGCTTTCCTGCATTTGCGAATAATTTTCCATTTTATGGTTTTGTATCTCTGTTTTCCTGTTTCGTGTGGTTTATTTTTATATTTTCGTCTTTCTTCTATTAAATTCAGGGTATCCTTTGTTATTCATGGTTTCTTATTTTCTTTTTGTGTATATCCCAGAATGTCTGTGCGCCATGTCTAGGCTGGATTTAATGCTATTCCATTCTGTTTCTACTTCCTTAGTATCAGATATTTTCCCGATATCGTTGAGCAATTCATTTGGATCTTTTTCGAATCTTTCTTGAATATCTTTATTTTTTAGTTTCTCAAAGTCAAAGTGCCTTTTTCCGTTCTTTTTTTTTCAAAATCTTAAATTTAAGAGCGGCCTTCATATTTACGATGTTGTGGTCAGTGTCTATATCTGCTTCTGGGTAACTTCTATAGTTTTTTACTTGATTTCTAAACCGTTGTCTAACAAGAATGTGATCTAGTTGATAGCTTCCTATATCTTCCAGCACCTTCCACGTGTATCGTTTTCTAGCATGATGTTGAAATAATGTGTTTGCGATGGTTAAATTGTTTTTGTCGCAAAATCTACCAGCCTATTTCCTCTGTCGTTTTTCGTGCCTAAACCAAATAAACCTACTACCGCTCCTTACCTACCCTCACCTACCACTGCATTAAAATCCTTCGTATTATTAAATTTTCATGTCTTTTTGCGTGTCTTAATATGTGTTCGATATCTCCATATATATATTTAGAATATAAAAAAATACTGCTAGACACCAACGTGGACTGTTTCAAGAACCTTCATAAATAGTGGACCTTTTATCAATAATATTAGTGCCATACTTTGTATTATTATAATCTATTATATGTTTGGTTTTTTTTATCGTTGTCAATGCGAACATTATGATCCATTGTTGACGCCGCTGAAACATTTTTTTGAACTTTTGCAAGAATACTGCTTCTTAGGAACCTGTCGTATACATGTTAATGTAGTAAATTTGTAGCATGTGAATTTCTATTCAACTCATTTTTTTATTGTGTGTTGTTTCATAGCCTTCCTTTTTAAAACTTATATGCATCGAGAGCGCTATATTTCTATTCTTATTCGACAAATCTGATACGACGATCTGGTTTATCGCTATCACACAAGTGCCAAGAATTCGATATCATTAATTTTGAATATTATTATTGTTTGTTGTTTTCTGACTTGATACTTTTTCCCGTTACTGAAACGCGGGAAATGCTTTTGTAGCTAGTTTTCTATCGATTGGAATTCTTTTGTATCTTTTGTTAGTATCTTTTAATATGTTTTTATCTATACTGGGTGCCCAGGTAACCAAAAATGGATCAGGGAAAAATGGAACTTAACTCTAGTAAGCCTTTGCCAGAGACGACAATCTAACGCGTAACGTCCCGGAAGTGCACCGGGGATTTCTTTCTGAACGTTAAAATAGCCCAGGGTAAAGTTGTTTTTTTATAGTGGTAAAAGATTTTATACCGCTGTGTGGGACTCTTCCCTGCTGAAGCAAAGACATACCCACTAAAAATCCACTTGGGTGTCAGACTCGAGATCCCTTGTCATAGACGTTTATAGGGATCCCGTGACTAGCGTACCTAGACTAGGTCCTTCACCGCCGTCGCGAATTGGAAAAAACATAGCGTTACGCGCAGTTTATTCCTTTAGGACGTCTGATGGAATCGCAGCAAACATCATTACCGGGGCGGGTAAAGTTGGTTGGTAAACGGCTAATCTTAAAAAGAAAACTCCCTGTAAGTTAATACGGCTAACTGTGGAACTTAATAAAGCACTCTTGTATGAGTGGGGGTTGAGACCTAATTTTGTTTTAGCACAAGACTAAACGTAAAGGCGCCACGGAGTTAATCTCTAATACCAAAAGTTCCCGGAAAACGCAGAAACCCGTATGTTTCAAAAAACTTAATCATAATAATAAAAAAACTGATCCGTCAGTTCTTTCAATTTCAAAGCTGTAAGAAAGAGTTCATTATTAATCAAAAACACGACCACCGTTTATGGTTCTCAACCTAAACATAAATACGTACAAAATAAATCTTGTGAAATCAAAGAAAATAACTCAGATGTTAACTTAAGTTTCATGTATTAACCAAAATTTAGTTTCGTTAGTTTAATATGTTACAACAATATACAAGAAATTAAATTCAATACCTCAAAAATTTTTGATAAATATTTAATAATTAAATTCAGTCAAGTAATACCGATTAATAACTTATTTCCAAGAAGAGTAAAATTTACAATTATTTGTTTCGTTCTCTTTCTCAGATCTGTTGAAATATTACACGTTTCTTAAAAATATAAAAATTCCAAGTATCTTAATTCAACTAATTGTTTTAAAAGTGTTTTACAGATGTAACGTATTTTTAAAGCACAAACAAGGCAAGATCATATTGGAACAAAATTTTAACTAAAGTGTTGTTGAAACTGGTATTTTAAACTGACAAACAAATTAATATTACGTTAGAAAAAACTAGGTAAATGTTAGAATTCTTACAAATGTTCTGACATAGAATTGATTTTGATAACAAAAGATTACAGGCTCTTAAACTTCTTCAAGCGCGTTATAAACGCTCAAAAAAATTTTTAAAATATCATTTGTGAAATTTCCAAATTTTGTACTTCAGTAAACATACAAATAATCTTGCTACAAAAATTTAAAGCGAACACTGAGACACTCCAGGAGTAGTAAAATGTTAAAACCTTCATTTTAAGTAGTTACCCTAGATCAAAATAAGTATTTCTTTATGACATGGAAGAATCTTTTATCTAACAGCAACCATCTGTATCTTGTTTATATAGGAATACGAAATTTCATATTACCAAACTCAAACGATTCTGTTACAAATTATTGTCAAAATTGATGTAAGTTACAAAATAAGTTATCGAAGTTATTAGTTTTTAAAGTTGCACTAATAACAAAAGAAATAATTTATATTAAATAATGAAAGACTAACGTACCATTGAGGAGTTTTGTCTTCAGCAAAATTAATGTAGAGCCTTGTAAAGATAGCACGAAATCCCGCGTACGTTCCAGAATCAAACGTTATCAAGCGCGTTACATGCGCATTAGGCAAATGATCAGTTCTTATACTAGATCAATGATGCTAACGGACAAATTTAATAAATTTTAGAGTTTTCAAACCAACCTAATATTATCGAACAAAAATAAATACGTTAGAATATTAATACAAATTGAAGAACCTCGTGCAACCGTAATAGGAATTTAACGTGAATAATTAAGTAGTATTACGATGAATTAATCCTTCTAAAGCAAAGCTTAACTAAGACTGTATCATCTAAGCAAATTATAAAGACTTATTTCTATTACAGTTTTTTAGAATGAATCGTCGGAACGACCTCCTTTCTTTCACTGTTCACAGTGTACTGCTTGTCGGATCGGGAAGAAATAACTATGCTAATCGCTCTCTTATTGATATCTTCAATACGGAATGGTAGGTTAACATCCGTTCGCAGAGTTCTTTTGGCATTTGTAACTTGCTGGTGATCATTGGTATTATTTGGAGGATGCTGCTTCGATAATCACCAGACGAAACATGTACTTTGTATACTGTAGATCCATCTAGGGTCACACTCTCTAGCTAAAATTTGTTTCTACTTAGACATCTGACTGGGAGCGGAGAGTCTATGTAATTGAAATTGTCAATACAGAATATTTATAAGCTTTTGTTGATGCTTAAAATTTAACAGTAGCTTACAAAGAAGATTATCTTTATGTGAGATGATATTTATTATTAATATTGTATTATTTAAGGATCGTTTATTGTTGCAATTTTATGTATTTAGTTTTATGTTTATGGTGGTGATTTAGATTTGTTTTTTAGTTGTAATTTTTTTTTTATTGAGACATCAGCGGAGTAGTTGAAGAACTGTAACGTGCCACTTTCAAATGTGACTATTTTCTTTAGTTTTTGCGTTTTAATATAATGCCGAAATGTCATTTATAATAATTATAATTATTAATCAACATTTAAAGAAAGTGTTACGTAAAACACAAATGAATGACAAATTTCAGTACCCAAATCAACTATTGAGCTTAACTGCGTACTTTAGTATAAATCTCTCTATAACTTAACTGAACAAGTCTCCTAGTTATTACTTTTACAGTCAAAATAATTATTGGATCTGGCGTATATAATTAACGTTGATATTTTATTTCGTGTTGTCTTATGAGTATTAATATAATAACAAAGTTTTTTCTGTTCTGAAGTCTTACTATTTTTTTGTATTTTATTTTTCTTTCAACAGATAGGCAAGGTTCTCGAGCTTCGCAGCTGCTTGTGATAATCTCTGGCAACTTTCGAGTAATTAGTTCATGTTACATGCTTCACTTTCCGAGTAATTAGTTGATATTGTTTTGTGCTTTTTTCCACACACGCTACAGCTGGCCGCGAGCCGCTAGTCGCTATCAGGACTTGATCAGTTTTTCACTCCGATCCCTACCTTGCAACGTATGTTTTTGTTCTTTCTGAAAGGACCACGTTGTGAACGCCAGTGAAACGTATTTTTTTTACGTAGGTAGGTTGTTTTTTTTTGTTTTATGGGCGTGGCGTCAGTGTTACTTATTTTTCCAAAAATCTTCCGACAAAGCTAGGGGTCTATTCCTGGGTAGAGCAATGAGAAGTGGGGGGTAAGTCGAATTCTGTTTGCAAACCAAAGTTAAGCTAAATCAAATGGGCGCCACCATGTCCTAGGATAATTACGGTAATTGCAAAGCACAGTTCTAAGGGCGGACGTGGAGACCCAACGAAAAAATGATCGCCTTCGTTAACAAAAACCTGTCTTAACAAAATAAGACGCAGCTCTTGTAAGAAATTGTAATAGTTAAATAAATAAAAAAGTGGAACACCATTTGTGTCCTACAAAAATATATAAAGAAATAATAAAAAAATATTTCCAATGTAATATTGGCATCAATTTATTACTCAGAAAGGTTTTAGCTTTAGTTTTATGACGTCGAAAACACCTGTTGAACTTATCGACGGTTCATATAGAACAAAGTATGTTTTTTTAGAACGCTAATTCAACAAAATTTCGTTTTACAGCTTGTAAAACCAGCTCAACAATCAGATGAAACTTTTACAATTTACGTGTACTAAACATAAAAGCACGTTAATGTGTTCTGAGTTTTGAAACACATGCAAAAAAATTCTTATAGCTAATTACGAACCAAAACTGCAATATTCGCCTCACAACAAGGCAAGACGGGATCCCCGTTCTTCAAGCAAAGATAACAGCGTTTGCAATTTGAAACGACTCCATCTAAATTAACATCTATAATTCCTTCCTAGACAAATTTCTTGTTAGGCAAAGTTTAAATCAATTATTTTTGTCGAGTTATATTTGTTGCGTTCCACGTGTCGAATCACATCTTGTCGCATTATATTTTATAGTAGTCGTGTTCTCAAGGTTGAATTCTAATTTGTCCCATCCTAAGTTGTATTCTAAATTGTATTCTAAGTTTTCTTCTAAATTGTCTTCTAAATTGTCTTCTAAATTGTATTCTAAGTTGTCTTCTAAATTGTATTCTAAGTTGTCTTCTAAATTGTCGCGCTAAATAAATTACCTCAAATTACATAAGTTTGTATAATATATACTTTACCAACCGTTATTCGAAGATATCTTCATCATTGATAATGGATTCGAAGATTGCCGGCCTCTAGCCAGGAGTACATGTTGACAAAACTACCACAAAACTATCCGTGGCCGACTATCTCGTAACCAGGGCCGAGCGGTCGCGTCGTCAGGTGTGTAGGTATGGTTTTTATTTTTTTGTTAACGTTGCAAGTGGCCTCTCGATCCGATTTGTTTTAACAGAGACACCTTCTACACTCTACTTATCAGTAAACTTCACTTTTTCATATCCCTCTGCTTCCGTTTCAGTTTTTTCTCCATTCGTTAGACCTATATTTGTCCCAAAACAAAATAATTATTATTGAAAATAAAATTGTTACAACCTCACCCCCTGAATTATTTTGTTTAGGTTTTTCTTCTTTTTTCTGTGCCCTTTATTCCTATTCCAATTCTTAATTTTGGCACGACCTTCTTCGGTACTAGTTCTCAAATTTCTAAATGTTTCTTCTCTTTCTCAGTTCCTAAGTCGGCATATAACAAATTCTTTTTTGGTTATGCGTTATTATTAAATAGGCTTTGTTTAAGCAGTTTTTGGTCAAAATATGGTTGTTCTTGATCGGATCCATTAATCTTTTTACTATATCCACAGGTAAATTGCTCTGTGCATAAGAAACGTCTGATTGTTTTCCAATATAAATTTCAAGGCTTCGTTTTAACATTCGCTTAAGTAAACAGTTCATTTACATTTCCAATGCTCCACCTGTAGGTACTACATTGGCCAGGAGGCGAGTTTTTTGTTGCCTGGAAATTTAGAATTTTGCCGAACCCTTGCCGTTTCAGGCAAGGTAGGGATCTTTTACGTGCGTGACAACACTCACACACGGGACCTCCATTTAACCTCTCATCCGAACGAGGGCGTAATTTTTGTGAAAAATGCTCGCCTAACATTTTTCAAGCAGTCGGCCGTGTCGGGATTTGAACCCGGAACCTTGGGATCCGTAGTCTTACGCTTACTACATTGATCCACGGCGACGCCTGCTTAAGTAAACAGCTTGATACGATGCTTGTCAGGTTTGGGTGGCTGGTATCGTACAAACAGTTGCATTATTTATTAACAGTTACATTGAAACTTGGTGAGATGTGTTTTGCAATGATCAACGAATCGGTCAAAAATATCAAATTTTGGTCGTGCATGAACATTGCCGGATTATAATGAAATTAATAAAAATTTTAATCTGTTTTAAGTCGTACTAGGTGTAGAAGATTACATTTCAGAACATCTAAAGCCCATAGCGTTTATTTGATTCTACCTTCCTAATTTTATTGTTACAAACTATACTAATACAATATTTCAACGAATGACTACGTCATAATAATCCATTATCTTAGGTTCGAAGTTTGATTTTGTCTTCTATTTTTATATTGGCATTTTCCACAGTAATCTCAGTCTCTACAACAGCTGTAAAGTATTCAAGTTGTGAGTTGATCTTGTACCAACGGTTCTGGTGATCCTCCACACTAAATTGTTGATATTAGTTGCAGAACTTGGTGGAGGAAGTGGACCTATTTTGGTTGTCCGCTCTTCTTAATTATATAATCTGATATTTATTATTCGCATCGTTTTACAGTACTTAGACAAAGCAAATACAATGTTAGTCGTCTAGATTATCTAAATGTTCCAGAGTTCAGTTTATAAAATAGAAACAAAGCTAGCCTTGTAAAACGCGAGGCACTTAATGGACTGGCACAGCAGAACACTATGAGACTATAGTAGGTACCAAGTCACTAAGGAATTAAGAGTAATAAGTTAGCAGATAAACCGCAAGATAGGGTGCACAAGGGCCGTTTATTGGTTCGGAATCTGCCTTGGGAATCGGCAAAATCTACCATCCATAGCTATAATAGTGAGTAGATGGGAAAAACCAACACTAATGAGACTGGCAGAATGGACCAGGACTGGCTCACAGCAAGTCGCTGTTAAAAGGATCTGGCATAAAAAGAACTCGGGGACTACTTGGCCAAAGAAGGACACAGCTTATGATCACTGATGAGTTCCCAAGACATACATGTCAAGGTTCATCTCCAGAGAATGCGTAAACATAACGGAGACTTCGAACGCAGGCTCTATCAAGAGGAACTGGAGACTGCAATGCATGTATTATGTAGTTGCGAGGCGCTGGAAGGAAAGAGCATCATGGAGTGTTGCGACTCTAATAGAGAGCAACGTAGAAGAAATAATTGGTACAGAAAAATCTGATGCTCAAGATATGGGTAAAGAAAACGCTAGTATACACAGGCTGCTCAAAGAACTAGCTCAAAATATTAACAACGGAGAATTGTATCAAATCGATCTTGTAGTTGAGACTACAGAAAGGGGTGTTTGATACTCAGTGTCATCATTGTCAAGAGTCATACTATCGCGTTCTAAATTTGTTTATGATCACGCAAGCTCCACGACTTACGAATTCTGCGTTCTATTCCGCTTTTGTTCCTCCTCGATCGTTGTAGCACTCTACATGTTATATATTAATCCCAGCAAGTGTATTTATATTTAACTGTAGATTGGTTAAGATTGTGAAAATAAATGGTGATGTATACATTGAACTGCAAAGTATATCGTGTACACGATTGGGAGTAGACTAGACAAGTTCAAAGTATTTAGAATTGAAAATACTGGCATTTCATCTAATTTATGTGTATCTCGCGTACTCTATTTCCTCGAGCTCACTCCTCTAGTAAGCGTCATTTTCTCCTTTGCTTGTCTAGTGTCTAGATTCTAGACGGATTTTCAACTCCTAGCGAGAATGAATGAAGTGTTATTGAAATACCATTTGCTATAAACAGCAGGATGTAAAAAACTTAGACAAAGAACCATTTGCACGAAGGTTTACAGTAAATATTGTAGTAAACGTAGCACAAAATGCGTTGTAAAATCTATTTTCCCATGGTCTGTATTCCAGACGTTCAAATTGTATTGACAATTAATACCTTATTTTGATAACGCAGAACTTCAATAGAATTCATATTTAGATTTGTTGTATTTGCCTAAAATACTTAGGGATTTTTAATCTTCTGTTGGGTGGTTCCGTGTCTTTGCCTTATACTATTTTCCCAAAATCCCATGTGCTGATTTATGCGGTATCGCCTACAGGATTAACTGCACGAACTCAAACCTACGCCTTTCGTTAAATAATACGCACTTGAACTTAGTCAATTGGAGTCTGAATACGATATTTTGTTTTGAGGAGTATTCTGTAGGCGTGATAGCTTTGTTCCATTTACGTTCTATACATTTTAATTGCTCTAATGAATTAGTAAAAACACTTTTGTGAAGTATCTCAGTAATCAATATTACTTTCAATTGCGTTCCTGCAATGCTGTGAACCCTAGTATCACAATGATTCATTAAGAAACTTCGACTAATATTAATTGGGGTTGTCTGTAATAAAGCTCTAAATGCATTTTTTCTTCCTTTAATAGATATTTTTAAATTTAGGTATGGGACGCACTTAGATATTATTGAGATGTCTAGAAACTATATCAACTATAGAAGTACAAAATTAAATAAGGTTGAAAGTAGGTTTCCTTCAACATCGATGTATTTTTAGAAAGTAAGATAGAAAGTGTCACCCCGATTGTTTTCAAATGGTGCAAAGAATGGAAATATCATTTAATTATCAATGAAGTAGAATTTTGTTGAATGTTGAGGGTTCCGCCAACTGTACAAAAATAAGTAAATTCAAATATTAAGATCTGGATGCCAAGGCAGTATGTAAGCTATGTTACTTCTGGCTCAAAATCGGGAGACAACCACTCGTTTTACATGTAAAAAGTAGTTTTTTCATGGAAAAGTCTAAGGTGCGTTTTGCACATTTTTGTACTTGTCAAGGTCATTTGTTCCAAGGCCACGTGACAACATCAAGGCGAGTCTAGTACTTTCACTTTCACTTTTTCTTATATTAAATTCACTCATACACCAACACAGCCACTTTCTTTATCATTTCGATCAATAGAAAAGCGGAAGGGATACAAGCGACACTGATTAAGGCGATAAAAATAAACTGACCAATCATAAACAAAAATTTATTAAACAATCTATGTCTACATTTACAATAATAGTGCTAATCTTATACATATATTTTATAGGTACACCTTATATTTAGTATTTGTACATGTAAACTATATTTACATGTACTTTTTGCTTTAACCTTTAAAACCGTATTATAATAGAATAGCAAGATATCTCCAATAGTCAATGATGACTAAGATATCCGCAATTTTATTTACAACTTATATCATTTCAATAAATGTTCTATATGATAGTCTAATCGGTTCATGATTGAATAATGTCCACTAGATAATGCTGAATATGAACCGGGAAGCAAGTATCGGTTGTCATCGTGAGGACTTAGGGCTATCTTCTCCTGAACGATAGTGCGAACTTTGTGCTTGGACGATTGAACCAAGTGCTGAGTAATAAATACTTCCTTAAAATCTTCTATTCAGCCGACAATCATTAAACGTGATTTCGTTCTTTATTACAGACTTTTAAACCCCTTTTATCTTCGTGGTAACACCAAAATTATTATTGTGAATATGAATCATTCTCTTCTGTTAATCGTAACACTTCAGTTACCTAGAGGACCTTTGTTACATACACCTTTGACAGCAATTCAATAAAATCAGCTACACCTGTCCATTATTTTCATTCTTCATCATCCCAAATATTTTCCTGTTAACCAGAGGAATTCAATAAATGTTGTTGGAAGGGTAGTCAGAAGTGTCAACGTATCTATTGCAGCTCCGACTCATTGTCTTATAAGGATCATGATTTACAGTTTCGTATATTAGACTATCGGTGTCCGTGTAGAGAATATGACATCCATCTCTAAAAACAATATTCATATCCATAGTGGAAATCGTAAAAATGGTTAATTTAGCTATATCGAGGATGCACATTCTAACATATGCAGGGTTTTTAAAATAAATTTTCGCTTTACGAAGTTGTACTGCCACTAGATTTTCATCGAAGGTGGTAAAATTTTTGAATAGAGGATTGGATATTTTAGCCTCCGCACCATATCTGCCATCCCAGTTTTACACAAATACTTTACAATGTTTTTTGTATATTCTCCATTTCCTTTCGGAGGACGGCATTATTCATTAGCTTGAACAAATGCCAGTTTTCGAAGTTCTGTATTAATGTTAATGTAGAAATTTATCCAGCAGCTTTGTTTAAATTTCAGCACTCGACGGATTCTTGTTAATTTAAGTCCATTTACCATAGCTTGTTTCAGATTTCTGTAGTAGATCACATATATTCTTTTAGAGTTTAGTGTATGAATATGCTAGGGATACCCCAAATCCACCTCCAAAATGTAGCCTTCACAACCATCAAGAACCGATGTCACATCCATGTTGATGTCTATCCATTCAAAGCCTCCATAGGGTAGAAGTTGACTCATTGCCCATTTATACTGATTATTAACATCGTAGTACATAAAGTATTCTGGTTTGGAAGGATCGTTACGTTGGTAAATACATATTGTTCGCAGAAGCACATCGTTTCGAATACACTTGGCTAAAATATGTCCGTATACTCTTTTCTATAAAAAATAGCTGGTTGATATCGGTCAACAACTCGAAATCTTGTCTTGTATGCTCTAGCATTGCGTCTCAAGTGTAGCCAGGCAACGTATAATAATAGGCGGGACCAAGTCCATATGTCATATGACAGCTTGTACAGAATTACTAAAAACTTCTGCTAGCAACATAACATCAGTCTTGAGATATAAATCGAAATACTGCCCCAAATTCTGAATATTAATTGTTTCCCACACTTTCTGGTTATGCGCATATAGTTTATTCGCAATACCGTTACCTTCCAGCTTGTTGTAAAACTCTTGCTGGCTAGGCAATGAAGTATAATCAAGTTTCTCTAAAGAGCCAATGGAATTGTACAGGTATACTCCTTTTCGAGTCAATCATTTAAATACATTTTTATTCAAATATAAGAATTGTTTCTTTAACAGCGAATAATCAGTTAGATATGAAGCTATTGTATCTAGAGATAAGCTAATAAAACGGATGCTGTCGACGAATCTATAGTCGATTAAGTTTGTAGGTAGGTATTTTTGAAAAATATATATTTTTTCTTAGTCACCGTCAGTACTTCCACACCACCATCCAAATCTGCGAAAATACAATAAAGACCCGACAAAACCGGAAAACAGAGATATAAAGCAATGAAATAAGAAATTATTCACAAATGTAGGATAGATAAAGAACAATGGATTGATGAAAAGTGCAAAGAAGTACAAACTAAGATGAAAATAGGAAAGACAACCGAAGCTTACAAAGTAATCAGAATGTATTTTAGGGACATAAACAGTATAGCAAAGACATAAGGGGCGCGGGAGGAGACATCGTTATAACAAGTGTAGAGAAATTATTACAAGAGAATATAGGAAATCTATATATAGGACAGGAACTAATAGCACTAGAACAGGAATCAGACATTGAAAAGGATGAGATGAGTTTGAATTATCGTTAACGGGCCTGAAAAATAATAAGACGCCGGGTATAGATAAGGTACAAGTAGAAACTGTAAAAGCTGTTGGTCAAGCATCTCTTCTCACTTGTAAACTATATGTATGAAACAGCCTGGATAACCAAAGATTTCAAACGTAATATCATAATCACTATACCAAAAGAGAGAGATGCGGAGTTTGATAACATTTGTGTCAAAATTATTAACTAGAATCGTACAAAGACTAATTGAAAAACGGGCTGAAGAAACACTAGGTGAAAATCAATTTGTGTTTAGACGAAACAAGGGAACGCACTAGGCCATTTTAGCTCTGAGGATGATAATGGAGAAAACATTGGAAAAAGGAGAAATCGTGTATATAGGGTTTATAGATCTGGAAAAAGCATTCGATAGTGTAAAATGGAAAAAATGTTTCAAATACTCAAAAAGATTGGAATGAGTTATAGGGATAGACGAATAGTATATAGCTTATACAAAGAGCAAATAGCTGTAATAGAATTAGAGCAACAACGTAAAGAAATAAATATTAGGAAAGGTGTGAGATAAAGATCTGTCGTATCCCCCTTAATCTTTAACTTGTAAATGGACGAGCCAATTAATACACTCAAACGTAGACAGACATTATTAATTATTATGCAGGGACGAACGATTGATATGCTTAGATTTGCAGATGATACAGCATCTAGCAAGAAAGAGTTAGAAGAAGCTTTTAATGAAATGGGAATAGTACTAACAGAGAGATAGGATATGAAAATTAGTAAAAATAAAACTAAACTACTAGTATGTAAAGGTGCAGGAAATAAGTCAAAAACCAGAGTACGAATAAAATACAAGAACTTTTGAGAGGTTAAGGATCTCTGCTACCTAGGTAGCCAATTAACGCAAGATGAGCCATGTGCAAAAGATATAAAACAAAAATTAGCACAGGACCGTGCTGCATTTAACAAGAAAATGCAGCTACTACGTTTAATGGCAACATAGAAACAAGGAAAAGGTTTCTGAAAGCATATGTATGGAGCACAGCACTGTATTGCTGTGAAACATGGACAGTAGGAGAAGCAGGCTGGAAAAGATAGAAGCCGTTGAAACGTGGTGCTACAGATGTATGATGAAGATATCATAGACAGACAAAGTTGAGAACAAAAGATTCTAACAATAGTAGGATAAGAAGGATATCTGTGGAAAACAAAAAAAAATAGAAAACAGAATGATAGGACACGGTCTAAGGCAAGAGGGGAGTAGTGCGAAATATGTTAGAAGCAGAGAAAAGAAAAAAGGGAACTAGTGTAGACCTAGGTTCTATTGCACACAGATAGTAAAAGATGTAGGCTGTGGGAATTTCAAAGAAATGTGTAGGTTAGCTCAGAATAGAAAATAATGGAGGTACGCATCTAACCAGTTCCAGGACTGAAGACCTAATGATCATGATATTGTTTAAATAAGCATATATTACGTTTTTTTGTGAATGTTTCCGAACTATAATTATTAGTCTTACATACACATCTAATACTTTTTCTGAAAGTTAGAGAACATTTACAAGAAGTTCACCTTACATTTTTAACAATAACTAATGGAATCTATATTTTCTCTGCTTCTTTTTGCACTGACGAGCAAGGTAATTGTAAAAGTCCAGTAGTCCCGTAGTATACATGTCTCTTGTAGTATAGGATAGTCACATTTTGTTGTGGTATAGGGTTCGTTGTGTGTATAGTAAGATAGGAAACACAGTGGACCCAAATTTGAATAATTTTTGAACGATTGTGCAATGGCCGAAATTTTTCAGTAAACTTCAGTTTATCAGATCTTACGTTTGAAATATGGAAAAACTGGAATATTATTGACAAATAACGTTTGTGAAAGTCTAATATGCATATGCTTCGTTAAATTTTCCCAACGAACATCTCTGAAAAAGTAGGATTTCGAGAATCTTTTTTTTACATGCTTTGCAAATATAGCCACTGGTTTTCAACCGCTTTACCATCGCACTATGATGAGTGTGCCTGTTCGAGAAATTTTTGGGCGAGTTGAATATCGTCCTAAAGAGATATAATAAATCATTAACTATCACTACATTCCGAATTTGTGCGATACACATATTAAAATATTTTACAGTAGGCATCTGAAAGAAAATATTCTTTAAAGCAACCCATTAGAAAAGGCGTATCTTGAAGTCTATACACACTTTGTGATTTATTATACCAGTAGCATTTTATTTCTTTAGCGGCTAAATTGTAAATAGTGATATTGTGGCAGCTCAATTTTGTTTAATGGTAAAGTTTATTTACCAAAATTTACGGTGACAGTCTGGGATAGCCATGGTAATCTCATAACATCTTCCTTCCAGTGCTTGTGTTCTATATTGTTGGTTTGGTATTTATCTTCTGAACTACCTGAGTGGCAGTGGTCTGAAAAGTTACAGGGATTTGTTTCCGTCTCCGATATCTGTATAATAAAAGATGCCTAAGGTAATAGATAGATATAGATTTTAGGTGAATTCAAAGTAGCAATTCCATCTTTTGAAACTGTGTTGAATTGTAAAAGGGAACGACTCAGGTATGTATGCAAATTATTCTACTTGTTCTACAAGAAAAATTATTTTACAGGTTTTGGAGAAGAGTAGCAGTTAATTAAAGCATACAAGATTAACGTATAGTATTTTCGGTTGTGAGGCTGCTGGGGCCTTCTAGATTAACTAACATTAAGGAAATTAAAATCATAATCTAAACTATAAGTAGCCGAGTCATGCTTTTCAATATTAGAGTAAAGCTAGTCGTTGTAGACTTCGGTTATAAGAACGTTTTCTAAATTAGTTATAAAGAAACTTGGAAGTTTTAATAATTGCTATTTAATCAGAAAATTAGAACGACAAATTTTGGAAGTTCCTCAAATTGCATTTCGTAATATATAATTACAGCTAAAGCTTGTTATTAAATTTCATAAACACTAAATAACATATCAGCAGTGCAATTGTGATAAAAGTAAAATTAAATATTGCATCAGTACTTATCACATTGTTAGTTATGTAGTACTCCAAAGTCAACCAACAACATATATGTCATCAAATGCTGTATTAAAACATGCCAATGGATTTTAACTTACATTTTATGGGTCAAATTCTACTAAAATGCATTTTTATCTCTACGTAGAAAGTGATTATTTTATTCAACCATAAAGGAAGTACATCTGAAGTAAATGCCAGTAATTCGGTAATGCGATACAACAGAAAATCTTACGGGTTAGGTGAAAATTATTGTATGAAAAAAATTGTTAGTGATTTGTAGACACGGACGTCTACAGGTTCGTAGTTAACGTGCGGGGCTGGAGGTGAAGGCACCATACAAGTTGTGAGTTTTATTTGTTAGATTATTGGCATCAACTGCATATGTTCTTAGCCGCATCATCTTCATGTTCATTTCTAAAATCCTGCCATATTTCGAATGAAAGGTGTGCGAATGCTGGTAGGTGCTATAAAGATTATTCTTGAGTTCAGAAGAATTATAAATTTACGAGCATGTGAGTTTTAGTCTTATAATGTCTGTGATTATTCATGATAATCCAACATAACGTAAATAAATACCTAAATAAATAAGTTAGATATTTGAAAAGAATAATAATGGCAACAGTAATAATAGTACTAATAATAAGAAGCACATCATCAAACACTTCAACATAACAGACAATTACAAACTAGTAAACAATAAATAGAAATTATAGATTACGTGTTGCCTGATATATTACACACCTCTTACTTAATTAAATATTTCAGTTCAGTGTCTTCGGCGACGAACTACTCTCAGGACCTTTTGCCCGACGTCTTGCTTTCTCGAATTCCTGAATGCGTTGTTACTTCCAATTCTCGGTGGTACTCCAGGGTAATATAAAAGGAAGGTGAAGAAGATAACAAAAGCTACATCGAAGACGCACACAAGAACTGCACTTCGAAAACACAACCGTTTCTGTTAATTTCGGGTATTGAAATGTTTTATTTAATTCCCTGTAAATTACCGCCATCTGTCCAAACACGTCTTCATCACTCCCGGGATAGGCTTATTCGAATTGACTTATGCCTTACAACCAATTGGAATAAAGGCCTTGATACTGCAATAACGCGTTCTCACATTTCATTCTCTGAGAGCATTAAAATCCCCGAGAGTATCTTAACATACTTATATTATAATCATTCCAAACCTACATTGTATCTAATAATCTATAAAATAATTAGGACCAAATTCAGGAAATAAAGGGAACTTTATACTAAATATAGTAAATTTAATAGGAAATGGAAACTGGTTATCCGATAATTGAAAAGACATGTTACAGGTTAAGTCACTTAACACGTAACAAGCCGTGCATAGAGAAACACACACACATCAATATTGTAACATGCCATTTTGCCTAAAGCTAATTGCTATGCTCCAGTTAAGTAAACCTTTCAATTTAACTTTAGCTTTTTCTCTCTTACACAACTTTATTTTACACCACACTAAGGAATATTTTTTAAATTAAATAAATTTATATCATCAGAATTAAGTTTTATTATATTTAACTATTGTACACAATTAAATTTTCATTTTAAATAACATATATCGCCTACACATTTGTAAATGCATTTGGTTAAGGTGAATGCTGCTCTAAATTCATTATTAGTGATGTTGCTCATACATAATGTGCGTGAATTCGAATTCTTTCAATTCAATTAATTACTCCAGCTTTATTTATCACGTTCTTTATCTTGGTTATACCTGTCAGTTAACTGAATAATTGATTAGGTCCAATTGGTTTTCTTATTTACAATGATCCGGTAGTATATTGACTTTACTAAGTTCCTAAACGAGGCGTGTGTTTTAAAAAATGTAATAGTTATTTCTTAAAAACATAAGTTTAGAGGAATTTTCTAGAAGGAGGTTCCTGCATGCAGAGCTCCAATGAACTCATTTTTAATGTAAAAATGATGTGATATAAATGTATTTTATTTCTGTTTTTCCTTGAACTACTCTACCATTTTAAATCTAATACTATTATATTTCAGAATGCAAATGCACCACGTTTTATGAGGTTTTCGTTTTCATCGTTTGAGCACTTGTTCTGTCCTTACTTGTAATCCCAATTCAAAGCGCCCGAATAAAAATTTTGTTAACAATTTTAATTTAACTTCGTTCGTGAATTTCTTGGAACAAGTACCTCAACAGAATTTTTATCGTTGATTCGGAATGCATTTTGAGTGAATACGTTTCTTTATTTTTAATTACACGCTGATGTGAGATTCTATTGGTTAAAATTTTATTTCTTACGGTGCAGTAAATTCCACCAATTGATATTTGTTTAGAAAAACTTCGTAATTCGCCGTTAGGACCTCTGTTACTTGAGCAGTAGAAAGGAAGTTAAAAAGGGGTAACTCTTGTTACTATATAGTTCCTTTACATGGAAAATATTTAATTTCTGTTCTTAACTAAGCACATATGTCAAAAGTGATAAAATATTTTCTTTAGATACAGTCCATTAATTTTTACGGTTATATAAAAAAAGTAATAAGACGTAGCTACTCGCGTTACGTTTGGATAACCTGATAAATATTTGTAAAAATTTTCAAAATGTAAGATAAAAGTTTCATGAAATTTTTCGTCAAGTACTATCTTACCAACTGGTTATTTTGTTTTAATACTTCTAAGATAATACAAATATTTAGTTAATTGTTGATTAATGTACATTGAAAGTGTTTACTGCTTTTTATTATAAAGACTTTAAATTTTTAAAAATGCCACCTTATGCTTTAATAATTACTGCAATAAGGTTTATTAATATCAAGTGATAAAAACTTATGAATATTAAATTATAGTTTTGTTTTATACAAAAACCAAATCTGGAATTTTTTACAATTGCATTTTATTTTTATGGTTGAAACTCTTAATGCATTTGCAATGAAATTAATTAATTATACGTGTTTTATTTCATTTACAGTGTTTTTAAATTTTTTTTTAGCTGTGTATTTAAATTTTATACTTATACATCTCTGATACTTTATTTTACGTAAGTCTTATGCTTCTCGAGACGACTTGTAACGGTTGATGTTAGCTGTGCCATAGTAAAACTCAACACTCTGCCATGCATATATCCTTTTCATACCAGCTAGACAAGATTAGGGTGCAATGAACAAATACACACTAACCATATTGGAATGAAAATATCATAATGGGCAAAACAACACCGCACAAGCCAGATGTAACACTCGTTCACAGAAGAAAAGAAAATAGCACAACTAATAGAAATACAGATTTAACTACACACAATGTATTGAATAAGACAGGAGAGGAAATAAAAAAAAATACATTCAACTAGCTGAAGAAAGAAAGGCACGTGGCACCAAAAACAAAAGTAATAATACTATCACAATATCAAATACAAGAGCCATCTGAAACAACATACCTCAATTCATTCAAACACTACAAATACAACCAAACTCATACGTACAATTACAAAAAAAGACATACTTGACACAGTTTAATCTCGCGAAAATTCCTAAACGCACAAGGACTAATAAATATAAATAGAGCAGGTTTAGCTGTAGCCCATGTGCATATCTACAAAATTAGAAAATCAATTCAAATTGATTTCAGATAGTGTTTATTAATCGAAATACAATAAATCCATCTTAAGCTAACAATATGTTGCTTGATAAGGTAACTCATTTTTTTATACACAGTATTCGAATAAATTTTTTTAAATACGAATGTTTAATTAAATATAGTATTAACTTACTAAAATTATTGCTCTTGATAACACTAAAAACCTTACTGAATGTATTTACTAAACTGTTTAAGCTTATTCTTAATTTAAATAAAAATAATACATAAATTGTACCATGCAATCTCGCCAAGGCCTGGCAATGTTACAACGTGCCTCGCACTATTTAAAGTATTTGTGTTTACATTATTATAAAAACACATTTTATTATTTCTTGAAATTAAGTTTGATTCCGAATACATGTTTACGTGTATTCTTGTATTTGAAAATAAGGCTAAACACAAAGATTATTATATTTATTCATATTTCTTCTTTATCATGTAATCTAAATAAATGAACATACAAGAAATTTCCTGATTGGTTGATCTCATATCTTTCAAGACACAACTGAGGTGGATTTGAATTTGTCAAGATTGTCTTTTAATCGTTCCATTGATAACACCTTCTTCTATGTTGGTTACCTGATAATGTTCGAGTAACTTTTGCTTTCTTTTATTATCTGACTGCCTGACAGTACAAATCGATATTGTAACATATCTTGAAATTGCCACGAGGTTAACTATGACGTCTTTCGCCAAAAGTAAGAAGAAATTTTGTCTAGTTGGAGCTGTCTTTCAAATTAAAGATGGTAAGAAAATATAGATTAATTTTGGTATAAATTGGTAACACAATTGATTGTGCAGGGTCTAAAATTTTACGTCGGATAAATAATTTATTCCAAAATGTTTAAATAAATTTTTATAGAAGTGCAACATACCGTTTATGTTTTGAATTTATCTTAAGCACATTACGTCGTCAATTTCTGTATAAATTTTCTTTCAATTTCGTTTCTACCTCCACAACGTAAAAGTATCTGGTAGCCAGAATATCCTTGGATAGGATCAAAGAGTTTTTAATTGCGACTATTTAATGGAACAGATGTTTTTTATTTAGAGAAGTTGAAGATTTTGCGTGGTGGACGAACCGTTTGACAGCGGCAGATGCTTTTCCTGCTGAGCGCCAAGTGGAACTCGACCTCAAAAATATATTAAGAGAAAAGTAACTATCTGGGATATTTAGTTTGCCTCAGGTATGAATGTCGCTGTTTCTTTTGTGTCAATGATAGTAGTACTCTAACCTAACTTTTTACAAATTACAATTGTCCAAATTAAATTACACAAGTGATTTTGCTTTCTGCGTATGTTACATTTAGTTAAAATATGCTTATGAATATTTTTTAAATCTTATTACCTGATACTGTGAACATAAAAGATTTCATGAAATTTTTATGGTAGAAAAAGGTTTCTAAGCAGATAGTTCAAATTTAGACAGCACTATTTTATTTTTCTTTGCAATTAGTTTTGTGTAATTTCTTATAAAAACATCACATTAAGATTGTGATTTTCTGACTAGTAATCGTTCACATTTTATAGAAATAATTGTTTAATTTTTTGACAGAAATTTCAATATACAAGTTTAATACCTTTCTTACTTTTACTTACGCTAGTTTCTAAATTCTTTTACAGCTAGATGAGAAATAAAAAGGTAGTAACCATACAAAAAGTCTTGAAAGCTGTACCTGTAATTAATTTGCAAACTCCGCAGCCCTTAAAGGTCGATGCTAGTTTCGCCAGAGTATTTTTATTCTTATACTCTGCAGTACACCTACCCTTTACATCTCATTGGAAAAGGGGAAGGTGCAAAATAGATAAATGAAATTTGTTGAAGGTAATCATTGTAACAAAGCAATGCAAGGAGTCTTCTGTCAAAAAATACAATTAAAACTTTTGTAATGATCCTACTTTTTATTTCTAAAATCCTCCTCATTAAAGAAATATAAAATAGTTGATATTCAGAAATTATCATATAATTACCAGAATACCGAGACAACAATAAGCAACAAACTGTGCAAAATCTTTATAACTTAATATTTCCAACCACAAAATGTATATAAGCAAATAAACCAGATATAGTAGAAATTAACATGTCCAAAAAAGAAATCGAGAAAGAAGACAAGTATACAGATCTGCTCTATGATCTAATGAAGAGTTATCTAAAGTATCTCAAACAATTGATAGTTCTAATAATTAGTGCTATGGGAGGCTTTAAACTAATTAGCAACGTTAAAAATGTTAAAAATGTTCGCATGTACATAGGACTGTAACGATCTTATTCAACAAATTCATAAAGCTTTCATTTTAGAGTCAGTAAATATTCTGCGCAAGTACAACAAAAAGGTGTGGTAACCCGTTTACCAATAGATACGCGTTAGTAAATTACTATTTCATTATTAGCTGCATTATACAGTTAATAAAATAAAATACTAGATTCGTTGAATCAAGGTCATGACGTCATAAATAGTAATTTGGACAGCCAAATTCTTATTACTAATGCGTGTAGAAAGATATAGCGTGCTTACATTATATTTTAGAGCATTCTGGTTCTTGTTATTAATATTGTAAATGCACTGTTGTCAAGTATATTTTACTTGGTTGAAGTTAACGCATACCTTGATATCAAGTCTGAACATATCTTCAACATTTAGCAATGCAGCCGCAGCTGTATTTCGTCATGGCCCTAATTCGATGAATCAAGTATAATAATAAGATCACTGAAACACACCCACACCAAATCACACAACTTTTATATGGATGACTTTAAACTAATATCATCAATAAACCTACGGCTAAACCACCTACTCAAAACAGAAGCAACATATAGCTGCGATATAGCTATACAACAGAAAAGTGTAAGAAAAATAGTATAATTAAAATCAAACTAACAAGCAAGAATGTTACCAAACAAACACAGCACCATATACAAGTAATGAGAACAACAGATAGCCACAAACGCTTAAAATACAAACAGAAATCAGGAATAAAACACTCACAAGTTAAAGAAGAACAAAAACTCATAAAAACAGAACTCGTTGCGAGAAATAAAACAATAGCAATAAACGCATACGTAATTTCAATACTAACACACTCATTGGGCATAATACAAGGGAACAAAACAGACCTAGAATCAGTTAACACACTCAGACTATCACATTGTGATAAATACCAAATACATCACATACAATCCGATATAAAAAGATTTACACTCAGAAAAAATGAGAAAGAGCATTCATCGATATTGGGAACATGTATTATAAATAATTGACCAACAACTAGCCCTATAACACAAATTAACAAAGTGTACATTTTAAGGTACAGGTAGATACCACAAAAACGTACTCGAATACACACATCATACTGGTATAAAAATATTATAACCGACAAAACAATACCACACAACAAGCTAAATACCACACTCGCTTAGAAATAAAAAGAATTGTTATTTACTAACGATTGTTAAATGTTTAAGTTGACCTTGTTTTTATTTTATTATAATTTTTCTATTTTAGTACTAATTAAACAATAAAAACTGTTGAGATTTTAATACTTATTATATAAGCTTGAAAAGTTTCCTTCTGCGTAAATACATATATTTATTATTATTTCAGGTACGTTGACAATACGTTTACCCTACTAAAGAACATTTTAGGTAAGTTTTTATTGCTGTTTTGCTTTACAATTAGTTTTTATTATTATTTAGTAAAGTAAGACCTCTATTTTTTAATGATGTTAATTTAGCTTTTGAATTCTACAACAGAAATTTCTAAGATAATGTTTTGTGAAAGTATTTCAACGTCCACTCTATCTTGTAAGGTTTTCTTTTTTCTTATCATGATTTGATTTAAATCTATTATGCTTATTTTAGAATCATTTGATTGGAAGTATATTTTTGTTATAAAGAAAGTCGTTGATTGGTTAACGAGTCCTTTTATTTGCCTTATGCTTCATATGTTAGTTGTTTCAATGTCTACTGGACGTTGACAGTGTTTTTCATTTTTTGTCATTTCTTAGTGTATGAACAACAAGTATATGCTGTAGTAGAGAAACAATTGGAAATATAGTTACTTTACCCTTACATTTGACTTTCCAGTGCTCCACCTGAAGGTGCTACATTGGCCAGGAAGCGAGTTTTTTTACCTGGAAAATTTGAATTTTGGCGAACCCTTGCTATTCCAAGTAAGATAGGAATCTTCAACGTGCGTTACAACACAAACACGAGACCTCTATTTTACCTCTCATCCGAATGAGGGCATATTTTTGTGAAAAATGCTCGCCTATAACATTTTTCAAGTGGTCCGTGTCAGGAATCGAGCCCGGGACCTCTACAGATCACAGCAACTTCTATTGACGGCCAACATCCGGGAAGTTGTCATTGAGACGCGCTTTACTCGAACTGAACCCATTGTTGAGAATTATAATATACTGTTTAGAAAGTATTTAATTCAATTATGAATTTTTCATACAACCTAGTTAACTGTTTTTAAAACAATTTCAGGAGCGAGGGAATTATTGTCGGATTTGACGAGAACAAGTTAGGTCGTAGCAAATATTATCTGGGATATATCATGTAGAAGGAAAATGTGTAAATTTTTTCTTGTACCGATAGAAAAAAGAGATCGAGAAACTTTAGTGCTATTAATAAAAAAAATGGACTTTACCTGGCACCACAATTATTAGTGATTGCTGGAAAGCATGTGGAATTTTGAATAAATACCTTTTTTCTTGATTATTTGGCTGGATTTATGTGTACAACAGAATGTAAACCGCAGCTGGCATTTTATATGATGCCAATAAAAAGGAACAGATACAAGAACATTTTGTTCCTGAATGTAAAGAGCCTGATGATATTTTTGTTTGAATATATATTGTACTATAACAATATAACTTCCATATGCTAATAATTTATTACTAATATCAGGATTTAAATATTTATCTAATTAATAAATGATTATGAATTACATAATTACAAGTAACGCTTTCTGTTTGTATGCTATTTGCTCATTTCATGTGGTTACGTCCTGGTATCAGTGTCTTTCTGTAGGTTAAGTTAGGTTTCTCGTTGGTCAAACAGGTATCAGGAATTTGGTTCATTTTAGTTAAGTTTGAGGAGAACAATCCGGGCGACCGAAAGTCGCGAGTATACCTTACATGTGATTTTCCAATACTCGAGTTTCTTTTACCTGGAAAATTTGGAATTTTGCCGAACCCTTGCTGTTCCAAGCAAGGTAGGGATCTTTAACGTGCGCGACAACACTCACACACGGGACCTCCATTTTACCTCTCATTCGAACGAGGGTGTATTTTTGTGAAAATGCTCGCCTAACATTTTTCAAGCGAACCGTGTCGGGATTCGAACCCGGGACATTGGGCGTAGTAGTCACACGCATACCAACTACACCACGAAGCCGCTTTGAGCTTCAGTACTTTACATGTGATTTTCCAATGCTCCGCCCGAAGGTACTACATTGGCCAAGAAGCGAGTTTTTTTTTACCTGAAAATTTTGAATTTTGCCGAACCCTTGTTGTTCCAAGCAAGGTAGGAATCTTTTACGTGCGTGATAACACTCACACACGGGACCTCCATTTTACCTCACATCCGAACGAGGTCGTATTTTTGTGAAAAATGCTCGCCTAACATTTTTCAAGCGGACCGTGTCGGAATTCGAACCCGGGATCTTGGACGTAGTAGTCACACGCATATAAACTACGCCACGGAGCCGCCTGAGCTTCAATACCGTGCATTTACATTTCCAATGCTCCACCCGAAGGTACTACATTGGCCAGGAGGCGAATTTTTATTGCCCGGAAATTTAGAATTTTGCCGAACCCTTGCTGTTCCAGGCAAGGTAGGGTTCTTTAACGTGCGTGGCAACACTCACACACGGGACCTCCATTTAACCTCTCATCCGAACGAGGGCGTAATTTTTGTGAAAAATGCTCACTTGCCATTTTTCAAGCAGTCGGCCGTGTCGGGATTCGAATTCAGGAGCTTGGGATCCGTAGTCTTACGCTTACTACATTGATCCACGGCGACGCCTGAGCTTCAGTACCTTACATGTGATTTCCAATGCTCCACCCGAAGGTACTACATTGGCCAGGAAGCGTGTTTTTTGTACCTAGAAAATTTGGAATTTTGCCGAACCCTTGCTGTTCCAAGCAAGGTAGGGATCTTTAACGTGCGTGACAACACTCACACACGGGACCTCCATTTTGTCTTTCATCCGAACGAGGGTGTATTTTTGTGAAAAATGCTCGCCTAACATTTTTCAAGCGGACTGTGTCGGAATTCGAACCCGGGATCTTGGACGTAGTAGTCACACGCATATAAACTACGCCACGGAGCCGCTTGAGCTTCAATACCGTGCATTTACATTTCCAATGCTCCACCTGAAGGTACTACATTGGCCAGGAGGCGAGTTTTTATTGCCCGGAAATTTAGAATTTTGCCGAACCCTTGCCGAGGCAAGGTAGGGTTCTTTAACGTGCGTGGCAACACACACACGGGACCTCCATTTAACCTCTCATCCGAACGAGGGCGTAATTTTTGTGAAAAATGCTCACTTGCCATTTTTCAAGCAGTCGGCCGTGTCGGGATTCGAATTCAGGACCTTGGGATCCGTAGTCTTACGCTTACTACATTGATCCACGGCGACGCCTGAGCTTCAGTACCTTACATGTGATTTCCAATGCTCCACCCGAAGGTACTACATTGGCCAGGAAGCGTGTTTTTTGTACCTAGAAAATTTGGAATTTTGCCGAACCCTTGCTGTTCCAAGCAAGGTAGGGATCTTTAACGTGCGTGACAACACTCACACACGGGACCTCCATTTTGTCTCTCATCCGAACGAGGGTGTATTTTTGTGAAAAATGCTCGCCTAACATTTTTCAAGCGGAGTGTCGGGATTCGAACCCGGGACCTTGGGCGTAATAGTCACACACATACCAATACGCCACGGAGTCGCCTGAGCTTCAGTACCACAAGTTTGCACCTCATCCCTCCTGCACTCTCTTAATCAGTACCATCGAGGTATTCCATATACCCTATAAGTAGGATTCTTTGAGGAGTAACTTTTAATAATTTCATAATATAACGAACAGCCATTGTGGATCTTCTCCGCTGTGGTATTTCGTTGTTGCAGTTTATCAAGCACTAAGTTTTCTTTTTAAAAATATTCTTTGTCGCTTATGTCATTCAAATGTTCTAGGTAATGCAATGCGCCATGGAATATTTGTTTGGTATAAGCTCCTTGTACCTCAGCAGTAAGTAACAACGAATCAAAACTTATCAGTGCCCTTTTGCATAAACACAAACTTGCCAAACCTTTTTTTTTGACCTCGTCTTGTCCTCGATTTATAATTCACCATGGTAGTAACGCAGATATGGTGTTAAGTGGTTGATTTATCGCGAGATTCGGTACACCACATTGCCGATTATCTTTAATACTACGTACGCATTTTAGCACGATTCTTACAATGTAGTTGATAGTTTTCACTGCAGGAGGTGTAATCTTATATCGTCACCAGATTGAAATCCGCTTTTTTGCGTTTTTCTGTGATGGCTTCTTTACTGAATAGTGTATTGGGACTTTCGTATACATCACTCATCTGTTTGTTTTGTTCACATACAAAGCTTTCTTTCTCGACATTTTTCCTTGTTTACGACCATACTGAAGATCATTTGGGAGTCGTGGTTCTCGTTGTCACAATACAAAAAGAGCTGATAAAGGATCAGTCTTTATACAGCCAAAGCATGCTCTAAACTTGTCTGAACCAAGATATCACGCGAAGTTGAACTATCAAATTAAATAATAATTTTTAAGTAAAAGTTGGTGATTGAAAATTTCAAATACTAGTACAAGTGCAAATATACAACAGAAATTCGCCGTTGAGATTTAAAATGTAAGTTTGATTAGGGCACTAAATATTGAACTAATTATTGAACTATGTATTACACTAAGGGTTGAATTAAGTGTTAAACTGGGCGTTTAACCAAGCGGTACTACGCGATTCAGTAAATAACTACCAAACAAAATCAATAAGAAAATCTAACTGAAAACAATCCAAGGCTACTGGTCAACAGTACACAGCGGCATTTCTAAGAATTGGGGTACATGCAGAGACGCGCATTCACAACCAGGAGCTCAACAGGGAAAAACAGCAGGTCAGAGATAAAATTCATTAATAGCATAATGCATTAATTTTTTTTATGTTTATGTAAAGGGTTATCAAAAATTTTTGGTTGATACGTAGAAATTACGTAAAAGGGAAAGAAGACTATTGAACGTTCAAAGTACTTCCAGTAGTATACAGAGTTATTTTTGCTGGCTTTAAACTGATCTAAGGGAGTCATAATTTGGGGACAAACTGATTTAGATTGTTACTTTGATTCAGGAGTTTTCTGAAATAGCGAATGATATTATAAAGGCTGTGGAGCTACGAATTGTACATATTTTGGTTTTTATATAAATTTTGGTTAATTTTGTTTACCTCATTCAGGTAAGAAGTGTTAGAGAAAAGGGGGAAAAAACTTTATATATACAGGGTGAGTTTTAGTGTGGCAACGGTCGATAACTTCGTTATTATAAAAGTTACGTAAACCAAATTTGGAGGCATATTAGGCATGCCTAAAGTGCACATTTTAAAAACATTTGTAAGCATACAGGGTGTTTCATAATTCCAGGGCATATTAAACTTATATTTTTTTAAATGGTACACCCTATATATTATTACATTTTTGAAAAGCCCATCAAAAGAGCTTTAATTTGATATCAAATTATATCTGTCTATTCCTTTTAATTTTTGAGATATTCAACTGCTTTTAGAAAAAATGACCCTGATTAGATACATTGCCACTGCACTAATACACAACTTATGTTAATTTTCAAGATGCAGAAAATTTTACTATATACCATAGTATATTTGTAATTATCACTTTTTTGAATTTTCTTCACAGTATACAGGGTGTCAAGTTTCGCAAAATGCAATTTTAAAAAAAAAATTTTAATGGCACCCTACCAATTTTATTGCTAAAATGGATAGTCCATTAAGTGTCCTTTCATTTTTGTTAAGCATTTCCTATACCTAAATCCATTACTTTCTGAGATATTTTTGATTTTTTTCAAATTTTAAGAATGTTTTTAATTTACATAACTAAAAATAACTTACTATTGGAGAATATTATAAAACAATTAATACATTTTGATTAACAATCAACTACAGTTATCCAATAACAATTTTCACTAAAGATATAACAACCTACAATAATACGCTATCAACAGAATTCTGCCAGATCAACAATATGCATTTTATAGAAAAAGTTCAAGCAAGAAATCAGGCAGGCTTTGAAAAAAATAACAATTACAATCAAAATGTCATTTAGGTTTATTAATTGTAGTGTGTTGTCATTTAACACATTATCAGTTCTGTTTTAAATGTAATCGTTGAAGGAGTTTTCAAAATGAATTTTACAGTGGAAGAACAAATAAATATGATTTGGATATTGGGAGAAATTTCCTACTTGCATCAAGAATATACCAAGAGAGATATCCTGTTAAATGACAACACACTACAACTAATAAACCTAAATGACATTTTGATTGTAATTGTTATTTTTTTCAAAGCCTGCCTGATTTCTTGCTTGAACAAACACCCTGTATGCTTCCAAATATTTTTAAAATGTGCACTTTAGGCATGCCTAATATGCCTCCAAATTTGGTTTCGTAGCTTTTATAATAACGGAGTTATCGACCGTTGCCACACTAAAACTCACCCTGTATATATATATATATATATATATATATATATATATATTGATCTGGTAAGCCCCGCGTTGGGGCATCACTAAAAGAGTGATGTGTTAAGCCCCGCGTAGGAGCGTCAAAAAAGAGTAATATGATAAGGCCTCGCGTTGGAGCGCCACTAAAAGATTTATATGATTAAGCCTCTGCAAGAGTGATATGAAAATGGCCGCACGTTGAGGTGCCGCTGAAAGAGTGTTGTGACATCGCCGCGATGTGAGCGTCACTAAAAGAGTGCTGTGATACACATACAGCAATTTGTAAAACTTGAAATTGTTCACTTACCTTCCTTTTTAACTTTGCCTGGCTAGCTTTACGGAATTGACGGAGTTTTCAAAATGAAATCAAACACAGCAATAACCCAAAGCATTTATACCGTATGAAGTTTTTTCTCTCATACAAAAGCATATAGAACATTTACAACATCGTTTCTTTCAATCATAAAATAATTTCTAAAAGAATGTTCCTTACCTTATTTTAAATTTGCAGAATTAAATTTCTTCTTTTACGGATGGTTTACGTTATTATTCCCTTGCGTGTAAGATTTGTTTTGGTCTAAAAAATCCTTAACAGATAATCTATTGATAGTCGGAGTATTTCGAACTTTGAACACAAACTTTCCTGGCAAAAATCCTCACAAAAAAAACACTTATTATTTTACCTTAAATTAAATACAAATACTCCAATAACCGTTAATAATAAATCTAAAAGTAATACTTGCAGAATCCGCAGAAACGCTCCTCGTAATTAAATATCTTCTTATTTTAAATTGACGTCAAATCAGTTTACAAGATTTTCCATATTTAAAATTCTCATTTCAAACAGCCGTTACCAAGGTACATTATGCTTAAATCTTCCTTTCAATTATTTAATAAAATTATTAAAATAGCGTTATGTTGAAGAATTTTCCCTCTTCATTGTAATTTAATAAATTCCATTTTTTATGTAATATGCATTTAAGACATCACTTCTATATTCATTGTAATTATTAAACTACAGTATGCTTACTGCATACTTCAAATATCATCTTCGTAAAGCAACAGCTCGCGACTTAAATCAAAATAACATTTCGCGATCGAATTTATGAATCGAATGAATCCCCGTTTTTAATAAACGCTTCCTTATATACACGAATTTATCTATTTCCTAGAAACTAGTAGAATGTGCACGATTCCATTTTAAATAATAAACGCCTATCTTACGTAATGTCTTGGAAATCCTCATTAGCGTTCAAATTTGTTAAGTTTATTACCTCTTAATTTCGTTCCACTTATTTGTGACGCGCTCTACGTTTTTTTTGTTTAATATCTAAATTTAATGCTCGTGGTCTTTTTCTATCCTACAGTGAATGCGAAGATCATAAATATTTCTTATCAATTTCTATTAAATTTTCTGGGATTTTCAATGATCGGGCCGCTTCTTGGAATAAATGTTTTATTAGATATTTACGTAATTCTAAATACGTATGACTAATATTCTAGAGAATTCATTATTTAAAATAAATTTCTGTTATCCACAGGGCAATTCATTTAAACTTTAGTTGCTTTTTAATACAAAAGAGGTTGCATTTTATAGAAAATATTTGCTTTTAACATCAAAACATGTTTTTAATACACCTATTAGAATTGAGGTTTCAAATACATGAAATTACTTATTTTTATCCAAATGCGTAAAGCTAGTACTATTCTATGCTATTTATAGTAAATGAAAAGCATTTTTATTATAAATGTATTGATAATTAATAAGTGAAAATAAATGACTTTGCATTTGTCTTAAAATAATCGATTTGCGTTCGCATTGAATACGTTTTACGGTATTTTACAATTAACTATTTTTACATATGCAACTTACGTTTGCTATTTATTTACAATACGCTTATATCATGCAGGGTGATTATTTGTACACGGGCAATTACATTTTTTGCTTGTACATCAATGAATAAAGGTTCACTTGTATTATACAGGGCGTAACCATGAATTTACGGAAATTTCTATTTTCCGGATTCTGTTATATTTTAGTGGGAGTTATTTGTAGAAAGTGGATTTCTTCAAATAAAGCCCACCAAAATATAAAAGAATCCGGAAAAATACAAACTTCCGTAAATTCATGGTTACGCACTGTACAATACAAGCGTGCTTTTATTCATTAAAATGTCAAACAAAAAATGCAGCTGCGGGTGTATAAATAATCACCCTGTATGGTATAAGCGTATTGTACGTAACATAGTATAGTGCTAGCTTTACGCATTTTGCGTAAAAAACTGCAATCTTGTTAGAAACCGCAATTTTAACCTTACTTGTGAATTAAAAACACGTTTTACCCTGAAAGTAAATATTTTCTATAAAAATGCACCTTCTTTGCATTAAAAAGTAATTAAAGTTTAAATTAATTAGCCTTTGTATAGCATAAAAATATTTTAAATAAAACATGTTCTGGTATTTTCGAGAAGAATTGAGAAAAATGTGTCAAATTCATATGAACTAATTAATAAAGAAACGTTATTCTAAGAAGTGGTCGGAACCTTTAAAACCCCGTAAAATTTATAAAATAACCGATAAAAATTGATTAACTTTCGCATTAGTATGCAACGCCACAATAACCTTGGGTGTTAAACAAACACAAGCCAGCGCGCGTCACTATTATAAATCAATACTAAGGAGGTAATGAAACACGAAGATTTTGAACGCTAATGAAGATTTCCCATAACATGTATATTATTTAGAATGGAATTACGAAAATACTACTACATTCTAGAAAATAGATAATTTTGTATATAAATGGAAGCGTTTATTAAATTGATTCATTTATTAGATGTTCCTTTAAGTCGCAAAGACGTTATTTGAAGTATGCAATACACATACTGTAATTTAATATTTAAATGAATAAAGAAGTATGTTTTAGACGTTATATGCACATAAATATTAAAATTATTAAAGGTAATTATATACAGTGAAGATGGGTAATGCTTCGATATAAAAAGTTATAAAAAATTTTATTGAATAATTCCTAGGATGGACATTGGTTTCTAAATGAAGATTTAAATAAAATGCAAGATTTTGTAAACTGGGATTTGACCAGCAATTTAAAATAAAGACAAGAAAAGAAGCCACAGATATTTAATTGGAAAAGCCCTTCTTGGATTTTTGCAAGTATAATTTCTTTTAACATTGTTTGTAACTGATACTTGAATTTTGTCCTTTAATTTAAATCCAAAGTAGGATAGGTCTGAATTATACAGTAATTTTATTTTTGTAAGAATCTTTACCAGGAAAGTTTGTGTTTAGAGTTCAAAACACTTTGACCATTCAACAGATTATCTGTCAGGATTTTTTTGCCAAACAAACCTTATAAGCGGGGGAATAAACAACCAGGTAAAATATCCATAAGAGATTGAGCTCTGTAAGTTTAAATAAGGTAAGGAACTTTTTTTCTAATTAAGTAAATAAGTACTTCATAGAAATAATTTGATGTTTGAAAGAAACATGCTGTAATTGATCTATCTGCCTTTGTATGAGAGAAAATTTATGTATATATGCTTTGTGATATTGCTGTGTTAAAAAGGAAGATAAATGAATAATTTCAAATTTTACAATTTGCTGTATCTGTATCACAGCACTATTTTGGCGGCGCATCAAAGCATGGCGTTAGCACATCACTCTTCTAGTGACACCTCAACGAGCGGCGTCGTCACAGCACTCTTTCTGCGACGCTCCAATGCGGGGCTTACCACATCACTCTTCTAGTGACGCCTCAACGTGCGGCGTTGTCGCAGCACTCTTCTAGTAACGCCTCAACGAGCGGCGTGTCACAGCAATATATATATAATTAATAAGATGAAATAATAACTTAGACTTTTATGCAAAGCCCAAATGATCATTTCAAATCGAGCAAGTAATTGAAAACTGAAAAATATAAGAAGTAATTATTCTGACGTAAATTAATTCTTACGACGACCATCCGGTTTTTTTTAAGTATTTTTGGATGTAGTGAGTATTTCTCTCCTGATAATGCTCGTTCCACGAGTTGACGGAATGTCAACGCTTAGAAGACGTGTTCTTGATTATAATTCTGCAACAGATGCTCAATACTTTAAAATTACGGATTACAATTTTTGTGTAAAGACTTCTGATATTACTGTTTAATGCTTTCCGTAACTATCAATTTAATTAAACTGAAAGTTCACTCTAATGCCGCTTTATTTATGACTATCTACCTCGAGTTTGATCCACTGAGCCTCTAATTTCTCCAGAGAATTCCCAGAGTTTGAAAAGTGTTCGTTCATTGATTGTCTTCCCCAGGTCATCATTTAAATTCAAGAGCGCTTGCTAGCTAAATATTACTTCTATTAATTATTTAGTCGAGTTGTAATTGTATAAATATGTGACTTTTTAAAATAAAAAATAAGTTATCAATATATGTTAAGACTGAGTGTTTGGGGAAAATGATATTTCAGTGCTCAATGTCAAATTTGAAATGTTAAAAAGAACGCGTGGTTGTTGTGAGTAATCTATTATGGGAGGAACAGGATGATATAGAGACTTGTAGAATGTAGGGGTTGATAGTAAGCGGCAGCTGGCGTCGGTTGGCGCCGGGCGTCGTCGTAATGCCCGTCTGCTTGTTAGGACATTACCCTTCAATGTGCCAGAGCTTAAATCAATGACTTCCTCCTCTTATTATTACGTCTGGTGAAAATTCTGTACTTTTCTAACCAATTTCATCAAATGACTTTTAATAGGTTGTCAGACGTAATACACACAGTAGATGTCGATGTATGTTAAAAATGGATGGTCTTAATTATAATTGCCTGCTATTACGTATGTCCTCATAAAGGAAGTATAGAATTAATATTTATTTATAGTTAATTTTTTGACAGATTTTGTTGTTTAACTGAAAGTATATTTGATAAACACAGTTATTGGAAATTAGAAGGTTCGAGTTTGAAAGGAAATGCTTTTCCTGAGAAATTGAGGTAACTCCGACTCTCGGAATCGTGTCACTTTTATCTAACAAACATACATCGTTTGAGCAGAAATTACTTTTTCATATTTTAAGAGATCTACTTTGGAGACTTATTAATGTTTGCTATTTGTTTGAACTGTGATTGAAATATCATTTATTTATAAATCATCTGGCAGCTTATACAGGTGAAAGAGTTGTTGAGCTGCGCATAAACAACTTGCCAGTGGTGTAGCACAATGCGGTTTACAAGGGTTACATAACAGGCTGCATTCAGTAGATGAAATAATACTCTTTCTACTTGTTACGTTCAATTATCGTGCTACTACATTTTCTTGCAGAATTAGTGCTTCAGTTACTATTTTTGGCTGTTCTAAACTCGTAAAACTTCTAAATTAGCTAACACCGTTTATTCGCGTTCTTTCCTGTTTGAAGTCTGGCTTTCATTCAACCACATTTGGTTGCTCATAGATAATACAAGTCCTCTATCTAACACCTGTTTGTATTCAAGTTCGAGAGAAGGCTATTATTTAAAATTGATAAAAGGTCATTATTGGCATTGTGTCACTTTCCTTTGTGTTTTAGAAATGAACCCACAATTATTTTTTAGTAACACTTTCTGAAAAATTTAAAAAAAGTAACTTACATGAATTTTTTTTTAAAACATTCCTCATAGTGTAACTATGGTAGGTATGCATGGTGGTGAAGACTCACTAACATATTCTGTTGTATCTTTTTTACCCCAGGATTTAATTTTATTATATGATTAAATTATACGATTAAGCTTGCGTTGTATATCCTTCTACATATGAGTATGATTTGGCAAAGAAATAGAATGCTTCCATTATTCCTATGTAGTGAGCGGTCACATCGTGTGAATCATAAGCCACTTCCCGAATTCTCATAGAAATCCCATTACTGGGCTAGAACATATTCTCATGAACTATGCAAGTACAGATTCTATTCTCTGTGAAATTTACTTACAAAAAATATCACACGTACTTCGTGCAAATGTTTTCAAGTTATGTAATAACAGTATATTGCTTAACACAGGAATTATCCGATATTTGTTATGTTTCGATATTTTCGAGGGTAAAAATATCCTTTCTTTTTAGCAAAATTTTATCATCACTTTTACGCACAAGTAGAGTTATAGATTTTATAATAGTTCTAGTTTTGCCGCATTTGTAGTTTCCTAAATGCAATCAAGGTTGAGAGACTAGTATTGTTTGCTACACGTTAAATACCCCTTAACCGTTACATAATAAATTTTATGATTTAGGCATGCAAATTTCTATGCCAAGGTCATACAGATTTTTATTTACAATTTCGCTCTCCGACGACGAAGCCCAATTCTCAAGGAGTCGTGTCCCGAGTTCTCATCAGGTTTTTGTCACATAGATCTTCCAATTCTAGTAGCGCCTTTAAAGGATACGGTAAAAAGAGGCGGGACGATAATTAGGTCAGTACATAAAAAACGCACTAAACGGCACTCCGACCAAAATACATCTGCTCTATTTGGGTCCCGGCACTGAAGTAAAGTTCGTAATTTTCAACAGATATAGTTCGAGATACAATAAAATTTCCCGTCATTTTCCCGAGCGCAATAAAAAAATCCCCGAGACAAGCTTAGCATATTTACACTTATTAGATCATTCTAAACCTACAATGCAACTAATAATTTATAACATACTCAAGGTCTGAACCAAGAAACATGAGGAATTCTTTTACTTCTAATATAAGAAAATGGAAACCGGTTATTTAATGAACAAAAGGCATGCTAGGACTTAATTCACTTAACTCGTAACATATTTAAATTATACGGTTATGCTAATTCCGTAGGTAATGCGCTACTAGTCTTTATAGTAGTTTATGTTACAACAAACGCACCAAAGACCTTTGTATAAAATTGTGCTCTATAATTATTATGATATTGCCCTATACCTCAGCTAATTATAAATTGTGGTTACTGAAAACTTTACAGTTAAAGAAATTTTGTAGATTGCTAGAACCACTATATTTATTTGTTTATTTCTTCATGTTGCTTTTATTGGACAGACTAACGTTCTGTCGTGATATATTTTTTTAGGTACTCTAATATTTTTTTATTTCAGCTAGTTAACTACTACTTCCTACACCATCTCCAACTGTGCCTAGACTGCTCATTCTTTTTGTTGTATCGCGGCCTTTGCGGTAACATAATTTTTTGGCATACCCAACGTGGGGCCTCGATTTTCTATACCCGATGTTTCACCCCATTATATTGTTCTTTTACAGATGCGTTATTCTTGTTCATGTTGGCGCATCGGTGCATTTATGTTAACTGGATGCGATAAACCGAGCTCCAATATGAACTAGATTCTTGTGGCTTCGATTCGGAGGACAGTGTGGATAAATTATTCAGGTCCGTGCAGAGTGTCTACCATATGGAACGAGAGAAAGAGCTCGTTTCAATTCCGAAAAATAAAAATTCGCTTTCGAAAACGAAATGGTTACAACTTCTATCCAAGAGCTGCAACAATCTCTGAATGAGTTTGGTGGTGATAAATTTTCCTTACTTTTAAACAGCTTAGTCCCGGTGGCTAAACACGGAACGTCACTGCATAAAAATGTTCCCAACAGAGACGGAACGAAAAATCCATTACCAATTATTACTTCCTTTGGCTAATCTCCATAGTGCTTTTATAAAAATTTCGCCACGTTACTTCCTAGTCAGAGATGCCGGTAACTACTTCTAGTCTTGCTCACACTTTTAATGCCGTGTCGGATGAACCTTCGTTACTAACTTTCGAGTCGGAATCGGACGGGGCATCTGAACCGGTTTTCTGCTACTGTACCTAGGCAGAATTCTGCTTTCTTTCCTACCTTCTATTATGGTAAACTAGTTTCAAAATGGAATTTGAAATTTTCGAAAGTACCTGAACACAGCCACGCTGCATAATTTTCTAGTAGCGATCGAAGAAATTCGAAGAGCTCGACATGTTCCCGAGTATAGGTTATTTCAGTCCTCTATGAATTTGTTTGACTTGATTTTTGTTGTACTACCGCAGTAATCGTCACAGGTATTCGGATTAGAAGTCATTCAGCTTACTAGTAAGACTTTTGAGCCCCGGTCTTATAAACGTTGGCTATTTAAAGATATCTTAAATTGAACCAAGATCCTACTGAAGGTATTGTCGAATACTTATCTTGCATGACTGCAATGTTTCTGTATCATGGTGGTATGCCTAAAGATGTGCAAGTAGAAGTTGTTTCTAGAAAACCATCGTTTTTCTGTCTGACTCAGTTACTCACTGTGAACTCGCTACATAAGTTAAAAGAGGGATGATTAGGCTAGAGCAAAAGAAATTCTGCCTTGATAATTATTTACCTCCTAGCCAAGACAAACACTCATACACGGAACCAAATTTTGCTTTCGGGTGCGCCGCGTCTGCTAATAATACTACTGGTTCTAAGATTCACCCAACGCCCACTACTAAACCTACCATTTTTCCTGTTGCTACCCCTACTTTTGTAACCTCTTCAACTCATCAGATCGCGTGCTTTAACTGCGACCAAACTAGTCATCTATCAACCCATTGTATGCCTCCTCAGATACTCCATTGCTATGGCTGCAGTCATAAGGAAGTCACTCGGCGCAACTGTCCTAACTGCAAAAATTCGTTAAAGCGACGGTAGAATTTTTGGTGCTACGCCCTAGGTCCCGAGTTCAAATCCCGATCCGGTCCGCTTGTAAAATGTTAGGCGAACATTTTTCACAACAATACACCCTCGTTCGGATGAGAGGTAAAGAGGAGGTCCCGTGTGTCATTAGTGTCACGCACGTTAAAGAACCCTACCTTGCTTGGAACAGCAAGGGTTCCGCAAAATTCCAAATTTTCCAGGTAAAAAAAACTCGCTTCCTGGCCAATGTAGTACTTTCGGGTGGAGCATTGAAAAATCACATGTAAGGTAGAATTTTTGGACTGGGGTGAGGACTCGACCCCTTTCTCTAACCTCGGATTCTTTTTTTTTGGGTTTCGGTAATCACGCTCATTACTTATTAGATTTCATGTGTGTGGAGCACGGCACTGTAAGGCTGTGACGCGTGGACAGTAGGAGAAGCAAACAGGAAAAAGATAGAAGCCTTTGAAATGTGATGCTACATATGTATGATGAAGATATGGACAGACAAAGTTAAGAATAAAGAGCTTCTAGAAATGGTAGGGGAGCTAATGAAAGACGTAGGCTGCGGGAATTTGAGGGAAATGTGTAGGTCAGTTCAGAAGAGAAATGATTGGAGACACGCGTCCAACCAGTTGTAGTACGGAAATTTAATAATGGAAAAAGTAAATGCATTTAAACCTGATGGTTATTTTTAACAACTACAGGTGTTGGTTTTGCATTCTTTTCAACAAATGTTTGATTGTGCAGAAGGCAAGTGTCTGAGCGGTGAAGGAACATAGTAACCGTCATGTTGCTTAACACCCTTAACGTAGTATTAAATATCGGTGAAATAGGATATATTTTTAGAAAACAATAGAACAAGAAAAATGCAAAAGTTAGAAAATATAAAAAAAATTAGCAGAAGCCGTGCTGTATTCAACAAGAAATTTTCAGGAAAAAACTCGCTTGTTGGCCATTGTAGTACCTTCGGGAGGAGCATTGGAAAATCAAATGTATTGCATGACTCCTTGCAACTTCATTGTGGATGCCTTCTGAAATGTAGGCTCTTGGGTGCTAACACATTCAATTCACTGGCATCTATGCATATTTGATTTTCCGTACTGACCTAATTGCATTACTTTGTAATAAACTAATTCTGCATTTTCAAGTTAAATTCCATTCTTCAATATTGATACTATTGTTTTGAAATCATCTTCATTTGAAATTACATGTATGACCTTTCCATTAAGTTTTGGATCTAAGGTATATTGCATCAATTCTATCGTTGCCTTCTATTGATGTTTGGAATATTTCTATTGAGTCTAAAAATGCGGGTATGTTAGCTGCTGATCCGTCAAAATTTGAGAGCATTATTTGACTTACGAAATTGAAAAAATCCACTGTATTCATAGACATAGCTGTTTTGATATTGCAAGTTTGGGCATCTAAAAAATGATTTTGGTCTTAACATTCCTTTCGTATTTTGATTGTAGTTTGGATCTCTATAATTTTTCGATCTATTTTTGATTTTAAATTTCTTACTAAATTCTATCGTTCTGTGTCAATTCATTTTTTCTAGTTTTTCGACTACGAAATTCCGCTTTGTCTCTATATATAAAATCTCCTATTCCACCGACAAACCAGATCCATTCCTTCGTGTAATTCTTGCAGCTTGTGACAATCTTTTAATCGTAGCTCTCCCACTATATCCTGCATACATATCTTGTCAGCTTGATCGTCTTCTTCTTGTCGGTATTGGAGGGAATTCCTATTCTCCCACTCACTGTTGCGTAGTTGCATGCCCACCACTTTTGGGAATATATGATCGTTATAGGTTGTAAGACCCTCGGTTTTAAATGATCCGAAAGGTTCTTTACTAAGCAAATATACAATATTTAGCGGAATCCTTTTCACGTGGTGTACGCCAAGGTTACGTTTTAGGATAACCTTTTAAAAAGTATACGGATTTAGTACCATCTTTTCCGTCAGGACGCCTACATAACTAAAAGAGTCTTTCTTACTAACCACAAATGCATACAGCTTGTAGAACCCAGATGTATCTAAGTCAGTCCATCGGCACATAAAATAATCTTTTAATTCTTCCTCATTTTCTCTAATACGATGTTTTTTGTCTAACACATCTTAGCATTGTTCGCGTATTGTTGCAGTGTTTTCCATGTAGTGCAACTTTGGCCTTTTTGCATCCATTTCCTCTAATTTCCGCTGTCTTTTGCTTCTACTTACGGGCGTTCATAATGGGCCAATTTCCCTTAGCGTAAACGGATAGAGTTTACTGCCAATATTTACGCGTTGTCGTACAACCTCTGGGCGAATGTTAGGCGTATTTATCAACCACAATTCCAAAATGACTATTTCTTTTGGAATTGTAGAATATTGTGTTGCAGATTGTGTAAAATATGTACTACCTGCTTTAATGTAGCACTTGTGTAAGAGTTTTATTTTATCTTGGCTGTCTTCCTCCTCTACTATCTCCAAATTATTTACAGGTAAATAGTTAAAACTGAAAGTCGAAAGCACATACTTTATCAATTTTTCCCTTTCCTCTGGTTTTTCGGACAACTTAATTTGCAAATCACTCAATTTCTTTGTATTGCTATTCCCCTAATACACGTACTGTAATAGGTTATTATACACTAAACAGCAGCTATTTTGTAGTTTATCCGACAGCTTACTCCACATTTTGGCAAGAGGTACCGAGGACATTGGCGCCTTTAAAATGTATAACTTACTATCTTCCAATAAGGTTAAACAGTCTTTTTAAGGGATTATACACCCGTTCCGCACTGACATAGTTTCCAATCGTACAGTTGTATATTCTCGCCTCCAATCGCATAATTCCACGTTCTTTAGCTAAAGTAGACGCGACCGTTTCCCTTAAACGCGCATTTGGACAACGTAAACAATTTAGTATATGATTTCCAATTTCTTTATTAACACCAGGATCTGTTATCTGACACAAGTTTGTTGTATATCTTAATTCTTGCATTGGTTGTTAGCCATGTTATACAACCGATTCCCACAGTTTATCGTTGTCAACTATAATATTGCAGTTTTTTTCGTATTCACCCTTGCAGCAGAAGTTATGGTTTGTAGTTAAATAATTACACATTAAAGCTTTTCTTGTTTCTCTACGCTGGGCGTTAGTGAAACTCACTTAAAAAGATGTTTATTTTTTCTTACAAAAGTCGCGCAGAAGATGTTTTATCCGTATTAACACAATTGACTTTTGAAGACTTCCGCACTAGCTCTGAACTCTATCTTCAGCGGTTTAGAGAGACTATCAGAAAAGTCGTTAATTAAATACGGATGGGTAGGGCGCCACTGTACTTAGATAATATGTAAAACAAAAAATATCGCTAAGAAAAATACAGGAACCTCAACGAGTATATTCTATTGTAGAAATACAAAATTTTGTATTTCTAGATTGTACTACGTTTATCCTGAAATAAAATAAAATACATAAAATAATATTAGAAACAGCAATTTGCGCCTCAAAATGAAATCAAATAAATCAGACAGGTTTTATACATTGTAACGTTCCGTTTGTATGACCATTCATTATATTATAATCGTATAGCAAGCGTAGTAAATGACGCACTTCGAATATTAATTTTAAAGCAGGCGAGGAATTGACATTAAGGAACGTCAGAGTTTTTGTGTTATTTTATGGTGCGGGTGTGTTAATCTATTTGTTGCAGGTCTACTCATTGTCCACTTTTATTTGCCGTTATCTATATCCATATATATATATATATATATATATATATATATAGAATATAAATCCATATTGGGAATTTCTAATCTGGACGAGAAAGAAAGGACTTTTAAATTACGTATGCCGTAAGCCGTAATTGTCCAATCTATTTGGGAACAGCACACACCCCGTAATGACGCTTGTTGGTAGTTTGTTAAAACGTACACGACTCCTCACTATGTACAGTGGTTTGATTTACCCCACAAGGTAAGCGTTGAACTGTTACTATTTTTATTTAGTGATCAGACTAGTTCCGCACGTTGGCACTGAGCTATTTTGTTCCCCAAAACTATAAATTGTTGTTGACAATCTGTGTCAGTGGAGCCAACATTATAAAAGTGCGCTTTGTCGTATATTCACTCTATCCTCGCTGCCCCGTCGGCCACGTGGGATAAAAATAGATGTGTGCACACTGTTAGCATTTATAACTGTAAAGCTACGAGCCTTTTCAAGGTAATTTACCCCTTTTGTAATTTGTTCCGTGGACGCAAGTTTATAATATGTGTAAAGCAAACCTATTCAACTAGTCCTACGTTTGGTATCTACCTAGATACAGCAGGTTTTGCATGCACCCGGATCAAAACGCATGATACTTCGGGTTCCAGTTCATACCCTACGTAGTCAAATTGATTAGCCGCATCAGCGTGAGATCCAGGTACATCCATCCCTACTTTGTTTAAAAATATAAGTTGTACATAAGAGTTTATTTTGATAGCTCTGGCCAGTGCGAACGTCGATTTAATAATAAGTTACTGTTTATATCTGTTGCATTTAAGGCGTACTAGTCGGCGCCGTATGTTTGTTCAAATGTATATATATCTGTGTCAATTAATGTAATCCTTACAGCTATGTGTAGAAATAGAGCCAGCAACCGAAAATAAGGTGTATCATTTCACTTCAGATTGCATGTGCAAGTAGGGCAAATCAGAGCATTCTCCACCGTGAGTTACTTTTTATTTTTCCTTTATTATTACTACCAAGTGCTAAGAAGCTTTCTCGACCAGTAACGAGATTCTTATGATTATAGCTAGCATTGTGTCATTACTGGTGGTGCCCACCTGATTTTGTTATCGTTAAAACCTATCTCTAATCTATACTGTTTACCGCTTACTACGGATTTGGGCTGTTAGACACCCAAACTACGACTTGTGTCAGACCCACCCCTCGCCGACTAGAGCTAGTCAACTTAAGGATATCGATCCTTTTGTCCCCTGGTGTCGTAGTGTCAAACAGGCCCGTAACAAAATAAATTTGACGCCCGAACTTTGGTGTTCCTATAAGTTGTAGAAAATACTTTTTTTTGACGTTTGAAGACTATTTTCTTTTTCTTGGTATTGTTGTTTAAAGATTTGTGAGTATGGGTTTACGAATGATGGTTGAACGTTTGAGTAAAGAGGAGTTGCAGTATACACTTGGTATTAGAGGTTGTAAAACGGAAGGTTTAGTTAAAGAGCTACGGACTAATTTACGTAAGGTTCTTAAAGAAGAGAAAGAGAGCGGCGAGGTAACTGCTGTTAAGATTCCAGAATTCTCTGTCGATGTTGAAGCTGTCGAGAGAGGATGTTCTATTTTAGAAAAATTAATTGAGGCGTATGAATGTACGCCTTGTAAAGAATCTGCGCTATCTGTTGAAACTAAATTATCGCATTATCTTGATCGTGTGAATAATAGTCGTCCCGATGATCAAGGAAAAGCTGTGAAAGAAAAACTGTTGACGAAAGTTTCATTGTTGTTGTCTCGTTATCAATTACTGTCGTTTAAAGTTGATTCCGATGAATTAGTAAATGAAGGTACTAGTTGTATTGACGATACTGTTGTTGATACTAATCCTGTGACGCAAGTGTCAATGTCTCAAAATTATTTGACAAAATCAGTCCCAGTTGCAAAATGGGGTATTCAATTTTCGGGCCAGCCTCGAACCATGTCGCTAAGTGCGTTTCTTGAACATAGCTGTTTTGATATTGCAAGTTTGGGCATCTAAAAAATGATTTTGGTCTTAACATTCCTTTCGTATTTTGATTGTAGTTTGGATCTCTATAATTTTTCGATCTATTTTTGATTTTAAATTTCTTACTAAATTCTATCGTTCTGTGTCAATTCATTTTTTCTAGTTTTTCGACTACGAAATTCCGCAACTTCGTAAACTTATGTTCTAAGTCACTTACTTGTAACGATTTACTAAAAAATAGCTTATACCTTGCAAGTTACCCTTATAATTTGTCTCAAATAATTCATAAAATTCTTCTAGTACTGTCAAGAATTCCTGAAGTTTTGCCCCTATTAGCGACATATCCCGTTCCGAATGGACCTGCACTTTTAAGAAGTTATATATTACTGGAACGGATGGAATGGCTTCCGCGTTCCAGTGATCTAAAGAGCCAAACTACAGGTCCAACCAAAGTAGTAGGGTCTTTATTGAGGAACCAGACTAACACAGGTTCCCGAAAGAAGGAAGCAGCTTTTTAGGTACTTAGAGCGACAGAGACCATAGGAGTCGGTATGGCATTCTAGGGCACACTACTGCAATGTGGAAGGCAACACCAAACCACTTCATTATCTACTAAGTACACAGCGCACTAAAAATGTTTTTAAAATGATGGTATGCTATGGGGTAAAAGATTGCGGATTTAAAATAATTCCCATATTGCCTTCCAAGTACACAACGTACTTAAATTGTAAGTAACATGATGGCATCCTCTGGGGTAAAAGATTTCGGAGTTAGAATAGTCCCACATTCGGATCTCCGGGAGGGGACTACTTCGGAGGATGTGATCAGAAAGTTTAAAGGAAGAGCAAGGAACATTTTGCGAGTCGGAGTGTCGAATGTTAGCAGTATATAGCAAGTAGGTAAGCCTGAGAACTTGATAATTGAAATGGATAGGTTAGCACTAGACATAGTAGGGATTACCGAAGTTCGATGACCGGGGGGTTTGAGTGGAGACTAGGGTAATTCATACAGAATCAGAGGAAGGAAATTCGGGCGTGGGGATTGTTACGCGAAAAACTATAGGACGTGTAGAAAACTACTTAGAAAGAATACTCATGCTTAGATTAGAATCTAAACCGGTAATAGTATATTATTCAATGAGCGAGTTATAATAGCCATTACTCATTCGAAAGGTTTGTGCCGTGAGCCCATTAAGGCAAGCAGCGTAATTCGAATGGATTATGGCCATAACTCGCCAGTAGAATACTATAATTTTCCCACAACTACACAAATTTTCATTATCTGATATTTTCTAAACGTTTTAACTAATATCGCAAACACTGACAAGCAAAATTTATTTGTCAAAGCCTAACAGTCTACTTTGCCTGATACGAAAATTAAACGTCGCGAATTATGAAGAATGAAGGTTTGTACTGATTGATCAGAGGTGTTGGATTAGGATCATAGTCCACGACCTGAATGTTGATGATTAGTTAAAAGTGTTAAATTATGAATTCATATACACCTACAGAATAATAAGTACTATTATTAACCCATTCTTAAAATCGCAACAAATGCATTACTTAATAGTCGTGGGAAAATACAGTAATAATACAAGTATACATGCCCACCTCTGGCAACAGTGAGTAAGAGGTAGAAGCGATATACAAAGATATCGAAGACACTAAGATACGTATAAGGACATGAAAATTTAATAATTACGGGAAATTTTAATGCAGTTGTAAGTGAGGATAGGCAAGAAGCGGTTGTAGTTTTATTTGGTTTGGACACGAGAAATGACAGGGGAAATAGACTGGTAGCATTTTGCGACAAGAACAATTTAACCATTACAAATACATTATTTCACCATCATGCTAGAAGACGATACACGTGGACGATGCCAGGAGATATAGTAATATATCAAATAGATTACATTCCTTTTAGGGTTTAGAAATCAAGTAAAAGACTGTAGAAGCTACCCAGATGCAGAATAGATACTGACCACAACATCGTAATTATGAATCTCGCTCTTAAATTTAAAAATTTGAAAAAGGAACGGAGAAAGGCACTTTGACTTTGAGAAACTAAAAGATAAAAATATCCACAAAAGATTTCAAAAAAAGTCAAATCATTTTCTGAAAGATATGGGGATAACAAAGGATATCCTGAATTTAATAGAAGAAAGACGAAAATATAAACATAGATCAGATGAAACAGGAAAACAGAGATACAAAGCCATAAAATAGGAAATTATTTGCAAATGCAGGAAAGCTACGAACAATGGATTGATGAAAAGTGCAAAGAGGTATAAACTAAGATGAAAATAGGAAAGACAGACGAAGCATACAAACTAATTAGAATGAATTTTAGGGATATAAATCCGTATAGCAAAAATATAAGTAAGGTACGCGAGATGAAACGTCATTACAGAAAATGTAGAGAAAGTGGGTGGATGGCAAGAATATATAGGGAATTTATATGCAGGAGAGGAACTAACAGCATTAGAATAGGAATCAGACATTGAAAATGATGACTTGGGGTATCCTATACTTACAGATGAGTTTGAATTAGCATTAAAGAGTCTGAAAAATGGTAAGGCGCCGGGTACAGATAATGTGCAAGCAGAAATTCTAAAAGCCGCTGAACAAGCAGTAACAGAACGTCTCTTCCAACTTGTAAGCTATATGTGTGAGACAGGCGCAATACTCAAACGTAACATCATAGTCACTATGCCAAAAAAGCGAGCCGCGGATAGATGTGAAAATTTTCGAACAATAAGTCCGACAGCACGCGAGTCAAAAATACTAACTAGAATTGTACAAAGACGAATGGAAAAACGAGTTGACGAAATACTAGGAGAAGATCAATTTGGCTTTAGGCGAAACAGTGGAACAAGGAAGGCTATTTTAGCTCTGAAGGAAAAAGGGGAAACGTGTATATAAGGTTTTTAGATCTGGAAAAAGCATTCGACAATGTAAAATGGAATAAAAAATGTTTAAAATACTCAAAAAGGTTGACATGAGTTTTAGGGATAGACGGATAGTACATAGCTTATACAAAGAACACATAGCGGTAATAGAATATAGCAGGAACTAGAGAAGTAAGTATTAGGAAAGAAGTGAGACAGTGATGTGCCCCATCCCCATTAATTTTTAACTTGTACATCAAAGAGACAATGAATACTGTCAAATGTAAGCAGACATTTGGAATTATTTGGCAGGGACAAAAGATTGATATGCTAAGATTTGCAGATGATATAGCGATATTAGCATCTGTCAAGGAATAGTTAGAAGCTGCTCATAATGAAATGGAAACCGTTCTAACAGAGAGACACGGTATGAAAATTAACAAAAATAAAACTAAAGTACTAGTATGCAAAAAAGGGCAAATAAATTAAAAACAAGAATACAAATAGGTAACGAGAACTTACAAGGGGTTAGGGATTTCTGCTACCTAGGAAGCCTAATAACGCAAGATAGGATGAGTGCAAGAAATATAAAACAAAGATTAGCACAAGGTCGTGCTACATTTAACATGAAAAAGCAACTACGGTGTTCAAGGACAAACATAGAAAGAAGGAAAAGTTAGCTTAAAACATGTGTCTGGAGCATAACACTGTACGGCTGTGAAACCTGGACTGTAAGAGAAGCGACAGGAAAAACATAGAAGCCTTTGAAATGTGGTGATACAGACGTATGATGAATATATCATGGACAGACAAAGTTAAGAACAAAGAGGTACTAGAAATGGTACGGGAAGGGAGAAATATGTTGGAAAGAGTAAAAAATAGGTGCGGAGATAAGATGATAGACCACATACAAAGGCATGAGGGAGTAGTGCGGAATATATTAGAAGATAGGAAAAAAAAAAGGTAGAGATAGACCTAGGTTATACTATTGCACACAGATAGTGAAAGATGTAAACTGTAGGAATTTCAGGGAAATGTGCAGGCTAGCTCAGAATACAAATCAATGGAGGTATGCGTCCAAGCAATTCCAAGATGGAAACCCAATGACGAAAAAATAACTGTACTTAAACCTGATTATTATTATAAGCAACTACTGGTATTGGTTTTGCAATACTCTCAACTAATGTTAATTGTGCGAAAGGATTTACTGGAAAACTATTAATTCAGCAAATGTCTAAGTGTGTGGGGATCCTCAGCAGCCATAGGCTGCTTAACCTCCTTCACATACCTCTGAATCTTGGTGAAATAGGGTAGATAATTAAGAAACAACAGAAGGGGAATCGATCTGTATAAAAGCTGTGGGAATTTCAGGAAACGGTGTAGGCTAGCTCAGAATAGAAATAAGTGGAGGTACGCGTTCAACCAGTTTCAAGACGGAAAACCTGATGACGAAAAAATAATTGCACTTAAATCTGATAATTATTATAAACAACTACAGGTGTTGGTTTTGAAATAATTTCAAATAATGTTGACTGTGTGAAAGGATATATGGGAAAATTATTAATTCGGGAAATGTTCAAGTGTTGGGGGATCTTGGCAGCCGCAGGTTTGAGCCTCTTCACATACTACTGAAATTCGGGAAAATAGGGTGAGTATATGTAAACAATAGAAGGGGAACCGAACTGCATCTAACAAAAACAGCAGCGGCTATGTTCGAATGCAACAAACATAGAAACGTGAAAAAAATTGTTGAATTCATATGTGTGGAGCACAGCAAAGTATGGCTTTGGCATACGTGCAGTAGGAGAATCAGACAGAAAGACGTTAGAAACCTTTTGGAATGTTGTGCTTCAGATGTATGAGGATGATAAGTAGAGTAAAATCAGGCATTCTGTGACCTCATTTCCCCCAGAATCCCTCATTTCCCCACACATCTGGACCAAAAAGTTTTCTTCGACTAACCATTTTCATCTTTCGAGATAAACCTATCTTAAATTTTTTATGTTTCGAGATAAATGAGCATCCACATTTCCTCCTTATGGGGATTTACATGTAAATTTGGGAGGAAATGAGGAGAATCCCTCATTTGCCCCCACATCTGAACCAAATAGTTTTCTTTGTCTAGCCATTGCATCTTTCGAGATAAACCTATCTTGTTTGGTATTAATTAACACTAGATTTTCTCAGCTACCCGAATCTCTAGCAATGTTTCAGATAACATCACCCCCAAGGGAGCTACCCCAATTTTAAGATTTCTTACCTGTAGCGACTTTTGACCGTTCTTATAAACTTTTTTAGTCATGCGATACACCTTGTTAGTCTAAAATTTTACGCACAACCCGAATCTGCAAACAGATTTGAAACAGGACCACCCCTTACCATTTTACACACACCTCTAAATTATAACTTTCCTGCAGCTTATACCTAAAGAAAATCTAAAAACCATTCTTAAAACTTTTTATTACAGACAATTTTTACTAATACAGTTTAAATTTTGTAAACCACATTTCTAAATACATATTCACAATTTTTTATTTTGAACCTAGAACTTCTCATATCGGCTCATACTTATTAATATTTATTTCTAAATAGAGCACCTTTTCCAAAGACCAACCGGACCCGCATGTTTCAAATTCCTCTGATTTTGTTCTTATGGTTTCGCTTAAGACCTCGTACATATTTTCCAGATTACTAGAAGACGTTATAACCACATTTTTTGTGTTAAAGGATTTCACATCGGTAGTCTCTTCCCCGATTTTGGTGTAAACGCCGTAGAGTTCGCAATAGACTTTTACTGCTGTATGTTGTATTCTTTTTTCATTAATTAATCGAATAAATCGCTCTTTCTGCTTCCAAAGAAACTCGGGCACTCCATCGTCGACACTGGCGTTCTTTATGCGATAGCTAGCCATACGGTTGTTAAACGCTGTACTAACCATTTCTACACCATCGTCACTAGTAGCGGTAACTGATGCATTTTTATGTTTGTTGCTCCTTAAGTGTGCGGCATAGGTAGTTTTTTCCATTTCGAAATCGCATACTTTACACATAATTCGTGGTTGTTTCGTACAAGGCCCTTTAACAGCTGGCGGAGCTGAACGTTTACGGCTTAATGACATACCGTGCTGTTTTTCCTTGTGTCGCTGTAAGTTGCCCATTCTCGTAAAAGCGATACCGCAAGTCTCACAGTTTAAGTACTTTGCTGCGGACGGCTTAACCCTGGGCGATGTTACACCACAACATTTGTTCTGGTGCCGTTTGAGAGCATCCCTCCTGGTAAAGTAGACGTGACACAGCTCGCATTTAAAAACGTTTGCAGATACCATTTTAGTACAAAACAAAATCCGCACTATAGCACTTGACTTGTAAGCGAACTAACTTATAACTAAAGAGTTTACTCTTGCGCACCTGTTTTATGTACCCTATAGAATGCAAACCGAAGGTTTCCGAAGACACCCGAACGAAGTTGAGGATTCATCGGGGAACTAAATGACGTCATAATCCTTGCTGCTCGTCCAATACATTTAGCGTCAATACATGCACCTGGTTCGCTTCGTCGATAGTGCGAATGCAGTTAGTAGAAACACCGGAAAACGTCTTCCATGTTATACGGATCGCGTGCATATTAAAAATCCAAAAGGGTGGTAGCACACGCACACAAATTGTGTGCAAGTCGTGCTGTGGAAGATGCAGTGCTACTATAACCAAAAACACTTTAAACCATTACTAAGAAAATACCAACTTGTTGTCTACAGGATACTTACAACAATTTAATTTTAAATAACTTCTACGT